>JAPVLO010000168.1:3600000-4200000 GCA_027257055.1 Cephalopachus bancanus | reverse complement strand
GCATATGCCCAGAGAGCAGGCGAGGCATAAAAGGGGCAGTGGAGCTCTTGGGAGAGGCATACTCTGCTTACCCCCCATTATTGCCTGGGTTCCACAGTAATCGCACAACAGCTTCCTGACTGGTCTTCTTGCCATCAGTTGGATTTGGGCACAAATCCCTCCTTGGCATACAAAACATAATTTAAGACTCCCTGTGACCTAAATGCAAGATGAAGCCTAAGCATCTTAGCAAGCACCTAACCCTCCTCCCTCCCCAACCCACCTCATGGTTTGGCCTACCTCTACCTGCATGTCCCATTCTAGCTTCCCCCATTCTGAATTAAGTATAGTTCCTCAGATGTTCTCTTTTCTTCAAAGCCTTTACAGATGCTCCAACCATGCATGCCTTTCCCTGTTCCTACAACTGTCTTCTCTCCTTCCACTGCCTCCAGAGTCTTTGCCCGGTCTGATTCTGCCTGCTGTCTCTTATCCCCCTCCTGTAATGGCCTCTGCTCAATCATTTGGGGATGTTATATATTTGGGGGCCTTTCTTCCTGTCGTCTCCCTCTGAGAGCCACCAGTTGCCCTAGAAGACTGGGATAACTAGAATAACGCTTGTCTACCAACATATGATAAAACCCACACTTAAAAAGCTGGGTCTTTCAAAAGGACTCCTGCGCCCAATGTGCCCTCTGTTCTTCAGCAAATGTGACTTCCCACTCATTTCACAGGCCTCTAAAGGTCTCTTTCTTCTGCTGCTAGAGACTCTAATCGTGTAAGCCACAGGAGCTAACTCCCTTGAGTCTTAATCCTCTTTAGAAATTCCCCCTCCATGAGGGAAGCAGGATTTGGGAGGAATCTTGAAGCTGATTGAGAAGGACACTGCAACACTCAAGAAGGTGGAGCTTCTGGGTTGAGTATCAGAGACATTTTGGAAGGTCTGACTGTTCAAGATGAATGGAAAAACCTGTTTCTGTAACAAAGATAGTAGCTAACATTAGTTGCCAGACAGTGGACTGGGGTCTTGTCAGGCATTGTCTCATTTAAGACAACACACCTGCTATCCCCGTGACACAGAAGAGGAAACTGAGGCCTGGAGATTGGATTTGTTTCAAGTCACATAGCTAATAAGTAGAAAGTGCTAAGTAATAAGTAAAAAGAAGCCAGCATTCCTGGGATAGAAATGTATGTGTCTGTCATAGTGGTATATCTGTCCTGGCCTGCAAAGGCGCTTGATAAATGTTTACTGGAACAAATGCTATAGCAGACACGCTGGATGAATGTACTGATTGAGGAGGGGCAGGAATGAAGACTGGGTGTCTTCCCACCTCCTGCTAGTGGCAGGGGCTGGTGGGCTTGCCAGGGCTTGTCTTATAAAGAGAGGTGAATGTCCAGATGTTACAGCATTTCACCCAAAGAAGCCTAAAAAATGGTTAACTTTTCTGTAATCTCAGGGGAAGAAGAAAGCCACTTTCCTCCACCATTCTACTGGTCTAATGTTTCCAGGGGCCTTGATGAATAATAACATCTGCTAAAGTGCACCATGTACTTGCTTTCTCCCTGCTCACACAGATGAGGCTGGGATGGAAGGAGGGATGTGTAGTTCAGGTTATTTTGGAAAAGTGCCTAACCAGTTGTAAGTGTGGGCCAGACACTGGAGCGCCTCACTGAATTGAGAGAGCTGTTGTACCATCTGCTTCGTGGGCTTCTCCATGCTGCTATTGCTCATGGGCCTTGACTTCAGAGATGCCCATTCATGGTTCCAACTCTTCAGTTCCTGGGAGAGGAAGAGTGCTTTGTTCAATCTCAGCCAGGTGTCTACTTAGATCAAATAGTCGTGACCAGCAGGCCAGGTCCTGTGGTACAGATATGGCCAGCAAGAACCCCTGCTCCAGCTATCGGGGAGTGTACAAAGAGAAAGAAGTGCTGTTCTGACCTGGGCAGCCATCTTTGGGTCTACTTCACAGGTGTGAAACGGCTTGGTTGACACACCTCCTTTTGCTTGTTGGAGAAGTGTCCAGGGGGACTGAATTGTGTTTGAATATGTAAGACTGGGTTAGGGTGAGGGTTGTTATTGTTAAGACTATTCAATGCATGCCACGCATGTAAAAGGACTCATCTTGGGTCTGGTATATGATCTCCCCCCAGTGATGATGATTCCAACAACTTCATAGTGCTCACATGCAATTTCTAAACTTTCAACTTCTTTGAACCCATGACCTACACAGAATTAGCTGAACGTAGAATTCTGACTCAACTTTAGCCAGTGGAGCAGCCAAAAACACAGTGTGCCTTGGGCTCTCCCTTCGCCGTGCAGGGTTAGAAAGCTTTGGCAGGGACTAAAAAAATTAAAAAAGGAGCTCTTGTATGTAAAGTGTTTTCTAAATTCATTTACTATTCTCTCAGCTATTTTTTCTGAGTTCCTGGTACCTGTCTTTCTCTAAGTGTTTTACTTCCCTGAGTCCCCCACCTGAGGCCAGGTGGCTGTGGCATATCTGTATGTTCTGTATGCACACAGGGGCAGCCTTGTGGGATGCCAGTTTCTGAATACTCTAGTACTCTTTCAGGGCCATGGAGAGAGGACTTTGCACATCCCTCTTTTTTTTTTTTTTTTTTTTTTTTTTTGAGTTGGAATCTCACTCTGTCTCCCAGACTGGAGTGCAGTGGCATGCTCACAGCCACCCCAGCGTTGACCTGCTGGGCTCAGGTGACCCTTCAGCCTCAACCTTCCAAATAGCTGGAACTACAGGCTACCATGCCCAGCTTATTTTTTGATTTATTGTAGAGACGAGGTCTCACCAAGTTGCCCAGGCTGGTCTCGAATCCCTGGGTTCAGGCAATCCTCTCACCTTGGCCTCCCAAAGCTCTGGGATTACAGGCTTGTACACATCCCATTTTTGAGACTGTGTGCCAATTGCAAGCCCTTGAGGACACTTTTTCTCCAAAGTAGGGGACCCTGATTATGTTGATCCCAGGAGATGTGGGGATGCCAAAGTATAGTGCCCTAGCTCATTTCTTTATGGGGTATCATAAGGATTCCACTCAAGATGAGAGTATATATGTAGAAGGGCTTTGTAAACTGCTGGGAGTAAGGGGTGGCATTGTCAGTGCTGGGACTGTCTTTGCCAACCTGGGGCCATGGGAGTTGGTAAGAGCAGAACCCCATCTTCTATGACCCCTGAGGGGGCACCCCTTGGTTGTAGCCTCCCAGAAGAGGTTGCCGTCTGGCATTGTATGTTGAAACCCATCCATCCATTCATTCATTCTGCCAGCCAGTAACTATTTATTGAGCTCTTATTATATGACGGGTTATGCTCAAGGGCGATTGAAAAACAAAAAATTTCAGCCTTGGTGAGGTGCAGTGCTTCACACCTATAATCCCAGTGCTTTGTTAGGCCCAGGCTGGAGGGTCGCTTGAGGCCAGCCTGGGCAATATGGTGAGACCCTTTCTGTACAAAATATATAAAATTAGCCAGACATGGCGCATGCTTGCAGTCCCAGTTACTCAGGAGGCTGAGATAGGAAGATTGCTTGAGCACAGGAGTTCGAGACTGTAGTGAGCTGTGGTAGCACCACCGCATTCCAGCCTGGGCAATAGAGCGAGACCCTGTCTCTAAAAAACGAAAAAGAAAAAAAAATTCTCAGCCTTCATTGAGCTTGCATTCTAGTAGGGAAGACTGAAAAGTAAACAAGATAAGTAAGTAGAATATGCAGTGCCTTGGCACCAGTTGACTTGGTACTTCAGGACCCAGTGGTTGGCACACTGTGAAGCAGGTGTCTCTCTATCTCTTTTGCATACCCTGTTTCTCTTTTGTGTATTACATGGCTTCCTTCCCTACACTGTGAGCACCGTAAGTGCAGAGATTGCATTGGGTTTGCAATATTTCTCGGGTGCCTAGTTGAGTGCCTAATGGATACGTGGAAGGCACCAAGGTGATAATCAAACCATAGTCAACCATATACAGAGGGTAGAAAGTAAAAGTCCTATAGGTACCTAACTAATGTCACCAGTTCCCTGGATCTTTCCTGTAGTTAGTCGTGTGTGTGTGTGTGTGTGTGTGTGTGTGTGTGTGTGTGTGTGTGTGAGAGAGAGTGAGAGAGAGAACACAAAGGATGCATGTGTTTAAATACCTTTTTCACCTTTCCTTTTTGAACTTCCTTAATTTTTTTTTTAACAGCTCTGCTCCATTGTCTGGATGTACCATGATTTATTGAATTAGTTCCCTAGTGGTGCTTATGTCATTGTTTGCATTCATTTGCTATGGTGAACACGCCACAGTGAACAATGTTGTTCATAGTCATTCACACAAGTCCTCCTGCAGGGTACATTCCTAGAGTGGGATTGCTGACTCAGAGGGCATGGCACTCTACAGTGATTTGTAAAGTGAGGGCAGAAAAGTAAGGCCCAAGAGTTAACTGATGACCATGTGTAGTGTTCTGCCCAAAGGCTTTAAGGCATCTGATATCACTTTTTTTGTTTCTGCACCAGGCTGGAGACTCCATGTTCAATCGTGCTAAGCTCCTCAACATAGGCTTTCAAGAAGCCTTGAAGGACTATGACTACAACTGCTTTGTGTTCAGCGATGTGGACCTCATTCCAATGGATGACCATAATGCTTACAGGTGTTTCCCGCAGCCCAGGCACATTTCTGTCGCAATGGATAAGTTTGGATTTAGGTAAGAGATGTTCGTCAAAGTTGCAGTACACATGTTTCTCTCTTCTATGTTGACTAGGAAATGTAATTCCTCCAGCCCAGGAGTACCACTTTAGGCTCGAAGAGAATGCCTTCTCTGAGAAACGGGTACTTTGTTAAGTCCAAAGTCAGTTATTATGTGAGAAGAAAGAGGAGTCTAGAAGTGCTTGTAGTCTCTGCACATCCAGACAAGAACAGTATTTAATGTTTGAGATGACTCTCATCTTTAGGCTCCAGATACTGTATTTTCTCACTTTCTTCTTTCCTCTGTCTTGCATGGTTGCCAAGAAAATTGGAATAATTTTCTCCCACTGAATTCTTGAGCTGGGATATCAGCTGATATTCTTTGACACTTTAAGGAGGAACATGATTCTGTTCCCAGCAGGGCATAGACTTCTGCTTAAATACGGATCCCTAAATTTTCCACCAAAATGTCTCTAGTGAAGAGGCCAGCCCAAGTGGCTTCCTAGAGTATAATCAAAAGCATATTCCCATAGGTGAAAAGTGACCTTGTAGGCCATTGTTTTGTCTTAAAGATAAATAAATAGCTGGGTTCGGTGGCTCAGCCTGTAATCCCACGCTTTGGGAGGACGAGGTGAGTGAATCGCCTGAGCCCACAGGTTCAAGACCCGCCTGGGCAACTTGACAAGACCTCGTCTCTACAATAAATCAAAAAATTAACCAGGCATGGTAGCACACGCCTGTAGTTCCAGCTACTTGGACGGCTGAGGCAGAAGGATCGCTGGAACCCAGCAGGTCAAGGCTGCGGTGGTCGAGAGTGTGCCACTGCGTTCCAGTCTGGGCAACAGTGAGACTCCAATGCAAAAAAAAAAAAAAAAGAAATAAGTAAATAAATTTGCATTTTGTTGCCTAGTTTATCTATGTTTATATTAACGTGAAATTGTTTTAAGTTACCTATCCTGTGAATAACATAGCCTTTCACATCTTTGCTTTATATAAATTTGAGGCTTTGGGAATTTGTGCTGCAGGTTCTGTGTGTTAGGCAGCCCTGGTTTAGGCTGAGGGCTACTGAGTGGTTTGCCTGTGCAGACAACAGATCCTTTGTTTAGATACGAGCATTTTATTTTTTTATTCATTTGTCTATTTATTTTTATTTTTAGACAGGGTCTCATTCTATCTCCCAGACTGGAGTGCAGTGGTGCAGTCATAGCTCACTGTAACCAAACTTTTGGGCTCAAGCAATCTTCCTGCCTCAGCCTCCTAAGTAGCTAAGACTCCAGGCTCATGCCACCATGGCTGGCAAATTTTTTAAAATTTATATAGAAACCAGGCTTGGTGGCTCAGCCTGTAATCCCACGCCTTTGGTAGGCTGAGGTAAGTGGATTGCCTGAGCCTGCGGGTTCGAGACCCGCCTGGGCAGGTGAGACCTCATCTCTACAATAAAAAAAAAAAAAAAAAAAAATTAGCTGGGTGTGGTAGTGTGCGCCTGTAGTTCCAGCTACTTGGAAGGCTGAGGCAGAAGGATCGCCGGAGCCCAGCAGGTCGAGGCTGTGGTGGCCGGGAGCATGCCACTGCACTCCAGTCTGGGCGACAGAGTGAGACTTCAACTCAAAAAAAAAAAAAAAAAAAAAAAAAAAAAAATTTATATAGAGATGGAGGTTTTACTATGTTGCCCAGGCTGGCCTTGAACTCCCAGCCTCAAGCGATCCTCCTTCTTTGGTCTCCTAAAGTTGCTGGGATTATAGGCATGAGCCACCATGCCCAGCCTTAGATGCAATTAGTTTCTCTTTTTCTCATCATTTCTTCCTGTCTTCCCTTGCTAGGAGAATGAGGGCTGTGATATGAATACAGGGAGTTTAGAACTATATGAAGTTCTTCTCCCAGATTAAAGGTATTCAGGCCCTAAGCTTGCTGTCTTAAAGGGGGAGAATTTGAATGTAACATAACTATTGAACTCTCCAGAAATCACTCTGTGCCTTCTGTCTCCCCCTCTCCCTTCATGTGTGTGTTTCATGCCCTGACCCCTAAATTGCTCCCTTGAAGCATTGCAGTAAGCCAGGAGGAGGCCCAGTCAGTTATTACCTAATTCTTTGCCACAGCACCATGTTTGTTTCACAGAGAGCCAGGCAGGTTTGGGGATGGGGCAAACCCATAAGAAAAAGCAACAAGGCAGGTCACGGTAGCACAAACCTGTAATCCCAGCACTTTGGCAAACTGAGGTGAGAGGATTGCCCGAGTCCAGGGTTTTGATACCAGTCTGGGCAATTTGGTGAGACCTCCTCTCTATAATAATTAAAAAAAAAAAAAAGCTGGATGTGGTGGCACTCGCCTGTAGTTCCAACTACTTGGAAGGCTGAGGCGGAAGGATCGCCGGAGCCCAGCAGGTCAAGGCTGTGGTGGTCGTGAGTGTGCCACTGCACTCCAGCCTGGGCAACAGAGTGAGACTCTGACTCAGAAAAGAAAAGAAAAAGCAGCAGAGACCGCAAAACCTAATCTTGTTGACTTGGTGTGTACTTCCCCTTGAAGTGACTAAGAATTTATTTCTGTAAAAACCTGATTGGCCTGGCCAATTCTGGTTCAAACCCTCACATTAAAATTGGACAGGGCTGGGCGCAGTGACTCAAGCCTGTAACTCTAGCACTTTGGGAGGCCAAGGAGAGAGGATTGCCTGAGTCTAGGGGTTCGAGACTAGACAGGGCAACTTGGTGAGACCTCGTCTCTACAATAAATCAAAAAATTACCTGGATATAGTACTTGGAAGGCTGAGGCGGAAGGATTACCTGAGCCCAGCAGGTCAAGGCTGCATGAGTGTACCACTGCACTCCAGCGTGGGCGACAGAGTGAGACTCCGACTCAAAAAAAAAAGTATGGACAGGCCAGATGCAGTGGCTCACGCCTATAATCCCAGCACTTTGGGAGATCGAGGTAAGAGGATTGCCTGAGCCCACAGGTTTGAGATCAGCCTGGGCATCTTGATGAGACCCTCTCTCTACAATAAATCAACAAACTAGGCCGAGAGCAGTGGCTCACGCCTATAATCCCAGCACTTTGGGAGGCTGAGTTGAGAGGATTGCCAAAGCCCAGGGGTTTGAGATCAGCCTGGGCAACTTGGTGAGACCTCTTCTCTGCAATTACAAAAAAAAAAATTAGCCGGGAATGGTGGTGTGTGTCTGTAGTTCCAGCTACTTGGAAGGCTGAGGCAGAAAGGTCACCTGAGCCCAGCAGGTGGAGGCTGCGGTCGCCGGGAGCGTGCCACTGTGCTCCAGCCTGGGCAACAGAGTGAGACTTCCCCTCAAAAAAAAAAAAAAATGGACAGTAGCATGAGGTATGCCAAAAGGTGGATGACTCAGTGCCTAAGTGATGACATCTCATTACAAATAGTTTCGTTAAAACAGGCCCCAGGGGTCGTTGCTTGTAGATACTTGCAGTCAGAATCCCTTGATGTATTTGAAAATAAGAATTGTATCTGTATTTTCATATGTTTTATATGGTTTAGCTGACTTCCCCCTCAAAGTCTGAGTTAGAATTTTCCTTAATTTATGTTATGAGTTTTGGTCTCTGGATTCAGTAAGAGCCTGAGTGTGGTTTAGAGCTGCACTCGGGGTTGACCATAGTCCTTAGAAAACTCACAGGCACTGGGCTTGGTGGCTCAGCCTGTAATCCTATGCCTTTGGGAGGCTGAGGTGAATGAATTGCCTGAGCCCACGGGTTCGAGACCCGCCTGGGCAGGCGAGACCTCATCTCTACAATAAATCAAAAAATTAGCTGGGCGTGATAGCGCGTACCTGAAATTCCGGCTACTCGGAAGGCTGAGGCGGAAAGATCGCTGGAGCCCAGCGGGTCGAGGCTGCGGTGACCGGGAGCGGCCATTGCACTCCACTCTGGGCAACAGAGTGAGACTCCAACTCAAAAAAAGAAAAAAGAAAAAAAGAAAACTCACAGGCAAGCCTTTGCATGGCCTTTGGGGCAGGTCCTGATTCTTGATAGTTCTCGTCGGTGCTGATTCTATATCCTTTGGGAGGCTACAATTCATAACCACTGAAATATTGAAATACAAAGAATTTTGGAAGGGTGACAGACCAGATACCCTACTACTACTTGGAAATATGTAAAATAAGTTCATCATTATGCATTTTGCTAAATCAGAATAAAGTAGAAATATCTTTTTTTTCTTTTTCCTTTTTTTTTTTTTGAGTCAGTGTCTCACTCTGTTGCCCAGGCTGGAGCGCAGTGGCACGCTGCTCATGGTCACCACTGCATCCTTGACCTGCTGGGTCAGGCGATCCTTCTACCTCTGCCTTCCAAGTAGCTGGGGCTATAGGCATGCACCACCACACCCGGCTAACATTTTTATTTATCATAGAGATGAGGTCTCACCAAGTTGCCCAGGCTGGTCCCGAACCCATGGGCTCAGGCAGTCCTCTCACCTCAGCCTCCCAAAATGCTGAGATTATAGGCATGAGCCACCACGCCGAGCCAAAGTAGAAATTTCAATGAAAATTTTATTTTAGCAAATTTCCAAAAATGCTGGCTCTACTGTTAGGGTCAGTGTTTAAGCCTGAATGACTTTAGAAGAATGAAAGCTAGATTGGTGGATAGGGTTGGAGTAGGAAGGGGGACCATGGCGGGTGGACGCAGGGAGACTCTAAAACAGTCTCAGATTCCAGGCCCTCTTAGATAAGGACTTCATTTGCAAGAGCAGGGTACATGGGAAGCTGATTCCTGAGCCACTCTGCAAGAATTGGGCTTACGCCCACTCTTGTCACCGACTCATTTTATTTATTTTATTTTATTTTATTTTATTTTATTTTGAGCTAGAGTCTCACTCTCACCCAGGCTGGAATGCAGTGGCATGCTCACGGCCACCACAGCCTCGACCTGCTGGGCTCAGGTAGCTGCAACTACAGGTGTGCTTCACCACACCTGGCTAATTTTTCTTGATATGCTGTAGAGACAAGGTCTCAATCAAGTTGCCCAGACTGGTCTTGGACCCCTGGGCTCAGGCAATCCTCTCACCCTGGCCTCCCAAAGTGCTGGGATTACAGGCTTGAGCCACTGCTCCCAGCTGACTCGTTTCCTAGATAACCAAAGAAACAGTACTGTATTCTTGGAAAGAGGAAGATTATACTTTTTGATACCTGTGTCTTCTCTAAAATAATCCAAGCCCTGATACAAAAGCAATTCAAACAAAACCTTCATAACTGCCCTACCAATCAAAAAGTTCTAGATAGTAAAGAATAATTTTACAAGTGTTTATATTTTTAGCAAGCTTTATTTTGGGGGTGTCAGAATGGAACTAACCACTGGTCCTCTGTGTATGTTTTTCCCCCAGCCTACCTTATGTTCAGTATTTCGGAGGTGTCTCTGCTCTAAGTAAACAACAGTTTCTCACCATCAATGGATTTCCTAATAATTACTGGGGCTGGGGAGGAGAAGATGATGACATTTTTAACAGGTAATGGTCACAACTTCAATCTCTTTCTCCTCTGTCAACCTTCACTTCCAGGTTTTGAGTCAGTGCCTGGTTATTCTGTAAGGACTGATCCTCAGGCGGGATGCAGTCTCAACCTGAATTCTCAGTTGTGTCCCCCTGTAGGTCCTATAGGTACTGAAGAAGGTCCTTAGGAAAATAAGCTTCTGAGATTTGTGGATTAGCCTCAGAAAATGTAAAATGGGAACCAAGCGAGGGGGTGAGTTTACTTTGACTTCAGTGTCTATAAAAATTTAGCATCTCATTGTGGTCCACTTTCAGTGTGGCAGAATCCTGACTTTCCAGAAGCTTTGTGTTATATTTATATTTTGGAGCGTTTTTAATATGCGTAAAAGGGGATAGAATAGTATAATAAACCTCTGAGGACTCGACCAGTCCCAACAACCATCATGCCATGGCCAATACTGCCTGGCCCCAAAGACCTTATGTTCTGAGCATCCACACTGTACGTTCTGTGAGAGCAGACACCGCTAGTGCCTGGCACATGATGGTCAGCACCACAACTGCAGAACCAGCCATAAAAGGACATGGACTAGGAGTGTGAGTTTTAACCTATGTTGTGCAGGGCTGGGTGAGTTGAGTGAGAGCAGGGTGGTAGATGCGGCAAGTCTTGCAACTGGAGCTGTTGGACCCAAGCTTTATGGCAGCGCTGTGATAATGACTTTCCGCTTTACTCGTTACAGATTAGTTTTTAGAGGCATGTCTATATCTCGCCCAAATGCTATGGTTGGGAAGTGTCGCATGATCCGCCACTCAAGAGACAAGAAAAATGAACCCAATCCTCAGAGGTGCGTTCTCTGTTTGTTCTTATTCCTTCTGAGACAGGTTATTCATTGCAGGTTAGACATAGATAAGTTTCATGTAGGCAGGTCTAAATTAAAATAGGATAGGCTAGGCTCAGTGGCTCAGCCTGTAATCCCAGCACTTTGGGAGGACAAGGTTTAGTAGGACAAGGTTAAGCCCAAGGGTTTGAGACCAGCCCAGGCAACTTGGCAAGACTTCGTCTCTACAGTAAATCAAATATTAGTCAGGCGTGGTAGCGCGTGCTTGTAGTTCCAGCTACTTGGAAGGCTGAGGCAGAAGAATCGCCTGAGCCCCGCAGGTTGAGGCTGCAGTGGCTGTGAGCGTGCCACTGTACTCCAGCCTGGGTGAGAGTGAGACTCCAACTCAAAAAAAAAAAAAAAATTAAAATAGGATAAGCATTTCGACATCTTTCTTCCGGGTACACAGCCTTCACCTGACCAGCTAGGCACACTTGGCCTGACCACTTTGTAGGCTGGAATATGGATCCACCAGTACAGTAAATTACTGAAACAATAGGGAATTATATAACACGTAGACACTATGTTCTAAGAAATGCCCAAATCCAGTTAGGCGATAACTTTATTTATTTTGAAGGTTCTAGCTAGGCGTGTTGGCTCATACCTGTAATCCCAGCACTTTGGGAGGCCAAGATGAGAGGATTGCCTGAGCCCACGGATTCGAGACCAGCCTGGGCAACATGGCAAGACCTTGTCTCTACAATAAATAATAATAAAAAAAAATTAGCTGGGCATAGTGGCTCATGCCTGTAGTTCCAGCCACTTGGAAGGCTGAAACGAAACAATCATCTGGGCCCTGCAGGTTGAGGTTGTGATGGCTGTGAGCAAGCCACTGCACTCCAGCCTGGGTGACAGAGTGAGGTTCTTGTGAGCTTAGAGGGTTGAGAGACGGTAATCAGTGTGACCCACTGGGCACAATGACTCATGCCTGTAATCCCAGCACTTGGGGAGGCAGAGGTGAGAGGGTTGCCTGAACCCAGGGTTCATGACCAGCCTAGCCAACATTGCAAGACCTCGTTTCTACAATTAAAAAAAAAAAAAAAAGCCAGGTGTGGTGACACGTGCCTGTAGTTCCAGCCACTTGGAAGGCTAAGGCAGAGGATCACCTGAACCTAGCAAGTTAACACTGCAGTGGCTATAGTGTTGCCACCGCACTCTGGTCCAGGCAACAGAGTGAGACTCCAACTCAATAAAACAAAAACAAAAAAAACTTGCGACCCACCGCTCTTAAACTCACAGAAGATAGAAGGTAATAACCAAATACCTGCAGTTCACCCCTCTTAGCTCATGGTTTGCTTAATCACCATTGTCAAAGCCAAGTTCATGTCCTTTCTCTTAAGGCATCCATACTCTTTGAGCAAGTCTCTTTCTTTCTAATAAATTTTGTCTGAAACCATACTTGGGAGTCACTCTGAAATTATTTTCTGGGGTGGAGGCAAAGAACCCATGGAGAGACACCCCCACCCCATACCCCTGCATCACTTCTCCCCCTTTACAATGGGGTAGATGTCAGGATGGAGGGTTCTAGAGAGGGCTCTGTGCCTCAAGGGACATAGAGCCAATCAGGGTGGGGGAGTGGGGGTGAGGAAGTAGATTTAATGACTTCTTAAGATTTTAATTTTGACACTGTCCCTTTGCCCTTTTTTTCCTTTTAGGTTTGACCGAATTGCACACACAAAGGAGACAATGCTCTCTGATGGTTTGAACTCACTCACCTACCAGGTGTTGGACATACAGAGATACCCATTGTATACTAAAATCACAGTGGACATCGGAACACCGAGCTAGCATTTTGGTACATGAATAAGAGACCTGAAAATACCAGGGACCTCTGCTGTGTGTCCCTGCCCATCTGCTGGGCTGGTCCCTCTCATTTTTATCAGTCTGAGTGATAGGTCCCTTCGCTCACCATTCAGATGCCTTTCCAGACGACCAGGACACATGGGGTATTTTGCCCCCAACTTGGCCCGGCATGGGACTTCTTAGCTCTACAAGGTGTTTGTCAGTGTAGAAAATGTCCGCTTTTGGGGATTCTTGACATGTTCACAGTGTCACCCCCCAAGAGTCCCACATTTGGCGACTGTGGGACTCATTCCCAGCGATGAAACTGCTAAATTGTTGTGAAATAGGCCAGAATTTCTCTTGGTTGTGGTGTTCTTACTACTTCATGAAAAATTCGAGAGTGCTGCTGAAATATGATTGGTGTGATATTTTTGAGTTGTCATATTTTAATTTAAAAACACAAAATTTCAACCATTCTCATGCCCTTCCCCCACCACTACCTTCTTTCAGTGGTATGCAACTATTACAATCACTGTGTGTATGTCTTTTCTTAGCAAAAGAATTTTAAAACTTGAGCCTTGGTTCTTTTGTCCTGCTAATGTGTGAATTCCAAGGCAATGTTAGCCATCAGAGCAAAAGCCTTGCGTGTTCTCACATTCAGTGACCTGTCTTCAGATTGTCTGATTTCTGAATGTAAAGATTTTTTTTTTATAGCAGTTTGTAGTATTTTTAAAGAAAACAATCAAGTTCTGATTATAGTCTAGCTTGATTTTTGTGTTGATCCAAATTTGCATAGCTGTTTAGTGTTAAGTCATGACAATTTATTTTTCTGGGCATGCTATGTAAACTTGAATTTCCTATGTATTTTTATTGTGGTGTTTTAAATGTGAGGAGGGGATTGAGCTTTTTTTTAGAGAAAAACAATGTATGCTGTAGTGGCCACAAATGGGCCTATGATTTAGCTGGCAGGCCAGGTTTTATGAGGAGCAAAATCACCTGGTCCCTTGACGGGCAAGTCCTCCTGGTCAACATTATCCTGCCAGACTAGGGTGGAGGCCCTGGGGGAATAGAAGCCTCTGCCTACCTGCTGTGCAGAACTCCTCAGGTAGCAGGGCAGAGGGAACCTCAACCTCCTTTGACTGACCCCTCAGGGCCCTCGCTGTGGGGTTGTAAATAACAGCAATCAAGTTGTTTACCATCCCTTTGTACCTCCCCAGGTGGAAGGAACCTCGGTTCTGGTGGGGGCCACCTCCCTCGAAGGCTCTGCCAGCCACACTCCCTGGCCCATTCTGTATGACCAGTCCTCCTCTCTCTCTTGCCCTGCCTTTCTCCTTCCTTCCTCTCCCTTTTTGTTCCTTTGCCTCTTGCCTGTTCCCTAAAACTTGACTGTGGCTCTCAGGGTCAACACTTCATTCTCCAGCGTGAATGTGCCTTTTGATTAGCAATCTAGAACACTCAGCCCAACCCACACCCTGACTCCCTTCCAAGAACCTGGTGCCTAAAGCTACCCCTTCCACCTCAGGTTTTCAGCAGGTGCTCCCACCCCAGTGAGGCTAACCTTCAGGGGTGTCTTGCCCAAACCCACCCCTGCTGGGAGATGATTAGCTGCCTGGGGTGAGATGGCACGAGGCACTTCCTACCACTGAGCGCCTTTGCCAGGCCCAGCCTGGGCTGAAGTCCTCAGATTCAGCTGCCTAATCCCAGGGTTGAGCCCTTTGCTCAGGGCGAATCCAACCACTGCCCTCCTGGGCACCAGCCCTCAAGTGGAGGCTGAGCTGGTGCCTGGCCCAAATCTGATCTGTGCCTTTAATGCTTTGAGCATCTGAGATGCTAACTTGATTCTTTTTTCCAGAAGCCTTTGTATTGGTTAAAAATTATTTTCCACTGCAGCAGCACCTGGGCTATGCAAGAAGTATTCCTCTGTCAGTTTCCCGCCCATAATGAGGATATTAAAACTTGGAATGACTGCACTGAGAGGGGCTTTTGGGAAATACAAAGAATGAAGGCCTCTCTTTCTGTCCCCAGATTCTGTCTTTTCCAAAGTGCCTTAAAAGAAAGGAGACAAATGCCCTGAGTGGTAATTTCTTTGTTACTTTACTCTTAAAATTCTACATTCTGTCTTTCTTTTTTTGGTCATATTTCTGTTCTTGTCAATATGTGGTTCGCTCTCAGAACCAAGGGAAATACTGCTTTGGCTGTTCCCCCATTTGCTCTCCTGGTGCTCTCATGGGGCCCACCTAGGCCCAGGGTGTAACCAGGGCACAGGCAAGCCTAGACATCGGCCTGGTTCATGAGATACTTTGGATTCAGGGCTGAGGGTTCAGAAAACATTTCCTTCTCCTGGGAGTTGCGACCATGAAGTTGTCATTTGCTGTGCTTTTCTCTGTTTCTGTCCATCCCATTGCTGGTGACCCTGTGTGAAGTGGCCTTTGGGAAAGATCAGAGGGCAGAGGTGGCACAGAAGGGTAAAGGAAATGGTGTGCTGGCCCTCAGCCTGGAAGGGGTCTCTGCTGCCTGCCAGGCTGGGCATGGGGAGTCCCAAACAGCCAGGATGACAGCTTTGTTGTGTAGAAACCTGTTGTGCTATGTGTTTTGACGTTCCCCTGTATGCAAATGTGTATATTTACCATTGCTGAGGGGGAGGGAGGGGGCAGTGTCTGACCTTAATGTTCAAAACAGACAGAACTGTATTTTTGCCTTTAAAATCCGTAATATAACGTGAATAAATGACCCTATCTTTGTAACCTTAGGTGGTTTCTCTTCACCTGGTCCGAGGGGTGTCATGGATGAGGGGTGGGATGGGGTGGGTGTGCCCCACAAGTACACGCGCCTCCCTGGTGGAAGCAGACATTTCCCCATCTGAACCTCATTTTCTTATCTGTAAAATGGGAATAATAACACATGGAGACCTTTTGAGACTTGGAAGAGATGATGTATCTAAAGCAATGGCTGGTGTGCTCCCAGGGTTCCTCCCTCCTCCCGAGTCTCTCCCCTGGCTGCTGCGCAGGAGGGAGGCCGAGATGGCAGACGAGATCTCCAAGGCTCAGGTCGCCAGGCCTGGTGGTGACAAGATCTTCGAGAAGATTATCCGCAAGGAAATCCAGCCAAAATCATTTTTGAGGATGACCGGTGTCTTGCTTTCCTTGACATTTCCCCTCAAGCAACAACACGTTTTCTGGTGATATCCAAGAAACACATATCCCAAATTTCTGCTGCAGAAAATGTTGATGAAAATCTTCTTGGACATTTAATGGTTGTTGGCAAGAAATGTGCTGCTGATCTGGGCCTGAATAATGGTTATCAAATGGTGGTGAATGAAAGTTCTGATGGGGGACAGTCTGTTTATTGTGTTCATCTCCCCGTCCTTGGAGGTCATCAGATGCATTGGCTTCCTGGTTAAACCTTTTTTGGAGATAACTTTCCCTTCTCTAGGCAATTATCAAGTTTGCAAGTTCCAATATGTTAAGTGGCACACTTATTTTTGCCTGTGTATGGAGAGATTCAGGAAATAATTAAAAAACCCACACATAATAAAGGATATTGTTGCAGTGGTTGACACCTCATAGGTACTCCCTGTGTAGTACCTAGTGCCATTTCAAAATAGAAATGTATTCCCCTGGCCAGGCAAGGTGGGTCACACCTATAATCCCTGCACTTTGGGAGGCCGAGGTGAGAGGATTACCTGAGCCCACAGGTTCGAGACTAGCCTAGGCAACTTGGTGAGACCTCATCGCTACAATAAATCAAAAAATTAGCCAGGCGTGATGGCGGGTGCCTTTAGTTCCAACTACTTGGAAGGCTGACGCAGAAGGATCGCCTGAGCCAGCAGGTCGAGGCTGCGATGGCCGTGAGTGTACTACTGCACTCTAGCCTGGGCAACAGAGTAAGACTCCAAGTCAAAAAAAAAAAGAAATGTATTCCTCTAGCAGATCTCTGGCCACATTCTGTTTTCAACAAATGCCAGAATAGTTCAGATATAGATCTCGGAGCCTTTTGCAGTGTAACTTCAGTGGAATTATCCAAAATGAGATTTCTTTTCAGTTTCTGTAAGTTTAGCCAGATGCTCTAAGGAGTTCTTGCTGTTACCCAGGTGCTTGAGACAAGAAGTACTCCAGGTGCCTCCTCCTTGGTGGTCCTGGGTCAGGCACCAGCAGTTTCTCATACTCTTGCTGGACTGGATTGGCACTCCTGAGGAAAGGCGGGGAGGAAACCATTTGCAGGAGAGGTCACCCTCCCCTCCAGGGTTAGGCAGCTGCCGGCCCTGCGAGATTGAAGCTGTGAGCGCGGGCATCCCTTGGGAAACAGGAGCGGAAGGGCAGCCCATTATAGCTACTCCAGGGTCTCTGCCCATCATGGGAATGCTGGCAGGATCCCTGGTGACCTGGGGTTCAGATCTGACCTTCAAACAAGGATGACTCTGGTCCTTTGGACAAAGTACTATCTCACAGGATCTATCCATCCATCGCAAGTAGCAGATTTTAACCTATATTTTATTATTATTATTTTTTTTACTTTTAAGAGATGGGCTCTTGTTTCTCAGCCTGGCCTGGAACTTCTTGGCCAAGCAGTCCTCCCACATCAGCCTTCTGAGTAGCTGGATTATAGGCATGCTCCACTGTTCCCATCTTGTGCCTCAGTTTCTTAATCTGAGTAATGGGAGTAATAACAATCTTTCATAGAGTTGTTATGAAGGTTAAGTGAGTTAATACTCTACTTAAAAAGCATACAGAACATGGCCTGGCTCATAAGCATTACAAGTGTTAAAAAATGTTTGTTAAATTTTATTATTTTTTTTAGTGGCGGTCGTACTCTGTCACCCAGGCTACAGGCACTATCACAGCTCACTGCAGCTTCGACTGCCTGGGCTTAGGTGATCCTTTGCCTCAGCCTCCTTAGTAGTTATGACTATAGACATGTGCTACCATGCCTGGCTAATGTTTGATTTTTTTTTTTTTTTTTTTTTTGTAGAGATGAGGTCTTGCTGTGTGGCCTAGGCTGGTCTCAAACTCCAGAGCTCAAGCAGTCTAGGATTACAGATGTGAGCCACCTCACCAGCCTTATTAAATTTCTAAAAATGCATAAGGTCATGTGTGTTGACATATACATACAGAATGCCATGTACATATATGCAGATATATATATGCACACATCAAGTGCTGGGGAGCTCCCTTTTTTCCTCTTCCAGGGCACACATCTTCAACCTCAACTACATGGCAGTTGGGTTGGGGGAGCCTTAGGGTAAGTGACTGTTCCTCTTCTGGAGACAGCCAGGACCTCACTCCCCACCTCTTTATTACCCTACCTGAGTGAGGGTGTGTGGAATGGCAGCCTTGAGAAGGGAGTGAGGTGGACCTCCTCCCCATGGACTCTAAGGACCGGGAAAGAAGATGGATAGGAGGAAGGGGCCCATGGACAGGCTCTCGGGCTTGGCCATTTCCTGGAGAAATGCTGTCTTTTTTTTTTTTTTTAAGTTGAAGTCTCACTCTGTCGCCCAGACTGTGGCCGCTCCCGGCCACCGCAGCCTCAACCTGCTGGGCTCTGGCGATCCTTCCTCCTCAGCCTTCCGAGTAGCCAGAATTACAGGCATGCGCTACCACACCCGGCTGATTTTTTATTTATTGTAGAGATGAGGTCTTGCCAAGTTGCCCAGGCGGGTCGCGAACCCGCGGGCTCAGGCAATCCACTCACCTCAGCCTCCCAAAGGCGCGGGATTACAGGCTGAGCCACCGAGCCTGGCTGAAATGCTGTCTTTAGTCCCCGACTTCACACAGGCCCTGGGAGAATCAAGTCTGAGTCATGCCAAGCCCAATGATCTCAAGAGTAGATTTGGTAGACACCAGGTCTTCCACATACCACCTCTTTTCCATGGGAGAATGTGACCTGGGTGCCAAGTGGCTGGCCTTTGGAGGTAGGGCTAAGGTGTCCAGGGAGGCAGCTGCCTGTAGGGGCATATGAGTGGAGCCTCCCCAGGCGGACATGTTTACTGCTCTCAGCAGAGGCCAGCAATGTGGGGGTGGTGGGGGAAGATGGGAAGAGATGAGGAGATGACCACATTGACCACGTTCTAGAGATGACCAAGCTTTTGCCACATATCCAGGCTCCCCTCCTCTTTCTTCCAGGAGGTGGGAGTTCAGACATTCCTACAGGCTGGTTTCTTCTTAGAGTTGGAACTTCTTACCCTGTCAGAAAGGAAATGAGGTTCATCTGGCTGAGCTGGTCATGCCAGACGAGCCTCATTTCCTTCTTTGGCAGATTCCCCGGCAGGGAATGTGGCTGCTGCCTTTGTCTGGATTTCAAGACCAGTACCCAGGGCGTAAGGCAGAGGAATCTGCGGGGCAGGGTTGTCATGAGTGATTTAGGGTTAATGGACCAGAAACTAGAGGAACGTGGCACCCCATGGACATCTCTACTGAAGCAAGATATGTGCCAGGGTCCCCAAGGGAGAGACGGGACACAATGATGTCATGGTGTATTTGGAGAGAGTGGGTGCCAGGTCACCATAGAGGGAGCTCAGAAAGACAGCCAGGATGAAGCCACATGAACAATGATCATTACCTCTGGCTCTGCCTTCCCACTCACTGTGTGACTCCGGGCAAGTTGGTTCCCCTCTCTGGGCTTCCCTCAATTTGCCCTTTTGTTTTATGACTTGCTCTTAGAATCCACCCTTGGTCTCCCCATAGTTTTGCCCTTCCCTCAGCAGGAAGTGTCCTGGTCTTGGGTTTTCCTCTTGCCCTGAGGCTAACCTTTCCTGTGATCTTAAAGGAAGTCACTGTATTTCGAGAGTCTTCGTTTGTTAAAAAAAAAAACAACACATCAGGATCATCCCTGCCTGTTCTCCTCCCTGGAGAATCACAGGGGACATGGTCGAAGTTCTGCCTGGTGAGGAAAGGCCAGGATGGTATTGCTGAGGCTGTCTCCCTCATCTGTCTGATGTCCCCCCAGGCTCAGGGAAGACTATTCCTGCCTTTTCCATTGCTCCCTTGGAAGCACTTCTTTGACTCCATTCTACCTCTCCTGTGCTCTCCCTTAAGTTTTCAAAACTCAGGCTTCCTGATCACATCCCAGCAACCTCAGAAGGCTGGGAGAGTACCCAGGGGACCTGAGGGGGAAGCATGGGATGGGGATGCAATGGGCAAGAGGTGGAATTAAGGGAGGGGGAGGAGCCACCTCCGTACCCAGGAGCCTTTTGGCTGGACCATCAGCCTTGCGACAGGACCTGGATTTCCTGACCATAAGAAAGTTCCCAGTGGAAATACAAATAAAAACCACAATGAGACGCACCCATCAGGATGTCTATTATTAAAAACACACACACAATAAGTGTTGGCAAGTATGTGGAGAAATTGGAATACTTTGCTGGTAGGAATGCAAAACGGTGCCGCCCCTGTGGAAAATGGTATGGCCATTCCTCAAAAAATTAAGCATAGAATTACCATATGATCCAACAATTCTACTTCTAGGTATATACCTCAAAGAAATAAGAGCAGGAACAGATATTTGTTCCCAACACCATTATTCACAATAGCCAAAAGGAAACAACCCGCATGTCCGCTGACGAATGAATGGATAAACAAAACGTGGTGCATCCACACAATGGAATATTGTTAAGCCATAAAAAGAAATGCTGACATATACCACCACATGGATGAGCCTTGGAGACATTATGCTGACTAAATAAGTCAGCCACAAAAGGACAAACGCTGTATGATTCCACTTACATGAGTTACCTGGAATAGTCAAATTCTCAGAGACAGAAAGTAGACTGATGCTTGCCAGGGGGAGGGGGATGAGGAATTATTGTGTAATGAGTACAAAGCTTTAGCTGGGAAAGATGAAAACATTCTGAAAATGGATGGTAGTGATGGGAGTGCAACAATATGATTTACTTAATGTCACAGGACTTTACACTTAAAAATGGTTAAAATGATAAATTGTATGTTATATATGTTTTGCTACCATTTTTTAAAAAAATAAGACTCCCTGTGGTCAGGGCTTCACCTCACCTGTCCTACTTTGGAGGTGGCAGAAGATGGTGATTAGTCCCGGCACTCACCTGGAGATTTGAAAGTGAGATGGGCTGGCCGTGTGTGATGTGCCACCAGAATACTGGCAAATCATGGGCAATGATTCAGCTGGTTGCTGAGTCCAGCTTCACACTCTGCCCTAGAAGACTGGCTTTTCTTTCTTTCTTTTTTTTTTTTTATTTGGGGTCTCACTGTTGCCCAAGCTGGAGTGCAGTGGTACACTCACAGCCACCCCAGCCTCAACCTGCTGGACTCAGGAGGGATCCTTCCACCTCAGCCTTCCAAGGAGCTGGGACTACAGGCATGTGCTACCACACCTGACTAATTTTTTGATTTATTATTATAGAGACGAGGTCTCACCAACTTGCCTGGGCTGGTCTCGAATCCCTGGACTCAGGCGATCCTCTTGCTTCTACCTCCCAAAGTGCTGGGATTACAGGTGTGAGCCACCACGCCCTGCTGAAGACTGGCTTTTCAGTTGCTGGCTTTTCAGGATCTCAGGATGGGAGAGCAAGGAGGCCTGCACTCCCAGAGTGCCCACCTGGTTCCCATTTAACTGTTGGTAGAAACTGGGGGGTTAGCCAGGCTCGGTGGCTCAGCCTGTAATCCCGCGCCTTTGGGAGGCTGAGGTGAGTGGATTGCCTGAGCCTGTGGGTTCAAGACCCGCCTGGGAAGCGAGACCTCATCTCTACAATAAATCAAAAAATCAGCCGGGCGTGGTAGCGCATGCCTGTAATTCCGGCTACTCGGAAGGCTGAGGCGGAAGGAAAGCCGGAGCCCAGCAGGTCGAGGCTGCGGTGGCCGGGAGCGGCCACTGCACTCTAGTCTGGGCGACAGAGTGAGACTCCAACTCAAAAAAAAAAAAAAAAGAAAGAAAGAAACTGGGGGGTTTGTGTTTGGGAATATCAAGGGGGGAAAAAATAAACTGGAGATTGAGCTGGAGATTTTTTCAAGGAAGATATGGGGCTGGACACAGTGGCTCATGCCTATAGTCACAGCACTTTGGGAGGTCAAGACAGGAGGATTGCTCGAGCCCAGGAGTTCAAGACCAGCCTGGGCAACAGAGCAAAACTTTGTCTCTACAAAAAGTGAACAAAATTAGCCAAGTGTGGTGTTTGTGCTTGTAGTCCCAGCTACTTAGGAGGCTGGGGTGGGAAGATCACTTGAACCCAGGAGTTGGAGATTGCAGTGAGCTATGATTGTGCCACTGCATCCTAGCCTGGGTGACAGAGTGTGAACCTGTCTCTAATAAGTACATAAAGGAAGAAATTACAAGCTGGTGCTAGATTATCCCTGGTTGAAAATAGGGAGAGTCACCTTGACAAGTTCTGTCTAGATGGAGAGGAAGGTCCCTTGGTGTCAGGAAGGAGAGTTCGGTGTTAGGCCCTGGAGGTTGTAGGGTTGGCAGGACACTCTGGAGAGATGGGACTTGGTGCTGGTGAGGGAGCTGTCATATGACTACAACCTTTCTGAGAGTGGACTATAGAGAAATCTTAAAAGTAGACCTATCTTTTGACCTTACAATTTGGCTTTATCCTAAGAAAACCACCAAATGCACACACCAAGATGTAGGTGCAGCAATGTTTGCCCTAGAGCGCTTGTAACCCAGGAAAATGAGAAGCAACCATCAACAGGAGACTGCTAAGCAAAATGAGATCCATCCAAACAATTAAACACAACACAACCATTGAGAACGATGGAGTGGATCTATATTTATCGATTGGAAAGAGGTCTAAGGGAAAAAAAGGAAACTACAGGATGGTCTTTCCATATGTGGCAGGGAAATGTATGAATAATTTAGTGCAGAAATTACTCTGTAATTATGAGAGCAAAGGCATGAGCAAAAAATTAGAGATGATTTTCTCTTCTCTGCCCAGACTGGGGCCAGTCCCCCTGTACTGAGTGCCCTGCGGGTTGAGGCCTTTGTAAGAGTTCCGTCGTAGCTGGGCACGGTGGCTCACACCTGTAATTCCAGCACTTTGGTAGGCAGAGGCAAGAGAATTGCCTGAACCCAGGGGTTTGAGACCAGCCTGGGCAACTTGGTGAGACTTTGTCTCTACAATAAATCAAGAAAAAATTAGCTGGGTGTGGCGGCACACATCAGTAGTTCCAGCTATTTGGAAGGCTGAGGTGGAAGGATTGCCTGAGTCCAACTGTTTGAGGCTGCGGTGACCGTGAGCGTGCCACTGCACTCCAGCCTGGGCAACAGAGAGACACTCTTACTCTAAAATTTTTTAAAAAGAGGCCCTGTTGAGAGAGCAAACTGGATTGTTCTCTGGTGGGAGTTTCATTCCCCACAAGGCTCCCAGCCTTGGAAGGGAGACAACGGCTTCCTTCCAAAGGGGAACGGTGGAGGGCTGAACCCTGTTCATATGTGGTAAGACATCATGTGGGTTGTGGGAAGGCCCAAGGAGGCTGAATAGGAGCTCGACACAGACTGGGGGATTTCTTGCAATTCTCTCAAATTTAGAAAAATAGTTATGATATTTCTTGCCACTCTTTTTGTGGGTGTGATTGCCTGTTACACTTGTATAATCAAAACACCAAAGAACAGAAAGAATGGAGAGGAATGGGGGGGAGGGTGACCCAGTTCTGGAGGGCCGAGACTGCCCCGAGGTATCTAATCAAGGTCCTGTGAGAAGTGGGTGTCCAGGAGGATGTGAGAGGAACTCCATTGCTGGTGGATCTTTGGCCCAGAATCCAGGATCTGTGTTGCAGAAAGAGGCCCTGACATCTGGATATTGACACAGACTTGAGCCTGGAGCTGTGGGACACTCATTTCCGGGCCAGATGTGGAATGCCGGACAATAGAGCGTTGCTGGGGCCTTCAGAGTATTCCCTGCCTGTAAGGATGTCCTGATGCAGTGGTCACAGTGACTTTGGTCTCCCCCAGTGACACAGGAGACAGGCCAGCTCCAAGGCCCTAGCTCTCTAGATCCCAGCTTCACCCCCTCAGGGGACCCACTCGTAATCCCTCACCTGTGTTCAGCCCTGATACGCACACTCAGCACTTTCCCGCCTTCTCTGTGTTGTTCATTACAGTAATCCCCAACATGAGAAACTTAAGCTCAGGAAGGTCACACATCTTATGCAAGGTCACACAGAGTTTGTGTCTGCCCCAGACCTCCTGAGTTCCAGGCCAGGGCCCTGGCCACTGAGCCATGATTTAGATCCTTATCCAGCCTCACTAGCCCTCCCTCCACAACACAGTGTAGGAGCAGGAGGCTGGAGGCTGCAAGGCGCCTTACCCAGCCAGGGGAGTTGTGGCCCTCACGCAGAGCTGGGCCTCAGCAGGAATGCTGAGAGAAGTGCAGCCTAGATCCAGGGCTGGACCCAAGAGCATCTCTTGGGTGAGACTGTGTGTGATTTGTTTTCCCTCTATAATTTTAGAGAACCTGGGAAACGAGTAAACTTGGCAACAGTGGCTCCATATACCAGGGGCATCGGTGTTGACTCCATCTAGGAGACATACAGGAATGATTAACGCTGAAATTATCCACAAGGATGCAAGGAGGCCTGAGACGTGGGGAAGAGGGGGAATGGGAAGTCCCCTGGGGGCTGAGGACTCATGTGGACCTGAAGAAATGGCTGTTTTCCGACAAGGCATGGATCCCTGCTCAGTTCTCTCTTTCCTTCTGGCACCTCTCCTCCCCCACTGTACACCCTCTTCCCAAAGGAGGGCAATTGCCACACTATTCTCAAATCTCCTGCAAGTTCTCTGCCAAAGGCATTCTCCTAAGTGAAGCCAGGACTGTGGTTTGTTTTGATGACTCATGATTTTTAGACAGGCCAGACCAAGCTCAAACAGGCTATGGGGTTTAACTTTATTAACTCCAGACCTCAGTGTTTTGTGTTTCATGTGGCTTACTCTAGTTAGACACCAACCTAGCCACAGTGAGACCATGGAATGGGGAAAAGAATTGCATACTGAGAACAGGAGATATCTGCCCCGTGACCAATTTTTCTGTTGAGTAAGACATCTCAGAGGCCAGCCTGGGCCATTCCTACCATCTCCGAAAGCTCTTCATCTGACTCAGATGGGCCCTGGGCTTGGTGGCCACTGTGAGTTTGGATGACAGCGCTTGGCCCTGCTGCCTCCCAGGATCTGTGGACATTATTCCTGTCTTAGGCCTACCCTGTCTTGCAGATTCACTGTTTCCAACCTCCAGAGACACTCCCAGGGCTCTTCTTCATGGGTCACAGCATCTGTCAGGCCCTTTCCTGGCTCCTCTCCAACCCTGAGAGGAGAAAACATCCTAGCACACTGCTGGAGTAGGGGGCTCACTTCTGGGGACTGCAGGTAGTAGAGGGAGTTGAGGAGGCCCTGGACTGGGAAACCAGAGTTGACACCTATATGACCGAAGCCAGATCATTTTCTGGTCCCCAACAAGAAACTGGGTGGGGATGCTGTGAGGGACCTTCACAGCTGCCATTTTGTTGTTTTAAGAAAACTCTTCAGAGTGTCTTTGACTTTTATTCCTCCAGCTCTCCTGTTTTTGTTTTTGTTTTTGAGTCAGAATCTCACTGTTGCCAGGCTGGAGTGCAGTGGCATACTCACGGCCACTGCAGCCTTAACCTGCTGGACTCAGGTGATCCTTCCACCTCAGCCTTCCAAGTAGCTGGAACTACTTCTGGGAGGCACATGCCACCCGCCCAGCTAATTTTTAAATTTATTATAGAGACAAGGTCTCATCAAGTTGCCCAGGCTGGTCTTGAACCCCTGGGCTCAGGCAGTCCTCTTGTCTTGGCCTCCCAAAGTGCTGGAATTATAGGCTTGAGCCACCGTACCGGTCTTCTCCTGACTGTTTAAAGTCACTGCTGGAGCACCTAAGACAGGCCTCCTGTCCTCCACTAAGGCCTCAAGGCCAGAAACAAAGGTCTACTTTGTCAATCCAGGAAACCAGGGAAGGGAGGGAGGAAGGAAGGGTAACCCTGGCAGTTTCCAGGGACCCCCTTAGGGGCATGGCTCAGAGTCTAAAGGGAATTAGGTCTTTGCTGCATATTTTCCTGGAAGGCCTTATTGTTTTTCCTTTTTCAGTCTGCCTTGTTCCCTGGACTGAAGCCACAAAGTGAAACACAAAAATTGTCCCCAGGGTCTCCAGTGGCCTACTTCTCACTCTCTCCCCAAACACTGCCCGAGGCAGACCCCAAGGGAACCTCAGAACATCAGCCTCTCAAAGCTCTCTGGGAGTATTCCAGCCCTAAGCACCTGGGCTGTAAGGCATGCCTCCTGTTCAATGCCACCTGCCCGGAGCCAACCGGAGGGCCACTCTATTTCAAGGGAACTAGGTGCTTAGATGACAGCTGTGCTTTACCAGAGAGGAGGGGGACCCACCAGGGGCTTTAGAGCTATGGATTAAGAGTACCCTACTTACCTGGAAGGCAGGAATTATCTTGATGACCACAGCCTCCCCCACAGATATTCACAGCACTTCCTGGGTCACTAAGCACTTCCATAATTTAGGAGGCCTGTTGCTCACAACAGCTTTGGGAGGTGACAGAGTGACTGGCAGAATGTAAGGGGAATGAACTTTAGAGCCAGATAATGCTTGGGTTTTTTTTGTTTTTTTTTTTGAGTTGGAGTCTCACTCTGTCGCCCAGACTGGAGTGCAGTGGCCACTCCCGGCCACCGCAGCCTCGACCTGCTGGGCTCCGGCGATCCTTCCGCCTCCGCCTTCCGAGTAGCTGGAATGACAGGCGTACGCTACCACGCCCAGCTGATTTTTTGATTTCTTGTAGAGATGAGGTCTCGCCAAGTTGCCCAGGTGGGTCTCGAACCCGCAGGCTCAGGCAATCTGCTCACCTCAGCCACCCAAAGGCGTGGGATTATAGGCTGAGCCACCGAGCCCGGCTCTTTTTTTTTTTTTTTTTTTTTTGAGTTGGAGTTTCACTCTGTTGCCCAGACTGAAGTGTAGTGGCCGCTCCCGACCACCGCAGCCTCGACCTGCTGGGCTCCGGCGATCCTTCCGCCTCAGCCTTCCAAGTAGTCAGAATTACAGGCGTGTGCTACCACGCCCAGCTAATTTTTTTATTTATTATAGAGATGAGGTCTCGCCTGCCCAGGCGGGTCTTGAACCCGCGTACTCAGGCAATCCACTCACCTCGGCCTCCCAAAGGTGCGGGATTACAGGCTGAGCCACCGAGCCCGGCTCCTTTTTTTTTTTTTGAGTCAAATTCTCACTCTGTTGCCCTGGTTGGAGTACAGTAGCACACACACGGCCACTGCAGCTTTGATCTGCTGGACCCAGGCGATCCTTCCCCCTCAGCCTTCCAAGTAGCTGGAACTACAGGCGTGTGCCACCACGCCTGGCTAATTTTTCTTGACTTATCGTAGAGATGAGGTCTCGCTAAGTTGCCCAAGCGAGTCTCGAACCTGCGGGCTCAGGCAATTCACTCGCCTCGGCCTCCCAAAGGACTGGGTTTGTAGGCATGAGCCACCGTGCCCAGTCTAGGAATGGACATTTGTATGGTTCTCAGCCACATCTCACATAATATTCAGGAGAGGATTCTGAGCCACCGAACCCAGCCAGAAAAACCCTTGGTATTTCATCAGTAAGAATGTTTGCCCAGGCGCAGCTCAGGCCTGTAATCCCAGCACTTTAGGGCCGAGGTGAGAGGATTGCCTGAACCCACGAGTTCGAGACCAGCCCAGGCAACTTGGCGAAACCTCATCTCTACAACAAATCAAAATTTAACCAGGTGTGGTGGCATGCCCCTGTAGTTCCAGCTACTTGGAAGGCTAAGGTGGAAGGATCGCTGGAGTCCAGGAGGCCAAGGCTGCGGTGGTCAGGAGCGTGCCACTGCACTCCAGTCTGGGCGACAGAGTGAGACTCTAACTAAAAAAAAAAAAAAAAAAAAAGGCTGCCGTAGGTTGCCCTCCAGACCAGGGATCCTTCAGGTAGAAGGTCCTGGGTGACTTTGGATGTCCTCTGAGCCTCAGTGTGGTGACAAGTTCCTCCCAGGCCCAGTCGGCAGGTTCGTCCTTCTCTCTCATTGCACTGTGGACCTTCGCTGCAGCCATGCTCTGCCAGATCCTCATTCAGGCCGAGCTTAATCCCCCTCTTTGTATTTATTGGAGCTGGAGGTACTGGAGCTGCACTGTATCTCATGCATCTGGCGATGTTCAATCTAGATGTTAGTTGGGACAGAAAGAATACCCCAGACCCCTGGAACAAACTGGGTCCTGATGCTCAATACAATTCTACTCAGTGAATATGGATAGCAACAAACTGAAGAAACAGAGTCCAGAGTTCTAAATGAAATGTTTCACTATAAAGCTGCTTAGAATGAAGGTCTTCCAGAAGCCATCCACACAATTTTCCACTTAGCCAGGAAATACTTCTCCTCTAAATGCACGAAATCGTGTTGATGTGTTGGGGATTCCACTGATTAATAAATACCTGTTTTAAAAGAATAAATAAAAATAACTAAATAAAATAAAAAGAAATAATAATTAGACCTGGCATGGTGACTCAAGCTTATAATCTCAGCACTTTGGGAGGCCAAGGAGACAGAATTGCCTGAGTCCAGGGGTTCAAGACCAGCCTGGGCAAATTGGTGAGATCTCGTCTCTACAATAATTTAAAAAAAAAAATTAGCCAGGTATGGTGGTGCATGCCTGTCATTTCAGCCACTTGGAAGACTGAGGCGGAAGGATCGCTGGAGCCCAGCAAGTCAAGGCTGCGGTGGCAGTGAGTGTGCCACTGCACTCCAGCCTGAGCAACAGAGGTGAGACTCCAACTCAAAAAAAAAAAAGAAAGAAAAACCTTTAATATTTCACCTGTAAGAATGTTTGGCCTAGCCGGGCTCCGTGGTTCAGCCTGTAATCCCAGTGCTTTGGGAGGCTGAGGTGAGTGGATTGCCTGAACCCGAGGGTTCAAGACCTGCCTGGGCAACTTGGCGAGACCTCATCTCTACAATAAATCAAAAACTAGCTGAGCGTGGTAGCGCGCGCCTGTAATTCCAGCTACTCGGAAGGCTGAGGCGGAAGGATCGCCGGAGCCCAGCAGGTTGAGGCTGCGGTGGCTGGGAGCGGCCACTGCACTCCAGTCTGGGCGACAGAGTGAGACTCCAACTCAAAAAAAAAAAAAAAGAATGTTTGGCCAGTGTGACTCATGCCTGTAATCCCAGCATTTTGGGAGGCCAAGGCAGGAGGATTGCTTGAGCCCAGGAGTGTGAGACCAGCCTGGCCTAAGGAGTGAGACCTTGTCTCTACAAGAAATAAAAAAAATTAACTGGGCATGGTGGCCCATATCTGTACTTACAACTACTAGGGAGACTGAGGTGGGAGAATCACCTGAGCCCAGGAGGTAAGCTGTAGAGAACAATGAACATAAGCAGAGTGAGACCCTGACTCAAAAAAAGAATATTTGATATAATTTTATGTTGATATAGTTTTATAAAGAAAATTTCCTTCTGACTGGGCACAGTGGCTCACACTTGTAATCTCAGCACTTTGGGAGGCAGAGGTGAGAGGATTGCCTGAGTCCAGAGGTTTGAGACCAGGCTAGCAACTTGATGAGACCTCATCTCTGCAATAAATAAAAAATTAGCACTCACCTATGGTTCCAGCTACTTGGAAGGCTGAGGTGGAAAGATCGCCTGAGCCCAACAGATTGAGGCTGCAGTGGCCGTGAACTTGCCACTGCACTCCAGCCTGGGTGACAATAAGACACCAACTCAAAACAAAATTTTTCTTCTGTTCCTTGTTTGCTAAGAGTTGGGTTTTTTGTTTGGTATTGTTTTGTTTTAATCATGAATGGATGTTGAATTTTATTAATGCTTTTTGGCATCTATTGATGTATTTCTACCTTGTTCTTTTAATGATGTGAGTTGCTTGGATTGGCTTTCAAATATTAAACCAAACTTGCATTCCTTGAAGGGAATCCATTTAGTCATTGTGCACTAACCTTTTTATGTATAGCAAGATTTGGCTGGCTAGTTTGCTGTTTAGGATTTTTACATCTGTGTTCATGAGTGAGATTGGCAGGTAATTTTCTTTTCTTTTCTTTCTTTTCTTTTTTGTGAGTTGATGTCTCACTCTGTCGCCTAGGCCGGAGTGCAGTGGCACACTCATGGCCACTGTAGCTTTGACCTGCTGAGCTCAGGCGATCCTTCTGCCTCAGCCTTCCAAGTAAGTGGAACTATAGGTGCGAGCTACCACGTCTAGTTAACTTTTTGATTTGTTGTAGAGACGAGGTCTCACCAAGTTACCCAGGCTGGTCTCAACCCACTGGGCTCAGGCAATCCTCTCGTCTCCGCATCCCAAAGTGCTGGGATTACAGGGTTGAGCCACCACACCTGGCCAATTTTCTTTTTTCATAACATCTGACTCAGGGTCTCCTGTTTCTGAAGAAGTTATTTTTCCTTTTTAAAATTTATTTATTTATTTTTTAGTTGGAGTCTCACTCTGTCACCCAGGCTGGAGTGCAGTAGCACACTCATGGCCATCCCAGTGCCAATCTGCTGGGCTCGAGCTATCCTTCTGCCTCAGCTTTCCAAGTAGCTGGAGCATATGCTACCACGCCTGGCTAATTTTTTATTTATTGTAGAGACAAGGTCTCACCAAGTTGCCCAGGCTGGTCTCAAACCCACGGACTCAGGCAATCCATTTGCCTCAGCCTCCCAAAGTGCTGGGATTACATGCTGAGCCACTGAGCCTGGCTTTCTTTTTATTTAAATCTCACAAGTCTCTTAAAAGAAAAAGGATTTGGGTTTGATTCTCTCTGTTGTATTTCATTCCCATTTTATTAATTTCTGACCCAATTTTTTTCTGTTTAGAGACAAGGTCTTGCTCTGTCACCCAGGCTGGAGTGCAGTGGCACTGTCACAGCTCACCACAATCTGGACCTCCTGGGTTCAGGTGATCCTTCCACCTTAGCCTCCCAAGTAGCTGGGACTATAGGTACACGCCACCATACGTAGCTAATTTTTAAATTTTTCTCTAGAGACAAGATCTAGCTACATTGCCCAGGCTGGTCTCAAACTCCTGGGCCCAAGCCATTCTCCGGCCTCAGCCTTCCAAAGTCCTAGGATTACAAGTATGAGCTTCCACACCTGATCATATTTTTATTTTTTCTGTAGAGATGGGACCTAGGCTGGTCTCAAACTTCTGGCCTCAAGCACTACTCCCAGTTTAGCTTCCCTAAGTGCTGAGATTACAGGTTTGAGCCATCTTATCAGGCATCTGATCTAATTTTTATAATCTCCTTCTTTCTACTTTATTTGGGTTTCAATTTACTTTTTTTTTTCTCCTAATGCCTTGAGAGGAAAGCTTAGCTCTTAATATAAAGGGTGTGTCAAAAAAAGCATACACATTTTAAGTATGACATTCATTCAAAAGATGGCACTAATCAAATGAGTACTATCATCACCATGTGACAGGCAGTGCAGTCAAAGAAAATGGTGGAAGCGGAGTTTAGTGAATACACATTGCTACCGTAATTTACTTCAACTTCAAAAAGTAATACATAGATAACATCGCTTAAAATGTGTATACATTTTTGGGCACCTTCTGTATATTTATAAATATTTGCTGGGTGCAGTGACTCACGCCTATATTGTGCCCCCCAGAATTTTGGGAGGCACAGGTGAGAGGACTGCCTGAGCCCATGGGTTCAAGACCAGTCTGGAAAACTCAGCAAGACCTCATCTCTACAATAAACCAAAAAATTAGCCAGGTGTAGTGGTTCACACCTGTATGGTTCCAGCTACTTGGAAGGCTGAAGCAGAAGGATTGCCTGAGCCCAGCAGGTCAAGGCTACAGTGGCCATCAGCGTGCCACTGCACTCCAGCTTGGGTGACAGTGCGATGCCGACTCAAAAAAAATAAAATTTAGGCCAAAATTGGTGGCTCATGCCTGTCATCCCAGTACTTTGGGATGCTGAGGTGGGAGGATTGCTGGAGGCCAGGAGTTCAAGACCAGCTTGAGTAACAAAAGGAGAACCTTCTCTACAAATGATTTTGGAAATTAGCCAGGTGTGATGTTGTGCGCCTATAGTCACAGCTGTTTGGGAGGCTGAGGTGGGAGGATCACTAGAGCCCAAGAGGCTAAGGTGAGTTCTGATTGTGCCACTGCATGCCAGTCTGGGTGATAGAGCAAGACCCTGTCTCTGAAAAATAATAAAAGTAAATAAAGCTATGATAGCTGTACCATTACTATCTGTTGTACTGTTATAGCTATAACAGCTTTCTTTTAGTTAGAGTTTTTCCATGTTGTATTTTTTTTTTTTTTTTGAGTTGGAGTCTCACTCTGTTGCCCAGGCTGGAGTGCAGTGGCATGCTCGTGGCCACCACAGCCTCGACCTGCTGGGCTCAGGCGATCCTTCTCCTCAGCCATCCAGGTAGATGGAACAGGTGTGCCTGTGCTAATTTTTTGATTTATTGTAGAGACGAGGTCTCACCAAGTTGCCCAGACTGGTCTTAAATCCAGGCCCTCAGGCAATCCTCTTGCCTCTGCTTCTCAAAGTGCTAAGATCATAAGTGTGAGCCACCACATCTGCCTGGCTCATGCTGTATTTTTCAACCCTTTAACTTTCAGTTTTTTTGTATCCTTATGTCTTACCCATCCTTTGGTAAAAAGCATACTGTTTTTGCTTTTCATTTTTTATATTTTTAGCAAATGTTTATTTAAAAAGTAAAAAATATTTCATAGGTGGCTCAGCCTATAATCCCGCACCTTTGGGAGGCTGAGGTGAGTGGACTGCCTGAACCCGCGGGTTCGAGACCTGCCTGGGCAACTTGGCGAGACCTCATCTCTACAATAAATCAAAAATTAGCCGGGCGTGGTAGTGTGCGCCTGTAGTTCCAGCTACTTGGAAGGCTGAGGCGGAAGGATTGCCGGAGCCCAGCAGGTCGAGGCTGCAGTGGCCGGGAGCAGCCACTGCACTCCAGTCTAGGCGACAGAGTGAGACTCCAACTCAAAAAAAAAAAAAAAAATTTCATAGGTCCTAATATTGAACATCAAGTGTATTCATGAGCAGTGAGTATCTTCATGTATACAGTTCTACATGGAAGACCCAGATGGCACTCCTCTGGGGGAGGGGTTCCAGCCCCCACTCCCATCTGCCCCCTGAACTCATAGCTCAACTCTGCAGTATGAGCAGGGGGCTGGGTTGAATGCAGCTCCCAGGTGTATGTTTTCAAGAGTCAAAGATCCCAAATGATCCCAACACCCACCCCTTCCTACTCTTACATTCATGCATCTGTAAAATAGCTGCCTAGAACAGGTCAGTAGTGAAGCTCCGATCAGAAAAACAAGAGACACAGAAACAGACAACAAACTTGCTTGGTCCCTTCAGACCAGGAAAAACCACCTCCATGACCTACCCCCTCCCTCTGGCTGCTACACACACCCCTTCGCCCCTGGCAGAGGGTGCTCTCCTAACTGTCACACCACTGTTGTCTTAACTGTCAGTAATAAAAATAAGGTACACATCCAGCCAGAAGCCTGGTTGGCCTCAGCCTTTGTTTCATGCTACAGTACTGAGGGCCATGTGTCCCCAACACAGAGCCACTTGCACACAACTCAGTGTGCTTCCTAGAAAACACCTCGACTTTCCTCTCTCAAGTGGCTGTGGTCAGTTTTCTAACGGCAGACATCAGGCTCTCAGCTCCTGCCTGCTGGTCTCCACCCCAAAAGTTCAGTTGTCTCTGCCGTGGAAGCGGGCAGTGTGGGCCCCCAGGATGAAGTTCAACACGCCTCAGTGAGCTGCTGCTCAGAACTGTGCAGCTTTTTCTTGATGACTCGGAAGCCAGTGCTCAGCATCAGGGACTGGCTGAAGCCAGCGGGGAAGGGAGAGTTAGCCGAACTAAACAGCCCCTGGATCTTGGGCCAGAGGCGTGAGTCCAGGCGCAGCACGAGGGTCCACTGGAAGGTGGGCACCAGGCTGGGGTCCAAGGCAGCTGGCCCACGCTCTGGCAGCCCTTGCCTTGCTCCGCACAAACGTCCAGCAGCGCCCCCCGCAGGCCGCACGGCTCGCTGTAAGCCAGGCGCCGTGGTTCCTTGCCCACCTGGCTCACCAGCTGGCCCGGCATCAGCAGGCGCGCAGGGCGCCGCGAGCGCGCGGTGCCTGGGCCAGGCTCTCCGGCAGCCGCGGCACCAGGTTGCCACACAGGGGCTCATCCTCGGTGAGCAGCTGGAAGTCGGGCAGCGACACCCCATCCTAGTATGCCGAGTCTTCCTCCGGCCCGAAGCCACTGCTGCTCCCGTCCAGGGCCTCGCAGTCCGAGCTCTCCAGACTCGCGCAGCGCGGTCAAGACCCTCCTCTCGGGCCCCCGACCCCCGGGCGGAGCGCGGCGGCCGCTCTGGGGTGGGAGTTCGGGGCAAGGATGAGGACGAAGAGGAGGAGGACGATGAGAAGCGGTCCCAAAGGCTAGACATGGTGAGGACGGACGCCAGGGCGTTTGCTGATGAGCTCAGGGTACCGGGATCACAGAGGCCGCAACTGGCGCGTCCTGCCGCTTGAATGGGTGTGTGACCCGGTGCCAACTACGGAGCGCGGCCCAGACCCGTCCCTCTACCCACCCGCAGCTCCCCCTTGACCCGCTGCACTCTGCTGTTTGCTTTTTAAACTCGGTTTAATAATCCTTGTATTTTAACTGGAGAATTTTTTTTCCATTTACATTCACTGTAAGATTGATTAGTTCACTCTAAATCTATAATTTTATTAAGTACTTTTTTTTTGAGTTGGCGTCTCACTCTGTCATCCAGGCTGGAGTGCAGTGGCATGCTGCTCACAGCCACCACAGCCTTGACCTGGTGGGTTCAGGTGATCCTTCTGCCTCAGCCTTCCAGGTAACTGGAACCACAGGCATGCACCATCACACCCGGCTAATTTTTTGATTTATTGTAGACACGAGGTCTCGTGTTGCTCAGGCTGGTCTTGAACCTGACCTCAGGCAATCCTCTCACCTCTGCCTCCCAAAGTGGTGGGATTGCAGGCTTGAGCCACCACGCCTGGCCATTAAGTACTTTCTATTTGTCTCCTATGCTTTGTGTTCCTTTTTCTCTCCTTTCTTTTTTGTTTGTTTTTGTTTTTGTTTTTAGTTTTGAGTTGGAGTCTTACTTCGTCACCCAGGCTGGAGTGCAGTGGCACACTCACAGCCATCCCAGCATCGACCTGCTGGACCTCCGACGATCTTTCCACTCAGTCTTCCAAGTAGCTGGAACTACAGGTGTACACTACCACACCTGGCTAATTTTTTGATTTATTGTAGAGATGAGGTCTGGCCAAGTTGCCCAGGCGGGTCTCGTACCCGTGGGTTCAGGCAATCCCCTCACCTCGGCCTCCCAAAGTGCTGGGATTTACAGGCTTGAGCCACCATGCCTGGCCTTATTTTTAACTTTTCTACATTTTCCCTCTACTGGCTTGAAAATTATATGCTCTTACTACTCTTTTGATGATACTACAGAGATGACCATATCTACTCTTATTAAAGTCTTTTTCTTTTTGAGTTGGAGTCTCAATCTGTCTCCCAGGCTGGAGTGCAGTGGCACACTCACAGCCACCATGGCCTCAACTTGCCAGGCTCAGGTAATCTTTCCAATTTAGTCTTTCTCTTTTTTTTTTGATTTGGAGTCTCACTGTGTCGTCCAGACTGGAGTGCAGTGGCACACTGATGGCCACTGCAGTCTCGACCAGCTATTTGAAAGACTGAATTGTCCCACTCCTTGGGAGGCTGAGGTGAGTGAATTGCCTGAGCCCGCGGGTTCAAGACCCGCCTGGGCAACTTGGTGAGACCTCATCTCTACAATAAATCAAAATGAGCCGGGCATGGTAGTGCATGCCTGTAATTCCAGCTACTCAGAAGACTGAGTCAGAAGAATCGCTGGAGCCCAGCAGGTCGAGGCTGCGGTGGCCGGGAGCGGCCACTGCACTCCAGTCTGGGTGACAGAGTGAGACTCCAACTCAAAAAATAAAATAAAATAAAATAATATAAAATAAAACAAGGAATTAAATTCCTCATTATCGGCTGGACTTGGTGGCTCAGCCTGCAATCCCCGCACTTTGGGAGGCCAAGGGGTGTGGATTGCTTGAGCCTGCGGGTTTGAGACCCACCCAGGCAACTTGGCGAGACACTAAATCGAATATTAGCTGGTCATGGTAGTGCTCACCTGTAGTTCTGGCTACTTGGAAGGCTGAGATGGAAGGATCGCGGAGCCCAGCAGGTCGAGGCTGCAGTGACTGGGAGCGTGCCACTGCACTTCAATCTGGGCGACAGAGTGAGACTCTAAGTCAAAAAAAAAAAAATCTTCCTTATCAAATATTTAGTCAATGTTTAATTTTGCCAATTTTTTTTTTTAAGTAGGAGTCTCGCTCTGTCACCCAGGCTGGAAGGCAGTGGCACACTCCTGGCCACCACAGCCTCTACCTGCTGGGCTCAGGCGATCCTTCTGCCTCAGCCTTCCAAGTGGCTGGAAATACAGGCATGCGCCACCATGCTTGGATAATTTTTCGATTTATTGTAGAGATGAGGTCTCTCCAAGTTGCACAGGCTGGTCTCAAACCCGTGGGCTCAGGCAATCCTCTTATCTCAGCTTCCCAAAGTGCTGGGATTATAGAGTCATCGCACCCGACCTGCCAATTATTTCATATGTTTTTATTTATTTGTTTATTTTTTGAGTCAGGGTCTCACTCTGCTGCCCAGGCTGGAAGTGCAGTGGCACAATAATGGCTTATTGCAGTTTCAACCTTCAGGGCTCAAACAATCCTCCCTCCTAAGCCTCACATGTGGCTGAGACTACAGGCATGCACCACCACGCCTGGCTAATTTTTTGGTTTTTGGTTTTTGTAATAATGACATTTTGCTATGTTGCCTAGGCTGGTCTCAAACTCCTGAGCTCAAGCAATCCTCCCGCCTTGGTCTCCCAAAGTGCTGGGATTACAGGCATGTACTACCATGCCTGGCCTCAATCTTGCCTTTAAACAAGGCAAACATAGTTACTTTAAAGTCTGTTATAATTCCAACATTTGAAGCCCCTGTGGAGTTACTTCTTTTTTTTTTTTTTTGAGTTGGAGTCTCACTCTGTCACCCAGACTGGAGTGCAGTGGCCACTCCTGGCCACCTCAGCCTCCACCTGCTGGGCTCCGGCCATCCTTCCGCCTCAGCCTTCCAAGTAGCCAGAATTATAGGCATGTGCTACCACACCTGGCTGATTTTTTGATTTATTGTAGAGATGAGGTCTTGCTGCCCAGGCGAGTCTCGAACCCGCGGGCTCAGGCAATTCACTCACCTCAGCCTCCCTAAGGCGCGGAATTACAGGCTGAGCCACCGAGCCCGGCTTGTGGACGGAGTTACTTCTATTGTCGACCGGTTTTGCTGATTTTCATTCATAGGCCAGACATTGTATTTTCTTTTTTTTTTTTGAGTTGGAGTCTCACTCTGTCTCCCAGACTGGAGTGCAGTGGCCGCTCCCAGCCACTGCAGCCTCTCGACCTGCTGGGCTCCGGCAATCCTTCTGCCTCAGCCTTCCAAGGACCTGGAACTACAGGCGTGCACTACCACGCCCAGCTAATTTTTTGATTTATTGTAGAGATGAGGTCTCCCAAGTTGCCCAGGTGGGTCTCGAACCCACGGGCTCAGGCAATCCACTCACCTCAGCCTGCCAAAGCGGGGGATTACAGCCTGAGCCACCGAGCCCGGCTCATTGTATTTTCAAAATGAAAAAAAGTTGTTTATAGCTATAATTTAAGGCCTACAATGTCCTCTCCAGAAAGGCTTTAAGTATGCTTCTGCCAGGTTCTTGATAATCACTGGCAATTCAGAATTACCTTATTCCAATTGCAGGGATTGAGATGATTTGAAGCTGATTCCTATGAGGACATGTCTATTTCTAATTCACCCTTACTTCTAAGGTATAGTTTTTCTGTGTCTCAACCCAAGGGAGGTTCATCAGGGCTCGTTATTTTGGCTATCTCTAAACTCCAGTCTCTGTCCTCCTGTTTGAAAAAACCATAATCTGCTGGGCATGGTGACTCACTCCTATAATTCCAGCACTTTGGGATGCGGAGGTGAGAGGATTGCCTGAGCCCAGCGGTTCGAGACCAGCCTGGGTAACTTGGGGAGACCTCGGCTCTACAATAAATTAAAAAATTAGCTGGGCGTGGTGGCACACACCGGGTGTTCCAGCTACTTGGAAGGCTGAGGCGAAGAATCACCTGAGCCTAGCAGGTGGAGGCTGCAGTGACCGTGAGTGTGCACTGCCCTCCAGCCTGGGTGACAGAGTGAGACTCCAACTCAAAAAAATAAAATTTAGCCGGGCTCAGTGGCTCAGCGCCTTTGGGAGGCTGAGGTGAGTGGATTGCTTGAGCCTGCGGGTTCGAGACCCGCCCGGGCAACTTGGTGAGACCTCATCTCTACAATAAATCAAAAAATTAGCCGGGTGTGGTAGCGCGCACCTATAGTTCCAGCTACGGAAGGCTGAGGTGGAAGGATTGCCAGAGCACAGCAGGTCGAGGCTGCGGTGGCCGGGAGCCACTCACTCTGGGTAACAGAGTGAGACTCCAATGCAAAAAAAAAAAAAAAAGTGCATTAATCCTGCAGCAGTTCTATTTAGGGTAGCCATAATGAACATAGTTTCCTAATAGGCCAGCTCTACCTCTTCTCTGGAGACTGCCATCTTTACCTTATTCCCTCTTCCAGGATTATCCAGCCACTAGTGGGCACTGACAGCAACTTGTGTTCCTAAGGGTTTGGTTAATACAAGCACATCCCCAACCACTGCACTGTCAGGCATTATGAACTCATTTGGCTGACATACCTCAGTGGCAATTCCACCGATATGAGAAATAAGAATGGTGATTTATTTTCAAATTGGAGCCTGGCTTATCCCAGTTTCTCAAAATGGTGCCTAACTGGGCTCGGTGGCTCAGCCTGTAATCCTGCACCTTGGGAGGCTGAGGTGAGTGAATTTCCTGAGCCCGCGGGTTCGGGACCCGCCTGGGCAACTTGGCGAGACCTCATCTCTACAATAAATAAAAAATTAGCTGGGTGTGGTAGTGCGCGCCTGTAGTTCCAGCTACTTGGAAGGCTGAGGTGGAAGGATCACCGGAGCCCAGCAGGTCGAGGCTGTGGTGGCCAGGAGTGGCCACTGCACTCCAGTTTGGGTGACAGAGTGAGACTCCAACTCAAAAAAAATAAAAAAAATAAAAAATAAGCCGGGCTCGGTGGCTCAGCCTGTAATCCCAGCACTTTGGGAAGCTGAGGTGAGAGGATTGCCTGAGCCCGCGGGTTCGAGACTCGCCTGGGCAACTTGGCGAGACCTCATCTCTACAATAAATCAAAAAATTAGCCGGGCATGGTAGCGTGCACCTGTAGTTCCAGCTACTTGAAAGGCTGAGGTAGAAGGATCGCCGGAGCCCAGCAAGTCGAGGCTGCGGTGGCCGGGAGCAGCCACTGCACTCCAGTCTGGGTGACAGAGTGAGACTCCAACTCAAAAAATAAAATAAAATAAAATAAAATAAAATAAAAATAAATGCTTTGTGCTTCTCTTTTGTTGATTCACTTCCCACTTCCTTGTGCTTCGTTTTTGCAGGCTTTTTACTCTGGCAGGCTTCTTGTTTAAACTTTCGGCGTGAATCCAATCAGAATGGCAATTCTGTAAGCCAGTTGGCAAATAGGACACATAAATGAAATGATTATGTAAACTAATCAAAATATGTCACGTAGGCATCGTACGGGAGAGCCTGTAACTTCTGCAATATTCCTCCAATGAGGAACTAGGAAAGAAATCTGCATTTTAGGGATAAAAGTGCTGATTCTTCCTGCTTTGGTATGCCTGCCCACCAGACACCAAATCTTGCAAGACCGTCATTAAAGTCTGGCTTCTGCTGCACTCCATGTCTAGGTGTCTATCCTTTGATTTTGGATAGCTGAGTACGTTTTCCACAACCGATGATAATCCAAGGGTTGTCTACTGTTTGTTCACCAGTCACTGCAGTCCCTCCCTCTTCTGCATTATCCTCAAAGCCTTTGATCATGAGTGGTGTTAATTTTTCCCAATCCTCCTTACTTATACTCTGGCTGACACTGAGTAACATTAACATGCTGTCACATTCAGTAATACCCGTGGCACAGAGGTCACTCAGCATGTTGGCTCAAGCTATGTACCCCATCATGTAGGGATCTTCCACTAAGGGGTAAAAGAAGTCAGTGGTCTGCACCAGTGACAGGCCCTCATGCCTCAGGGAGATGACCAGGAGTCCATCCCAATGCCCAGGGCTGGAAAGACTGGACTGGGGCCTGTCCCAGCTGGCAGGCCGGCTTCCTGGGTCGTCTCTTCCTGGCCTCGGACCAGGACTCCAACCAGGTCCTCGTCCAACAGGGGCTACATGCCTGGCAGTGTCAATCGGTCAGGAGTTTGAGCAGGATCTCCTGGGGGACCTTGCAGACTCAGCCCTTCATGCTGGAGAAGCCTATCAGCTGCCAGCTTGTACTGAAGCTCAATGCCTGGAGCTGGAAGGTCTGGTAGTTTGAGGAACTCCGACCCAGAGGCAAGCCTGCAGAGCCTGAGGCGTCTTCCACCACAGCCATAGCTACCATCTCCTCTCCACCGGCACTTGTCACCCGTCGCCGAGGCTTCTATCATGGCACACAGCTAGACTTACGCCATGTGATGCCTTCCTGGTCTTCCTCAAGGAATAATTTTAAAAGTGGGAAGCCGCACTCGGTGACTCATGCCAATAATTCCAGCACCTTGGGAAGCGGAGGAGAGAGGATTGCCTGAGTTCAGGGGTTCCAGACCAGCCTGAGCAACATGGTGAGATCTCGTCTCTACAATAAATCAAAAAATTAGCCAGGCGTGGTGGTGCACGCCTGTAGTTCCAGCAACTTGGAAGGCTGAGGCGGAAGGATCACCTGAGCCCAGCAGGTTGATACTGTGGTGGCGGCAAGCATGCCACTGCACTCCAGCCTGGGCGACAAAGTGAGATTCCTACTAAAAAAAAAAAAAAAAAGTGGGAGATTCCAGAGCACTTTTTTATGCTGACAGGAATGCTTATGCTGATGTATGCACAGTATTTCCCATCCTTGCGACAGGTATGTTTCTCATAGCACGTTAACAAGTTTGCTTCCTACGCCTGTCTCAGTTCTGTTTTAATTAGCATGAGTCACAGCCCATGGGCTCAACTCTGGGCAGCCTTTCTCATCACATCCACAGTCACTTGCACTTCATTCTCTTTTCACTCCTACATCATTCTTGGCCCTAGACCAAACCCCCATCCCTTCACACCTCATCTGATGCTCCTGACTGAGTTTCCTGCCATTAGGGGCCATCAGTTCCAGCCTCTTTTACGTGAAGCTACCAGAGCCATTCATATTTATGATGTGGCAGGCACTCTTCTAGGTGTTGGGAGCTCTAAAGTGGAAATCTGAACATGTCACTCTCTTACTTGGCAACACCTCTTTTTTTTTGAGTCTCAGTCTCACTCTGTCACCCAGGCTAGAGTGCAGTGGCACGCTCCCGACCACCAGTCTTGACCTGCTGAGTTCAGGCGATCCTTCCGCCTCAGCCTTCCAAATAGCTGGAACCCCAGGCATGTGCTACCATTCCTGGCTAATTTTTTGATTCATTGTAGAGACGGGCTCTCACCAAGTTGCCCGGGCTGGTCACAAACCTGTGGGCTCAGGCAATCCTCTCACCTTGGCCTCCCAAAGTGCTGAGATTATAGGTGTGAGCCACTGTGCCTGACCTCTTGATTTGCATTTTTCCCTGGCTAAAGCCTTGATTTTGAACCTACCTTTCCAGCCTCACCCCTATGGCCCTTGGTTGCTATGGGAGCTAAGACTGGTCTGCCTGGGAAAGAGATGCTTGGGTTGCAGACGGTGGGAGTGCTGAGTGTCAGAACTTGAATACTCCAACTGAGCCAGCTGTCCCAGTGGCACCCTGTGCCTGGACAGGCTCTGTTTCCCTTGCTGAGATCCCCTGGGGCAGCATTTCAGCCAGAACTCCAGTTCCAGGGAGACAAAGGTAGGAGCAGACATCTTGGACTGGTGAGCCAGGGTTGGGCTGTGCCAGGACCTTTGTTTCTAACTTGGGAGAGGCTTCATGTTTCTTTCCTTTTTCTAAGAACTGTGGATGTGCCACGTGGGCACCTCAGTGGCCAGAGTCAACACGAAAAACAATACCCCGGGGAAAATCTTATTCCCTTAAGTCACAGCATTGTGGCTGTGGGTGTGTGTCAAAGTTTCCATGTCTGTCACATGAGTTTATGTATCTCTACACATGTGTTTTTTATACATATACAGAGATATGTGCATGTCGTTGTGTCCCTGTGTGTACATATGTTGAGGGAACAATCTATATTGCATCCTGTATCCATGAATTACTGTATGCCTGCCTGTACAAATCTACACATAGGTCTATATTCTGTGTCTGGGTATATTAGATGTGTTTGTGTACGTTTCCATACTTACATGTTTACATGTGTTTAGCCCCGGAGTTCACAACTTTCCTCCCTGCTAATATTTCCCCTTCACTCCACTCCAGCTGCTCCCTCTTGTGGTCATGCCCTGAATCTTGTCATTAATAAGAAGGGCTCCGCCAGGCGTGGTGGTTTATGCCTATGATCCCAGCACTTTGGGAGGCCGAGGGGAGAGGATTGCCTGAGCCCACAGGTTTGAGACCAGTCTGGGCAACTTGGCGAGACCTCATCTCTACAAAAATAAAAAATTAGCTGGGCACTGTGGTGCACACCTGTAGTTCCAGCTACTTGGAAGGCTGAGGCGGAAGGATCCTGAGCCCAGAAGGTCAAGGCTGTGGTGGCTGGGAGCAGTCCACTGCACTCCAAGTCTGGGCGACAGAGTGAGACTCTGACTCAAAAAAATAAATAAATAAAATAAGAAGAGCATGGTGCCTCAAGCCTATAATCCCAGCATTTTGGGAGGCCGAGGTGAGAGGATTACCTGAGTCCAGGGGTTCGAGACCAGCATGGGCAATTTGGTGAGACCTCATCTCTACAATAAATCAAAAAATTAGCCAGGCATGGTGATGTGTGCCTGTAGTTCTGGCTACTTGGTAGGCTGAGGCAGAAGGATTGTCTGAGCCCAGCAGGTCAACACTGGGGTGGCCTTGATTGTGCCACTGTACTCCAGCCTGGGTGAGAGTGAGACTCCAACTCAAAAAAATAAAAATAAAAAATAAGAAGGGCTCTACCTCAGAAGTCTCAAAATCAGAGCTTCAAGCTCTAACTTACGCTTCTCTCTATTCTGTTCTTTCATGTCTTTTTTTTTGAGTTGGAGTCTCACTCTGTCACCCAGACTGGAGTGCTGTGGCTGCTCCCGGCCACCACAGCCTTGACCTGCTGGGCTCCGGCGATCCTTCCGCCTCAGCCTTCCAAGTAGTTGGAACTACAGGTGCGCGCTACCACGCCCGGCTAATTTTTTATTTATTGTAGAGATGAGGTCTCGCCAAGTTGCCCAGGTGGATCTCGAACCCGCAGGCTCAGGCAATCCACTCATCTCGGCCTCCCAAAGTGCTGGGATTATAGGCTGAGCCACCGAGCGCAGCCTCGTCTGACTCTCACTATGCCTCCTCTGCCTCATTGATGCCTCCTGCTTGTTCTGGTTCCCCATCTCTTCAACCTTGACCTCCGGGTGTATCAACAGGTCTCTCCTCAGCACCCTCAGTGTCCTGACTTCCTCCTACTATTGCCCTGCCCAGAAAATTCCCGACAATGCAGCTGAGCCTTGCTGCAGAAAATTCATACACAGCTAAATCCACCTGAAATTCATCACCTGGAACCACAGTTGGGGATTCTGCTATCAGATACATACCAGCTTCCCTCTCCATTTACAGTGGTCCCTTTTTTCAACTGCACTCTTTTGATGCTGCGTGTGGTACGGTGGTACAGCACAAACTCATGGGTTCTTTGATTCAGCCCTGAAATAATTTTCAGAATGGCCAGCAAAGTTTTAAGACAGAGTTTATTAGCAAGAGAAGGAAGAGAGAAAGCAGAAGATTCATGCCAGACAGACCTGACACGGATGAGTCTCTCTTGAAAAAGTAAGATTCAGGCTGGGCATGGTGGCTCGCACCTATAATCCCAGCACTTTGGGAGGCTGAGGTGAGAGGATTGCCTGAGTCTACGGATTCGAGACCAGTCTAGACGACTTGGTGAGACCTCATCTCTACAATAAATAAAAAAAATTAGCCGGGCGTGGTGGCGCATGCCTATAGTTCCAGATACTCAGAAGGCTGAGACTTGGAAGGATCACCTAATCCCAGCAGGTTGAGGCTGCCATGGCTGTGAGCATGCTACTGCATGCCACTGCACTCCACTCCAGTTTGGGTGAGAGAGTGAGACTCCAACTCCAAAAAAAAAAAGAAAAGAAAAGAAAAAGATGTGTTTTTGCTCTTAACTAAAAAGCTAGATATATTTTTACAATAATTGATATGCTAAAGAGGGTGGGGCACAGGAACCCGGGCAAAGGTAATCAGGATACAATCTCCAGAGACTGACATCTCTCTGCCTCTGATGGGAGGGGTGATCTTTTCCAGAACGCACATTTTGTGTTTGTAGGTAACTTGCCAGACTTTTGAATACACTAGTTTATGAACTAAAAGGCAGTCTTTTTTTTTTTTCAGACAGAGTCTCATTCTGGACTCCAGGCTGGAGTGCAGTAGCACACTCACAGCCACTGCAGCCTCAACCTGAGGGGTCAGGTGATCCTTCTGCCTCAGCCTCCCAAGTAGCTGAAACTACAGGCATGTGCTCCTTGCCCAGCTAATTTTTTTTTTTTTTTCTGAGTTGGAGTCTCACTCTGTCGCCCAGACTGGAGTGCAGTGGCTGCTCCCGGCCACTGCAGCCTCGACCTGCTGGGCTCCGGTGATCCTTCCCCCTTAGCCTTCCGAGTAGCCGGAATTACAGGCATGCGCTACCACGCCCGGCTGATTTTTTGATTTATTGTAGAGAGGAGGTCTTGCTGCCCAGGCGGGTCTCGAACCCGCGGATTCAGGCAATCCACTCACCTCAGCCTCCCAAAGGCGCAGGATTACAGGCTGAGCCACCGGGCCCAGCGTAATTTTTTAAATTTATTGTAGAGACGAGATCTCACCAAGTTGCCCAGGCTGGTCTGGAACCTCTGGTCTCAGGCAGTCCTCTCACCTTGGCCTCCCGAAGTGCTGGGATTACAGTCTTGAGCCACCTGGCCTAGCCTAAAGGGTGGTCTTATCATTTCTATGGCTTTGGTTAGTTAAGGAGTGGTATTCAGCCTTCCACCTTCAACAGGGTACCTGAAAAGCTTTTGGTGATTATTATGCTAAGCCACAAACTGAAAGGTTGGGCTGTCCTATTTTTATATCTGATGGGATTTTTTTAATTGGCTGAGGGGTGGGGTAGACTGGCAAGTCCACATTCCAGCCTGGCCTGCGGTAAAAACATAGTAAGAAAAATGTCTGAATGCTTTCTAACACCTGCTTACAAGACATTTATTTATCCATGCCTAACCTGTACTAACTACCTCATCTCCTCCCCTACCCCAAGTGCTGTGGTTGATCTCAGCACAAAGACCTTGCCTCACACCACGTCACAGAAAAACCTGTGGGTTAATGGGTGTGAACTTCCTCCATTTCCTGCCCCCTCCCACCTTCAAACATGTCTGTAGCTGCACCCATTGGCACCTCCTTTCCTGTTTCTTGGTGTCCTTCCTTACACCCAAAGCTAGATTCTCCAGAAAAAAATTCAGCTCAGTTCTCTTTTATCAGTACTCTTTTCATAAAAAGTGACAGAATCCCAACCCAGACCGACTTTTTTTTTTGAGTCTCACTGTCACCCAGGCTGGAGTGCAATGGCATGCTCATGGTCAGCCACCTCAGCCTCGACCTGCTGTACTCACAGGATCCTTCTGCCTCAGCCTTCCAAGTAGCTGGAACCACAGGCACATGCCACCATGCCTGGCTAATTTTTTGATTTATTGTGGAGATGAGGTCTCATCATGTTGCTCAGGCTAGTCTTGAACCCATGGGCTCAGGCAAACCTCTTGTCTCGGCTTCCCAAAGTGCTGGGATTAAGGCATGAGCCACTGTGCCTGGCTATTTACATTTCTTAACACAATAGGAAAATAAATACTTTAACTCAAAATAAGGTCTAAAGCTGGTCTTTCAGAGTGAGGGATTACTCTCTTCGGTGCAATGCTGCTTCCACAGATGGTCCTGTACCCTGCTCATGTGTCACCAAGTGGGAGCTGACTGGTCTCCAGCAGTCTTCCACTTTCTCATTTTTTTTTTGAGTTGGAGTCTCACTCTGTCGCCCAGACTGGAGTGCAGTGGCCGCTCCCAACCACTGCAGCCTTGACCTGCTGGGTTCCAGCGATCCTTCCACCTCAGTCTTCCAAGTAGCCGGAATTACAGGCATGCGCTACCACGCCTGGCTGATTTTTTTGATTTATTGTAGAGATGAGGTCTCGCTGCCCAGGCGGGTCTCGAACCCACGGGCTCAGGCAATCCACTCACCTCAGCCTCCCAAAGGTGCGGGATGACAGGCTGAGCCACCGAGCCTGGCTGTCTTTTTTTTTTTTTTTTTTAATTGGAGTCTTACTCTGTCGCCCAGGCTGGAGTGCAGTGGCATGCTCACGGTCACCGCAGCCTCGACTTGCTGGGCTCAGGCGATCCTTCTGTCTCAGCCTTCCAAGTAGCTGGAACCACAGGTGCACGCCATCACGCCTGGCTGATTTTTTGATTTATTGTTGAAATGAGGTCTTGCTAAGTTGCCCAGGCTGGTCTTGAACCCCCTGGGGTTAGGCAATCCTCTCACCTCCGCCTCCCAAGTGCTGGGATTACAGGCGTGAACCATCGTGTCCCGTCACTCTGTCTTAACCCCTGTTTGTGTTCTGGTGGCCAATTCACTCTCTGTGACACAAAGCCATGATGGAGTGTGTGGCCAGGACATTTATTTACACAGAAAGGGTTCTTCCCACAAGACTGGGACTTGAATGGAGGCCAGTTCCCCACATCATGACTTGCTAGCACTTGCGGTTCCCAGAGGCTTCCATTAGCACACCTTTGATCTGGGATCTATGCAAACAGAATCCACGGGCTGGACCACACAAGCCCCAGCATCTTCCTGTACTTTCCCCGCAGGGATTTCCCTCTGTTGTCCCTTTTCTTAAATGATATCTCTGATCTCCTTTCTAGACTCCTATCACCTCCAGGGACTGCAGGGTACAAGTTCTATACTTGTATACCTAGGATGCTTGACTGTCCTTTAAGTGGATTGAAAGAAAGGTTCCAGCCTCACTTCCCATATTATTCTTACCCTTGCAGCAGCCTCGGATTTTTTAATTGCAATGGACAGTTTTTGGGGTGTCTGGAAGGCTCACAATTACCCTTTCTCCCTGTGGTGTTCCAACCACCCTCAAGGGTAGGCTACCAACAGCCAAGTTTTATCAGGTACCCCATACACGAATGGTCCAGTGGGGGAACACTGGCCCAAGGAAAGCTGACTGGATTCTCTCTCCTGGATAGAGAACTCACTTTTGAGTGAGACTTCGATTCAAAAAAAGAAAAAGAAAAAAGAAACAAAAATAATAAAAGGGCTTGACTTCTTATACAAAAGTAATAACAAATATTTATTCAGTGCTTACTATATGCCAGGCACTATTATAACTTGTATGTAGTAACTCATTTAACCCTCATGATTCTGTCCTGCCATAGGCAGACAGAATGATGTGATTGTTCTTTGTCTAGACTTTGCCTTGTCATGTTAGATAAAACTGATCTGGTTTAATAGGAGGTGAAGCCAACCGTTCCCTCCATTTTGGTGCTCAAATATTGACCCTGCCTTCCACTATTCTTCCTTTGCCTATGGGACTAAGGATCTCTCTCCTTCTGTCTCTCTTCCTTAATAAAGTTAAAACACTTGGGGCTGGGTGAGGTGGCTCAGTCTGTAATCCCAGCACTTTGGGAGGCTGAGGTGAGAGGATTGCCTGAGTCTGGGGGTTCCAGACCAGCCTGGGCAACTTGGTGAGATCCCATCCTACAATAAATCACAAAAACTAGCTGGGCATGGTGGAAGTCTGAGGCAGAAGGATCACCTAAGCCCAGCAGGTCGAGGCTGCGGTGGCTGGGCAACAAAGATTGAGACTCCAACTAAAAAAAACCAAAACACTTGGAGGCCAGGTTTACAATGATAGCTTTTCTGTAGCTATCCTGCCCTCTGCTGGATTAAAAAAATAGATTGTGGATATGTGGACTTCTGGGAAGGGGCCAACTTTCTGGAAAGGGGGCATGATCAGGAGACTGGATTTCCCTGGGGTCACTTGTTCACTAGGGAAAAAAAAGTCTCATTCATAAGCAGACCCTGAACATTTACCATAATACTGTAAGAAAGGAATCGGCAGTAACGGGGTACTACTGGGGGTGGGGAGGAGGGACACACAAGATCAATACCATCTGATCTCAAACCAGGCAAAGTGGGGTCAAAGGGAGGCCCAAACTTTACCTGTAGGATGACCACTTGTATACCAAATACTGAATTGTGCCCCACAGCTTTAGAAATAAAGAAAAATCTGGTCAAGGAGGTTGTGACCCGGCTTCTGCGTGTGAGGTGATAAGATTCCTCGTGAATACAACTGGAGGTGAAGGTTAGAAGTTGTCAGTGTGTGTGCTTGCTTGAGTTTCTTTATTCATATATGAATGGAGAGACTATATTTGTTCAGTGTGAAAACAAAATTTCTGGCCATTGCCTTATTACACTGTGGTGTGGCCATGTGTTCTTTGATCTATGGCTATCACCTTGTTTCTTGGCTTTGGCCCCCTTCCCTACCTTGGGGAGGTGAATCTCCTCTTTCTCTAATCACTTTTAAAATAATCTCTCTCTCTCCATATGTGTATATATATATATATAAACATATATATATATATATATTTTTTTTTTTTTTTACTATTTTGAGTTGGAGTCTCACTCTGTTGCCCAGGCTGGAGTTCAGTGGAACGCTCATGGCTACCACAGCCTCGATCTGCTGGGCTTAGGCGATCCTTCCACCTCAGCCTTCCAAGTAGCTGGAATTACAGACGCACACCACCATGCCTGGCTAGTTTTTTTTGTGTGATTTATCATGGAGACAAGGTCTCACCAAGTTGCCCAGGCTGGTCTCGAACCCCTGGGCTTAGACAATCCTCTTGCCTCGGCCTCCCAAAATGCTGGGACTACAGGCTGAGCCACTGCACTCAGCCTCTAATAAACTATATTTTCTAATCTGAAAACAAAAAAAACCCCAAATTTCCATAATCCCAGCACTTTGGGAGGCTGAGGTGAGAGGACTGCCTGAGTACACGGGTTCGAGACCAGCTTGGACAACAAGGTGAGACCTGGTCTCCACAATAAATAAAAAAATTAGTTGGGTGTGGTGGTGCATGCTTGTGGTTCCAGTTACTTCTAAGGCGGAGGCAGAAGGGTCACCTGGGACTAGCAGGTTGAGGCTGCGGTGGCCGTGGGCATGCCACTGCACTCCAGCCTGGGCGACCGAGTGAGACTCTGACTCAAAAAAAATTTTTTTTCCTAGACAAATTGATCTTTAGCAATTGGCAAAATTTATCAACTTGCTAACAAAGGATCAGTAAGGTAACAAAGCTTATACTTTGGGGTATAGAAGTGCATGGAAATTGATGGATTATACAGTTGGGACACAGAAGATGTATAAGCAACTTGCTTAGGAAAGAAAAAAAAAAACCCTCCTCACCTAGGTGAAGATTGCAATTGCAATTTCATTACACACGGTGACCAAAACATCATATTCCACATTGTTATCCCAGAGGAAACATGAATGAGGAGGGTTTGCAATGTCAGCAGCATTGGCTGTCAAATCCAATATATGGTAAGAAGCAAAGGATGAGGATACATCTATGGCTGCTAACTATATAATGATACAGTTTCATTTCTAAAGAATGGTGTCTGTGATCTGACTTAAGTGCATGCAGAAACCATAGGCACAGCAGCAAATAACAAGTTCTGACTTGAAACAGGCCACTCTGCACCAGGGATTTTCTCAAGCAGCAAGCAATACAGACAATTCAGCTTACACCCCACTCCCTGTCTTTTATTTCTTTCTTTCTATATTTAGAAACAATTTTTTTCAAATTTAGAATGATTGGAGATTGAATATTTCCACATACATTAATTTTTCAGGTAACTATTTGCATCTTTATTTTTAATTTTTTTTTAGTTGGAGTCTCACTCTGTCACACAGGCTGGAGTGCAGTGGCACGCTCACAGCCACCACAGCCTCAACCTGCTGGGCTCAGGCGATCCTTCTGCTTCAGCCTTCCAAGTAGCTGGACTACAGATGTACACCACCACACCTGGCTAATTTTTTTTTTTTTTTTTAGTTGTAGTCTCGCTCTGTTGCCCAGGCTGGAATGCTGTGGCACACTCACGGCCACTCCAGCGTCAATCTGTTGGGGTCTGGCGATCCTTCCGTCTCAGTCTTCCAAGTAGCAGAAACTATCAGTGCGTGTTACCACATCTGGGTGATTTTTTATTTGTTGTAGAGATGAGGTCTCACCAAGTTGTCCGGGCTGGTCTCAAACCTGTGGGCTCAGGCAATCCAATCACCTCGCCTCCCAAAGTGCTGGGTTACAGACTGAGTCACTGATCCTAGACTTCTTCTTTTTTTTCTTTTTGTGGAGACAAGGTCTTGCCAAGTTGCCCAGACTGGTCTCAAACTCGTGGATTCAAACAGTTCTCTCATCTCTGCCTCCCAAAGTGCTGAGATAACAGGCACCTATTTTATTTATTTATTTATTCTTTTTGAGCTGGAGTCTCACTCTGTCACCCAGACTGGAGGGCAGTGGCACGCTCACAGCCACCGCAGCCTCAACCTGCTGAGCTCAGGTGATCTTTCTGCCTCAGCCTTCCATGTAGCTGGAACCACAGGTGCATGCCACCATGCCTGGATAATTTTTTTATTTATTGTAGTGATGAGGTCTTTCCAAGTTACCTAGGCCGGTCTCAAATCCCTAGATGCAGGCAATCTTCTCGCCTCCACCTTCCAAAGTGCTGGAATTGCAGCCGTAAACCACCAGCCTGATTTTTTTCTGAAAATTTTAAACATGATTTTTTTTTACATGCTCATGAAAAAGAATTTTTATGATGCAGAAAAATGAAGAGAATAAAATATTAGTTCAAGTTCCAATACCCAGATGATGTTAGGTGAATATCATTCCAAACAGCCCTTACGTATACCATAATAAGAGGTTAGATGGATAGACACATAGATAGAACAGGTTCATAATACTTTTTCTGAAACTCTTTGGGTGAGATGTTTTAGAATTTGGAATTTTTTATATTTTGGAAAGACAATATGATATATATGCTGTATATCATATAACATCCACCAGCATGGTTTAGAACAGTACACTACATAAAAAAATTAACATTTCTGCATGTGAATATTCACACCAAAAGATGTTTATTTTTATTTTTGAGTAGGAGTTTCACTCTGTTGCCCAGGCTGGAGTGCAGTGGAACGCTCACTGCCACTGCAGCCTCAACCTGCTGGGTTCAGGTGATCCTCCTGCCCCAGTCTTCTAAGTAACTGGAACCACAGACGTGCACCACCACACCCAGCTATTTTTTAATTTATTTATTGTAAAGACGAAGTCTTGCCAAGTTGCCCAGGCTGGTCTTGAACTCCTCGACTCAGGCAATCCTCTCATCTCCACCTCCCAAAGTGCTGGGATTACAGGTGTGAGCCACTGTGCCCAGCCAAAAGATGTTTAACAGACTACAAATAGCCTCACTTAAGTTCAAGATGATTTTGCTACTAAATAACTTATAAAATGCCTTTGATTTTTCACAGCCTTTTAGACTTTAGGATTGCAGATAAGGAATTGTGCACCTGTGCTGTCATAAAACAGGATCATGTCTGTTTCTCAGCTACTGGGGCCTGTGCTTAGGCAGAGGCAGGCAAGTAGAGCCAACATGCCAGTGGCCTGGAGCTGAGTTTGTCCCAAAGCCTATGTGACCCCGTGAAGACACTTGGAGAAATCCCGCCTTGACTAAGAGCTGAAGCTGATCCCCAAGTATGAGCTCCAGAACAAACGAGAGGTCTGGAGGGTCAAGTTTACTCTGTCTCAAATCTGCAAGGCCACAGAGCTGCTGATGCTCATCGAGAAGGACCCACAGCCTGTGTTTGAAGGCAATGCCCTGCCGCGGTGACTCAGCCGTACTGGAGTGCTGGTTGAGGGCAAGATGAGACTGGATGACATCCTGGGCCTGACTAGAGTTTCCTGGGAAGGCGCCTGCAGACTCAGAGCTTCAAGCCACTCTTGGTCAAGTCCATCCATCACGCCCGCATGCTGATCTGCCAGTGCCATATCAGGGTTGGCCAGCAGGTGGTGAACATCTGGTCCTTCATGGTCCACCTGATTCCCAGGAGCACGATGGCTTCTTCCTCATTCTCTGCACGGGCTCAAGGGCCTCCAAATATTTTGTACCATTTCCTTTAATATCCTGAAATTCATAAGTAATATAATCTGCTTACACATATGAAAGAATCAATATAATGCCAAGTATATAGGAAAAATACAAATAATTTGTTATAAATACAGTAACATGTATTTCAATATTGAAATTCTTGGATATTGCTACTAGACAAAATGAAGCAATGATATTCTTACATCTATCTATAATGAACAAGCTTGGATTTAATATGTCATAAGAAGAGAAGCCATTTCATCCAAAATGAAAGCAGACCCAGCAACTGGGGACAGGAGGATTGCTTGAGGCCAGGAGTTTGAATCCAGCCCAGGCAACACAGCCAGACGTCATCGCAAAAAAAATTAGCTGGGGTCAGTTGGGGTGGCTCACACCTGTAATCCCAGCACCTTGGGAGGCAGAGGGGAGAACTACCTGAGCCCGAGGTTCGAGACTTTGTCTCTACAATATATAGAAAAATAGCTGGGCATGTGGCACACACCTGTAGTTCCAGCTACTTGGAAGGCTGAGGAAGAAGGATCACCTGAGTCCAGTAGGTCGAGGCTGTGATGGCTGTGAGCATGCCACTGTACTCCAGCCTGGGCAACAGAGTGAGACTCTGATTAAAGAAAAACAAAACAAAAAAAGGCCAGGCATGGTGGCTGAAGCCTGTAATCTCAGCACTTTGGGAGGCCAAGGTGAGAGGACTGTCTGAATCTAGGGGTTTGAGACCAGCCTGGGCAACTTGGCAAGACCTCGACTTTACAATAAATCAAAAAATTAGCTGGACTTGGTGGCACGTGCCTATAGTCCCAGCTACTTGGGAGGCTGAGGTGGAAGGATTGCCTGAGCCCAGCAGGTTGAGGCTACGGTGGCTGTGAGTGTGCCACTGTACTCCAGCCTGAGTGGCAGAGTGAGACTTCAACTCAGAAAAAAAAAATTAGCTGGGCATGGTGGCACAGCCTAGGTGATAGAAGGAGAACCTGCTTTTAAAAAAAAAACAAGCAAACAAGCAGAGGTATAATGAACACTAGAATAAAACCTGGTGCTAAAAAATTATAGGGCCTGGCTTGGTGGCTTACGCCTGTAATCCCAGTACTCTGGGAGACTAAGGCAGAATGATTTCTTGAGCCCAAGAGTTCGAGATCAGCCTAGGCAACATAGCAAGACCTCATCTCTACCAAAAATCAAAAACTTAGCCAAAGCAGATACTCAGAAGACTGAGGTAGAAGGATCGCTTAAGCCTAAGAGGCTGAGGTTCTGATGAGCTGTGATTGCACTCTAGCTTGAGCAACAGAGTAAAACCCTGACTCAAAATAAATAAACACATAAATTATAAAAAAGATTTATTTATTTATTTATTTTCAGTTGGAGTCTCACTCTGTCACCCAGACTGGAGTGCAGTGGCTGCTCCCGGCCACTGCAGCCTTGACTGGCTGGGCTCCAGTGATCCTTCTGCCTCAGCCTTCCAAGTAGCTGGAACTACAGGTGCGCGCTACCACGCCCAGCTAATTTTTTAAAAATTTATTATAGAGATGAGGTCTCATAGTGCATCTCGAACTCGTGGGCTCAGGCAATTCACTCACCTCGGCCTCCCAAAGTGTGGGATTACAGGCCGAGCCACCGAGCCTGGCCAGAAAAGACTTATTTATGTAAGCAAAGTAGAGGAGTAAACTTAATTTAAGCAAGAATAACATGGCAAGTGCTAGGTAGAAAAAAATGAGAACATGTTATTGCTGCAAAGGAACCAGATTTTTTCAAGAAAGAGGCTATAACTTTCTGTCGTGTCATGGAATGGGATCATGAAGGAATGTCTCAGAAATCATATTAATCTCTCACCACATGTGGTGTTAAACATTTAGACTCTAAAACATCTTGGAGACCATGTCCTTCAAGAATTGATGGGAAGCCGAGCATGGAGGCTCACACCTGTAATCCCAGCAATTTGGGAGGCGGAGGCAAGAGAATTGCCTGAGCCCATGGGTTCAAGGCCAGCCTGGGCGAGACCTTGTCTCTACATGGCAAGACCTTGTCTCTACAATAAATTTTTAAAAATAGCTGGGCATGGTGGTGCATGCCTGTAGTTCCAGCTACTTGGAAGGCTGACGAGGAAGGATCCCCTGAGCCCAGCAGGTTGAAGCTGTGATGGCTGTGAGCATGCCACTGCACTCCAGCCTGGGTGACAGAGTAAGACTTCCATTAAAAAAAAAAAAAAAAGCCGGACTCGGTGGCTCAGCCTGCAATCCCGCGCCTTTGGGAGGCTGAGGTGAGTGTATTGCCTGAGCCTGCGGGTTCGAGACCCACCTGGGCAACTTGGCGATACCTCATCTCTACAATAAAAAAAAAAAAAAAAATCAGCCGGGCGTGGTAGCGCGTGCCTGTAGTTCTGGCTACTTGGAAGCTGAGCGGAAGGATCACCGGAGCCCAGAAGGTCGAGGCTGCAGTGGCTGGGAGCGTCCACTGCACTCCAGTCTGGGTGACAGAGTGAGACTTCAACTCAAAAAAAAAAAAAAAAATTGATGGGAAACAAAGAATAATTTGAAAAATGAAGCAGTATTTAAGAGGCTATAGACAAGTTGTATAGCAGACCTTTGGGGACAGTATCAAATAAGACTGAAATCAACAGGAAATTCCCACATAAATCATTTCAACATGTAATTTCTTTCTTTTCTTTTTTTGAGTTGGAGTCTCACTCTGTTGCCCTGGCTGTAGCGTAGTGGCATACTCACGGCCACCACAGCCTTGTCCTGCTGAGCTCAGGTGATCCCTCCACCTCAGACTTTCAAGTGGGTAGAACTACAGGCAAACACCACCACACCCGGCTAATTTTTTTGATTTATTGTAGAGACTAGGTTGCCCATGTTCCCCAGGGTGGTCTCGAACCCCTGGGCTCAAGTAATCCTTTTGCTTCAGCCTCCCAAAGTGCTGAGATTATAGGAGTGAGCCACCGCACCTGGCCTCAACATTTAACTTCACAATATAGATTTCTTATTATTATGCTGCAATTTTTTTTTTTTTTTTTTTTTTTGCATTTTTTGCTTTGGGATTACAGACTTGAGCCACTGCACCTGGTCTATCTTTAAATTTGTATATAGAAGCTGGGCTCGGTGGCTCAGCCTGTAATCCCGCGCTTCGGGAGATTGAGGTGAGTGGATTGCCTGAGCCTGAGGGTTCAAGACCCGCCTGGGCAACTTGGTGAGATATCATCTCTACAATAAATCAAAAATTAGCCGGGTGTGGTAGCGCGTGCCTGTGGTTCCAGCTACTTGGAAGGCTGAGGCGGAAGGATCGCCGGAGTCCAGCAGGTCGAGGCTGGGGTGGCCAGGAGTGGCCACTGCACTTCAGTCTGGGTGACAGAGTGAGACTCCAACTCAAAAAAAAAAAAAATTGTATGTAGAATGGCAAGAACATATTTTTAAAAAAGCCTTTGAGCCAGGCCTGGTGGCTCAGCTTGTAGTCCCAGCATTTTGGGAGGCTGAGGTGAGTGGATTGCCTAAGTACGCGGTTTGGGGATCAGCCCAGGCAACTTGGCCAGACCTCCTCTCTGCAATACTTAAAGAAAATTAACTGGGCGTAGTAGCATGGGCCTGTAGTTCTGGCTACTTGGGAGGCTGAGGCGGAAGGATCCCCGGAGCCCAGCAGGTTGATGCTGGGGTGGCTGTGAGCCTGCCACTGCACTCCAACCTGGGCAACAGAATGAGATTCCAACTCAAACAAACAAAAAAAACCCTTTGTTTATTAAATTCATTGATACCTCTAATTTCACTTGTCACTAAAAATTTAATAATGTGTCACTTCAAGTCTTTTAAAAGGAGTCTCATTTCTCCTTTTAAATAAATGCATTCTTTTCATTGTTTTGCCAGCAGCCATATCACTGCAGCGAAGCCCTTTTAAACTAAATTCTTTGTCGGAAATGCCATAATTAATTTAGCTCTTTCAAGAGGCGGGTATGAGTCTCAAACATGTCATAGTTAGGTTGATTAAATTGTGTTTTGCTTTCTAAGCCTGTTGAAAACAAACAAACACCGATAACAAAAAACACCCAAAGCTAAATTAACTCTTCCTACAAATGTTGGCTAGAGGTCCACTGGTCTAGAATGTATTAATCTCTCAATGAGGTATTGTATATTCAGTCCTTTTTTTTTTTTTTGAGTCAGAGTCTCACTCTGTTGCCCAGGCTGGAGTGCAGTGGCCGCTTACGGCCACCGCAGCTTCGACCTGCTGGGCTCAGGCGATCCTTCCGCCTCAGTCTTCCAAGTAGCCGGAACTACAGGCTACGTGCCACAATGCCCAGCTAATGTTTTGATTTATTGTAGAGATGAGGTCACACCAAGTTGCTCAGGCTGGTCTCAAACCCCAGAGTTTAGGCAGTCCTCCCGCCTCGGCCTCCCAAAGCGCTGGGGTTGAGTCACCGCACCCGCCTAGGCACAGTTTTAAATGTAATGAACTAATTGCATCAAATGAAAGCAAAACTTTCACACACACTGCTTTCTTTCTTTCTTTTCTGAGTTGGAGTCTCACTCTGTCGCCCAGACTGGAAGGCAGTGGCCGCTTCCGGCCACGGCAGCCTCGACCTGCTGGGATCCGGCGATCCTTCGTCTCAGCCTTCCAAGTAGCCGGAACTACAGGCGCGCGCTACGACGCCAGGCTAATTTTTGATTTCATCGTAGAGAAGAGGTCTAAGCCAAGTCACCCGGGCGGGTCTTGAACCCGCGGGCTCGGGCAATTCACTCGCTGGGATGACAGGCTGAGCCACCGAGCCCAGCACCACCGTTCTCAAACAGAAGTCTTCAAAAACTGGAGAATAGTTCCCTGGACTGGCGTTATAGACGCCTACCTTAGACAGTCCTGGAGGCCCCGCCTCTTCGCACTCCACGCCCCTTTCCCCGTACGGTCCGCATCCTGGGCGGGCGTGGACGCAGCACCGAGCGGAAGTGACGTATGGCGGCCGCCGGAGGTGTCGTTGGTGTGTAGCGCGGCTAGGCCTGAGACTCAACGGGGGCCTGCAACTGGGGAGATAGCACCACCATGTCGATCGAAATCGAGTCTTCGGAGTGAGTCCTGCGGTGGCGCCGGCTTGGCGGGGGCTGGGTGTGGGATGGAGGATCCTCGGGGAGGGGTCCTAGAGGCTAGGAAGTGGAGGGCCATTTTCTTGCACCCAGAGAAGCTTCTTGGATCTGGTGACCTCGGAGAGGGGCCTGCAAGAAAGTAGCATTCTCGCACGTGAAGCTCCAAACTTCACGAGGGAGGCGGCACTGGGTGGGGGAAAAACATGTTTTGCAGACCTGAGTTCTGCTCTTTGCCGACTCCTGGCGTACTCTGTTACTGAGAAAATTACTCTTCCTCTGCGGACTCCAGTTCAATTGCACGAGGGGGTTGGTTTCTATAAGCTTTGCTTCTCTCCCTGCCCACCGTATGCGGTGTGATTCTTCTCCTCTTTTTACAGAGCCCCTTTGCTTTCTCTGCCTAACACCGCTCAATATTGTCGCTGTTATCTCCCTCATGCCCCACCCCCGCTTCCTACTAGCCTGTGTAGGCGCTTAGGTTCTCCTTTTTTTTACAGTCTCAGTGCCTAGCATGCCACGGAGGCTTGGTTATTGCTTTTGGAATGACTGGACGCCGAGCTATCTTTATCGGACCCGATCTTGGACTGAATTCTAGTTTGTGAGCCCTGTGTAGCCACAAAGGATAGACAGAATCTGGAGACTGAGCCAGAAAGAATGATAGTTTGGGGGGGGGAGGATATGATAAATAGTGACTGAAGAAGGTCTTTAGTGGACTCTTCAGAACTCCATTCTTTACCTGTTCTTGCCAGTACTTAATACATTAGCAGGCATACCTTTTTGTTCTGAATGTAAGGGAGGAGGACCACCTTTCCTGAAGACCTGCCATAGGAGGAGAGGAGGTTTATTTATTCAACAAATATTGAAGTCTGCTGTGTGCTGTTCTAGACGTTGGAAATACAGTAGGGAACAAAACAGACGAATATTCCTGCCCTTATGGGATATTTGTTGTGACTGGGAAATGCAAACAGTAGGCAAAAACAAGTAAAACATGAAGTATAACAGAGGGTGGTAAACGTTTTGGAGAAAAATAAAGCAAAGGATGATAGGAAATGCTGTAGATTAAGATAATTAAATCAGGGCAAGATTTGGAAAGGATTCCATGCTTTGGGGCCATAATGATAGTTGTAACAACCTTTCTCTCAGCCTTGAAGATCTGGGCTGTAGCAGCGTGGCTGCTCATGTTTTTATTATCAGTAATAGCGCCAGGCTTGGTGGCTCACGCCTGAGGATTGCCTTAGTCCAGGGATTCAAGACCAGCCTGGGCAACTTGTGTAGACCTCCTCTCTACAGTAAATAAAAAAAATTAATTAGACATAGTGGCTTGAGCCTGTAATTCCAGCTATTTCGAGGACTGAGGCAGAAGGATCGCCTAAGCCCAGCTAGTTGAAGCTGTTGTAGCCATGACCATGCCACTGCACTCCAGCCTGTGTGGTAGAGTGAAACTCTGACTCAAAAAAACCCCCAAAACTACAATGTTTATTAAGTATTTTTTATGCTGACTGTGCTATAAGTAGTATAATCAACCCTTTCACCAATGCTACAGCGTAGGTTTTTTTTTGTTTTTGTTTTGAGTTGTAATCTCACTCTGTTGCCCAGGTTGTAGTGCAGTGGCACGCAAATGGCCACCCCAGCATTGGCCTGCTGGGCTTAGGTGAATCTTCCACCTCTGCCTTCCAAGTTGCTGGAACTACAGGCTTGCGCCTCTATGCCCAGCTAATTTTTCTTGATTTATTGTAGAGACGAGGTCTCACCAGGTTGCCCGGGGTGGTCTCAAACCCCTGGGCCCAGGCAATCTTCTTGCCTGAGCCTCCCAAAGTGCTGGGATTACATGCGTGAGCCTGGCCTGGGTGTTTTTTTTTTTTTTTATCAGTTGAGGAAACAGGAACAGAGATGTTAACTGGTATGCCCAAGGGCACATATAATGGCAGAACTCTGATTCAAATCTCAGACTACCTCCAAAGCTTTTAACTTGTGTGCCTGTGTGTGCTCTTTCTCTCTCTTTTTATTTTTATTTATTTTTTATTTATTTATTTTTTATTTTTATTTTTGAGTTGGAGTCTCACTCTGTCACCCAGACTGGAGTGCAGTGGCTGCTCCCGGCCACTGCAGCCTCGACCTGCTGGGCTCCGGCGATCCTTCTGCCTCAGCCTTCCAAGTAGCTGGAACTACAGGCACACGCTACCACACTCGGCTTATTTTTTATTTATTGTAGAGATGAGGTCTCGCCAAGTTGCCCAGGCGGGTCTTGAACCCGCGGGTTCAGGCAATCCACTCACCTCAGCCTCCCAAAGGCGTGGGATTACAGGCTGAGCCACCAAACCCGGCTTATTTTTATTTTTTTTTGAGTTGGAGTCTCACTCTGTCGCCCAGACTGGAGTGCAGTGCCCGCTCCCAGCCACCACAGCCTCGAACTGCTGGGCTTCAACGATCCTTCCGCCTCAGCCTTCCAAGTAGCTGGAACTACAGGCAGACGCTACCACGCCCGGTTAATTTTTTTGATTTTTATTGTAGAGATGAGGTCTCGCCAAGTTGCCCAGGCGGGTCTCGAACCCGCGGGCTCAGGCAATCCACTCACCTCAGCCTCCCAAAGGCACGGGATTACAGGCTAAGCCACCGAGCCCGGCTTCTCTCTCCTTTTAAAATAAATATAGAGACAGGGTCTCACTATGTTTCCCAGGCTAGTTTCGAATTCCTGTCCTCAGGTAATTCTTCTGCTTTGACTTCTCAAAGTGTTGGAATTACAGCAGTGAGCCACCATGCCCAGCCTGGGTTTTTGATCTTCATGTATTATACTGCATTTGAAGGTAGTAAATTTGATTTTGGCTATGTCAAATACAAGGTCTTTGAACAAAGAGGTGTCTTGTTTTTAGAGTGCAAAATGGAAGTCTGCTAAGGAAGATAATAGTGCCTGTACTAGAATAGTGAGGGTCTAAGCCTGAGTACCTCATAAAGGGACTATGAGAGAAAAAGACTATGGCAAGTAGCAGTGATCAGTTAGTTCCCTTTTACAGAAGGTATTGTTTTATTTTATTTTATTTTATTTTTTTTGAGTTGGTGTCTTACTCTGTTACCCAGACTGGAGTGCAGTGGCCGCTCCGGGCCACTGCAGCCTCGACCTGCTGAGCTCCGGCGATCCTTCCACCTCAGCCTTCCGAGTAGCCGGAATTACAGGCGTGTGCTACCATGCCCGGCTGATTTTTTAATTTATTGTAGAGATGAGGTCTCGCCAAGTTGCCCAGGCGGGTCTTGAACCTGCGGTCTCAGGTACAGAAGGTTTTAAGAAGAGTATATTTTTGTAACTTTGGGAGACTGAGGTGAGAGGATTGCCTGAGGCCAGGGGTTGGAGCGCAGTCCGGGCAACTTGGTGAGAGCTTGTCTCTACAATAAATAAAAAAATTAGCTGAGCCTGGTAGCACATGCCTGTAGTTCTGGCTACTTGGAAGGCTGAGCCAGAAGGATTGTCTGAACCCAGCAGGTTGATGCTGGGGTGGCTGTGAGTGTGTCACTGCATGTTGCCTGGGTGACAGAGTGAGACTCCAATTAAAAAAAAAAAAGAAGAGGATGTTTGTTTTCCCTCAGGGTTGTATTCTCAAGCCACATTGCCGGTTTGAATTTACATTTTTCCACTTATCCATATTATTTTGTCAAATCCTTATATGTAAATAGCGGATAATAGTAATACTCTCATAGGGTTGTTTTAAGGAATAAATTAATTAATATACCTAAAATGCTTAGAACAGTACTTATCATGTAGTAAACTTATACTAATAAATGTTAGTTATTGTTTTATGATCATTTCTCCTCTGGGAGAGGAAATTGACTAAATTACGATGTGAAGTCCCTTACAACCAGGACAGTTTGACCCTGTATACTAGTGCTGTCCACTAGAAATACAATGTAAAGTCACGTATATACCTTAAGAGAAGAAAAACAATGATCACAGCATCATCCAGTGAATTTGTGCAATCTGTATAAACAGATTCTTTATCTGACTTTTTCTTATTAAGCCCAAGATCAAGAAATTTTAACTATATATAGAACCATATATATTTAATCATAAATGCATATTAAAAACTTATAAGTAAATTGTCTATCACATGATGAGTAAGCATGGTTGCTTTTTCTTTTTCTTTTTTTCTTTTTGAGTTGGAGTGTCACTCTGTCACCCAGACTGGAATGCAGTGGCTGCTCCCGGCCATCACAGCCTCGACCTGCTGGGCCCCAGCGATCCTTCCGCCTCAGCCGTCCAAGTAGCTGGAACTATAGGCGTGTGATACCATGCCCGGCTCATTTTGATTTATTGTAGAGATGAGGTCTTGCCAAGTTGCCCAGGTGGGTCTTGAACCCGCGGGCTCAGGCAATCCACTCACCTCAGCCTCCCAAGGCGCGGGATTACAGGCTGAGCCACCGAGCCCGGTTGGTTGCTTTTTCTTTACACATTTAGAAGTTGCCTGGGTCCTCTTTTCCTTGGTAAATTGACTTCATAATGTTTTTACTTCACTTGTTTGGAAAATTTGGTAATAAAGCCAGTGGGTAGGTTTTAGTTTTGCAAATAAGGAGATATGATTTTGTCTTGCTTTTATATGCAGTACAGCTCTACTTATTTGTGTTGAACAATTCCCCATGAAGAAATTTTTTGGTTGTCATTTAAAAAATGAACCAAATCAGCCAGGTACAGTGGCTCACGTCTGTAATCTTAGCACTCTGGAAGGCCAAGGCAAGAGGATTGCCTGAACCCAGGAGTTTAAGACCAGCTTGGGCAATATGGCAAGACCTTATTTTTTTCTTTTTTTTTTTCTTTTGAGTCAGAGTCTCACTCTGTCGCCCAGGCTGCACGCTCACAGCCACCCCAGCGTTGACCTGCTGGGCTCAGGTGATCCTTTTGCTTCAGTTTTCCAAGTAGTCAGAACTACAGGGACGCTCTGCCATGGCCGGCTAATTTTTTGGTATGTTGCAGAGAGGAGATCTCACCAAGTTGCACAGGCTCATCTCAAACCCCTGGGCTCAGGCAGTCCTCTGGCCTCAGACTCCAAAAGTGCTGAGATTATAGGATTGAGCCACTGTGTCCTTCTGAGACCTCATTTCTACAATGAGTCAAAAAATTAGCCAGGTGTGGTGGCACATGCCTTTGTCCCAGCTACTTTGAAGGTTGAGGCAGAAGGATCAGAGGCAGAAGGTTGAGGCCTGGATGCCATAGTAAGACTGACTCAAAAAACAAAACAAAAACACACCCCCCAATCATCCCATAGTCATTTAGATTGTTTTGTATCAACTACTAGACAAGGTTTACAATGTTTCACAAAGTGTGCAACAATATAATCATAAGAATTACTGGTCAGGCTCGGGTGGCTCAGCCTGTAATCCCAGTGCTTTGGGAGGCCGAGGTGAGTGAATTGCCTGAGCCCGTGGGTTCGAGACCCGCCTGGGCAACTTGGCAAGACCTCATCTAAAAAATTAGCCAGACGTGGTAGTGCGCACCTGTAGTTCCAGCTACTCGGAAGGCTGAGGCGGAAGGATTGCCGCAGCCCAGCAGGTCGAGGCTGCAGTGGCCGGAAGTGGCCACTGCACTCCAATCTGGGTGACAGAGTGAGACTCCAACTCAAAAAAAAAAAAAAAAAAAAAGAATTATTGAAAAACTGGGTTTTGGCTTGGGAAATAAGAGTCATCTTAGTATCAACTCCCTTTCTAGCAGATTGTGAAACATAGGGCAGCTCATTTTACCCCTCCAAACCCCAGTTCTGTCTCTGGGATAGGGATCCTTTTGTAACTTAGATTATGTGATTACTGAATTTTTACTTACATGATAAGGAAATGGAAAGTAGGTAATGAAAGGAGGATGATTAAGTAAGAGCTGGGGTAGGCTTTATTTTTGTTCTCTGGTGAGAGAATCCTAGAGCTGAATGACATGCTTTCTTTCAGTGTGATCCGCCTGATCATGCAGTACCTGAAGGAGAATAGTTTACATCGGGCATTAGCCACCTTACAGGAGGAGACAACTGTGTCTCTGAATACCGTGGACAGCATCGAAAGTTTTGTGGCAGACATTAATAGTGGCCATTGGGATACTGTTTTACAGGCTATACAGTCTCTGAAGTTGCCAGACAAAACCCTCATTGACCTCTATGAACAGGTAAGAGTGGTAGCGGTGCTTATCCCCCGGGTTTCTTTGTTGTGGGCCAACACCTGGGAGAAGCATCCGTGAATATTCCTTCCAGTATAGTCTATAACAGTATATATTTTTCTCTCTCCATGGGAAATCCAAAATTTCCCCAAATTGAAATTCTTTCTTTTTTTTGAGTTGGAGTCTCACTCTGTCACCCAGACTGGAGTGCAGTGGCCGCTCCCGCCCACCGCAGCCTTGACCTGCTGGGCTCCAGCGATCCTTCTGCCTCAGCCTTCCAAGTAGCTGGAACTACAGGCGCGTGCCTACCACACCCAACTCATTTTGATTTATTGTAGAGATGAGGTCTTGCCAAGTTGCCCAGGTGGGTCTCGAACCCGCGGGCTCAGGCAATCCACTTACCTCAGCCTCCCAAAGGCGCGGGATTACAGGCTGAGCCACTGAACCCGGCTGAAATTATTTCTTGTGTGATCATTAAATGAATTATTCTGAACCAACTGGTATACAAGTTAACTGCTCCACAAGAATTTTTTCACTTTAGATACTAGATGCACTTTGGGGATACCCAGGCTACCTACCCTTCTTCCCAACTGGCTAAAAATTGAGGAGTTCCCTCAGCCCCTTCAGATTTGGTAATTTGCTAGGATGACTTCAGAAATCAGGAAAGGAAAGCTCTGTACTTAGGACTTGTGGTTTTATTATCAAGGCTACAGATCAGGATCAGCCAGATGATGAGATGCACAGGACTAGGTCCGAGAGGATCATGAATGCAGAACTTCCATGCTGTCCCTGTGGAATCAGGGTGTGCCACCCACTTGGGTGTGTCAATATGTTCACTAACCAGGAAGCTCCACTGAGGCTTATATTGGGGTTTCATTGTATAGGCAAGATTGATAACTCAGTTTCTAGCCTCCTTCTCTCCCTACTCTCCCACCTTAAAGCCTCAACTTTCTTATCACATGGTTGGCCCTGTCCTGGACCATCACCTTAGCACAAACTAAGGTGTGATTCAAGGAGCTCATGAATAATAAAGACACTCCATGTCACTGGTAAAATTCCAAGAGTTTTAGAAGCTCCAAGCCAGGAACCTCAGACAAAGATCAGACAAATTACCTATTGTAAAACAGAACAGAATAGACTTTCTAGAAATTAGCTTGTAGTTTGTTTGAAGTAAAAATAGGAAGTTGGTTTGTTTCTTTACAATCCGTATGAGTTTAGTAATCCCTAAAGAAAATTTTGGTAATTGGAGGAAGGTTTCTCTGGAGTCCATGGAGATACTCCCATCTTTAGTTTTCTTCAGTATCTATATTCTGAACAAGAGGTCTGAAAGGAGAGATGATTTGGTAGATTAAAAATAAAGGATGAGGCCGGGCTCGGTGGCTCAGCCTGTAATCCCAGCACTTTGGGAGGCCGAGGTGAGTGGATTGCCTGAGCCCGCGGGTTCGAGACCCGCCTGGGCAACTTGGCGAGACCTCATCTCTACAGTAAATCAAAAAATCAGCCGGGCGTGGTAGCGCACGCCTGTAGTTCCAGCTACTTGGAAGGCTGAGGCGGAAGGATCGCCGGAGCCCAGCAGGTCGAGGCTGCGGTGACCGGAAGCGGCCACTGCACTCCAGTCTGGGCGACAGAGTAAGACTCCAACTCAAAAAAAAAAAAGGATGAGGTTTGAAGAATTGAAGTTATTACTTCCGTTGGTCACCTAAAATTTCTAGAGAGAAAGAAAAAGTGTTTTCTAGTACTAGAAATCACTTTGGTAGGCCGTATCTGTGTTAGAAATTTTACTGAAAAAGGGATATACAAGAATGTATTGAAACATGCATATTCTTTCACTTGTCCAGGTTGTTCTGGAATTGATAGAGCTCCGTGAACTAGGTGCTGCCAGGTCACTTCTGAGACAGACTGACCCCATGATCATGTTAAAACAAACACAGCCAGAGCGGTATATTCATCTGGAGAACCTCTTGGCCAGGTCTTATTTTGATCCTCGTGAGGTATGACTGTGGTAATGAAAAGAAACTTTTGTTAACTTGGAAGATGCAATAATGTGAGGATTTTTTTGTTTTTTGTTTTTACCATTTTCTTGACCACTTTTGTTTTTGTGATTTTGAAGAGTGATGCTTTTTTGTTCATGTATGTTGCTTGAAATTTGCTTATGTTAAAGAGAATAATCTTGTTCCGTTTTCTGAGTACTTGAGGGTCTTTTCTCCTACACACCCCATTTTAGAGTATTCAGTGTTGTTTAGTAAAGAAGCAGAAATTTTTATCCTGATGTCATTTCCACATTAGCCCTCCCTGAAGTGCTGCCTGACTGCTGCTATGTTCATTTGTGTCTTTGCCCCTGACAATTGCAGTTTCTTTGAGCCCTTTTAGACCCTAGAAGCTTGTGCTTTTGTTTCTTAGCTGGTTATGCTTACTAGTAGAGCATAGTGACTGATATTCTTTTATTTTTCCAAAACCTTATTGTATGTATAGTTTCATTCTTCCTCACAAAGCCTTTCAGTAGAGTTTTGACACAATGAGAGGAAGTTCTTCTGGGCTGGGAGTCATTTAAGAAATTACTAGCCGGGCTCGGTGGCTCAGCCTGTAATCCCGCGCCTTTGGGAGGCTGAGGTGAGTGGATTGCCTGAGCCCGCGGGTTCGAGACCCGCCTGGGCAGTGAGACCTCATCTCTACAGTAAATCAAAAAAATCAGCCGGGCGTGGTAGCGCATGCCTGTAATTCCGGCTACTCGCAAGGCTGAGGCAGAAGGCTCGCCGGAGCCCAGCAGGTCGAGGCTGCGGTGGCTGGGAGCGGCCACTGCACTCCAGTCTGGACGACAGAGTGAGACTCCAACTCAAAAAAAAAAAAAAAATTGCTGACTGGGCTTGGTGGCTCAGCCTGTAATCCCAGGACTTTGGGAGGCCGAGGCGAGTGGATTGCCTGAGCCCGCGGGTTTGAGACCTGCCTAGGCAACTTGGAGAGACCTTGTCTCTACAATAAATCAAAAACTAGCCGGGCGTGGTAGTGTGCGCCTGTAGTTATGGCTACTTGGAAGGCTGAGGCATAAGGGTCTCCGGAGCCCAGCAGGTCGAGGCTACGGTGGCCATGAGTGTGCTACTGCACTCCAGTCTGGGTGTAAAGTGAGACTCCAACTGAAAAAAAAAAAAGAAAAGAAAATTTCTGGGCAGTGTGGCCCGCACCTGTACTTCCAGTACTTGGAAGACTGAGGTGGAAGGATCGACTGAGCTTAGCCAGGTCAAGGCTATAGTAGCCGTGACCATGCCACTGCACTCCAGCCTGGGTGACAGAGGGAGACTCAGACTCAAAGAAAGAAAGAAAGAAAGAAATGACTAAAGAATATACGAGGGGGCTCAAAACAAACAAACAATAAAACCAGGAATTTAGTTATAAAAAATTGTGTATTTATTCCTACATGTTTAAACTTCAGTCACTTAAAAGTACTCTACATTTGATGCAAAACACCTATTGAGACGCTTTTTCCACTTTTCAAAACAGTTTTTGAACGAGTCTATTTTGAACCTTTTAGTTCTTCTGCCATTTTTTGTTTCACCTCTTCCATATGAGCAAAACAGTCTGCAAATTGGAAGAGTAGGGCATGAGAGTCATGCTGTGTTTGGTCAAAAACTGTTGAATACTCAGTGTAGTGTGGGCAGGTTGTTTGTGTTAATCGCCCATCATGAAATGGGCAAACGTGTTTAAAGAATCTCCAAAAAAATTCACTGAAGCTGAATGTAACCTCTCACAACAACACTAACTGGTACATTGATGCCAATGGGTTCCTAGAACACTTACCTTACCTAGCAAGGGGTGCCTGGACTACAAGGGACTCACCCTCCAAAAAGCAATTGTGGTTTTTTTGGGGTCCCCTCTTGCAAAAGAATCTTTGGCCCTGCAAATTTTTCTTTTTCTTTTTTTTTTTTTTGAGTTGGAGTCTCACTTTGTCATCCAGACTGGAGAGCAGTGGCTGCTCCCAGCCATTGCAGCCTCAACCTGCTAGGCTCAGGCGATCCTTCCACCTCAGCCTTCCAAGTAGCTGGAACTATAGGTGCGCGCTACCACACCCAGCTATTTTTTGATTTATTGTAGAGATGAGGTCTCGGCAATTTGCCCCAGGTGGGTCTTGAACCCACGGGCTCAGGCAATCCACTCACCTCAGCCTCCCCAAGTGAGGGATTACAGGCTGAGCCACCGAGCCCGGCTTCTGCAACTTTTTCAAAAACTAGAAAACAATTCTGGCTTTGATATGGTGTACTTGGACTCTTTTCAGAAATAATAGTGTGTCCTTTGGCTAGGAACTCACTGGAAAAAAAAAGAAAAATAGCAGTATGGTTTGGCTGACCTCAGTTCTCTCCCACCTCACACTTTTGAAACACAATGGGCAAAATTGGGAAGTTGTTTTAAAAATGAAATTGTTCTAATTAATCCCCTGTTTAACTGGGCAATTTTCTTTTCATGTTTTCCTCTCTGTATGTCTCTGCTTATTTGTTTGTTTTAAATAAGCACACTTATATTTTGTAGTTGCTTCTTGGAAGTGATGCTAGCTCCTCCCCTTTTTCAGGCATACCCAGATGGAAGCAGCAAAGAGAAGAGAAGAGCAGCAATCGCCCAGGCCTTAGCTGGGGAAGTCAGTGTGGTACCTCCATCTCGTCTCATGGCATTGCTGGGACAGGTAATTAAATGTCTGTAGAACTGAAATTAGTCAACACCTGGTCCAATTAGTCAACACCTGGTCCAACTCTATTTCTGAGCTACGGAAATTGGACATCCTAAGAATTGGGGACTACCTGTGGAGCTGCTTATACCAGTTGTGCCATTCCACCCTCCTTCTTTCCTGGGAGAGGCAGTGTAGATTAGTGGTTAAGAGCATAACCTCAAGAGTCTGTTAGACTTAGGGTGATCATAGAATTTATTATCCTATTTAGGTTACATTTGAGGGTATTGAGGCTCACCATGCCAGGATACCAAGTGCAAATAGGAACTGTCCTGGACATATTAGAAAGATGTTCATCCTGGTTAGAGCCCAGTCTCTTTCATTTTACCAGCTATGTGACCTTGGCATGTTATTTAACTTTTCTGATCCCATTTACTTATATTGTTGTAGTAAGGATTAAATGAGATAATGCTTATAAAGGAGCACTTCATGCATTGTATAGCACCTTGTGGATCGTAAATGGTAGCTGCTGGTGATGATTCCTTTTTTTATTAGTAGGAGTATTGCTAGCATTGTCATTGTCATTATTATTATTATTATTATTATTTTTGAGTTGGAGTTTCACTCTGTCGCCCAGACTGGAGTGCAGTGGCTGCTCCCGGCAGCCTCGACCCGCTGGGCTCCGGCGATCCTTCCGCCTCAGCCTTCCCAGTAGCCGGAATTACAGGTGCGCGCTACCACGCCCAGCTGATTTTTGATGTATTGTAGAGATGAGGTCTCGCCAAGTTGCTCAGGCGGGTCTCGAATCCATGGGCTCAGGCAATCCTCTCACCTCAGCCTCCCAAAGCCTGGGATTATAGGCATGGGCCACTGTGCCCGGCCTCTATTCACACTTTTAAAGCTTTACTTTCCTCCCTGTATTGTCCCTGTTATCTCTTTTTCTCTGAGTTCTCCCTCCACCCCCATTTGTTTTCCTGTACATTTTAATAAAGTAGCCTTCCTCAAATGTTTAGCGAGTCTCTGGTTGTTGGTTTATATTTTAAGAGTAAAACACTAGGCTGGGTGCAATGGCTCAGCCTGTAATCCCAGCATTTTGGGAGGCCGAGGTGAGAGGATTGCCTGAGCCCAGGGATTTGAGACCAGCCTGGGCTACTTGGTGAGACCTCGTCTCTGCAATAAATCACAAAAGCTAGCTGGGTATGGTGGCATGCATCTATAGTTCCAGCTACTTGGAAGGCTGGGGCGGAAGGATCGCCTGAGCCTGGCAAGTCGAGGCTGTAGTGGCCATGAGCATGCCACTGCACTCCAGCCTAGGCCACAGGAGTGAGACTCCAACTCAAAAAAAAAAAAAAGAATAAAACACTAAAAAGCTGTTTGGAAACTATTTTGTTAGGTTGAGTGGAAGGAGTTTGGGAACTGATAGAATTTATCCTGGAATGATTGTGTGGGGATGCTCATGTATCATTGTCTATAGAAATATTATCTTGGGCTGGTAAGCCTTTCAAGAGCATACTTACAAACTATAGGGGAGTTATAAACTGTATCCTGGCAGTCAGGGTTGAGAGGATACTGGTGGGGGTGAAGAGCAGAGAAATCTCATTGTTTCCATACCAGTATGCACTGAATCCCCTTGTTTTCACTGACTCAACTCATTCATTCATTTTATTTCAAGTTAAAATTATTGAGTTTTCTTAGTATAACAGAAGGAAAAGGGAATAAACATGATCATGTGCTTAAGTGAGCATGTGCCTATTATATATGCTTTACATACATGATTTTGTTTTATTCTTTCAACATGGATTTTTCTTTTCTTTTCTTTTTCTTTTTTTTTTTTTTGAGTTGGAGTCTCACTCTGTTGCCCAGACTGGAGTGCTTTGACCGCTCCCGGCCACCGCAGCCTCGACCTGGTGGGCTCCAGCAATCCTTCCGCCTCAGCCTTCCGAGTAGCTGGAATTACAGGCACATGCTACCATGCCCAGCTGATTTTTGACTTATTGTAGAGATGAGGTCTCGCCAAGTTTCCCATGCAGGTCTCGAACCCGCGGGCTCAGGCAGTTCACTCACCTCGGCCTCCCAAAGGCACGGATTACAGGCTGAGCCACTGAACCCAGCTAACATGGATTTTTCAGTTGGCAGAAGTGGGAATCAAAATGGCATAGCCTGTGATTGATCTAACCTAGAACCTTTTGTCTCCAAAGTCCATTATTTTTTCACCACTCTTTTTTTTTTTTTTTTTTGAGTTGGAGTCTCACTCTGTGGCCCAGACTGGAGTGCAGTGGCCACTCCCGGCCACCGCAGCCTCGACCTGCTGGGCTCCGGCAATCCTTCCACTCAGCCTTCCAAAGTAGCTGGAACTACAGGCGCGCGCTACCACGCCCTGCTAATTTTTTTGATTTATTGTAGAGATGCGATCTTGCTAAGTTGCCCAGGCGGGTCTTGAACCCACTGGCTCAGGCAATCCACTCACCTCAGCCTCCCAAAGTGTGGGATTGATTACAGGCTGAGCCACCGAACCTGGCCTTCACCCCTCTTAATGCGGTTGTGAACACTGTTGGAATTGCAACTTTTTTGGAAAGCTGGCCTTTTGGAAAGCTGTTTGGGAATATATATCAGGAGCTTTAACCACTCGTTTTTTTTTGTTTTTTTTTTTTGGATTCAGCTAGGAATATATACTCTGTGGGAGGATTATCCCCAAAATAGAAAAAAACCTTATGTCCAAAGATGTTCATTGCAGCATTATTTAGGTGAGTGAAAAATTGGAAATAGTGTATATGTCCACTAATATATTAAGTAAACTGTGAGATATCCATTAGGTAGTATGTATTTTACAACCATTTAAATGATAGCTATGTTACAGCATGACCTGATGATAGGTGAAAACAGGAGAATATGAAACTTTACATAAAGTATAATTACAGCTAAGTTAATTAAACACATATGTAAGGAAGGAAAAAGACTAGAGGGTAGTATATAAAATGTTAACTGGCTGTATTTGGGTGTTGAAACTCTGGGAAATTTCTGCTTTTCAAATTTTGCTTATAATAAAAGAGTCGCACCTATAAGGAAGTATGTATAGAATAGATAGGCTTATCTGTCTGTTCCCTTCCTCTCTGAAGTCAGCCTGTGTTCCTGGACATACAGAGAAGCACAAATTATGTGGGGTTTGAATGGCCAAGGATAGTTGGGGTCTGGATGACTCATAGTTCCCTCTGGACCTCATCCTTGGTTTTGTCTGAGCAATCTTGACTGTATCTTAAGAGCACCTGAACAGATTACTGTATTTTCTTTTCTTATAGGCACTTAAGTGGCAGCAACATCAGGGGTTGCTTCCTCCCGGTATGACCATAGATTTGTTTCGAGGTAAAGCAGCTGTCAAAGATGTGGAAGAAGAAAAGTTTCCTACACAGCTGAGCAGGCATATTAAGGTAGGATTCTTAGACATGCCTCCAGTCAGTAATCATATGTTGAGGACTCATCATGGGCTCAACCACGCCCTGTGCCAGAAGCTTGGGTACTTAGGGAGGAGAACTCATTCTCCAGCTCTGAGATTATTCAGAGTTGCTACTGGTGTCCGGCATCATGGGATTTAGAACAAATAATCCTGTTAGCTCAGACCATAATAAGTTTTTGCTAGAATCAGCCACTGTTAGCATGACTTTCACGCTCAACTTAATATGGCCTAATATGTTTTCCTAATATGTGACCTGGCTGTGATACACCTCGATATAAAACCAAATAGAGATGTACTTTATATCTGGCCCATCATCCTGCCCTTTTGCTTCTTCCCAAGAAGTCTTAATTAGGAAGAATTGTTAGCTCTTTGGTTATGCCTGGGCCTAGCTGTGAACGTTCTCTATACCTGTCCTGTGCAGCATTTTTGTTTTTGCCTGCTACATGTCATGCAAAGTGCCATTCATGGATTGTAAAGTGGCCTTATGTGATATTTAAGGAAAATAATTTTATCATCTTATGACTGATTTTTTTTTTTTAATCTGAGCGTTTTCTAGGAAAAAGCACTGTCACATAATTGCTGCAATTCCCAGAATTACAAGTATATTTCCTACTATAGCATCTCCTCTATATTTCAGTTTCTCTGGACTTATGCTGTAATTAAATTGATGGATTTTAAAATATTTCATATTCCTCAAATCTTTGACATTGGCTTAGTGTTTTGGACTTGTCTTTTCTAGATTAAATATCCTGACTTACATATAAAGATATTTTTGAGCAGCACCTTATTTATCCTGTCTGAAGTCTTGAGACAAATAGAAATTAATTATAATTATGCTGCTGGACTAAGATTTTTTGCTATAAATGCTTTCCTTTTTTGGCATTTAAAATGAAATTCACATTAGCTTTTCTTGGTTCTTTCCATCTGTCTAATGTTCTGTAGTTTCCATTTGTTATTGGAATCATCGTCACTGGTTAATACTTAGGATGCTTTTACTAAATAGTCTATCAGCTTTAATTCTCCTAAATTTAGTCAGCCACACATTATTACTGGATTAAATGAAGATCGTGAAACAGTGATGAAAGTTTATTTACAATATAGTGTAGGAAAATATACATCTTACTTTGAAAAAAATGAGATTTTTTTCCTCTTGAGATGCACAACAGGTACATATTAGGCCATATTAAGTCAAGTGTGGAAGTCATGCTAGCAGTGGCTGATTCTAGCAAAAACTTATGGTCCGAGCTACCAGGATTATTTATTTTAAGTCCCATGTTAAAATAATTTTTGCCCATTTTTTTTGAAATGTCAGTCTCACATTCGAAAATCTAGTTTCAGCTGAGCATCTAGGCATAAAACTGGTAGGAGAAAATAAATCCACCAGCCCCTGTGTCAGGTGCAGAAATGCCCCTCCAATACTCCGTAATATGGGCAGCTATGACTATACTAGGGCAGGGTTTGTCAAAGCTTAAGATGGGAATTGTCTTAAGTCCACTAGATAAAAACGCATCTGTCTCATTGTTTCATTTGAAACAGTTTGGTCAGAAATCACATGTGGAGTGTGCTCGATTTTCTCCAGATGGTCAGTATCTGGTCACTGGGTCTGTTGATGGATTCATTGAAGTATGGAATTTTACTACTGGAAAAATCAGAAAGGTAAAGTATTTTAAATGTATTTACTTTCCTAATGGAAGAATTACCGACTTTGTATTACTTATCTGTGCCTTAACTCTAAGTCAAAAGATCTATATGGGATGAACATGTAATACTTCTGTGATTTAAAAACTAATTTAGAGCTGGGCACTGTGACTCACACTTGTAATCCCAGCTGCATGAGAAGCTGAAGCGGAGGGATAACTTGAGTCTAGGAATTCAAGGCCAACCTGGGCAACATAGTAAGACCCTTTCTCTTAAAAAAAAAAAAAAAAAACAGCCAAGCTCAGTGGCTCAGCCTATAATCCCGTGCTTTGGAGGCTGAGGTGAGTGGATTGCCTGAGCCTGCGGGTTCAAGACCTGCCTGGGCAACTTGGCGAGACCTCATCTCTACAGCGCGCGCCTGTAGTTCCAGCTACTTGGAAGGCTGAGGTGGAAGGATCTCTGGAGCCCAGCAGTTAGAGGCTGCAGTGACTGGGAGTGGCCACTGCACTCCAGTCTGGGTGACAGAGTGAGACTCCAACTCAAAAAAAAAAACAACCAAAAACTTATATGAAGTTATTTTTAATTAAATTCTGATTTTATTATTAACCAAAGAAGGACCTCTAATATCTATTATTTTTACAGTGTAAAAATGTTTTTGAATGGGTAATAAGTAAATATGTACACCTGATACAACATTCAAGAAATTCTAGTTATTCAAATAAGGAGTTTTGCTCCCTTCCTTGCCCTTCAACCAGTCAACTCCTTTCCTTGGGCCAGCCAGGATTACCAGTTTTTTATGTAAACTTCCAGAGTATTGTGTGTGTAAGCAGTTATTATGTGTCCTCTTCAAATATTTTTTATACAAATGGTAGCCTACTATGTATCCTGTTATGCTCCTTGCTTTTCCCTTTGTAGTATACTTTGGATGTCATTGCTGTATTACATTCCATTGCGTGGACTGAACCATGATTCCACTGCATGGATTTAACCAGCCACTTAATTTAAGATTGTTTCTAGGCTAGGCGCGGTGGCTCAGTCTGTAATCCCAGCACTTTGGGAGGCCGAGGTGAGAGGATTGCCTGAGCCCTGGGATTCGAGACCAGCCTGGGCAACTTGATGAGACCTCGTCTCTACAATAAATCACAAAAAAAACCCAACCGGGTGTGGTGGCATGCATCTGTAGTTCCAGTTGCTTGGAAGGCTGAGGCGGAAGGATCGCCTGAGCACACAGGTCGAGGGTTGGTGCTGGTGAGCGTGCCACTGCACTCCAAACTGGGTGACAAAGAGTGAGACTCCAACTCAAAAAAAAAAAGGTTGTTTCCAGTCTAACCTAATTATAGTACTAATTGTATTTTATCTGTGAAGTGGCTATCTTTTGTTCATTTTTCTTGGATTGTTTTTTATTGAGTTGTAGATGCTCCTTATTTTATTGTGTTTATAAATATATTTATCTTTATTTTCAGGAAATCAACCTTTTTCTTTTTTTTTTTGAGTAGGAGTCTCACTCTGTCTCTTAGGCTGTAGTGCAGTGGCACGCTCATGGCCGGCCACTACAGCCTTGACCTGCTGGGCTCAGGTGATCCTTTTGCCTCAGCCTTCCAAGTAGCTGGAGCTACAGGTGTGCACTACCACACCCAGCTAATTTTTTGATTTATTGTAGAGACGAGGTCTCACTAAGTTGCCCAGACTGGTCTTAAACCCCTGGGCTTAGGCAATCCTCTCGCTTCCACCTTCCAAAGTACTGGGATTACAGGTGTGTGCCACCATGCCTGGTGCAAATTTTTTCAATTTTGACTTTTATCTTTTTTTCTGAGTTGGAGTCTAACTCTGTCACCCAGGCTGGAGTGCAGTAACATGATCATGCTCACCACAGCCTCAGACTCCTGGACTCAGTGATCTTCCTGCCTCTGCCTCCTAGTAGCTGTCACTCCTGGCACACACCACCATGCCAAGCTGAATTTTTTTGATGAGATGAGGTCTTGCTATGTTGCCTAGACTGGTCTCAAACTCCTGGACTCAAGTAATCCTCCCATCTCAGCATCCCAAAGTACTGAAATTACAGGCATGAACCACCATACCTGGCCATGACTCTTATCTTTTGATGTTGCTGGTTTTGTTTTACAGGCAAGTGATTTTTTGTTTTTCTAAAATTTAAAAAAATAACTTTTTCTTTACAAAAGCATTAGTTTGGTAAAAATATATATATATTTTTTACTTGGAGTCTCTGTCACCCAGACTGGAGTACAGTGACATGCTCAGAGCTTTCGCAGCCTTGATCTGCTGGGCTCAGGTGATACTTGTGCTTCAGCCTCCCAAGTATCTGGGACTACAGGTGTGGGCCACCACACCCAGCTGATTTTTGTTGTTGTTGTTGTATTGTAGAGACGAGCTCTTGCCAGGTTACCCAGGCTGATCTCAAACCCCTGGGCTCAGGCAGTCCTCTTGCCTCTGCCTCCCAGAGTGCTGGGATTACAGGTGTGAGCCACCACACCTGACCTTAGTAAAAGTAGTTTTTTTAATGTCATCAAATTTATTCATCTTTTCTCCTGTCATTTCTTCTAGTACTTTAATATCTCATTTTAAATTTTTTTATTCTTCTGGAATTTGTTTAAGGGGGTATAGTTGGTGTTTTTTTCCTAAATAGTTATTTATTGACTTTCATCTACTGCTTTAAAATGTAATCTTAGGTCAGGCGTGGTGGCTCATGCCTGTAATCTCAGCATTTTGGGAGGGCGAGGCGAGAGGATTGCCTGATTCAGGGGTTCGAGACTGGCCTGGGCAACGTGGTGAGACCTCATCTCTACAATAAATAAAAAAAATTAGCTGGGTGTGGTAGTGCATGCCTGTAGTTCCAGCTACTTGAAGGCTAAGGCAGAAGGATTGCGTGAGCCCAGCAGGTTGAGGCTACAATGGCCGTGAGCATGCCACTGCACTCCAGCCTGGGCGACAGAGTGAGATTTCAACTAAAAAAAGTAATCTTTATCATGACAGTGAATTTATGAGTGATTTTCATTTTCTGCTTTATATATTTCTATGTCATTTGCCTTTTTTTTTTTTTTGAGTTGGAGTCTCACTCTGTTGCCCAGGCTGGAGTGCAGTAGCACACTCATGGCCACTGCAGCCTCAACCTGCTGGGTTCAGGTGATTCTTCTGCCTCAGCCTTCCAAGTAGCTGGAACTATGAGCACATGCCACCACACCCAACTAATTTTTGATTTATTGTAGTGATGAGGTCTCACCAAGTTGCCCAGACTGGTCTCAAACCTGTGGGCTCAGGCAATTCTCTCACCTTGTCCTCCCAAAGTGCTGGGATTATAGACATGAGCCACCATGCCCAGCTACTTTTTTTAAAACCATGAAACAGTTTCATTTATTTATTTACTTATTTTTTTCAGACTTTAACACTTTTTTCAGGATTTTTCTTTTTAGTCTCACTTTATAAGTAGAAAAAAAATAATGTTACTTCCCTTTGAACAATAATGGATGATAAAAGAAGCATCAAAAATAAATAGGTCAGCCAATAAATGGTTTCAAGAAAAATAGCTAACAATTTGGAAGGAAATAATAGTTTAGTTTTTCATATCATACCCCAAAATGTATAAATTCAGACTATATGAAATGCAAAATATGAAACTATAGAGAAATTTTGCCTAGAAAAGATCAGCAAGAAACATATCTAGGGTATTCTTTGGCAGTTTTTACAATGTAAATTCTTGTGTGTGTGTTTTTTTTTTTTTTTGTTTTTGGGTTTTTTTTTGAGTTGGAGTCTCACTCTGTTGCCCAGACTAGAGTACAGTGGCACACTTCTGGCCACCGCAGCCTCCAACCACTGGGCTCCGGCGATCCTTCCAAGTAGCCAGAACTATAGGCACGCGCTACCACCCCAGCTAGTTTTTTGATTTATTGTAGATATGAGGTCTCGCCAAGTTGCCCGGGCGGGTCTCGAACCCACAGGCTCAGGCAATCCACACGCCTTGGCCTCCCAAAGTGCTGGGATTACAGGCAGAGCCACCAAGCCCTGCCTTTTTTTGTGTGTGTGTCGGAATCTCACTCTGTCACCCAGGGTGGAGTGCAGCGGCACGCTCATGGCCACCGCTACCTTGACCTGCTGTGCTCAGGTGTTCTTTCCATCTCTACCCTCCAAGTAGTTGGGACCACAGGCACACGCCACCACACTCAGCCAATCTTTTTTAGCAATATTAACTTAAATTGTGTAAAATTATTTATCAATAGCAGTTTTATTTGTTCATTAGGAATATGTATGCACAGCAGTGGTATTTGCTTTGGAGGTTTATAGTAGGCATAGTTCTTTATTGTGCTTTTAGTGAGTGGCTTTTGATAACTGCTGACCACTGTTTGCTTTAGGATCTTAAGTATCAGGCCCAGGATAACTTTATGATGATGGATGATGCTGTCCTCTGCATGTGTTTCAGCAGAGACACAGAAATGTTAGCAACTGGAGCCCAAGATGGAAAAATCAAGGTATGGTTGAGTGACAGAAACTTTTGCTTGTAGACGTTTTGAATGTTCTGCAATGTGGTAATGTCTTATACATGATACTCAGCAACATAATAGCTACTGTTTACTGAGCATCAACTTTATGCTTATCACTTTACTTTTTCTTGTATAATTCTAATAATGACTGCCTGAGGTAGTTTGATAACATGATTAAGGTCACATAGTTGGTAAGTGATATCTGGGACTTTAGTCTACATCTGCCCTTATACTTAGTGTTGTACCATCCTGGTTCACTGTGTGTGGTGTTGTACTTTATTTTTCTTTTAGGGTTGGTGTACAGCCAATTTGCTGTGGTTTGTATTTAATGTTGGTAATACATCCTGGGTTAGATCATATACAGAAATGTTCTCTGCTAAGTAAATTTGAGTCTAAATTTTTGTTTAATAATTTACAAGGAAAGTGTTTCAAATTTCAAAGGATTCAGTTATCATTGCAGTACGTGAGCCAAACATATCATATTCAGCTATTAGCATGCATTTTTAATGCTGTTTTAGTACATTAGTGAGCATTGCATCTTGCTTAGCTCTGTAGGCTATAATGGGTCACTCTGTTTACAAGTTATTGTTTTTTAAATAAAGGTATGGAAGATTCAGAGTGGACAGTGTTTAAGGAGATTTGAGAGGGCACACAGTAAAGGTGTCACCTGTCTAAGCTTTTCTAAGGATAGCAGTCAGATCCTCAGTGCTTCTTTTGACCAGACAATTAGGTAAGTAAGAATCCCCAAACTGCCCTCACTTGAGTTTGATATAATGAGTCCCTGGAGGGAGGTACTTGTGATTCCATGATGGTGCGATATGGAAAATGAGGTTATGTGAGACCTCGTTTCCTCAAAATACAGCTGACACAATGCTGTTCTTCTGTCCATTTGAGTCTACCCAGAAGAGAAGTTAGAAAGTAAGTATAGCAGTGTTTCTCAAATGCTTCTCAATGTGTAGTCTCATGGACCCACCTGCATCCTAGTCATCTTAAGAGGTCCTGTTACAAATACAGGTTCATGGAACCCAGCTGAGACCCACTAATTCTGAATCTCTTATTAACTAGTTTTTTAGAGGGCCATCCTGAACAGAAGCTTATGGTATTATTGGCATCTTTTCTTCCAGTCTCTTTATTTGCAAAGCTTTTGTTTTGATTTCGTTTCATAGCCCTCTTCACTTAATATTGTGATGTGAGCTCTGTAATTTATCTAAAATGCATTCAATACGTGGTCCCAATCATAGTATATTGAATATTAATTGTTCTTTACGTTTGCTTTCATTTATGGTAGAATTCATGGTTTAAAATCTGGGAAAACCCTGAAGGAATTTCGTGGCCATTCCTCCTTTGTTAATGAAGCAACATTTACACAAGATGGACATTATATTATTAGTGCATCTTCTGATGGCACTGTCAAGGTTAAGTATTTGCTACCAGTTTATTTTGGGATGTCTCTTCCATTGTTGTCCTTAGAGTAGTTTTCAGTAGTGATAATGGTGATGATGGTGGAGTAAATTTCTTCACGACCTGTGTTAACCGTAACTGAGCGAGTCTGAGACAGCAGTAGTATTCTTTGAGTAATCCCTATTGGTGGGACCTCAAATCTCAAACCTGTACGGTCCAGACAGACTTTATCACGTGTAGGAAAAGAGCAAGGGTGTGGAATCCTAAATTTAACACTTCCCCTATTTAAAGATGTACACAGTGGTTAGATCTGTCTTGCCATAGGTCCATACCCTAAAAGGCAAATTCACAAAGGGCTCGGGTGCTAAATAAATAGATTTGTTTTTTGTTGCGTAGTCTTACCTTATCTCTGGTACCCAAATTTGGAGCCTTCCTTACAGCATTTACAGAGGAATAGAAGCTTTAGTTATTTGAAGAGAGGACCTCATTTCTTAGAAAAGTTATGAGAAACCCCAATAGAAAATTGTTAGAGATCTTTGAGATGCTCCACCTACATTATGGACCTATTTCTTTTGAATTGCCATATGTGAATACCTTGTGGCAGCAGATCTAGACAGTTAACGCAAACATTTTGATGCAGATAACCTAGACACTTTAGATACACATGGCTATTGTAGTTCCAGCTATTCGGGAGGCCCAGAAGTTCAAGGCTGCAGTGAACTATGATCATACCACTGCACTCCAGCCTGGCAACAGTGAGATCCTGTCTCTCAAATACATAAATGTCAGACCACGCCCTGAAATTGCTTGTCCTTGGTTTGGAATTGAACCAGAAACCTGAAGCCAGGAGATGTACACTCCCCTTGAATGGATGAGGAAACACACAGAACTCTTAGTAATTTAGTCAGTGGATTCACCTTCTTTGTGTTACACATATGGACCTCATAATTTATATATGTTATTGGGAGGTGGCTTGTCTAGGCCTCTTTATTTGTGGTCTTTCTCCTTAGTTCTGTGATTGGGCTAAAGTAGTTTACTGATCTTTTGGTCAGAAAACCCTAGAAGCCTTAGAACTCTTGATTCTTGAAGAATTTGTTTTTCTCTCCTAAGCAGCTGGGCTTCAGAAAGAAGCCTGAGGAGGTGATACAGTGTTTACACTGGGACAGCTATTTCTTCCTGTTTATAGGTATTAAACGCATGTTTTGTGCTAAGCTCTGTGGAATGCACGGAGGAAACTCAACAGAGTTCATGCCTTAGAGGCTTTTTTTCTCTTTTTTTTGAGTCGGGATCTCGCTCTGCCTCCCAGGCTGGAGTGCAGTGGCACGATCATGGCTCACCACAGCCTTGCTCCTAGGCTTAGGTAATCCTTCTGCCTCAGCCTTCCGGGTGGCTAGGACTGCAGGCATGCACCACCACACCCAGCTAATTTTTTTGATTTATTATAAAGACCGTGTTACCCAGGCTGGTCTTGAGCTCCCGGACTTGAGCAATCCTGCCTCGGCCTCCCAGAGTGTTGGGATTACAGGAATGAGCTACTGAACCCAGCTAGGCTTTGAATCTCATTAAGTGAGTGGTGTCTAGACAATGCTACGCAGTGTTTGGTCCTGCGTAGAAACATTCTCAGGTTTCTGTGCTACCCAATTTAACCCAGTTCAGAAGAGCCCAGCAGGACAAGTTGAAAAATTAGTTGGGAGAAGTAATACAAGTGGCCTTCAGTCATGGATTCTCCTATGTATGTTAATGTTGTGACTTCTGCTCAGTCATTCTCAGTACTAGCTATACTTGGAATCATTTGTGGACCTTTTTTTTTTTTTTTTTTTTGAGTTGGAGTCTCACTCTGTCACCCAGGCTGGAGGGCAGTGACATGCTGCCAGCCACCACAGCCTTGACCTGCTGGGCTCAGGCGATCCTTCTGCATCAGCCTTCCAGCAGCTGGAACTACAGGCATGCGCCACCATGCCTGACTAATTTTTTTTATTTATTGTAGAGATGAGATATTGCGAAGTTGCCCAGGATGGTCTTGAACCCATGGGCTCAGACAATCCTCTCACCTCGGCCTCCCAGAGTGCTGGGATTATAGGCGTGAGCCACCATGCCCAGTCTATTTTTGGACCTTTAAAAAAATGCCTATGCCTCAACCCAGACCTACCAAATCAGAATCTCAGGATAGAGTATCAGCAAAAAGCCCCTATTTGAGCCAGGTACAGTGGTATCTACCTATAATCCCAGCTACTCAAGAGGCTAAGACAGGATAGCTTGAGCCCAATCTGGGCAACCTAGTGGGACCCTGTTTCTTTCTTTTTTTTTTTTTGAGTTGGAGTCTTACTCTTGTCACCCAGGCTGGCGTGCAATGGCACGCTCATGACCACCGTAGCTTTGACTTGTTGGGCTTAGGTGATCCTTCTGTCTCAGCCTTCCAAGTAGCTGGAACTACAGATGCACGTCACCATGCCCAGCTAGTTTTTTTTTTTTTTTTTTTTTTACTGTAGAGATGAGGTCTTACCAAGTTGCCCAGGCTGGTCTCAAATCCCTGGACTCAGGTAGTCCTCTCACCTCGGCCCAGGTAATCCTCTTGCCTTGGCCTCCCAAAGTGCTGGGATTACAGGCTGAGCCACTGTGCCTGGCCAGAAACCTTGTTTCTTTAAAGAAAAAAAGGGGGGGAAAAACCTGCCAGGCACTGTGGCTCACACCTGTAATCCCAGCTAGTACTTTGAGAGGCTGAGGCAAGAGGATTGCTTGAGCCCAAGAGTTTGAGACCATAGCAAGACTTGTCTCTACAAAAAAATTTGAAAATTAGTCTGGGCTCGGTGACTCAGCCTGTAATCCCAGCACTTTGGGAGGTCAAAGCAAGTGGATTGCCTGAGCCTGCAGGTTCGCAACCCGCCCAGGGAACTTGGCAAGACCTCGTCTCTATAATAAATCAAAAACTAGCCAGGCATGGTAGCACATGCCTGTAGTTCTGGCTGCTTGGAAGGCTGAGGCAGACGGATCTCCTGAGCCCAACAGGTCAAGGCCGCGGTGGCCGGGAGTGTGCCACTGCACTCCATTCTGGGCGACAGAGTGACACTCCAACTTAAAAAAAAAAAAGTTGAAAACTAGCCTAGTGTGGTGGCACGCACCTGTGGTCCCACCTGTTCTGAAGGCTGAGACAGAAGGATTACCTGAGCCCAGGAATTTGAGGCTGGGTTGAGCTTTGATCATGCCATTGCACTTTAGCCTGGGTGAGACTCCAACTCAAAAACAAACAAACAAACAATTTGGTTTTGATCTCTAGACAGGGGTAGCTTTCTGGTTGTTTATGACAGTAGCAGTCTTGACACAGAAATAATTTTAAAGAGAAATAGCTCTGTTAGCTAAGGAAACATAAGAAAAGATCATAGATTTTTATATATATTTTTTGAGTTGGAGTCTATTCAGTCTCACTGTGTCACTCAGCATTGATGTGCTGGGCTCCAGCAATCCTTCCACCTCAGCCTTCCAGGTAGCCGACACTGCAGGCACGTGCTACCACGCCTGCTAATTTTTGATTTATTGTAGAGACAAGGTCTCACCAAGTTGCCTAGGCTGATCTTGAACCCGCGGGCTCAGACAATCTACTTGCCTCGGCCTCCCAAAGTGCTGGGATTACAGGCTGAGCCACCAAGCCTGGCCAGATCATAGATTTTTAAAGATTTGTTTTATTTACGTTGCAACTTTTGTTTTTGCCAATTAATTAACACATAGATGATGAATGCTTACTATATACAGTCAGCCTTCTGTATCTGGAGTGTAGATTCCAACCAACCATAGATTGAAAATATTTGAGGAAGCTGGGTGCAGTGGCTCACACTTGTAATCCCAGCACTTTGGGAGGCAGAGGTGAGAGGATTGCCTGAGCCCAGAGGTTTGAGACCAATCTGAACAACTTGGCAAGATCTCACCTCTACAATAAATCAAAAAATTAGCCAGGCATGGTGGCATGTCCTTGTGGTTCCAGCTATTTGGAAGGCTGAGGCAGAAGAACCACCTGAGCCCAGTGGGCCGAGGCTGCCACTGCACTCCAGCCTGGGTGACACAGTGAGATTCCAACTCAAAAAAAAAAAAAAAAAAAAAGGAGAAGAAAAGAAAGTATTTGGGGTATTAAAAACGATTAAAATGTGTCTTGAATGCCAAGGAAAAAGAAAGAAAATATTTGGGGGAAAAAGAAAATGTGAAATAATTCCAAAAAGTAAAACTTGAATTTGTCCCTTGCGGAGTACTGCATTGAATCCACATGAAGTGATGTGTAGGCATTGTATTAGTGTTATAAATAGTCTGGAGATTATAAATAGATGGGGGATGTGCATATGTTATTTGCAAGTACTACACCATTCATATATGGTACTTGAGCATCCTCATACTTTGGTATCCAAGGAGGGTCCTGGAGCCAGACCCCCACAGATACCAAAGGACAACTGTGTATAGCAATACTGAGTATTTGGGCTTAAAATCAAGTAAGAAGCTTTTCTTTTCTGAGTCAATTTTACCCTTTTTTAGTTACCTGATTTGTCATTTTTAAACCCTAAAACTTTAGAAATTCTTATACTCCAAGAAATGTTTATGACTAAAATTTTTGTGTTTTAGATCTGGAATATGAAGACCACAGAATGCTCAAATACCTTTAAATCCCTGGGCAGCACTGCAGGGACAGATATTACTGTCAACAGTGTGATCCTGCTTCCTAAAAACCCAGAGCACTTTGTGGTGTGTAACAGATCAAACACAGTGGTCATCATGAACATGCAGGGGCAGGTGAGTACTCAGGAAGTACTTTGCACAGGACCTGTGGGCCACTCCCAAATTAGCATGTCCTGGTCCTGGCCCTCCTGGTAACCAAATATGGGTTCATAACTCTGTAAACCATATGTGCCGTATTTGTTATTTTCAGATACTTATTTATAGCTCTACAAAATATCTCTTTGGTGAAGGGATATCTTTTCCCCAGGGTATGTGTGTATTAATGCTCTTTCTCTTTTCATCATTTGGATAAACAAAGCTCTGATCTGTCTTTGTCTCCTTCGGAACCTTACTAGAGATTTTAAGATAACAGTCATTGTCTGAGTTAGGGAGATATAGTGTGGTATGGATTACTAACTCGGGACATCTCCTAGTTACCCTATGGACTAAACTGGAACACTGATGGAAGAAAGGCAACAGTGTCATTATGATGTGTATTTTTAATCAGGCTCCAAGGTTCCCAAGGAATCTCACTTTTGTGGACTGTGAGGTGGCACTGGGGGCATTAGAAGCATCAAGGTTGAGGTCTCAATCCTGGGCTTGTGCTGTGGTGCTAACGAAATATTGGCCAGGGTACTTGGGGATCTTGCTGATGGGGTGTGGTGCTCTCTCTCTATCCCTTGAGTCCTATGACTGATGAAGCAGTAGTTCAGAACCCCTGGCTGTGATGGCTGGTCCGTAGTGTCTGTTGGGCCCCCCTGCGTAATAGCCACAGCTGCCCAGTGCACCTACTGAGCACACTTCATAGTTTTCTCCTTGACTTTTTAAAGACTTAACTTTGAAAAAATAGTTTTAGGCCAGGTGCGATGGCTCAGCCTGTAATCCCAGCACTTTGGAAGGCCAAGGCAAGAGGATTACCTGAGCCCGGGGGTTCCAGACCAACCTGGGCAACATGGTGAGACCTCATCTCTACAACAAATCACAAAAATTAGTCGGGCGTGGTGGCATGCATCTGTAGTTCCAGCTACTTGGAAGGCTGAGGTAAAAGGCTCTCCTAAGCCCAGCAGGGCAAGGCTGCGGTGGCCATGAGTGTGCCACTGCACTCCAGCCTGGGTGGCAGAGTGAAACTCCAACTCAAAAAAAAAAAAAGTTTTAGATTCACCCAGAAGTTGCAAAAATAGTACAGAGTTCATGTGTACCCTTCTCTCTACTTTCTCCAATGATAATAATGTCTTACATATCCCTAGTACAATGGTCAAACCTAGGAAATTGACTTTGGCACAATTAATTAACTTTATTACAGATCTTATTTTGATTTCACCAGTTTTTACATGCATTTTTTGAGGCAGGGTATATAATAGTTCTATGAAGTTTTCATCACATGTGTAGACTAATGTAGCCAACACTACAAGCAGGATGCAGATGTGTTTCATTGCCATAAAGAAATTCTCTCAGGATAATCTTTATAATAACTCCATCTCCACAGCGCTGACCCCTGGCAGCCACTGATCAGTTTTCCATTGTTATGATTTTGTCTTTTCTTTTTTTTTGGCAGAGTCTTACTCGGTCACCCAGGCTGGGATGCAGTGGCATGCTCACGGCCTCTGCAGTCTCGACCTGTTGGGTTCAGGTGATCCTTCCATTTTAGTCTTCCAAGTTGCTGGACCCACAGGCATACGCCACCTTGCCCAGCTAATTTTTTTATTTATTGCAGAGACGAGGTCTTGCCATGTTGCCCCATTTTTTTTTAAGTAGACTTTATGTTTTAGTAAAATTGAATAGGAAATACAGAGTTCCCTCACCTCCCCTGTCTCTTCCACATGCACAGCCTCCCCTACTATCAGCATTCCGCACCAGAGTGGTACATTTGTTACAACTGATGAATCTAGATTAGCACATCGTGATCACACAGAGGCCATAGTTAGGATTTATTCTTGGTGGTGTACGTTCTTTAGGTTTAGACAAATTCATAATGGCGTGTACGTACCATTAAAAAATAATGTAGTTTCACTGCTCCAGAAATTATCTGCGCTCTATTCATTGCTTCCTCCCCACTAACTTTTGGCAGCCACTGATATTACTGTCTGCATAGTTTTTGCCTTTTCCAAAAAAGTCATATAGTTGGAATCATACAGTTCATAGCTTTTTTATTTTGACTTCTTAATAATAAGCATCTATTCTTGTTTTTTTCATGATTTGATAGTTCATGTCTTTTTAGGGCTGAGTAATATTGTGTTGTCTGGGTATACCACAGTTTATCTGCTTACCTACTGAAGGGCATCTTGGTTGTTTCCAGTTTTTGGCAATTATGAATAAAACTGTTATAAAAATCAATGTGCAGATTTTTGTGTTAACATGTTTCAACTCCTTTAAGTAAATACTAAGTAATGTGATTGTTGGATCATAAGGTAATGTATGTTTGGTTTTGTAAGAAACTGTCAAAACTGTTCCAGAGTGGCCGTATCATTTTGTATTCCCACTGAGAATGAATGAGAGTTCCTTTTGCTCTACATCCTTGCTAGCACTGGGCATGATTTTGGCCATTCTAATAGATGTGTAGTGGTATTCCTTGTTTTTAGTTTGTTTGTTTGAGTTGGAGTCTTACTCTGTTGCCCAGGCTGGAGTGCAGAGGTGTGCTCACAGCCACTGCAGCCTTGACCTTCTGAGCTCAGCTACAGGCATGCGCCACCATGCCCAGCTAATTTTTTGATTTATTGTAGAGATGAGGTCTCACCAAGTTGCTCAGCTGGGCTTTCTTTTTTTTTTTTGGTTGGAGTCTTATCCTGTCTCCCAGGCTGGAGTGCAGTGGCATGATCATAGCCACCACAGCCTTGACCTGCTGAGTTCAGGCAATCCTTCTGCCTCAGCCTTAATTTATTGTAGAGAAGAGGTCTCACCAAGTTACCCAGGCTGGTTTTGAACCCCTGGGCTCAAGCAGTCCTCTCACCTAGAGACATGAGCTACCACTCCTGGCTTAGAAATTTTTAATTTTAGGCCAGGCTCAGTGGCTCAGGCTGTAATCCCAGCACTTTGGGAGGCCAAGGTGAGTGAATTGCCTGAGCCCGCGGGTTCAAGACCCGCCAGGGCAACTTGGTGAGACCTGCTCTACAATAAATCAAAAGCTAGCCAGGCGTGGTAGCACATGCCTATAGTTCCAGCTACTTGGAAGGCTGAGGCGGAAGGATTGCTGGAGTCCAGCAGGTCGAGGCTGTGGTGACCGGGAGCGTGCCACTATCCAGGAACATTGGGGTACCTCTGTTTATTTTTTATATCTTTCATCAGAGTTTCATAGTTTTCCTCATTTAAGTCTTGTATATATTTTGTTAAACGTATGCGTAAGTATTTTCATTTTGAGGAATACTAGTGTAGTTTCATGTTTTTAAATTTCAAGTTAATTAATTCCAAATCCCAATCCCTGTCACTGATCTGTTTTCCATTGTTACAATTTTTTCATTTTGAAAATGGTATAGAAGTGAAATCATACCATATAACCTTTTAGCCTTTTTTGGTTTCTCTCAGTTTGAGGTATGATGATATTAATGTTATATAAAATAGAGCAAGCAAAGTCTTCAAGATGGAGTTTCATCCTGCACGAGAAAAGGATGAATTTCTCATTTTATTAGAAAGCAGAGACTGGGGAGCATGCATCCAGAAAGCATTGAGAACTAGGAAAGTTGTAGTGTGTGTGGTAGTTAATTTGCTTCAGGAAAATACGCTCTTTAGCACAGGATTATTGACTTGGGATGTGTAAATTTGAAATTTTTGTCTGCCACTTACTTTAGGTAGCTCATCCATTGAATATTAGGAACAGGAATCAGCACTTGATGAACGAACAGGAATTAGCACGTGATGAACGAATTGGAGACCTAATTGTAAATGATAGGAAACCAAAGTGCAAAACAACAGCATGAGAATGTCAGTTTAAAATGCTCTACATGAATGAACTGCTGCTAATCCAGATGTTTTTGTCTTGGGGTGTGGTGTGATCTAGATTGTCAGAAGCTTCAGCTCTGGTAAAAGAGAAGGTGGAGACTTCGTGTGCTGTGCCCTTTCTCCTCGTGGTGAATGGATCTACTGTGTGGGGGAGGACTTTGTGCTCTACTGTTTCAGCACAGTCACTGGCAAACTGGAGAGAACGTTGACCGTGAGTATTATTGACTAACGTCATCTAAAGAAATACAGTGGTGCTTTTGTCTTTCGGAACTCTGAAGTACGTGCCTTTTCTAGACTGACTGCTATTAATGTGAACTTCAGTATAAAAATTTAATGGAGGCAGCCGGGCATAGTGGCTCACACCTGTAATCCCAGCACTTTGGGAGGCCAAGGAGAGGATTGCCTGAGCCCAGGGGTTTGAGACCAGCCTGGTTGACTTGGTGAGACCTCATTTCTACAATAAATTTTTTAAAAAATTAGCTAAGCGTGATGGCGTGCACCTCTAGTTCCAGCTACTTGGAAGACTGAGGCGGAAGAATTGCCTGAGCCCAGCCTATCGAGCCACTGCACTCCAGCCTGGGCAACTCAGTGAGACTGACTCAAAAAAAAAAAAAAATGAATTAGCTGGGCGTGGTGGCTCACACCTATAATCCTAGAACTTTGGGAGGCCGAGGTGAAAGGATTGCCTGAGCCCATGGGTTCAAGAACAGCTTGGGCAACTTAGGGAGACCTCATCTCTACAATAAATCAAAAAATTAGCTGGGCATGATGGCACACGCCTGTAGTTTCACTACTTGGAAGGCTGAGGTAGAAGGATCGCCTGAGTACGGCAGGTCAAGGCTGCAGTGGTCATGAGCTTGCTACTGCACTCCAGCCTGGGTGGCAGAGTGAGACTCTGACTCAAAAAAAAAAAAAAAAAGAATAATTAATGTTGGCCATTATGTTACAATGTGATATGAGTTGGAAAACCCTCTTTCATCTTGCAGCCATTTGGAATATGTAGCCTCTCAGGATCTCTTCTTCCCTCCCATCCAGCTCTGGAAGCCTGTTTGGAGTGATTTGTTAGAGACCTGTATACCCTAACCCTGTACTTTACCTGTTCCAGGTTCATGAGAAGGATGTGATTGGTATTGCTCATCACCCACATCAGAACCTGATTGCTACCTACAGTGAAGATGGACTCCTAAAGCTCTGGAAACCATAATTCAACTTTTCTTTTTAAACTCGTTTGAGGCTGGACGTGGTGGCTCACGCCTGTAATCCCAGCACTTTGGGGGGCCAGGGTGGGAGGATCGCTTGAGGCTAGGAGTTTGAAGCCAGCCTGGGCAACATAGTGAGACCCCTGTCTCTGTAAAAATAAAAATAAAAATACAAACTAACTGGATCAAACCAGCTGGAAAGCATGTACTTAAATGATGACATATTCACGTAATTCCCCCCTTTTTTTTCAGCCAGCTTTTCTAAGCAAACAAATTGTCTGATTTAGCCACAAGAATAATTTTGTGAAAATTCATGTTTAAGTAGCAATTACCCTTTTAAATATATTTTTAAGGTATTAGTTTATCTTCTAACTGGGGCAGTCACTTAATGTTTTCATTAATCTTCTACCTGAAGAGTGAAACCCTGATCTTTCTAGAAAAAAGTTGTACTCCTTTGATTGTTTGAAATGCTGATTAAAATGTGCCTCTCGTAGTAAAACTTGTAAATAAGGAACTATCCCATATTTAGTAGCTGTATTGTTTCATCTTTTTTTAATCTTTTTTTTTCTGTAAAGATATTAATAAACTACATCTTTCTGAGGTCTTTGTTTTAAATGTAAAAAGTGCTCATCTGGTTAACATAATTACTTAGAATCAAGGTGGGGAGGAGGAGTAACATTATTACTTCTGAACCTCAAGTTCAGCAGGAAGTGAATTCGTGGGATAGGAGGATAGACTAACATGTAAAAAGGCCAGATGATACATAGGTTCTCATTTCACTACCCACATTCTTCCTATCATTCTGAGCTGTGCCTTCTCATGTTCAGGCCAACTCCACGGAATATCCTCCATCTGGTTGAAACTAGCTGCAGGATTTGTTAGGAGAATGCAATTTTGGCATCTCCCTTTTGTATAATGGAGGATGGTTTGGCTTTGAAAATGCGCTGTTCTGAAGAAAAACTAGAAAAGGGCCTGAGATTTAGAAGAAATTTATAGCCAACAAAACCCTTGAAAATATTTGGGGGGGGAACACCTCATCAACAAGGATAGCTACATGATGAACATTTGTATACCTAACCCTGAATTGTACCCTACATCTTTAAACAATTTGGCTGGGCGCAGTGGCTTACACCTATAACCCCAGCACTTTGGGAGGCTGAGGTGAGTGGATTGCCTGAGCTCACGGGTTCAAGACCAGCTGACAACTTGGCGAGACCTCGTCTCTACAATAAATCAAAAAACTAGCTGTGCATGTTAGCTCACATCTGTGTGTGGTTCTAGCTACTTGGAAGGCTGAGGCAGAGGGATTGCCTGAGCCCAGCAGGTTGAGGCTGCGGTGGCCATGAGCGTGCCACTGCACTCCAGCCTGGGTACAGAGTGAGACTCCAACTCAAAAAAAACAAATTTTAAAAAATGTTTTGCACATGGATGTATCTTTCATGTTTCATCTGAAGATATATAGAGCGCCTATGGTGATGTAGAAAGTTCTTATGCTATGAAGAAAGTTGTTAACTGGGGTCCACTTGCCTGGTGCAGTAAAACCAGATATCCACCTCAAGGATGAAAGTGACAGGCTTTTATTGCAGGACACCAAGTAAGGAGGACCGGGCAGCTAAATGCTCAAATTCTGACCTTCCTGATGGCTTGCAGGTGAGGATTTTTAAAGGCAGGGGTACATTTCAGGAAAGCAGAGGCAACAGGCAAAATCATAAATCAGTACATGGAGGTTACACGTTGGTTTAAGCTTAAAAGGGCATGGTATCTTTTTTATCTTTTTTTGGGTGGGTATGGTATCTTGAAGTGGGGCTTACAGGTTGTAGGTAGATTCAGAGGTTTTTCTGATTTGCAGTTGGTTAAGGAAGAGAAGCTTTGTTTGAAATTTGGGGTTCGGGGCCAGGCTCAGTGGCTCCTCAGCCTATAATCTCTGCACTTTGGAAGGCCAAGGTGAGGGGATTGCCTCAGCTCACGGGTTGGAGACCAGCCTGAGCAACCTGGTAAGCCCTCTTCGTTTTTTTTTGTTTTTTTTTTTTTTGAGTTGGAGTCTCACTCTGTCATCCAGACTAGAGTGCAGTGGCCGCTCCCGGCCACCGCAGCCTTGACCTGCTGGGCTCTGGCGATCCCTCCGCCTCAGCCTTCCAAGTAGCCGGAATTACAGGCATGCGCTACCACGCCCAGCTGATTTTTTGATTTATTGTAGAGATGAGGTCTTGCTGCCCAGGCGGGTCTCGAACCCGCGGGCTCAGGCAATCCACTCACCTCAGCCTCCCAAAGGCGCAGGATTACAGGCTGAGCCACCGAGCCCGGCTGCCCTCTTCTTTACAATAAATCAATACATTAGCCAGGTGTGGTAGCCGGTGCCTGTAGTTCCAGCTACTTGGAAGGCTGAGACGGAAGGATCACCGGAGCCCAGCAGGTTGACCCTGGGGTGGCCGTGAGCGTGCCACTGCACTCCAGCGTGGGCGACAGAGACTCTGACTCAAAAAAAAAAAAAAAAAAAAAAAAAAAGGCCGGCGCGGTGACTAAAGTCTATAATCCCAGCACTTTGGGAGGGCGAGAGGAGAGGATTGTCTGAGCCCGCGCGTTAGAGATCACGGGCAACACAGTGAGACTCCAACTCAAAAAAAAAAAAAATTTTTTTTTTAAGATCAGTAAAGGAAATCCTGAGTTGAGATAAGGGAAGAATGAGTAAGCCAGGGTTCTTGATATATAGATGAAACCTCGTATAGATGGCAGTCCTTAGAATAGGTGACATGCCTGTTATTCAGACTCTCGGTTAATCCTTCGATCTGGGACGGCCTGGAAGGAAAAAGATCTAACCACGTGACTAGAGGTTCCCCACAAAAGATGGCTTCTTAGAGCTATTTCAAAATATGTTAAGTATATTTTGGGATTAAAAGTATATATATATATACTTTTAAAAATTTTTAAATTTTTTGAATCGCAGTTTCACTCTGTCGCCGCAGGCCTCGACCCGCTGGGCTCATGCGATCCTTCCGCCTCAGCCTTCCAAGTAGCTAGAACTACAGGCATGCACCACCACGCCCAGCTAATTTTTGATTTATTGTAGAGACGAGGTCTCGCCATGTTGCTCAGGTTGGTCTCGAACCCCCGGGCTCAGGCAATCCTCTTGCCTCGGCCTCCCAAATTGCTGGGATTACAGGCCTAAGCCTTTTTTTTTTTTTCTTAAAGCAGGATTTGTAGGGGACAGAAAAGCTACCACAGTGGGAGGAAACCCGAGGGGGTTGCCCTCGGCTTTCCCTCTTAAGGCCGGCGACCCGCGGCGGGTTCGGCGAGCAGGACTTCCGGGAACCGCCCCGCTCCCCCGCGCCTGCGCAGGCGGGGAGGGGTGAGGCGGGGCAAGTGGAACGGGGCGGGGCAAGCGGGACGGGGCGGGGCAAGCGGGACGGGGCGGGGCGACCACGCCGGGACCCCGGCTGCCCTGCCCGGAGTCTGCGGGGCGGGGACGCGCAGACCCCCCACCTTGGATCCCGGGTCTCGAAAGCTCCTTCCAGCGGGAGTAGGGGGGTGGGGGCGCCCCGCACCCTCCGGAGCCAACTGTCGGGGACAGGAGACCTCTGGTGGCGCCACCGAGCGCATATTTTTGGTTTTTGTTTTAAATTCGAGGGGTCACTGCGCAGGTTGGGGCTTCTGTCGAGCCTGTCACCCGTCGTAGTGAGCATGGTACGCAAGAGGTAGCTTTCCAACACCTGTCCCCACCCCCTCCCCCTTTAGGAGTCCCCACTGTCTGTGGTGCCCACCTCATGCCCGCGGGCACCCCGTGAGCGACTCCTCACTTCCCCATACTGGCGCGGGGAAGTCGTGTTCTGGGCGGATGGCCGCGGCGACGCGGCCGGGAGGGACGCCGGGCGTCCGTGCGCGCTTCCTTCGGAAGCTCGGCGTGTGCGGGCAGGGCCCCAGGGAGGGACCGCGGCCGCCCGCCCGGCTTGACGCCTGTCCCCAGCACCGAAAGCCTGCGCTGCGCGGGTTCGTATTAGGTCCATGAGCGTCGGGCCATTTGTTCCTACCCCTCACCCAGGTGAATTAATGATTGGAAAACACTGAACGACCAGGCGAAGGTCTTTCAGGGAAACATGACTATTTGTTTGCGTAACAGCACATGGTATAAATCTCAGGTATAATTCAGTGTCTTCTTCACTAGCTTTGTCAACTTATATTATTCCTGCCGTTAAGCTCGTCATGACTGTGTGAGCAGCCTTATTTCATTGGCAGAACAACTCGTGGAGGAGAGTGTGAGTCCCACAAATACACGGAGAAACCGGTTTCCAGGCTTTAGCCACTTAACTCACAACGTGCAGGGAGTGCCCATGGGAAACCAGGTGGGATTCCAGAGCTGGATTTCTCTACTCTTTCGCCTCCTTCTTTGAATCTTACTGTCAGTTTCTCATCAATATCGAGGTTTGGGCAGAGGCAGAAAAATCCATGGATTTTTTTCTCCACATTCTGTCAAAACATTTATTTGTTGGGCACGGTGGCTCAATGCCTGTAATCCCAGCACTTTGGGAATCCGAGGCAGGAGGATTGCCTGAGCCCAGCAGTTAGAGACCAGCCTGGGCAACTTGGCGAGATCTCTTCTCTACGGTAAATCAAAAAATTAGTTGGGCATGGTGGCATATGCCTGTTCCAGCTTCTTGGAAGGCTGAGGCAGAAGGATCACCTGAAACCAGCAGGTCGAGGCTGTGGTGGCCGTGAGCGTGCCACTGTGCGGTCAAAAAACAAAGTGAGACTCTGACTCAAAAAAAAAAAAAAATTTTTTTTTAAAAATTTAAGTAGACCACAGGCAGTGAGAAGAGTAGAAAACACTGAATTCCAAGAATCTGGATTTCAGACTTTGCTGTCATTTCTTTTTGCTTGGGCTAGAACACTGGTTTTTGAAGTGATACTAGGTCAATTGTTTGAAAGGCAAATTCTAGGTTCCTACCAGAGACCTACAGAATCAGAAACTGGTGGTGGGACCCAGCAAACATGTTGGAATTTGAAAGCAGGTAGACTAGAGGAGTTTTGAAGGTGTTTTAATTCTCGCCTTCAGTCTCAAAAAGGTTACTGAGATAAATTAAAATGATAAAAGTGCAAGACATACTTTTTTTTGTTGTTATTATTGAGTTGGAGTCTCACTCTGATGTCCAGGCTGGAGTGCAGTGGCACAATTATGGCTCACTGCAGTCTTGACCTCCTAGGCTCAGGTGATTCTTTCCACTTCAGTCTCCCAAAGAGCTGGGACTACAGGCATTTGCCACCACACTTGGCTAATTTTTTTTCTTGCACGTCTGCCCTAGATTTTTTATTTTTTGTGGAGATGAGGTCTCACTATGTTGCCCAGGCTGGTCTCAAACTTCTGGGTTCAAGCGATATTCCTGCTTCAGCCTCCCAAAGTGTTGGGATTACAGGTGTGAGCCACCAGGCCCAGCAAGACTTGAACTCTTGAAACAGCATTTTATTTTTAATTTAATTTTTTTTTGAGTTGGAGTCCCACTCTGTTGCCCAGACTGGAGTACAGTGGCACGCTCATGGCCACCACAGCCTTGACCTGCTGAACTCAGGTGATCCTTTCGCCTCAGCTTTCCAAGTAACCACAGGCGTGCACCACCACACCCAACTAATTTTTTTATTTACTGTAGAGACGCGGTCTGGCCAAGTTGCCCAGGCTGGTCTTGAACCCCAGGCAATCCTCTCACCTCCATCTTCCAAAGTGTGAGGATTACAGGCATGAGTCACTGCGCCCAGCCAAGACAGCATTTTTATATTGTCACCGATTGCTAGCATTCTTATTCACTGTGCTTTTAGACCTCCATTTTCCACTATTTCAAGAGAAGAAATTGCTGTGAAGTATATGTCCAAGTTGGGAAGTTCGCTAGTTTGAGCTTGCTTAAAACTTGCCCTAGCCGGGCTCGGTGGCTCAGCCTGTAATCCTGTGCCTTTTGGAGGCTGAGGTGAGTGGATTCCCTGAGCCCGCGGGTTCGAGACCCGCCTGGGCAACTTGGCGAGACCTCATCTCTACAATAAATCAAAAATCATGCCGGGCTCGGTGGCTCAGCCTGTAATCCCGTGCCTTTTGGAGGCTCAGGTAATTTACTCACCTCAGCCTCCCAAAGCACGGGATTACAGGGTGAGCCACCGATCCCGGCTAGCAATTCTCTTAACAGTGATATCAGTCTGTCCCAGGTGGTTAACATGTATCTATGAAGAGGGACCCCCCCAAAAAAACCCTAAAATGTATTTATAAAAAATTGTGTTTATATGTACTTTGGTTACCTTCAAAGTACTCTCTGATGTAATACGCCTATCGAGATGCTTTTTCCACTGCTCAAAACAGTTTTTTGAATGCATCAATTCTGATGCCTTTTAGTGTTTTTGTTTTTTGTTTCACCTCTTCTACATCAGCAGAACACTTCCCTTTGAGGACTTTTTTCAAACGGAGGAAAAAAAAAAAGGTGAATCAGGAGGGTGGGGCAGGGGGGTCATGCTGTTTTGGGTAAAAAACTGCTGAACACTCAGCACGGTGTGGGCAGGTATGCTTGTCAATCACCCATCCCGAAATGGGCAAACACGTTGAAAGAATATCCCCCCCGCAAAATTCACTGAAGCCAGTGGTTTTTCTTTGTGAGAAACTTGCCCATGGCAGGTCCTTCTGCCACGAATCTTCCTTTCTTCTTCTCTTCTTGTTAATAAACTTCGTTAAAAAAATAAAATAAAGGAGGCTGAGGTGGATGGATTGCCTGAGCCCACGGGTTTGAGACCTGCCCGGGCAACTTGGCGAGACCTCATCTCTACAATAAATAAAAAATTAGCCGGGCGTGGTAGCACGCGCCTGTAGTCTCAGCTACTTGGAAGGCTGAGGCAGAAGGATCGCCGGAGCCCAGCAGGTTGAGGCTGCGGTGGCCAGGAGTGGCCACTGCACTCCAGTCTGGGCGACTGAGTGAGACTCCAACTCAAAAAAAATAAAATAATTCAGACCGGACGTGGTGGCTCAAGCCTGTAATCACAGCACTTTGGAAGGCTGAGGCAAGAAGATTGCCGAAGACCAGGAGTTCGAGACCAGCCTGGGCAACTTGGCGAGACCTTGTGTCTACAATAAAAATTAGCCAAGCATAGTGGCGCACACCTGTAGTTCCAATTACTTGGAAGGCTGAAGCGGAAGGATCACCTGAGCCCAGCAGGTCGAGGCTGCAGTAGCCGCGAGTGTGCCACTGCACTCCAGGAGCTTGAGTGACAGAGTGAGACTCCTACTCTTGGGGAAAGCCTTTACTACCAAGGGCCCTGCCCTCTAAAAAATAATTTCGGTTTTCTTTGGGTCCCCCTTCATGTCTCTGTGCTGGCAGTTTTCCATGCTTGGCTGCACCTGTCCTAATGACACCAAAATCCCCAGACAGTGGGACTTGATCAATGTTCTAACGTTGCCCAGGTCATTCCAGTTGTAACCAAGGTCAAGAACCAGTACCTGCTGGGTGCGGTGGCTCAATCCTGTAATCCAAGCACCTCAGGATTGCCCGAGCCCACAGATTCGAGATCAGCCTGGGCAACTTGACGAGACCTCATCTCTACAATAAATTAAAAATTTAGCTGGGTGTTGTGGCGTGCACCTGTAGTTCCAGCTCCTTGGAAGGGTGAGGCGGGAAGCATCACCGGAGCCCAGCAGGTAGAGGCTGCGGTGGCCCTGAGCGTGCCACTCCTCTCCAGTCTGGGCGACACAGTGAGACTCCAACTGAGAAAAGAAATAAAAGCAGCAGCAGCAGCAGTATCAGCTATAGAAAAAAATTGTGAAGCAAATTTCACTTGCAGGAAGATCTGTCACTGTTCTAAGAGCACTTGCATGAGACATAATTGGCCTCTACTCCTATTCCCTACAAGTCTGAGTGGGCAGAAACCACCTTGCGTGGAAATTGTAACAAAATCTCTTATTTCAACAAGTTTTAAGTGTGCAATTCAGTGGCATTAACTACATTTACAATTTTGTGCAGCTATCATGCTTGTAGTTCCAAAGCTTCATCATCCCAAGCAGAAACTGTAACAATTTATCCCTCCTTGTCCCTGCAGCTTTTGGTGTTCTCTTATATTACACACTTTCTGCCTCAGTGAATTTGCTAGATAGATCATTTAAGTGGAAATAATACAATATTTGTCTTTCTGTCTTGCTTACTTCATTTAGTGCGTTTTAAAGGTTAATCCATGTTGTACATGTATCAAAACTTTTTTATATTTTTAAATATTCCAGTGTGTGTACATATATATTCAATACACACACACACACACGCACGCACACAACAATTAACCGCTCATTCATTGACAGACATATGCAGGTTATTTCCATTAGGGACTATTGAGATTGCTGCAATAAACACAAGTATAAGTTCATGTTTTTGTTTTTTTTTTGTAGTCATCCCTCAGTATACATAGGGGATTGGTTCCAGACCTCTCATGGATACCAAAATCCAAGAATGCTTAAGTCCGATATAGGCCAGGCATGGTGGCTCACACCTATTTGTAATCCTAGCACCTTGGGAGGCTGAGGCAATAGGAATTGCTTGAGCCCAAGCGTTCAAGACCAGCCTGGGCAACATAGTGAGACTTTGTCTTTACTTATTTTTTGAGTTGGAGTCTCACTCTGTCACCCAGACTGGAGTGCAGTGGCTGCTCCCGGCCACTGCAGCCTCGACCTGCTGGGCTCCAGCAATCCTTCCCCTTCAGCCTTCCGAGTAGCTGGAATTACAGGTGTGCGCTACAACGCCCGGCTGACTTTTTTTATTTATTGTAGAGATGAGGTCTCGCCAAGTTGCCCTGGTGGGTCTCGAACCCGCGGGTTCAGGCAATCCACTCACCTCAGCCTCCCCAAGTGAGGGGATTACAGGCTGAGCCACCGAGCCCGGCTGACTTTGTCTTTATAAAAAAAAAAAAAAGTCTGATATAAAATGCCATAGGAAGTTTGATTGTGGTGGTTCACATCTATAATCCCAGCATGCTGAGAGGACTGCTTGAACCCAGGAATTCAAGACCAGCTTGAGCAATGTAGCAAGACCTCATCTCTACAGAAAACTAAAAAATGAGCTAGGCCTGGCAGCACATGCCTGTAGTCTCAGATCCTCAGGCGGTTGTGGTGCAAGGATCGCCTGAGCCCAGGAAGTTGACTGCCATGAGCTATGATCATTGCCACTGCACTTCAGCCTGGATGACAGATCTTAGCTCAAAAATAAAAATAAAGTGGCATAGAAATGTCTGTACATGTTCAATATAGTTTTTCTTCAAATTATTGTTGATCTGAGGTTGACTGAATCTACAGATGTGGAACCCACAGATGAGGGCCAACTATACACTGTTAACTGCTGGGTCACGTGGTAATTCCATGTCTAGCTTTTACAGTAACTGACAAATCTTTCAACATTTGATATTCCCACCAGCAAAGTACAATTTCTCCACTTTTTTTTTATTAGAGCTATCCTAGGAGTGAAGTGTCTCACTCCTGATGACTAGTAATTGTTGTAAACTTTGTATATTATTTGTAAAAAATTTTTAAAATCTTTTAAACAATGTTTTTCTTTTTGTTTTTTGAGCTGGAGTCTCACTCTGTTGTCCAGGCTGGAGGCATGCTCACAGCCACTGCAGCCTTGACCTGCTGAGCTCAGGCAATCCTCCTGCTTCAGCCTTCCATGTAGCTGAAACTATAGACGTATGCCACCAGGTCAGGCTAATTTTTTATTTATTGTAAGAGATGAGGTCTTGCCAAGTTGCTCAGTCTGGTCTCAAACCCCTGGGACTCAGGCAATCCTCTCGCCTCTGCCTCCCCAAGTGATGGGATAGGCATGAGCCATCGCACCTGGCTACGAAGTTCATATATTAAAGCAAAGGTTCATAGTAGAAACTTTTAGAATCTATAAATAAATCCAGTGCAAACTAAAATCTCATCACACATATTTTGAACAGATTAAACTTTCCTTTTTTTTTTTTTTTTTTGAGTTGGATCCTCACTCTGTCGCCCAGACTGGAGTGCAGTGGCCGCTCCCGGCCACCACAGCCTCAACCTGCTGGGCTCCGGTGATCCTTCCGCCTCAGCCTTCCAGGTAGCCGGAACACGTTTCACATCTACCAAAATTAGGGTAGCATTCTAGCAGACTAAAATGGTCCAATGGTAATAGGTAAGAAGTTGTCAATTACAGATGTCACTATAAGACAAACATTGGTCTGGGAGCCTTTCTCACAAGTTTTACTTTCTCCTCTGAGGAGAACTTAAGATCTAGGTCGTTTCCAAGCTTGCCAACATTTAAGCTTCTGATCACAGCAAATGCAGAACCACAGACAATTTGGCAGAAAGTTCTCTCCTCCTCTTTCACTCCCATGTTTGCAAAATTTTATTTTCTCATCTTATTACCCAGTCCTCTATTTACTCCCACCCTGTTTAATATTAAATATTTAACTACAGTTCAATAGTATTTTAACTAGCTAAAATGTAGTTACATATCTTAAGCCAAAGCTTTGATGATTTGGGAAAAAAAAGTTGTAGTGACACACATTGGAAATGCTTTGTAATCAGTATATTAAGGAGACAGTCATACATTTCAAGAATTGCTTAAATTCTGATATCCAGATTTAAGCATAAACATATGATGAGACTTTTAAACATACAATTAAAGCTATTCATAGTTTGCTATCCTACCAACATTAAATTACAGTTACGCTGGAGCATAAGTCAAATGGTTAAAAGTAAGCCTGTAACATACCTAAGGAACACCTTCCTATATTATGCATGCAAATTACTTCATGTGAATGTCTCTTCACTTTAAATTTCTAAGATACCCAAGCTCTGGAAGTCACTACTCAGAGGCTTATTATGGTCCAAAGACAAGGGAAAAAATAACCAGGATTGGCCAAGATATATATATATATATACATATATATATATATATATATATATGGATGGTGCAGCAGAAGGGAACATAATTCTAGAAGTGCAAGCCCTCAAGAAGCAGCATATTATGATAAGCCCCTTCTTTAGAAAGGCATCATTTCTATCACTGATACCACAGGCTAAATTGTATATTATGCCAATTTCAAGTTAACAGTTGAGGCAATGGAATAATGCAGAGGCATCACAATGAATCCTACTTAATACAAATAACTACACAGACCAATACTTCTCTACAAATTACGTTTTTTTGGATTGCCAGTTAAATACAGTTTTAATTTTATAGCTTAACAACGAAGGGTCACACACTGAAGCCAATACATATACCTAGCATTTCAGTCTAAGCTTGTCCGTGTACACAGTTGAAATCAATTACAAGGGTTGGCCTAAAAAATGCTAGGGAATTTCTTTTGAAGTAGTTTTTACAGGTATTAAACTTTATCTTGCACACTGAAGTCATCATACATACAGGGCAAAGTCAGAGCTTTTATATTTGCGTTTATTCTTCATTTAACTTTTAAAACACTACTATAGTAGAATATTAAAACAAAAACAATAGCAAGTAGTGAGCATATTATGATTACAGTCCTTCACTCATTCACTACTGCACATAGACTGCCAGCAGTGAGTGTAATTCACTGGCCCATTAAGAGGTTTGACACTGAACACCCCCTCTGGGATGATGTTCATCTTCCTCATATGCTTCTCCATTATAATTGCGCCTGACTGGATCAAAGTCCACAAGTTCTACTTGATGCATTCCATCAGTCTTTTCCACTTCCTTTCTCTCGGGTAGGAGTTTTTCCAGCAAAGAGAGTTTATCAGGAGAGAGAAAGCCATTCTCAGGAAAGTTCACCTAAGAAAGAAATTTCTACTTTAAGTCCAGTCTGATTTTATCATTAGCTCCTTAGACAAAGGTATCAGACTCATCTTTCCCAGAAAAACACACAATCTTAAAAATTTTTTAAATACACAAACCTTCAGGTACATCTGCCACACCAGGTTAGAACACGTGTGCTACAAGGCATGGCGCCTAGTGGTCTGAACTAGAGTTTAAGAACTTTAAAAAAAGCCCTATTAGGCTGAGGGCAGTAGCTCACACCTGTAACCCCAGCATTTTGGGAGGCTGAGGCGGAGGACTGCTTAAATGCAGGAGTTCAAGACCAGCCTGGGCAACATAGCAAGACCTCATCTTTACCAAAAAGAAAAAAAAGAAATTATCTAGGTGTGGTGGTGCATGCCTGTAGTCCCAGCTTCTCAGGAAGCTGAGGCAGAAGAATCACCTGAGCCCAGGAGGTTGAGGTTGCAGTGAGCTGCCACAGTGCCGTTGCACTATAGCTTGGGCAACAGACTGAGATTCTCATTCAGGGATAAAAAATAAATTTAAATTTAAAGTCTCAGTGTATCATACTTGAACACCCACTGTTCTATCCAAACTACCTTTGTAATACCAAAGCCCATCGTGAAATAGCCTAACTGTTCCTTAGGAGTTACAGCTACTCTCCAACTCCAAAAGGTAGTAGCCCCACTCCTTATTGAAAAATTTTTACATGTATGTTCCTTTGTGAGTAAGAGGCCAATTTAAGACAGAAGAAAATGGCTGGGTTGTATTAACACACTAAGCATCATACTATTTTGCCAAGAAATCTGCAATTATTATAATAAAGTATTTCTACGGAACTTTACGACAAACTTTCATTAACTCAATGAAAGTGAATAACTCAACCCCAACTTGATAATAAGGAAAGCTGAACATGACCGTAGCAGTATTAGATCAATGTATTTCTTCCAAGATAAGGAATAAATATAAATTTGAGGTTGCCTGGCATTCAAAAAATTTAATTTTTAATCAGATTTTATAAGTTAATCATTCTCAAATATTCTTGAGTATTTTTTTTTTACAGCTTACCTTAAATTCGATGATTAGGCGACCCTTTTCATATGGTCTACGATAAATTGGCATGCCTTCATTTAGCACACACTTGATATCTCCATGCTTGACAATCTGACCTAAAAATATCAAAGCCAAGTTCTCCCTTAAGTATGGTAAATTTTTAAGAAGCAAAGAACACAAAAGGAATGCCCTAGCTCATCAATAGGAGTAAACTTTATATGGTGACACAATCTTATTATCTTTCATTTATGGGTTTTCTAGGGGCTCCCCCAAAAGAGCTAAATCTTATAACTTCATCTCAGCCCAGAGGATACATATCAAAGAAAAACGCAAGTTTTCTCTCAACACCTGTACTACTTATTTGAAAGGATATAAGGAAAACATAATAGAAAGAGAAGCTTTGTGCTCGATGCAGTGACTCATGCCTATAATCCCAGCAGAGGCCTCTGCCTGAGCCTACGGGTTTGAGGCAGCCTGGGCAAGTTGGTGAGACCTCGTCTCTACAACTAAAAAATAGTTAGCTGGATGTGGAGGCACACGCCTGGAGTTCAGCTACTTGGAAGGCTCGCCTGAGCCCAGCAGGTTGAGGCTGTGGTGGCCATGAGCACTGCCACTGCACTGCACTCTAGCCTAAGTGACAGAGTGGGACTCCGACTCAAATAAAAAAAGAGAAGCTTTGTTCAGTTACCTTACCTGGATGAGAGGTGATGACTATGGTTCGGTTGTCAAGGGTAGAGATTGGCTTTTGGAAGCCACACAATGCTTCAACTAGCTGTATGTCCATACACATGAAAAGGTCTTCTCCTCGTCTGTATAAATACCAACATGAAATGTATTTACATTTCTCAAACCATCAATGACTAGACATAACAAAGTTGGCAATTGTGTTTCCTTCTTTAACAACAGCAAGGGTTTCTTTCACAAAGACATCTTCCTCCCACATTCTAAAATTAAAACAGAAGGTTAGGTATGGTGGCTCGTGCCCTAAATCCTAGCGGCTTTAGGAGGCTGAGGTGGAAGGACTGCCTGAGCCCAGAAGTTTGAGACCAGCCTAGGCAACATAGTAAGAACTTGTCTCCACAAAAAATAAATGAATAAACGTCAGGAATGGTGGCATGGGTCTGTAGCCCTAGATACTAGGAAGGTTGAAGTGGGAAAAGTGCTTATGCAGTGAGCCATGATAACACTACTACTACACCCCAGCCTAGTGACAGATAGAGACTTTGTCTCAAAAATCAATCAATCAATCAAACCAAACTGGGAACAGCAAGCATTTGGAACCTGCCATCCCTGCTTCCTGGATAAGGATTCAAAATCCTTCCACACACTCTAGGTAGCCTCTACCACTTACAATCCCTGAATTGTTTCATTATCTAATTTTAAAAAATTATTTAATTTTCTCAGAAGGAGAAGAAAAAAAATTCTCACAAAAGCAAGGCTTTAAGAAAGCAAACATACATCAGGGATAGAGGAAACTGGTATAAGCCAAACAGATCTGGGCTGAGTTCTAGATAAGTTAGACTCTATGAAATTAAATAATGGGGACATGACCAATTCAAGGCACAGTAAGAATTTCCTTATTGATAACTGCCCACTTCCTCCTCCTCAAGCTTACACGTTTCTGTTTTCCACGCAACATTAATAAAACATCTTTAATCAGGAAAACTCCCCTTAAACAGTCATCAAAATCCTGAGCTTGACAGCATTTCACAGAGACACTTGCGAAATATTAATTCTAAGTAGTTTCTTTAAGATGGTATCTGCAACCCTACCTCCAGTTCGTTAAGTTCGACGATATACCAAAAAAATAAGCTGCATGTGGAGCACGTGCCTGTAGTTCTGGCTACTTGGAAGGCTAAGGTTGGAACGATCTCCTGAGCCAAGGAGGTCAACGGTGAGGTGAGAAGCGAGGTGAGGAGGAGGGGGGGAGAGGGGAAGAGGGGGAGAGAGGGAGAGGGGGAGAGGGGGAGAAGGAGGGAAAGGGAAGGAGTGGCATCCACCTCAGCCTCCAGAGTAACTTGGACTACAGGTACAAACCACTATGTCTGGCTAATTTATGTATTTTTGTTTTTTAGACATAAGGTCTTACTATGTTGCCTAGACTAGTCTTGAACTCCTGGCCTCAAGTGATCCTCCTGCCTTAGCCTCCTAAGTAACTGGGATTACAGGTGTGAGTCACTGCACCTAGCCCTAACTTTAGTTTCTTATAAAGACGGTTTTGGATTTTACATGACAGAAAGCAATTTAAGTTATCAAAACTCAGTACTGAAAATTGGTGAAAGCTTTACAGCCCTTACTTTAAGACAGCTGTTTTATTTGAAGATTGAGAGCAAAATTTTGTCTAGGGACATTTCCCTCAGCCACTTGCTCACCTGTTGATGCTCATATAAAACATCTCCTATTTGAATGCATTTTTAAAGTTTCAGATTAGGTGACAATTTAGTTTTAGACAAAAAAAATTAAAAATCAGATCCTTTCTGTTCTCAACCTCTTTAACTGAAACAGTGGTTAAAAATCTACAAGACATGCTATACATGGCCTTACTCCATTGCTATACTTTTCTAGGGTTTTCAGGAAATATGTTCTAGAGTAATGGAAAACTCATAAAAAAAACACTAAAAACCTCCCAACAAACCAAGTATGAAAGATGTCAGTTTAAATGGTTGATTAATCTATACCGAGTAAAAACAGCATGGTCCTTCTGATCTAATACAATGATAATATCTCCTGGCTCCAGTCCTGGTTCTTGGTCTCCTTCACCATGGAATGTTATCTTCTGGCCATCTTTCATGCCTGAAAACAAAAGATTTATTTTGTACTCTCATTAAATATCCAACTAAGGTCAGAATCACAAAATCTTACACACAGGTATATATTTGTGTGTGCATAAAAAAATGAAATGTTAAAGTCCTTGCAGATGCTAAAAATATCCCAGAAATAAAGCCCACTTAACACATTTGTGATCAGCAAATTTTTCACTTTCCTAATTGCAGGTGAAGATAAAAATCTGAAGCTGGTTGCTGCAAACATGTCATTAAGCACTAGTGAAACGGTCTTTCTAAATTGTCACCTTTTCCACAATACAGATGAAAGTTGCAGACATACCCAGTATTTGCCTCGGACACTCCTCTGACTAGCATCCTGTACTTTGTACTTTTATGTGGATTACAAACCGAATATATATTATTCAGAAACAGAATTTGCAAAGACCTAAATTCATGTCAGTGGCAACCAGGAACAGATTTTGGAGTGATGTAATTTCACATCAGCAATTGCGAATGAGTCCTACTTGTTACTAAAGAAAAGTACCTGCTACTAAAGGAAAGTAAAGGTATCATAGTGGAGAGCAAACTCTAGAGGCAAACAAGACCAGCCTTCAAATCTCAGAGGTGCTATTTACTGGCTGGATTACCCTGGGGAAGCAAGTTGTATAACTTTCTAAGTCTCAACTTTTCCACAGAGAACCACCTCATTAACACTATTGAGAAGTTTAAATAAAAAGTCTATGCCAGCAGCAAACCAGTTGACTGGCAAGCATTAACCAATAAATATTTACTTCCTCTTTTTTCTTTTTTTGAGTCAAGATGGGAGTCTCACTGTTGCCCAGTCTGGTGTGCAATGACACGTTCTTAGCTATTGCAGTCTCAACCTGCTGGGCTCAGGAGATCCTTCTGCCTCAGCTTTTCAAGTAGCGGGAACTACAGGCACAGGCCTTGCTAATTTTTACAATGATCAGGACTTGCTAAGTTGCTCAGGCTGGTCTCAAAGCCCTGGGCTCACGCAATTCTCTCACCTCTGCCTTCCAAAATGTTGGAATTACAGGCGTGAGCCACCGCCCATAGCCAACTATTTCAATTTCATTACTTTTAAAAATTTGTATTGGCTGGGCTTGGTGGCTCAAGTCTGTAATCTCAGCACTTTGGGAGCCCACGGGTTTGAGACCAGCCTGGGCGACTTGGTGAGACCTCACAGCAAGCATTTGTACTTCCAGCTACTTGGAAGGCTGAGGCAGAAGGATCCCCAGAGCCCAGCAGGTTGATGCTGGGGTGACTGTGAGCATGCCACTGCACTCCAGCCTGGGTAACAGAGTGAGACTTCCAACTCAAAAAAAAAAGAACTTGTATCAAATCCCTCCTATTCAGTCTAACAGAATATATATCAAGACTTTTTCTTAATTATAATAGCAATATTTATATATAGGAAAGCTAGTCATAAAACAATTAGATTTAAAATCCATACTTTTTGTTTAAGAATTATTCAGTTTAGTCCCTTGGAAAAGGAATCATCGGTGCTGGACACTCCCTTATCCCACTTAGTTAATGCCAAAAACGCAGGAGGTTGGGCGTGGTAGGTCATCCTTGCTAATTCCAGCACTTAACAGGTTAGGGAGACCAGGTTGGGAGGATTACTTGAGCCTAGAAGTCCAGACCAAACTAAACAACACAGTGAGACCTTGTCTCCACAAAAAAAACAAAAAAATTAGCCAGGAGTGGTAGCACGTCCTGGCTACTTGGGAGGCTAAGGTGGGAGGATAGCTTAACCCCACTGCACTCCAGCCTGGGCAAGAGTGAGACTGTGACTCAAAAAAACCAAAAAACTAAAACAAAGAACAGGGAAAGGAGCATTTTCCAATAAGGCAAACAAATTTTTTTTGTGTTGGAGTCTCACTGTCACCCAGGCTGGAGTGCAGTGGCACACTGCTCACCCAATGTTCTGGGATTACAGTCTCGACCTGCTGGGCTTAGGCAATCCTTCCGCCTCAGCCTTCCAAGTAGCTGAAACTACAGGTCCGTACCACCACACCCAGCTAATTTTTTGGATTTAGTGTAGAGATGAAGTCTTGGCCCCCAAAGTGCTGGGATTACAGGCGTGAGCCACCGCACCCAGCTTGCAAACAATTATAAAAAAAATTTTTTTTACATGGCCAAAAGTCAAGGGGCCAACATTTTATTATATTCTACTTTATTTAATGTACTTTTTTTGAGGCAGTCTGTTTCCCAGGCTGGAGAGCAGTGGCATACTCACAGTCACCCCAGCCGTCCACATCACTGGAGCTAAAGGTGTGCACCATACCACATGCACAGCTAACTTTTTGATTTATTGTAGAGACGAGGTCTCGCCAAGTTACCCAGGCTGGCCTCAAATCCTGGGCTCTGGCATTCCTCTCACCTCTGCCTCCCAAAGTGCTGGAACTACAGGCATGAGCCACCACGCTCAGCGGGGCCAACACTTTAAACTGAGGACTTCCTTCCTCCTACCTCTGCCCCACATATTTTGCTAAGGGGTTGGACAATAACTCTTAAACACAATTCATGTAAAAACAAAACAAAAACCTGTGTTTGTAGATCATTACATTGTAGAAATTACCTCCTGAACCAATGATGGCTTTGGTTGCCTAACATGAACAATTTTGTTCACTTTTTAGTATGAAAAATATTAGCTGGGTGCCGTGACTCATCCTTAAGTAATCCCAGCACTCTGAGAGGTGCTGATGAGAGGATTGCCTGACTCCAGAGGTTCGAGCCCAGCTTGGGCAACTTGGTGAGACCTTGTCTCTACAGTAAATCAAGAAAATTAGCCGGATGTGGTGGCGCCTGCCTGTAGTTCCAGCTACTTGGAAGGCTGAAGCGGAAGGATTGCCTGAGCCCAGCAGTTCAAGACTGTGGTGGCTGTGAACAGCATGCCACTACACCCCAGCCTGGGCGACAGAATGAGACTTAAACTCAAAAAGAAAAAGAAACCAGTATAAATGAAGCCAGTATTACAATGGATTCCTGCATATCCATTAATCTGGCTTTAGAGGCTAACTGAAATTATTATTTAACATATTACATCCCCATCCGTGTCCCTACCCACTTATTTTTTAAGCAAAATCCAATCTATTAATCCACAGATACTTCAGTATGCACATTTTAACACACAATATTCTTGGAAGAAAAAAATGGGATGGGTGTGTGCAAGTATCATGATTCACATGAATCCTACTGCAGCCACTTACGTTAATGTAGATGTGTATACTAACATGGGAAGATGTTCAATGTTTTCATAAGTTGAAAAAAAATAAATTTTGAGCTGGAGTCTCACTGTTGCCAAGGCTAGAGTTCAGTGGCATGCTCACAGCTACCTCAGCCTTGACCTAAGGGGCTCAGATGATTCTTCCACCTCAGTCTTCCAAGTAGCTGGAACTACAGGTGCGTGCCACTATGTCCAGCTAATTTTTTGATTTATTGTAGAGACGAGGTCTCGTCAAGTTGCCCAGGTTGGTCTCGAACCACTGGGCTCAGGCAGTCCTCTCACCCACCTCCCAACATTCTGGGATTACAGGCGTGAGTCAGCATACCTGACAAAAAAAAACGTAAAAATTGACAATATATTCAAATCCTAACAAAATGAAAAGATGTAGCTATTTACAACCTGGCGCCCAATAGGTAGAAAAAGTGGTAGATCAACAGTCCATTAAAAAACGTTTTTAGCCGGGCTCGGTGGCTCAGCCTGTAACCCTGCGCCTTGGGAAGCTGAGGTAAGTGGACTGCCTGAGCCCATGGGTTCTAGACCCGCCTGGGCAACTTGGTGAGACCTCAACTCTACAATAAATCAAAAAAAATTAGCCGGGCGTGGTAGTGCATGCCTGTAATTCCGGCTACTTGGGAGGCTGAGGCGGAAGGATTGCTGGAGCCCAGCAGGTCGGGGCTGCGGTAGCCGGGAGCAGCCACTGCACTCCAATCTGGGCGACAGAGTGAGACTCCAACTCAAAAAAAAAAAAAAACAACAAAAAAAAAGTTTTTTATAAAAAAGTAAAAGCAAGCCGGGCTCGGTGGCTCAGCCTGTAATCCTGCGCCTTTGGGAGGCCGAGGTGAGTGGTTTGCCTGAGCCCGCGGGTTCAAGACCCGCCTGGGCAGTGAGACCTCATCTCTACAACAAATCAAAAAATCAGCTGGGCATGGTAGTGCATGCCTGTAGTTCCAGCTACTTGGAAGGCGAGGTGGAAGGATCGCTGGAGCCCAGCAGGTCGAGGCTGCGGTGGCCGGGAGCGGCCACTGCACTCCAGTCTGGGCGACCCAGTGAGACTCCAACTCAAAAAAAAAAAAAAGTAAAGGTAATCCAAATTCTTACATATCAATTAAGAAATAAGACATTTAAGCCGGGCTTGGTGGCTCAGCCTGTAATCCCGCGCCTTTGGGAGGCTGAGGTGAGTGGATTGCCTGAGCCCGTGGGTTTGAGACCCGCCTGGGCAGCGAAGACCTCATCTCTACAATAAATCAAAAAATCAGCAGGGTGTGGTGGCGCGCGCCTGTTATTCCGGCTACTCGGAAGGCTGAGGCGGAAGGATCGCCGGAGCCCAGCAGGTCGAGGCTGCGGTGGCCGGGAGTGGCCACTGCACTCCAGTCTGGATGACAGAGTGAGACTCCAATTCAAAAAAAAAAAAAAAAAAAAAAGAAGAAATAAGACATTTAAATTCAATGGATGGAAAGATGAGCCAGTTAAAAAGTGGGCCAATAAGCATATTTAAACATACTCCTTAGTTTAAAAAATTATAAAAATTTTAACGAGACCCAACCCTCCCCGAAAATCCTTGAAAGCGTGCACATTTCTTCTTTTAATAACTTGTAAGGAGGCCGGGCTCAGTGGCTCAGCCTGTAATTCCAGCACTTTGGGAGAGGCAGAAGAATTGCAGGAGCCCAGCAGGTCGACACTGGAGTGGCTGAGTGTGCCATGGCACTCTAGCCTGGGCAACAGAGCCAGACTCCATCTCAAAAACAAACAAAAAACTCGTAAGAAAATTAAGAACATATACAGAGAGTTTAACTGTAATTTTTTTTTTTTTGAGATGTAATCTCACTCAGTTGCCCAGACTGGAGTGCAGTGGCCACTCCCGGCCACTGCAGCCTCGACCTGCTGGGCTCTGGCAATCCTTCTGCCTCAGCCTTCCAAGTAGCTGGAATTACAGGCGCGCTCTACCATGCCCAGCTAATTTTTTTTTTTTTTTTGGTAGAGATGAGGTCTCGCCAAGTTGCCCAGGCGGGTCTTGATCCCGCGGGCTCAGGCAATCCACTCACCTCAGCCTCCCAAAGTGCGGGATTACAGGCTGAACCACTGAGCCCAGCCAACTGTAATTTTTTAAAAGATGGAAGACTATGTAGAGAACTGAGTCTGGACTATTCAATCACTTACAAAACCAAAAATGTCAGAAAGATGATCCTGTTAATATATGGTAAGTGAGGAGACCCTTAATATGTTCCCATCAGTAATACAAATGTGGAAAATAAGACTGGATAGCAGAACATTATTTACTATGTAGGTAAGAGCTACAAAGCATAAGTGACAGAATCATTTAATGCAACTAAGGACTGTGTTTTTAAAAATTGTAAATGTAGTATCAATAACCTGCCATAGCACCCAAGATTTCAGAATGAGAAGGAGCTCAGAACTCACCTTTGTCAATATGAACTTCTAGGATCTTCTTCTCCCGAACTATCTTCCTTCCATTGCAGCTTTTACATCTATCTTTAGGACTGATCCGTTCTCCATGACCCTGGCACTCCATGCACACAGATTGAATTTGCTGAACCATTCCAGGTCCTATCTGATGAATTCTTATTTGCATTCCAGTACCTCGGCAATTGGGACAGCACTCTACTGCTCCTTTCTTACCACCTCTGCCTAAACAGTTTAAAAGAAAAATAATGAATTTAGTAGTGAATACAGTTAACAAGTGTTTTAGTAAAATAATTCTTAAATACTGTTTCTTGATGGAATGCTGTTCTATGAACGTACAAAACTCAGTTTTTAAAAAAGGAGGCATTTCATGATCTTGAACTATAAATATGTTCCAAAATCGCAATTCTTAAGATTACTTCATCTGTGAAATGAGACCATTTTAAGGAGTGTATTCACTTTGGATGATACCATATTTTCAACAAATAACTTGATTATAAAACCAGTTTGATCCTGACTGCATTCAAAACATACAGAAGGCCAGGTTCAGTGGCTCAGCCTGTAATCCCAGCACTTTGGGAGATCAAGGTGAGTGCATTGCCTGGGTCCGTGGGTTCGAGACCAGCCCAGGCAACTTGGTGAGACCTTGTCTCTACAATAAATCAAAAATTAGCTGGGCGTGGTAATGTGCGCCTGTAGTTCCAGCTACTTGGAAGGCTGAGGCAGACGGATCGCCAGAGTCCAGTAGGTAAATGCTGGGGTGAGCGTGCCGTTGAACCCCAGCCCGGGCGACAGAGCGAGACTCTGACTCAAAAAAAACAATAAAATAAAATACACAGAAAAAAGTGCTGATTTCTCTAGACAGTGAGTTCTACTTTAGGTGGTTGTTTCTTCATACCTGAATCCCAAGACTTAGGTGTGTACATATGCTAGTTTTATATATCTAGAAAGTCTTTGGCTCTATTTTTATTAATTGTACTAAAGATGTCAAAAAATCTTACCAACCACTCTACCTGGCAGGAAAAAACAAACAATAAAACTCCCCAAAACCCCCACATACCTTCACATTTGTCACAAATCACATTCTTTTGCAGAGCCAGCTTTCTTGTTGCACCATTATATAAATCTTCTAAGGTTACTGAAAGCTGGTGCACGACGTCCTTACCTAAAACACAATTATTTCTCATAAAAAATCTGTTTACTTGTGCTGAAGTACTATAAAAAATGGCAAATAATGAAAGACGAGCCTTACAGGGTACATCTGTTGTATACTTTCCATATATACAGAATGTTCATCATGTTATCACACATGATCATCAAACTATGAAATTAGATGAAAAAAATTGGGTCAGAGACAAGTATTTTCCCAAGGACACAGACATGGCCACCTCAGAAATATGGTAATCAAAAACACTAACTGCAAAACACTTTTTTTTTGTTTTAAACCATTGGTGTTTAAACAAGCATATTTCACAATAATCCAAACATTCATTTCTGTCACAATATATTGTTTGAAGCTTTCACTTAGTGTGGTATTGAGCAACATGGCCAATTACTTCATCTAAAAATTCTTTAGCACAGTAAATTCTCATTAATCAAGACTGGCCAGCTGGGCTCGGTAGCTCAGCCTGTAATCCCAGCGCTTTGGGAGGCCGAGGTGAGTGGATTGCCTGAGCTCGCGGGTTCGAGACCTGTCTGGGCAACTTGGCGAGACCTCATCTCTACAGTAAGTCAAAAATTAGCCGGGCATGGTAGTTCGCGCTTGTAATTCCGGCTACTTGGAAGACCGAGACAGAAGGATTGCTGGAGCCCAGCAGGTTGAAGCTGTGGTGGCCAAGAATATGCCACTGGACTCCAGTCTGGGTGACAGAGTGAGACTCCAACTCAAAAAAAAAAGATTGGCCAGGGAAGCCAATATATTTGAGTCACCAAGAAGGGTACCAATTCCTACATCTTTCTGATTTAGTAGAAAAGAGCACATTTGCTGCTGGGTCAGATCTAGTTGTTTTAAAGGCTGAGTTTCTTATACTTTTTTTATAATAGCATTATTCAACAGACTTCCTGCAGTAATTAAATTTTTTTGTGTTTTTGAGTCGGGCGTCTCACTGTGTTGTCCAGGCTGGAGTGCAGTGGCACAATCATGGCTCAGTGCAGCCTTGACCCCCTAGGCTCAGGCAATCCTTTTGCCTTAGCCTCATTAAGTAGCTGGGACCACAGGTGCCTGCTACCATGCCTGGCTAATTTTTTTTTTTGCTTTTTTGTAGAGACGAGGTCTGTGTTGCCTAGGCTCGTCTCAAACTCCTGGGCTCAGCAACCCTCTAGCCTGGCCTCTCAAGTGCTGGGATTACAGGTATGAGCCACTGTGACTGGCTGGAAATATTCTGTATCTGTGCTAATATAGTAACCACTAATCACATGTGCTGGAGTACATGTGCTTACGTGGTTACTGTGACAGTGTGACTGAATTTTTTCTTTAACTATTCCAAATTTAAAGAGCCACACATGCCCAATGGCTACTAAGGAGTGCCACCCTTGTTTAAATCTTAGAATGGGAAGTGGAAGGTTGAGTTCATGTAAGGACATTGAGGCTACAGATGTGAAGTCATATGCCAATAGTTAGTTAATAAGTTCCCACCTCGTGATCCTTCCATGAGGACTTTATCCTGCACAAAACAGTACTGCCTTATGACAAACTGAAAAAAGTTTTGAAACTCCTTTCTGCACAATTTGTCTATTAAACATCTATACTTTCTAATGAATTGTGAACTACCATTAACCATATCCTTCTCCTTTGTTTTTGGCATGCTGAAAGCTGCCCTTACTTTGCAGTGTTGACTACTGGGAAGGGAAAATAAAACTTCTGGAGTCTGATGAAGTGCATTTCTCTAATTAAAAAAAAAAAAAATGAGCCGGGCTCGGTGGCTCAGCTTGTAATCCCGCACCTTTGGAAGGCTGAGGTGAGTGGATTGCCTGAGCCCGCGGGTTCGAGACCCACCTGGGCAACTTGGCGAGACCTCATCTCTACTATAAATTAAAAAAAAAATTAGCTGGACATAGTAGCGTACGCCTGTAGTTCCAGCTACTTGTAAGGCTGAGGTGGAAGGTTCGCCGGAGCACAGTAGGTCGAGGCTGCGGTGGCCGGGAGCGGCCACTGCACTCCAGTCTGGGCGACAGAGTGAGACTCCAACTCAAAAAAAAAAAACCCAAAAAAACCAAAACAAAAACCTCTCTTTGATGATCTAGCCACATAAGAGAGTTTGCCAGAAGTCGGGCTCGGTGGCTCAGCCTGTAATCCCAGCCTTTGGGAGGCTGAGGTGAGCGGATTGCCTGAGCCCGCGGGTTCAAGACCCGCCTGGGCAGCAAGACCTCATCTCTACAATAAATCAAAAAATCAGCCGGGCGTGGGAGCTCATGCCTGTAATTCCGGCTACTTGGAAGGCTGAGGCAGAAGGATCGCCAGAGCCCAGCAGGTCGAGGCTGCGGTGGCTGGGAGCGGCCACTGCACTCTAGTCTGGGCAACAGAGTGAGACTCCAACTCAAAAAAAAAAAAAAAAAGAGTTTGCCAGTGATAACTTTAAGGTCAGTTCTAAATAAAAAGCCACCACTACTTTTCTATGGGATAAATCATCCTAGTAATTTACTGATAAGCAAATGACCTGGAGTGCTTTTTCTTTGGAATTTAAAATTTCTTAAAAAAACAAAACAATCACTTCCTTGAGACCTTTAAATAAAAATGGAGTAAATCATTTTCTGAACCTTAAAAAGTTCACAGTGAAATTTAATGGCTTGTCCATTTCTTCTAAAACTGGGTCTACTCTTCACTCCTTGTTTGTATAAATTACACTGGGAATAAAGTGAACATTGATTTCTCTTGACTGGAACACCATTTCTACAGCCTGCAAGACCACTGTTCTGCTAAAAGCTGAATCACGATCAAACAGGTGTGGGCCATTTGGAGGCAAGGAACCTGTCTTCAGCCCTGACTCTACTGTTGGCTTGCTGTAATGAGTTAGAGAAGTAGTTTTAGGTTTCAGAACTTTAATTCACTATTGTTTGAAAAAGGCCACTGTAGTTACCTCCAAGTTGGGAGGGGAGAATCATATAAGATCTGCAAAAAGGGCTTTGAAAACTACATTGCAGCCAGGCTCGGTGGCTCAGCCTGTAATCCTGCGCCTTGGGAGGCCAAGGTGAGTGAATTGCCTGAGCCCGCGGGTTCGAGACCCGCCTGGGCAACTTGGAGAGACCTCATCTCTGCAACAAATCAGAAAAATTAGCTGGGCATGGTAGCAAGTGCCTGTGGTTCCAGCTACTTGGAAGGTTGAGGCAAAGGATCGCCTGAGCCTAGTAATTCGAAGCTACAGTGGCTGGGAGCGTGCACTGCACTTCAGCCTGAGCAACAGAGTGAGACTCCAACTCCAAAAAATAAACAAAAACTACATCATAAAAGTGGCAGTTTAGTCAGTTTGCAACATGATGCCAACATGGAATTAAGTGTAAAGATCTACTTTGACCAATAACTACTTTATTCAGCTGCACGAGGACTAGATTCTTACCTCTTCTTTCTCTCTGCATCCTTCCTCCTCCTCCAAAAAACATATCAAAGATGTCCATGGGGGAGCCAAAACCTCCACCTGCTCCACCCTCTTTAATTGCCTGTTCTCCTCCTTTGTCATATAATTCCCTTTTCTTTGCATCAGAGAGAACTTCGTAAGCTTGAGAAATCTGTTTAAACTGTTTGGGAGGAGTAAATTTCATTAAAAAAGTGTGACAAACATAGACACTATTATTAAACAAACATGATGTCAGGCAATATTAGAAACACTATCCACCTTGCAAAGGACTATTCATACATGCTTAAGCATATATACTACTTGCCTTCTCTCCTTCATTTGGATTCTTATCAGGGTGGTACTTCAAGGCCAGTTTCCTATAAGCCTTTTTCAATTCTTCATGAGTGGCATTGGGTTTGACCCCCAAAACATCATAGTAAGTGGTTTCTTTCACCATTTTCTACAGCCTGGAATAAGAACATGCAATTTTAACCAGCTTTCAACTGGTAGTTTTAATTACTAAAACCAGAGCTAAGGCTGAGCAATCTGTTCTTTGCCAAATCCGATTACAAGAACACTGCCTTCCTTAAACTTCACAAAAATGGTGACAATTCACATACACACTAGAACAGACTAAACTAACAATAATTTTAAGGAAATAACTCAAATGTCTCCTAATAGCTGGTCTCACTCTCCCACATCAAACCTTCCACACCACGTGGATTCTTCCAGTTTGTCACCCAAAGACGGTGACAGGCAGTAGAAATCAAAAGGAGCACTAATAGGTTCAATCTACTGGTTACGATGGTAGGACTCTTTGGTAAGCCTGACAAACGCCACATACGCCCCAGAAGGAAGAATCTGGGCACGGGGACGGAAGAGTGGTTTGTGAAACTGGTTACCAGCTCCGAACAGCAAGCCCTCCACCCGCCTCCCCAGCCTGAGGGGTGTTTTCCAATCACAAGTCTTACAGCCTTTCCACTCTTGCTGCCGAACCCCTCTCGCCCTTCAGGCCGGCACACTTTGCATGTTGTTAGCTTCCCCCTACGCTTGGCGCCGGCCGTTGAGATTTCCTTCCTTTCTCCCTCCCACTCCGGATCGAAGTGCTGGAGGGGAAAGCCCAGCCCTCAACAAAGAAAGGGAGGGGAGACAGGGAGAAGCGAAAGCCGCAGGCTCCCGCCGGGCTCCTCCCGCAGCCCCTCGCCCCTGCCTCCCTCCGCGCGTGCGCACTGGGTCGCCCACCCCAAGCGAGAGCGGGCAAGGGGGGGGACGCGGGGGCGCGCACGGAGGGGCAGCCGAAGGCGGCAGAGCCTCGGAGGTCTCAGGCTGGGTGGGGAAGGAGAAAAGGCCTCGGGTCCATTCACTGCGTGCCGGAGACGGTTGCCGGGGAACCACACCAGCCCTCCACAAAGGGAATCGTGGATCCAGGAACCGACTGCCCTCCCGCCCACGCGGTCAACCGCCTCCCGATCGCGGCTCCATCCGGCTTCCCAGCGCGGCCAATGGCGCCAGCCAGAGGCCTCGGGGAAGCGCGAGGGCTGAAACTCACCGATGAGCGGGCTGAGGCCAGGGTGGGGGAGCGGGAAGGAGCGCGCAGCTGTGGGCAGCTCGGGCAGCCGCCGCTCCTCCGCCTCTCGCCAAGCGTTCTGGAAAGTTCCGCCCGGCGCGCCGCAGCCGTCGTCTTTTGTAGCCGAGCCCGGGCGCGTCACCCGCCGGAAGTCCCGCCCCTCGCAGCCGCTGCCACCGCCCCGCGGTTACCTGGGCAACAGCGCGGGGGCGCTGGAGCCGGGAGGGGCTGTGCCGAAAGGCATTGTGGGGGTGAGTGCAAGTCCGGGTTCCCGACGCTCATGGAATCTTCTGGAGCTCTCTCGTCCACCCGGCGGGCTGAAGAGTGCGGAAGTGTTTGGTCAGAGCGGGCATGGCCCGGAGCGGTGCAATTCCGAGGCATCTCGGGGTTCCTAAATCAGTCGGGCGACCGCCGCGCTCGCAGGGCTTCCGGGCCCCGGCGGGAACTGTGTGTGTGTGTGGGGGGGGGTAGCATCTCTCCGAACAAAGTCCCGCACCTCCCCCGCCCCTCGCTTCCAGCGGTGTTTGGGGCCGCTTTAGTTCCGAGCTGCGAGGTTCTGGGAACTCGCTGAGCAAGAAACACTGAGCAAGGTGGGTATAGCCCCCAAGCCAGTTGCCCAGGCCTTGGATCTGGCTTTTTTTTTTTTTTTTCACGCGCAGTCCAAAGCATCGTCATTCACCAGATTGCAAAGTTGTCTGCTCTTGGTGTAGGTTTAGGTCTTAGACACTCGTTATCAGCTGTAGATCTTGCTGGCTTCTGCAGATGGAGTGAAGAGAGTCCGGGACTGTAAACAGGGAAGGGTTTGGACGGCCTTGATGCAAAACTGAGGTCCGCCTTCTCGCGTCAGGCTTTCACCCAGGGTGGCTAACTGTAGCAGTTTGGTTATTTGACCTACCTTGGCCGGGCGCCTGTAATCCCAGCACTTTGGGTGGCCGAGGCTGGAGGAACGCTTGAGTCCAGAAGTTCAAGACCAGCCTAGGCAATATAGTGAGACCTTGACTGTACAAATAAAAAATGAGCCAGTGTGGCGGCGCGCACTTGTCATTCCAGCTACTCCGGAGGCCGAGGTGGAAGGATCACCTGAGCCCAGGAGGTGGAGGCTGTGATCGTGCCACTGCACTCCAGCCTGGCCACAGAATGAGATGGGCCCCACTTAGAAAAAGAAGCCAGGCTCGGTGACTCAAACCTGTAATCCCAGCACTTTTGGAGGCGGAGGCGAGAGGATTGCCTGAGCTTAGGAGTTCGAGGGGAGAGGATTGTCTGAGCTCAGGAGTTTGAGAACAGCTTGGGCAACTTGGCGAAACCTCATCTCTACAATAAATCAAAAAATTAGCCGGGCGTGGTGGTGTGCGTCTGTAGTCCCAGCTACTTGGAAGGCTGAGGTGGAAGGATCACCTGAGCCCAGCAGGTCGGGGGTAGCGGTGGCCGTGAGCCTGCCACTGCACTCCAGCCTGGGCGACGGAGTGAGACTCCAACTCCAAAAGAAGAGAGAAAAACTTATTTGACCTAACTTTTAAATTCCTCCAGTCAGTGAAACAGGATTTATAATCTGCAAAGCACGTCCTTGGACTTTTAAATGTTGGGAAGGGGACATAATGGGAATTAGAGTCGGCTTACTTATTCAGTAACAGAACAAACATATCAGTATTAGGACTGACGAAGCTGGAAAGGCCTGGTTCAGGTCGCTTAAACTTTAGTCGGAGCCAAAGTCAATGAACTACGAGGGAAACCGCAAGACAGAGGTCAACAGGGGAGAGGCTCTTACATTAATCTGATGGTGCAGAGAAAGTTTTCCTGGGAAAGCAGTTGTTGAGCTGAGTTTTGAAGAGGGCAGAAAAGCATTCCCAGAATTGGACAAAACCCAGGGGAAGAATGTGATGTTTTTAGGAAATTGCAAGTAATTGGATACAGCTAGAGCTAAGGGAGCTGGAATGGCTAGTTGGGGAATTCACCTTTTGGTACATGTTGGTGAGCTGGTAATTTTGAACCCTAACCCTGGAAGCATCCCCATACTACCTCTGTAGCCTTGTCTCTTTCATTAATTTAAGCTGTGCATTCCTGTCACACAGAACTATCTCGAGTTTCCCCAGATGTACTTTTTTTTTTTTGAGTTGGAGTCTCACTCTGTCTCTCAGACTGGAGTGCAGTGGCACGCTCATGGCTACCGTGGCCTTGACTTGCTGGGCTCAGGTGATCCTTCTGCCTCAGCTTCCAAGTAGCTGGAACTACAGGCTAATTTTTTGATTTATTGTGGAGATGAGGTCTCACCATGTTGCCCAGGCTGGTCTGAAACCCATAGGCTCAGGTAATCCTCTCACCTCAGCCTTCCAAAGTGCTGGGATTACAGGCGTGAGCCACTATGCCCAGCTCCAGTTGTACTTTTTCTGGGTTTGGGGGGGGTTGGAGTCTCACTCTGTTGCTCAGGCTGGAGTGCAATGGCACACTCACGGCCACCGTAGCCTCTGCTTGCTGGGGTCAGGTGATCCTTCTGCCTCAGCCTTCCAAGTAGCTGGAACTATAGGTGCGCCAGGACACCTGGCTAATTTTTTGATTTATTGTAGAAATGAGATCTCGCCAAGTTGCCCAGGCTGGTCTCGAACCCCTGGGCTCAGGCAGTGCTCTCACCTCGGCCTCCCAAAGTGCTGGGATTATAGGCGTGAGCCACCATGCCTGGCCAGATGTACTTTTTCACCTCTTTGTGCTTTTGCTTTGACTGACCCCTCATTTTTTCCAGACTTAGGTGTTGCCTTAAAGTATTACCTTTGGTAAAAAGTTTTTTGTTTAAATCTGTGCTTACTAAAAGTCTAATATTGCCAGGCAGTGTACTAGGGCTTGGTAGTATAAAAATTACACAAGCCATGGCCCCTCAAGGAGTTATAGTGAGGGAACTAGAATTTTGAGAATTGTATGATAAATGCTAATAAAGGAAGAGTATCAGAATGCTGAGTAGGGAAACCTTACACCCTCCAAATAAGTATCCCAGGCAGAGACCAGCAAGTGTGAAACATGAACAATTAATAGAGAACAATACACAAGCAGTAGTTACATAAATATTGTTCATGGGTCATAGTCCTGAAGTTCCTACTTTACTGTAACATAAATATACATTTATTAATCTAACATTACTTAAGCATATGTATCAAGTCACTTTAACCAAGTGTTTCCACAATAAATGTTACCATGTCTGGTGTTTCTTAAATATTGTCATGTGTAGTATTTCTTTCTGCCCCAGGAACCTGACTGAAATTCCCACTACTTTGGGAAAGATGCAAATGTAGTACAAATCTGAAAATGCCTCCTTGAGGCTGCCAACATAAGATTATGAAATCTGATATTGAAAATACTTGTGAAATCTGCAAGCTCATGTATTGAGTTAAATTCTTTATTAATAAAATGAGGGCTATAAAAGTTGGTTTTGAAAAAGGGAAATATGTGATTGTATGTGCATAAGATATTTTTGAAGGATGCATAGAATGTGTGGTATGGTTGGTTGCTGAGGCTATGTAGAGGTAGATGAGAGGGAGACATGTCATGATATATTTCTTTTGCAGTTTCTGAAGTTTTAACTCTTTAAACGTGGTACTTAAACAATTAAAATCAAAATTATCTCCCCACTATTCAAGGTTTGAACCAGTAACTTCTCATCTTCAAGTTTAGGTGATTGATTTTTTTAGTTGCCTTAAAAACCATCATTACATAAGTTCTGTTTGACATTTTTTTCTTCATAGAAACCTATTTCAATTATGCTGAAAATATGTCCTGATGAATATTCTGACTTTCCAGTAATAGAAGTTAACACTTTTAAGAAGCATTCTTATTTACATAAAATTTTTAAAAATTAGCAATAACCGTGTGATCTTTTTTCTGTAGAAATGGGATCTTTTTTTTTTTTTTTGTCTTTTATGTTGGAGTCTCACTCTGTCACCCAGGCTGGAGTGCAGTCGCATGCTCACGGCCACCACAGCCTTGACCTGCTGGACTCAAGTGATCCTTCTGCCTCAGCCTTCCAAGTAGTGGGAACCACAGACGTGTGCCACCATGTCCGGCTAATTTTTTTTGATTTATTGTAGAGATGAGTCCTCGCCAAGTTGGCTAGACTGGTCCTGGACTCAGGAAGTCCTCTCGCCTCCGCCTCCCAAAGTCCTGGGATTGCAGATGTGAGCTACCACGCCTGGCCAGAAATGGGATCTTATTATACATGCTGTTTACAACTTATGCTTTTCACTCTTGTCATCTTACTGAGGATGGATAAACATACCTTGTTTTTAATGACTTCATAGTATATAGTATGCAGGCACCATAATTTAACCATTCGCCTAGTGATGAGCAGTCCAACAATTTCCAATGTTTTACAGTGTTGCAGATAAATTCTCAAATATAACTTTGGGTACTCATGCAGCTATTTCTGTGGGATGGACACCTAGAATTGAAATTACTGAGTTAATGTGAATGCAGATTTAAAATTGTAATAAATAGCCGGGCTCGGTGGCTCAGTCTGTAATCCCAGCATTTTGGGAGGCCAAGGCGAGGGGATTGCATGAGCCTGTGGGTTCAAGACCCGCCTGGGCAACTTGGCGAGACCTCATCTCTACAATAAATAAAAAAATTAGCCAGGTGTGGTAGTGCGTGCCTGTAGTTCCAGCTACTTGGAAGGCTGAGGCGGAAGGATCGCCGGAGCCCAGCAGGTTGAGGCTGTGATGGCTGGGAGCATGCCACTGCACTCCAGTCTGGGTGACAGAGTGGGACTCCGACTCAAAAAAAAAAAATTGTAATAAATAACTTTTCATTATTTCATACACCTCCAACACTGTGTTAATGGATCTTGCCGTTATAGAGGAGTCTGTCTTGGTTTTTGTTGTTGTTGAATCTTTGGTAATCTTAGAGATAAAAAGTGATACTGTTTTAATTTGAATTATTATTATTATTATTTTTGAGTTGGAGTCTTACTCTGTCGCCCAGACTGGAGTGCAGTGCCCACTCCCGGCCACCGCAGCCTCGACCTGCTGGGCTCTGGCAATCCTTCCGCCTCACCCTTCCAAGTAGCTGGAACTACAGGCGCGCGCTACCATGCCCAGCTAATTTTTTGATTTATTGTAGAGATGAGGTCTCACCTGCCCAGGTGGGTTTCGAACCCACGGGCTCAGGCAATCCACTAACCTCAGCCTCCCAAAGGCGCGGGATTACAGGCTGAGCCAATTTATTAGTAATGTTAGCCATGTTTTAAATGTTTATTGACTGTTCTGTCAACTATTCATCCATATTATTTCACCATTTTTCTATGGTATAACTCCACTGTTTTAATAATATATAATAGCAGTTTTATATTAGAGATAGGTGTTAAGTCTGTCATGTATTGCACTTCTTTTTTCTATCTTTCTTTTTTGTTTTTTGAGTTGGAGTCTCACTCTGTCGCCCAGGCTGGAGTGCAGTGGTATGCTCATGGCAATCGCAGCCTCGACCTGCTGGGCTCAGGCCATCCTTCCACCTCAGTAGCTGGAACTACAGGCACCTGCCACCGTGCCTGGCTCATTTTTTGATTTATTGTAGAGACGAGGTTTCACCAAGTTGCACAGGCTGGTCTTGAACCTTGTGGGCTCAGGCAATCCTCTTACCTCGGCCTCCCAAAGTACTGTGCCCGACCTCTTTTTCTTTTTTTTTTTTTTTTAAGAGATAAGGTCTTGCTGTATTGCTGGGCTTGAACTCCTGGACTCAATCCTCCTACCTTAGCCTCCCTACCCGCTGGGACTGCAGGTGCCTGCCACTGCGCTCAGCATTATTGCTCCATTTTAAATTTAAATTTTTATTCCATCTAGAAGTTATTTTGGTGTAAGAGTTGAAGATTACTTGTAAGTTACTGGGCTTTATTTTTCTCCAAATGGTGAACTGGTTAGTCTAACACTAATCTATTTTTTCTGACTAATGTGAAATGTCATTTTTAATGTATACTGTATTTCCATTAAAATACATTTTGCTACTTCCCTTCATTGTTTCTCTTTTTAGAATATTCCTTGTAGTTTTTTAGTATGTTTATTCTTCCAGATGAACTTAGGAATACTTCTGGCATATTCTGTCACAATCCCATTGTGATATTTATTGTGATTACAGCAGTTTTATATATCAGTTTGGAGAGAATTATCATATTTACAATGTTGATTCTTCCTTCTTACCCATGAACATACAACTGCATATTCACTTTCTTCATTGTATTTTATAGCTTTTTTTTTTAACCTATGTCCTAATCATTTCGTCTTAAATTTGTAACTAGGCATTGTTTTTTGTTGCTATCATGAATGGTTTCTTTTCTTACAATTATATTTTATTTCAGTGAGGTATTTTGAAACTCTTAGTAACCATATGGCCAGATCATAAGGTAGCTGGAGGTGCATGGAGACGTGGCAGAAACCAAGTAATAAAGCCTTGGGCACTATGCTATAAAAAGTTTGAATTTTGTCGGGCTCGGTGGCTCAGCCTGTAATCCTGCGCCTTTCGGAGGCTGAGGTGAGTGGATTGCCTGAGCCCGTGGGTTTGAGACCTGCCTGGGCAACTTGGCGAGACCTCATCTCTACAATAAATAAAAAAATTAGCCGGGTGTGGTAGCGTGCGCCCGTAGTTCCAGCTACTTGGAAGGCTGAGGCAGAAAGATCGCCGGAGCCCAGCAGGTTGAGGCTGCGGTGGCCGGGAGCGTGCCACTGCCCTCCAGCTTAGGCGACAGAGTGAGACTCCAACTCAAAAAAAAAAAAAAAAAAAGTTTGAATTTTATTTTGGAAGTTCTTGAGAAACACTGTAGGATTTCAGGTATGGGGTGATATAACCTCTAACAGCTGACTTTCCGTCTTTCTCCATCCTTCTGTCCTTTCATCCTTCCTTTCGGGCAATATGCTTAACTCTAAAAATGTTGCCATATTTTAATCCTCACGGTATCTTTGTTTTACAGATGATTTGATCATATGTACAATTCGCAGCAGTCACTTGGGTGCTCATGTGAGGGATGTTATTTTATTTTATTTGTTTTGAGTTGGAGTCTCACTCTGTCACCCAGGCTGGAGTGCAGTAGCATGCTCACAGCCACTGCAGCCTTGACCTGCTGCTGGGCTTAGGCCAATCCTTCTGCCTCAGCCTTCCAAGTAGCTGGAACTACAGATACATGTCACCACGCCTGGCTAGATTTTTTGTGATTTATCGTAGAGACGAGGTCTCACCAAGTATCCCAGGCTGGTCTGAAAGCCCTGGGCTCAGGCATTTCTCTCGACTTGGCCTCCCAGAGTGCTGGGATTACAGGCTGAGCCATGGCGTCTGCCTTTTTATGGCGAGAGATCAGATCAGAAGTGATGAGGCCTAAGCAGCAGAAATGGAGAAGGAGGGAAATATAAATAGAGAGGTGGAGTTTGCAGGTCATGGTGATGCAGAAGTGAAGGAGAAGAGGGAGTAACTTCCAGCTTTTGACTTAAACCATGGATGGTTAGGGATGCCCTTCTTATAGGGGAGAGCCTAGAAAGAGGAAGAGGAGGAAGAGATCATGGTGGGAGCAGAATTGGGTGGGGACAAGGTGACAGTTTTGAATGAGTAGAATACTGCAATACTTTTTTCTTCTGGTTAAAAAGAAAATAAAAATTTTATCATAAAGCACAAAATGGAAAGTAAGTCATAGCTAAAATGCTATTTTTTATGTTTGTATAAATTAAATTTATTGGAATACTTAGTTTTTAATTGACTGACACCCTAATGGGGCCAGAAATGTTATTTTTCTTGACTGGTACCAGTTTGTTTTGTTTTTCCTCCTACCTCTCTGAATACAGAATTTCAGTCTTTTGTGTGTGTGTGAGAATCAGGGCCTCACTTTATCACCCAGCGTGGAGGGCATTTATCACCCAGACTGGAGTACAGTGGCACGATCACAGTTCACCAGACTTAACCTTCTGGGACTACATGCCCAGCTAATTTTTTTTTTTTTTTTTTGTAGATACAGGGTCTTGCTTTGTTGCCCAAACTGGTCTTAAACTCCTGGGTTCAAACAATCCTCCCACCTTGGCTTCCCCAAAGTGCTGGGATTACAGATGTGAGCCACCCAGCCTGGCCTATTTATTTTAGTTTGTAGAGATGGGAGCTTGCTGTATTGATCAGGCTGGTCTTGAACTCCTGGCCTCAAATGATCCTTCTGCTTTGGTCTCCCAAAACACTGAGATTATGTGCATGAACCACCATGCCTGTCTAGTTTGAGTCTTTATGAGATATCTCCTCCACTTCAACTGCTGCTCTCAGTAATTTTGAAAACTTTTTATTTTAGGCTAGGCTCGGTGACTTTGCTTGTAATTCCAGCACTTTGGGAGGCTGAGACAAGAGGGTTGCCTGAGCCCGCAGGTTTGAGACCAGCCCAGGCAAGTCAATAAGACCTCATCTCTACAACAAATCAAAAATTAGCTGGGCATGGTAGCACGCACCTGTAGTTCTGACTACTTGGAAGTCTGAGGCGGAAGGATTGCCAGAGCCCAGCAGGTTGATCTGGAGTGGCCGTGAGCTTACCACTGCACTCCAGCCTGGGCGACGGAGTGAGACTCCATCTCAAAAAAACAATTAAAAAAAAACCTTTTTATTTTAGAATAGTTTTAGATTAATAGAAAAGTTGCAAGGATAGTACAGAATTCCCATCATTCAGCACCCAGTCTTCCCTATTGTTAACATTTATGTTAAAATGGTACAGTTGTCACAAGTAACCAGTATTAATACATTATTATTAACTAAAGTCCATTCTTTATTAGGGTTTCTTTAGTTTTTCCCTTTCTGTTCCAGGATTCTATCTAGGATACCACATTACTTTTAGTTATCATGACGCCTTAGTTTCATCTTGCCTGTGACAGTTTTTTTTTTTTAACTTCCTTATTTTTGATGACCTTGACAGTTTTAAGGAGTACTGGTCAGGTATTTTGTAGATTGTCTTTTAATTTTTGGTTTGTCTAATGTTTTTCTCATGGTTAGACTGAGGTTATGAGTTTTGGGGAAGAAGACCACAGAGGTAAAGTGCTATTCTCTTTTCCATACTGTCTACATTTCTTATCACTGTCAGTGTTGATCTTGATCATTTTGCTGAGTGCCAGGTTTCTCCACTGTTATTCTTTTCCCTCTAATTCCATACTGTACTCTGTAAAAGGAAGTCTTATGCATTTTGCTAACTTTGACATGAAGGCAGAATCTGACACATAGAAGACATTCAGTAAATGTTGAACTTAACTGAGTCCCTATTATTTTGTGAGTCCTCAAAAAAGTCCTACCAGATAATTCTCTCCATTTTATCAATAGGAAAATAAAATGACAGAATTTGAATAACTTACTGTCATCTTGTAAAATAATAAGAAATAATATTTTGGTCCTCATCCTTGGCTCCTGACCAGAGTTCCTAAAACCCTTGAAATGTCTTAGGTGATAAGAGTGAAAATGGTATCTTGTCTTGTGTAAGTTTCTTGTTATGAATAACAAGATACTTTCAATCACATCTGAGTTTATGTTAATGAGATGACTTTTAGAGAACCCTGAAAGATGTGGGGTTGGTTGCTAGGGGAACCATCTGTGTGATTAGGTGATTGGAACATTCAGTCCCATACCCTAACCTCCAGGGAAGAGAGAGGGACTGGAGATTACCAGTGGCCAATGACTGAATCAATCATGCTTATGTAATGAAGCCTCAGTAAAAGCCCTAACCAAAGGAGTTTGAAGAGCTTCTGGGTTGGTGGTTATATTGAGGTGTTCAGAGGGTGAGGCTCCATGCCCTTCCCCAAACGGAGAAATGCAAGTGAGCTGCCTCCTTGTGTTCAGTGAGCTGTTCTATCACATTTTCGAATCTAAGGATGGGGTTGTGGGAACCCTTGTGCTTTGGTCTGAATGCTTGTGTCCTTTCAAAATACCCCAGGGTGATGGTGTTAGGAGGTGGACCTTTGGGAAGTGATTAGGTCATGGAATTAGTGCTCTTATAAAAGAAGCCCAGGAGAGAGGCTGTGCATCCCTTCTGCCATGTAAGGATACAAAAGCTCTGTCTATAAGCCAGGAAACAGGCCCTCACAAGACACCAAACTGTGTCTTGATCTTGGACTAGCTACCAACAATGGTATAATATTTTGTTATAATAGCTTAAATAGACTAAGACACCCTGAATTATAGCTGGTTGATCAGAAGTACAGGAGACCCTGGGCTTGCTATTGAGACTGAAATTGGGGCCAGTCCTGTGGGTTTTAGCCCTTAACCTGTGGGGTCTGCATTAATGCCTTATAATTAATGTCAGAATTGAATTAAATTGTCGGATACCCAATTGGTATCTTCAGAGTGTTAGAGAATTGCTTGGTGTGAAACCACCCACTCCCTACATTTGGTCAGAAGTGTTGTGAATAGAGAAAGAGTTTTCCTTTTACGCAGGGATTTTTGTCTGTTTTGTTTTATGAGATATCCAAAGCATCTAGAATACTGCCTGGTACAGAGTCAGTACTCAGTAAACATTTATGGTATCACCAGGCACAGTGGCTCAAACCTGTAATCCCAGAACTTTAGGAGGCTGAGGGGGAGGATTGCCTGAGCTCAGGGGTTCGAGACCAGCCTGGGCAACTTGGTGAGACCTCATCTCTACAATAAATAAAAAAATAAGCCAGGCATGGTGGCATGCCTGTAGTTCCAGCTACTTGGAAGACTGAGGCAGAAGGATCACCTGATCCTGGCAGGTCGAGGCTGCCGTGCCCGTGAGTGTGCCACTGCTCTCCAGCCTGGGCAACAGAGTGAGACTCCACTTAAAATGTTTATGAAGCCAGGCTCGGTGACTCAGTCTGTAATCCCGCGCCTTTGGGAGGCTGAGGTGAGTGGATTGCCTGAGCCTGTGGGTTCGAGACCCGCCTGGGCAACTTAGTGAGACCTTATCTCTACAATAAAACAAAAAATTAGCCGGGTGTAGTAGTGCGTGCCTGTAGTTCTAGCTACTTGGAAGGCTGAGGCGGAAGGATCACCAGCACCGAGCAGGTCGAGGCTGCGGTGGCTGGGAGCAGCCACTGCACTCCAGTCTGGGCGACAGAGTGAGACTCGAACTCACCACACACACACAAAAATGCCCACAATTTTCTTTAATACAAAGACAAAATCATGTTGTCTTTAAAACTCTAAGCCTGGTAGATAGCTGAAAGAAGTCATGGGGTACATTTGATTTACTTTTTCTTTCCTTTTTTTTTTTTGAGTTGGAGTCTCACTCTGTTGCCCAGACTGGAGTGCAGTGGCCGCTCCCGGCCACCGCAGCCTCGACCTGCTGGGCTCCAGCAATCCTTCCACCTCAGCCTTCCAAGTGGCCGGAATTACAGGCATGCGCTACCACGCCTGGCTGATTTTTTTATTTATTGTAGGGATGAGGTCTCACTTCCCAGGTGGATCTCGAACCCGCAGGCTCAGGCAATCTAGTCACCTCAGCCTCCCAAAGGCACGGGATTACAGGCTGAGCCACCGAGCCCGGCGATTCCTTTTTTTTTTTTTAAAGAAAAAAAAAATAACCTGAAGGAAGATGGTTGTAATTTCTTATACGATTGAGGAATGAAAGAATATGCAGTAACCATTTTTATTACTGTTTTTTTTTGTAAATTGTGAAATACTTCATCTATGAGATCCTGACCTATTTTCTGAGATCCTCTGTATGTAATTTGTTGACATGAATTTTTACATTACTAAAATGCTTTCTTTTTATTTTTTAAATTTTTTGAGTTGAGTCTCACTCTGTCGCCCAGGCTACAGTGCGGTGGCACGCTCACGGCCAGCCACCACAGCCTCAACCTGCTGGACTCAGGTGATCCTTCTGCCTCAGGTGATCCTTCCAAGTAGCTGGAACTGCAGATGCACGCCACCACATCTGGCTAGTTTTTGTGATTTATTGTAGTGACGAGGTCTCACCAAGTTGCCCAGGCTAGTCTCATACTCCCAGGCTCAGGCAATCCTCTTGCCTCGGCCTCCCAAAGTGCTGAGATTACAGGCTGAGCAACCGTGCCCGGCCTATCATTGCATTCGTGTACATGGGTATACTGTATTGTAAACATTTGAGGCAATGCCTTCTTCCAGAGGGGTTCACAGCTATTTCTAAGAATTAAAAAAAAAAAAAAAAAGACCATACACCCAAAGATGCTATAAATGAAAAGAATGAAGAGATAAAAACACGGGTAGAGACGAAATGGAGCCAGATACAAAGCTAAACATTCATACAGGAATGACCTTCACATTTGTTACAGCTGGGCCATGAATTTGTCTCTTTGCTGACAGCCTCCATTGGTCCCATAATTCATAGTGTTTGATGATAAAACATAAACTCAGTACTTTGGAGAAGTAAGTCTATCCCTGGAACTGAGATCAGATTGGAATGTCTCCCAGGGATGCATATAAAGAGCATGTTGTGTTATGTGAGGAGCAGTGTCCTTGGCAGCATCCCTGACTGGGCGACTAATTCTGAGGGATGCCTCTCATGGCAGCACAACAAAAGGCAATTCACTGGGATAAAGCAGTACTTCTGAGGTGGAGGACTGTCTTGGTGATCATGGCTTAACAACATTTCATTTCCAGCAGCTATCATGGTAATTGACCTATAGCAGGTGTCAAGAAGAAGACCTAGTGTGAGGACTCCCTTTAGGAAGTCTCCCCTAATTACTAAGACCTGATGTCCTGTTCTCCAGCTCTGCATCTTTTTGTAGCTATTAAGCAGCATAACTGTGAATTATTTCTTCTGTTGGGCTAAACTGCCATTTTCTATCTTTTTTTTTTGTCTCTTCCCCTCATGATTTCTGATAAACTGACATTTTAATATTTTCATGTTGGCTGGGTATGGTGGCTCGTACCTGTAATCCTAGCACTTTGGGAGCTGGAGGCATGAGGATTGCTTGAGCCCAGGGTTTGAGACCAGCCTGGGCAACTTGGCAGGACAATTAAAAAAAAAATGTGTTCATATCTCTCCAAATGTAGGAGTGAAGCCAGGGGTGCGTGTGTACATACCTGTTGGTGTCAAGTCAAAAAAGTACTATACTTACCAAACCGAGAGACCAGTCCAAAGGTGACCATGTGAGTGCTTCAGCTTAGATCTAGACTCCCACATTCAGGCAGTCCCTCAGCAGAGGCAGGGTTGGTAACAGGGCCAATGTGGGTCTTTGTCATTGGTCCCTGTGCTGAGCATCAAAAGACCCAGCCACAGGTCACAGTCGTACCAGCATTAAAAGAGACTCATCGCTGAGCTAACAGCTGCTGACTTTTTCCAGTCCTCTTGGGAGATCAGAGTTGGGCTGAGCCCACAGGTTGGAGTTCAGTCATTTTAGCTGTCAGATGCCTGGGGGTCAGGCTTGATGTAAAGTCTTTCTTCCTGGTGGTTGTCACCACTTCTCATTCCTGACTCTCATCTTCATGTTGACATTGTATAGGCATTTTGGAGCAGGAGCTTGGTCCCTATGTGCAGCTTTCTGCCTACCTAGTCACTTCCTTCATTGCGAAGAAGTTATGAAATGCTATTCATCTTCTGCCACAAAACCTTACCTTTTTCTTGTTTTAACAGCAATGGCAGTGTCAGATGTAGAACAGAAAACTGGGGAAGGCAGTGTAGTGGCTAAAAATATGGATTCTGCAAATGAAATCCTGAAACTTACTTCTGTGCCTTCATTTCCTCATCTGTGAAAGGGGATAATAATAGTACCAAGCGCATAAGGTTATTGTGAAGACTAAATGAGTTAATATGTGTAAAGTGCTTAGAACAGGGTATACATGTAAACAAGCAGTGTGTGTTTGCTAATAATAATAACGGTCATATGAATCACTATCCTATTGGAACAGAAGAAATGACATATCAATATTACATTGATATACTAAAATATTGATTTGAGTGGGTAATGTGTGCCAGGGTCTTCTCTAGGTCAGTGAAGCAATGCTGACCATGACAGGCATAATCCCTTCTCTCATGGTGCTTACAGTGAACATTAACATGCATATATAAGGCAGCTTCTGTTAGGAAGTTGAACCTTGACCCACATTTCAGTTTTAATAATTGTAGCACAATGCCTTTTTTTTTTTTTTTTTTGGTAAGAACGATGCCTTTTTTTTTTTTTGGAGACTCACTCTGTCAACCAGGATGGAGGGCAGTGGCACACACATGGCTACCACTTCTGCCTCAGCCCTCCAAGCAGCTGGAACCACAGGCATGTGCCACCATACCTGGAAAATTTTTTGATTTATTGTAGAGATGAGGTCTCGCCAAGTTGCTCAGGCTGGTTTCCAACCCCTGGGCTCAGGCAATCTTCTCACCTCTCCCTCCCAATGTGCTGGGATTACAGTTGTGAGTCACCACACCTGGCTGAAAATTTTATGTTCTTTTTTCTCCTCAATCACATATGCATCCTCTATCTCTAAAATATCCACAATAGGCTGGGCTCGGTGGCTCAGCCTGTAATCCCAGCACTTTGGGAGGCTAAGGTGAGTGGATTGCCTGAGCCCGCAGGTTCGAGACCCGCCTGGGCAACTTGGTGAGATCTCATCTCTACAATAAATCAAAAAATTAGCCGGGTGTGGTAGTGCGCACCTGTAGTTCCAGCTACTTGGAAGGCTGAGGTGGAAGGATTGCCGGAGCCCAGCAGGTCGAGGCTGCGGTGGCTGGGAGTGGCTACTGCACTCCAGTCTGGGTGACAGAGTGAGACTCCAACTAAAAAAAAAAATAATAATAAAAATAAAATAATAAAATACCCACAAGGTCAGGCACAGTGGCTAATGCCTGTAATCCCAGCACTTTGAGAGGCCAAAGTGAGAAAATTGCCTGAGCTCAGGGGTTCGAGACCAGCCTGGGCAACTTGACGAGACCTTGTCTCTACAATAAATCAAAAAATAAGCCAGGCGTAGTAGTGCGTGCCTGTAGTTCCAGCTACTTGGAAGGCTGAGGTGGAAGGATCACCTGAGCCCAGCAGGTCGAGGCTGTGGTGGTCATAAGCATGCCATTGTACTCCAGCCTGGGTGACAGAGTAGGATTCCAACTAAAAAAAAACAAAACAAAAAACTTTTAATGTTTTCTCATTTTATCCAGATATACACACTTCTTTCTTTTTTCAGGGTTGTGCTCAGCAATGCCTTTCACAGTACACAGAATGTTCTTAGTATTTTTTTTTTTTTTTTGAGAAAGCAGGATTTATTAAGAGGACAGAAAATCTCCCACAGTGGGAAGGGACCAGTGGGGGTTGCCCTACTTTTTCTTTATAGCATTTAACTTATCCTGACTGTATATTTCTTTGTTTATGGTCTGCCTCTTCCCTCTAGATTGTAAGCTCCTTGAAAGCAAGAAATGTGTTTTGTTCACTGTGGTAGCCCCAGCTCCTAGAATAATCCCTGACATGTAGAAAGTGCTCAGAGAGTTGAATAAGTGAATAAATGTACCAGCCAGTGAAGAGCTAGAGCTGCTTTGGTTTCATCTGTTTGAAGTCCAAGACCCCAGAGAGTGTGAGATGAAGATGTCCACATGGGTGCCTACAGCCATGTCCCTCCACTTGACCAGGAGGAGTTGATCTGGCAGTGCCAAGAACCCAGACTTTCCTGTTCTGGGAACTGCTATTGCCTATTTATGACTGTGAGGTTGAGGGCCTGGATAGTATAGGATTCATATGGTTTGAGGGTAATACAGGGGGCAGCTCCGTCAGTCTTAAGGTAGCCAGAGAAGTTTTCTAGGTTCCAACCCGATAACCTTGACTAAATTGATTCAAGAAATTGAAGGAAAGCTCCTGCATTTGGACATATAGATAGGTAAGGAGAGAGTGGTAGATGAAATAAGACAGATGGACAAGACCTTTTATAAAACTAAGACTAAACAGGGTTTTTATTGGATGAACAGTAGAAATCTATGAAAAGATTTAAGTAGGGGAGTGAGATTATCAGATTTTGGTTTTCAAATATTTTCTCTAGCTGAAGTGTGAATGGACTGGAATTACAGAGTGATTTATGGAAAAGAATGAATTATGGAGAAGAGAAAGAACATTTCAGAGGAAATAGCATAAACATCAAGAAGTTTAGTAGACTGAAGTATTGGGATGTGGGGGAAGAGTAAGAAGCTCAATCCTGCTGGCAAAAGGCTGGGAATGAAGAGATGGTGGAAGGAAAGAAAGAGTTTTTGGGTCTTTCTTCTTTATGTTTACAAGAAATTTTAGGATAGACCACCACAACATCTGTGGTTTACACAAATAATCATTGCTGAATTGAAATAAAAGTTTTCACTCAGACCATTAATGGTATGAAGTCAGTACCTGGGATTATAGTGACTATCCCTTAGATTCTTGAAAACTAGATCCCTGAGAGATCAGCACATAGTGGGAAAAGTTAACCAGTCCTAAAAGCAGGAGCTGAAAACAATAAATATAAATTATAGGTGGAAGATTTTAATGTAAATTGTAGGGTGTAATTTATGGATACAGCATCATGTTTACACTTGATATACAGAACCAGACTTCTCTGCTGGTGTGTCAATTACAGGTATGACTACCAAGAATTTGTAAAGATTATTGAAAGGACATAAGATGGAGGCAATATACCCAACAAGCAGCCATTTTAACATTGCCTAGCTTTGCCATGTTTTTATAACAGTTCACTTTAATTTACCCAGTTGCCAAGGACAGTACTGGTTTCTCAGAGGTAGCTCTTGATAATTGTCTTATAACCCTTGCTCCAACTTGTTTTGTAAACAAGTTATCCTCATCATCCCTTTGTGACCTTCATGGCACAGACCTCATCAACGTGGCAACAATTATGTGACTAAGCCACCCATCTGCCTGCCATATGTACATCAGTACCTGTGCTTACCTGTCTCTCTTTTTAAAAATTTAATTTAATTTTAAAGACATGGGGTACAATTCAGGGTTAGGTATACAAATGTTCATTATGCAGGTGCCCTTGTTGATGAGGTGTGCCCCTCCATCCCCTGGCAGTTTCCCTCAACTACCAATCCCACTCCCCCTCCCCTGGCAGTTTCCCACTACTGCCAATTCCTTTCTTATAGTATTATGATAATTGTTCAAAGTGGCTTATGAGTGAGAAATATGGTGCTCTGCACTTTGTTTCTGTGATAGATCACTGAGTATGATAGATTCTAAATCCATCCAAGTTGTGGCAAAATCCATATGTTTTTCCTTCTTTATGGCTGCATAATATTCCATTGTATATATATATATATATATATATATATATATACCACATTTTTTTTTTGAGTTGGAGTCTCACTCTGTCGCCCAGACTGGAGTGCAGTGGCCACTCCTGGCCACCGCAGCCTCAACCTGCTGGGCTCCAGCGATCCTTCCGCCTCAGCCTTCCAAGTAGCTGGAATTACAGGCGCGTGCTACCATGCCTGGCTAATTTTTTGATTTACTGTAGAGATGAGGGCTTGCCAAGTTGCCCAGGTGGGTCTCGAACCCGCAGACTCAGGCAATCCACTCACCTCGGCCTCCCAAAGCGCGGGATTACAGGCTGAGCCACCGAGCCCGGCTGTACATTTTTAAAATCCAGTCCAGCTTCAGTGGGCAAAATGGTTGGTTCCATGTTTTTGCTATTGTGAATAGAGCTGCAGCAAACATACGTTTGCAGGTATCTTTTTTGTAGAATGATTTGAGTTCCTCCGGATATATTCCCAATAGGGAATTGCTGGGTCATATGGAAGGTCAACTTCTAGTTCTTTCAGAAATCGTCGTACAACCTGTCTCTTTCATGATGACATGGAACAGACCACCACCAAATCACCTTAATGACCTGTCCCATCAAAGGGAAGGCTTAAAAGTATTCAACTACAAGGAACCATTTGCCATTGTTTTGTTAAGCACTGGCCAGGCCATGTGTTCTTTGAGCTATGACTGCCATGTTTTCTTTTTTGTTTGTTTATTTGAGTCAGAGTCTCACTCTGTCACCCAGGCTGGAGTGTAGTGGCACACTCACGGCCACTGCAGCCTCAACCTGCTGGGCTCAGATGATCCTACCATCTCAGTCTTCCAAGTAGCTGGGACTACAGGCATGCACCACCATACCCAGCTAATTTTTTGTTTTATTGTAGAGATGAGGTCTTGCCAAGTTGCCTAGGCTGGTCTACGAACCCATGGGCTCAGGCAATCCTCTCACCTCAACCTCCCAAACTGCTGGGATTATAGGCATGAACCACTGTGCCCGGCCCACCAAGTTTTCTTAGCTTTGGCTCCCTCCTCTATCTTGGGGAAGATAATCTCTCTCTCTCTCTCTCTAATTTACTTTTTTTTTGAGTCAGAGTCTCACTCTGTCACCCAGGCTGGCATGTAGTGGCATGCTCACAGCCACTGTAGCCTTGACCTACCGGACTCAGGTGATCTACCTTAGCCTTCCAAGTAGCTGAAACTACAGGTATGTGCCACCATGCCTGTACTTTTTTGATTTATTGTAGAGACAAAGACTGGCCAAGTTGCCCAGGCTGGTCTCAAACCCCTGGACTCAGGCAGTCCTCTCACCTGGGCCTCCCAAAGTGCTGGGATTACAGGTATGAGCCATTGTGCCTGGCTTAATTTACTTTCTTTCTTTCTTTTTTTTTGCGTTGGAGTCTCAGTCTGTCGCCCAGGCTGGAGTGCAGTGGCATGCTCACAGCTACCACGGCCTCAACCTGCTGGGCTTAGGCGATCCTTCCGCCTCAGCCTTCCAAGTAGCTAGAACTGCAGACGCACACCACCATGCCTGGCTAGTTTTTTGTGATTTATTGTAGAGACAAGGTCTCATCAAGATGCCCGGGATGGTCTCGAACCCCTAGGCTCAGGCAATCCTCTCGCCTCAGCCTCCCAAAGTGCTGGAATTACAGGCTGAGCCAATACACCCAGCCTACTTTCTAAATAAAATATATTTTCCAGTCTAACTTCTGTGCAATTCTTTGCATCCTTCACACAGCACCAGATTGCACACCCCACAACCCCTGATGGTTCTGACCTAATATTTTGACAGCCCTGCTGAATTTTTTCTTTTTTGAGTCAGAGTCTCTCTCTGTCACCCAGGCCGTAGTGTGGTGGAATGCTCATGGCCACCGCAGCCTCGACCTGCTGGGCTCAGATGATGCTTTCACTTCAGCCTTCCAAGTAACTGGAACTACAGGCATGTGCTACCATGCCTGGCTATTTTTAATTTTTATTGTAGAGATGAGGTCTTGCCAAGTTGCCTAGGCTGGTTTCGAATCCCTGGACTCAGGCAATCCTCTCGCCTCAGCATCCAAAGTGCTGGGATTACAGACTTGAGCCACCCTGCACCTAGCCCTGCTGGGATTTTAACCTAACAATTATCATATAAAAAATCAAATTGCATAGCTATTTCGGCATGAAACTTAATGTCATAAGGTTATATTCACAGATACACGTTCCAGTTTCCCATGAAAATGTTGTATTTGGATGTTTAGCAAAAAATCAATATTATTTTCCCCAAAGTCAATGTTATTTTCTTTAAAAATTTTCTTATTGCCAGGCTCGGTGGCTCAGCCTTAATTCCGCGCCTTGGGAGGCTGAGGTGAGTGGATTGCCTGAGCCCGCGGGTTCGAGACCCACCTGGGCAACTTGGCGAGCCCTCATCTCTACAATAAATCAAAAAATTAGCCGGGCATGGTAGCGCGCGCCTGTAGTTCCAGCTACTTGGAAGGCTGAGGTGGAAGGATCGCTGGAGCCCAGCAGGTCGAGGTTATGGTGACTGGGAGCAGCCACTGCACTCCAGTCTGGGCGACAGAGTAAGACTCCAACTCAAAAATAAATAAATAAAATAAAATAAAATAAAAATTGTTTTATTATGTATAATTATAAAGAAAAAAAAAGCTTCTCATAGGCCTTCCCAAGTCCTCTCAAATTTACTCCTGTGTTTTTTTGCGAGTGTTATAATTTTATCTTTGTGCTAGGACATAAAAACATTGGGAAGCAGTTGGCAGTATTAACTTCCTTAAAAAGGTAAATAAAATAACATCATTAGAAAATAGTCAGGAGTGCTTTCAGTTTGATTGCCCCAGAAGCAGATACTGACACAAGGATTTGAGTGCCCACAGTTTGTTTAGAGATGATCCCAAGAGCTACCAGTATGGGAGTGAAGAAGTGAGACAGGAATGTGAAGGAAGCCAGCACAGGGTGGGCTAGTGTGCAGATTACTTCTCTGGGCAGCTGGGGCTTAGTCCTGTTACTGAGTGGAGTGTTGGGGATACAGCGTAGTACATGCTTCAGAGTTGTTTCACCCCAGGAGTGAGAAAACAAGTTTATCCACCCTTTTCTTTACATCATTTTCTTTCTTTTTTTGAGTTAGAGTCTCACTCTGTTGCCCAGGCTGGAGGGCAGTGGCATGTTCACGGCCACCGCAGCCTCGACCTGCTGAGCTCAGGTGATCCTTCCACAAGTAGCTGGAACTACAGGGATGTGCCGCCACACCCAGCTAATTTTTTGATTTATTGTAGAGACAAGGTCTCGCTATGTTGTCCAGGCTGGTCTCGAACCCCTGAGCTCAGGCAATCCTTTCAACTCGGTCTCCCAAAGTGCTGGGATTACAGGTGTGAGCCACCCCGCCCAGCTACTTTACATCATTTTCACTATTCCCCCTGGGAGCATAAATCTCACTTTAGGCCTGTACATGTTCAGAGAAGGCTTCTGGGGCCAGAGGAAGCCTGCAGGCAATGTTACAGTTCTTTCAGGAAGAAGTTTTTGGATCTATGAAACATGTAGTTAACTTGTGTTTCACTAGGTTTGGTCCTATCACCACTGGTAACTTTTTTTTGAGATGAGGTCTTGCTCTGTCACTCAGGCTGGGCTACAGTGGCACAATCATAACTTACTGTATCCTGGGACTCCTGGGCTCAGGCAATCCTCCTGCCTCAGTCTCCACAGTAGCTGAGATTACAGATGTGTCATCGTGCCTGGCTAATGAAAAACAAATACAGCAAAACTAAACCGTTGCTCAGGCTGGTCTTGAACTCCTGGTCTCAAACTATCCTCCCACTTCAGCCTCTCAAGTAGTTGGAATTACAGGCAAGATCCACTGCACCTGGCTCACTAAGTAACTTTTATGAGTTGGCATCTGACCTAGGTCTGTCTCCAGAATATGTCTTGTCTTGACTTGTCTAATTGATTCTGCCTCCAAAATATCGAGTCAGTTCACTTCTCTCCCTTTGTTCAGGCTGCCAACAACCTTTGCACTACATCAGTAAACTCTTAACCGCTCTCAACCATTCTGCTCTTGCCCTCTCTTGTTTTTTTTTTGAGTTGGAGTCTCACTCTGTCACCCAGGCTGAAGTGCAGTGACACACTCACAGCCACCGCAGCCTCAACCAGCTGGCTTCAGGCAATACTTCCACCTCAGCCTTCCAAGTAGCTACAGGCGCACACCACCACACCTGTCTAATTTTTTGATTTATTGTAGAGACGAGGTCTCACCAAGTTGCCAGGACTAATCTCAAACCCCTGGATTCAGGTAATCCTCTCGCCTCAGCCTCCCAAAGTGTTGGGATTACAGACTCGAGCCACTGCGCCTGACCTTGCCCTCTCCTCTAATTCATTCTTCCTCACAGCAGCCACAGTGACCTTAATAAAGTGAAAAACCAAATTATGAATGATGTCATTCCCCAGTTAACCCTCCAGGGGTTTTTCTTTTCTTTTTTTGAGGTGGTCTCCATTGCCCAGGCTGGAGTGCAGTGGCACACTCATGGTCACCCCAGCGTCCACCTGCTGGGCTCCGGCAATCCTTCCACCTCAGCCTTCCATGTAACTGTAACTACAGACGTGCTCTACCATGCACAGCTAACTTTTTATTTATTGTAGAGACGAGGTCTTGTCAAGTTGCCTACGCTGGTCTCGAACCCGTGGGCTCAGACAATCTACTCACCTCAGCCTCCCAAAGTGCTGGGATTACAGACTGAGCCACTGAGCCTGGCCTCTTTTTTTTTTTAATTGGAAAATATAGTATATTTAAAAAGTAAATTAGAGAGAGAGCACAAGAGAAAGAGGAGATTCACCTCCCCAAGGTAGGGAAGGGGGCCAAAGCCAGGAAACATGGCGATGACCATAACACAACGAGCACAAGGCCACACCAGAGTCTAGTAAGGCAGTAACTTCCAGGGATTTTTCATTGAATGATGACTACACATACAGTTCCTAACTGGTTTACTATCACCCTTGTTCAGGTCTCACCATTTTTCTTTCACTAACTCCACTTTCAGCTCCACTGGATTTCTATCATGCCAGAGAAAATATGCTAAAAGCCCTGCTATAGGGCCCTTCTACATATTATTTCCTCAGTTTCGATCATAGACTTAAAATATTCTTCCATCAAAGTTTCACTTGTTAGTTATTTTTCCATCTTTCTGGCCTAAGTTTATTTTTTTATTTTTTGAGTCAGAGTCTCACCCTGTTGCCCACGCTGGAGTGCAGAGGCATGCTTACGGTCACCACAGCCTCGACCTGTTGGGCTCAGGCGATCCTCCTGCTTGAGCCTTCCAAGTAGCTGGAACTACAGGCGCGTGCCACCATGTGGATAATTTTTAAAAAATTTATTGTAGAGATGAGGTCTTGCCAAGTTGCCCAGGCTGGTCTTGAACTCCTGGGCTCAGGCAATCCTCTCACCTCTGCCTCCCAAAGAGCTGGGATTATAGGTGTGAGCCACTAGGCCCGGCACTGGCCTCAGTTTATTTTTTATTTTTTTTTAGTTGGAGTCTCATTCTGTTGCCCAGGCTGGAGTGCAGTGGCATGCTCATGGCCTTTGTAGCCTCAACCTGCTGGGCTAAGGAGATCCTTCCACCTGAGCCTTTCAAATAGCTGGAATTACAGGCATGTGTCACCATGCCTGGCTAACTTTTGATTTATTGTAGAGATGAGGTCTTGCTAGCTTGCCCAGGCTGGTCTCGAACCCATGGGCTCAGGCAATCCTCTCACCTCAGCCTCCCAAAGTGCTGGGATTATAGGTGTGAGTCTCCATGCCTGGCCTTTGCCTCAATTTAATTGTCCTTTTCTCAGATAGGCTTTTTCTGAAAACCTTCCCAACCTTCTTCCATCCTACTGTTTCCCTGGAGAACTCTGACTAATACAACCTCCAAAATACCAAAACAGAATGAGGTGTCCAAGTTATATTCTGTCCCAGAACTTTATATTTTTCCTTCTTAGCAAGTTTCTGAACGAGAACACCTCAGCCTGTGGCTCCAACTTCGTTTCTCTTAGACCAGGTAGGTCCTCTGTCTCCAATTTCTTTTCCCTTACACTAGGGGTCTTAAAGTCTCAAAGAAAAAGGGCCTTCAGGTAGCCAGAAAGGTTATATAAATGAGTGGGTGGAGACAGTGGCACACAGGCAAGCACATGGCAGCTATTCACAATTCCAGCTACTTGTTGCCAGAATTTGCTAGACTTATTTTTTTGGCAGGGGGAGGGGGGTCCAGAGTCCCACTTTTGCCCAGACTGGAGTGCAGTGGCACATTTATGGTTGCTGCAACCTCAACTCAGGAGATTCTTCCACCTCAGCCTTCCAAGTAGCCGGAACCACAGGTGCACACCACCATGCCCAGCTAATGTTTTGATTTATTGTAGAGATGAAGTCTCACCATGTTGCCCAGGCTGGTCTCAAACCTGTAAACTCAGGCAGTCCTCTCGCCTCCACTTCCCAAAGAGCTGGGATTACAGGTGTGAGCCACTGCACCCGGCTTTATGCATTTTTTTTTTAAAGATACTAGGTATTCTCATTTTCATGTGAGATTTAATTTCTAATGTTAGAATAAAACCCCTGAGCAAAATAGTCAAAACTATCTTGAAAAAGAAGAATAAAAACTCCTGAGCAAAATAGTCAAAACTATCTTGAAAAAGAAGAGCCAAGTTGGAGATCTCACACTTCCTGATTTCAAAAAGTATTACAAATCTATAGTAATCAAAATGGTGTGGTACTAGCATAAAGATAGATATGTAGACCAATGGAATACAGTAGAAATCCCAGGAATAAACTCTTCTATATATGATCAAATGATTTTCAACAAGTATGCCAAGACCATTCATTGAGGAAAGGGCAGTCTTTTCAACAAATGATGTTGGGAAAAACTAGATATCCGCATGCCTAAAATAATGAAGTTGTACTCTCACCTTCCACAGTATAAAAAATGAACTAAATTAAAAAAGGATCAAAGACCTAAAACTCTAAAACTCTTAGAAGAAAATATAGAGAAAAAGCTTCATGACATAATTGGCAATGATTTCTCACATAAAACACCAAAAGCACAGGCAGCAAAAGTAAAAATAGTTAAATGGGTTCACATCAAAATTTAAAACTTCTGTGAACAGAGTGGAAAGGCAATCTATAAAATGGGAGAAAGTATTTGCAAATTTTATATCTAATCAGAGGTTAATATCTGGTATATATAAAGAACTACAAAACAACAACAACAATAAACAATCAAATTAAAACATGAGCAAAGACTTGAATAGACATTTCTCCAAAGAATATATACAAATGCACAAGAAGCATATGAAAAGATCACCATCACTAATCTTTAGGGAAAGACAGATTAAAACCACAATGAGATACCACCTCACACCCATTAAGATTACTGCTATAAAAAAAAGTAACAAATGTTGGCAGAAATGTGGAGAAATTGGAACCCTTGTGCACTATTGGTAGGAATGTAAAATCATGGAGCTGCTATAGAAAACAGTATGGAAGTTCCAAAAAATTTCAAAAATAGAAATACCATATGACCTAGAAATCCCATTTCCATGTATATATCCAAAATAATAGAAGGCAGGTCTTGAGGAGATATTTATACACATATATTCATAGCAGCATTATTCACAATAGTCAAGAGGTGAATAACCCAAATGTCTATAGTTAAATAAATGGATAAAGTGTGATGCACTTAAAAAGAAAGTTCTGTGGAACCAAACATGTTGCCCATCGAAGCTGAACTGGATAAAGAAAATGTGGTACATATACACAATGGGATATTATACAGCCATAAAAAGGACAAATATATGGACTTCGTAACAACTTGGATGGATTTGGAGTCGATCATACTCAGTGATCTATCTCAGAAACAAATAACAGAGTACCATATGTTCTCACTCATAATCAGACCTTGAACAATTATAATACTATAAGAAAGCGTTTGGCAGTAATGGGAAACCGTCGGGGAGTGGGGGGTGGGATTGGCAGTTGTGGGAAACTGCTAGAGGAGGGATTGGCATACCTCATCAACAAGGGTACCTGCATAATCAATGTTTGTATACCTAACCCTGAATTGTATCCCACATCTTTATAATAAAAATAAAAATAAAAAAATCCTTCATTATGCATCTTAAAAAAAAGAGAAAGTTCTGACATGTAGTACAATATGGATGAAACTTGAGGACATTATACTAAGTGAAATAAACCAGTCACAAAAAGACAAATACTGTATGATTTTACTTACATGAGGGATCTAGAGTGGTCAAACTCATGAAACTGAAAGTAGAGTGGTGGTTGTCAGGGGCTGGGGGAGGGAAAAATAGGGAATTGTTTACTTGATACAGAGTTTCAGTTTTTCAACATAAAAAAGTTCTGGTGATTAGTTGCATAAAAATGTGAAGTCTGTGAAAGTCTTAAATGTCTACCATACCCTTAACTATACATTGCACCATGTGATCTTGCTTACTGGCCACTAATACACTAGACAATGGGTTAGGATAACAAGCTGAGCATGGGAACTCTGCCCAATTTTGTACTTTTGATGGTGAGTCCAATTAGAACCATCCAATCCAATTTTTGGATGCAAAACATAAAGATCAGATAGAAGCTGAAGTTAAAAGATGCTTAATTCTGAGGGAGCTACCAAAACTGGTCAGGCCACCAGAACTTCCTCTTTTTATTTTTAGCAGTTGTGAACCATATTCATCAGCCGTGAAACCTGTATGGCTGCTGAGATAATGCCCGTGTTTTCCCACTTCCTCCTATGACCCTAATATAAACTTGCATCTCTTTTGTTAACAAAACCAAGTCTGTCTTGTTTCCTGAAAGATCCTCCCACCCTGACTTGATAGTGCTGATATCTCCATCCTCCTACTGAGTGTCTACTTTTCCATGAAGGAAACAATACTCCATCTTGATCAAGAATGTGACTCCTTAAGATTCAATTTTTTTTGTTTTTTGTTTTTGAGTTGAAGTCTCATTCTGTTGCCTAGGTTGGAGAGCAGTGGCACACTCATGGACACCGCAGCCTCTACCTGCTGGGCTCAGGCGATCCTTCCACCTCAGCCTTCCAAGTAGCTGGAACTACAGATGTATGTCACCACGCCTGGCTAATTTTTTGATTTTGATTTTTTTTTGAGTTGGAGTCTCACTCTGTCACCCAGACTGGAGTGCAGTGGTCGCTCCCGGCCACCGCAGCCTTGACCTGCTGGGCTCTGGCGATCCTTCCGCCTCAGCCTTCCAAGTAGCTGGAACTACAGACACGCACTACCATGCCCGGCTAATTTTTTGATTTATTGTAGAGACGAGGTCTCGCCAAGTTGCCCAGGTGGGTCTCAAGCCCGTGGGCTCAGGCAATCCACTCACCTCAGCCTCCCAAAGGCGTGGATTACAGGCTGAGCCACCGAGCCCAGCAATTTTTTGATTTATTGCAGAGACGAGGTCTCACCAAGTTGCCCAGACTGGTCTTGAACCCCTGGACTCAGGCAATCCTCTTGTCTCAGCCTCCCAAATTGCTGGGATTACAGACTTAAGCCACCACGCTGGGCCAATTCAGGTTTGTTAAAGAAAAAATTACTCAATGATACTTGTTAAAGCATCATAAGGTAAGGAAGACAGACTGGCTCAACTCCGAATAACAGCATGGGCAAGTGGGACATTATAGTCAAGGAGCAGTGTGGGGTTCAGTGGATAGAAAATTACTAAGAGGAAACATCAGGGGGTAAGGAAGATTCTGGCTGAACCAAGCCTAACAGAATTCTTGCTGAAGATCAGATATTACCTGGGGGATGGTGGAGGATGAGGGAGGGACCAGATCAGATACTGAGAATGAAGTCAGGGGATGTTCTTGCTAAACTGACATAGCAAGGTTCTTTGCTAAAACTGGCTTATACAAGGAATTGCACAGATGGACCTAGCAGTAGATTCAGAAGCCTAAATCAAGCAAAGAATCTTTGCCAGTTTCGATTGTATTTTAGAAAAATTACAAAACTAGCTGGGCTCAGTGGCTCATGCCTGCAATCCCAGCACTTTGGGAGGCGGAGGCAAGAGGATTGCCTCAGCCCAGGAGTTCGAGACTGGCCCGGACAACTTGGTGAAACCTCGTCTCTACAATAAATGAAGAAAAATTAGCCGGGCGTGGTGTCGCATGCGTGTAGTTCCAGCTACTTGGCAGGCTGAGGTGGAAGGATGGCCCGAGCCCAGCAGGTCGAGGATGCGGTGGCCATGAGAGTGCCACTGCACTCCAGCCCGGGCAACAAAGTGACACTCGGACTAAAAAAAAGAAAAAGAAAAATTATAAACTATGCCTTCACCCCGAGATAGGAATTCTTCCATTTGTCAAAATACCTTTGAATAACTGCAATATGTAACTCTTAGGGGACATTCTGGATTTGCTGTAAAAATCAGTACAGACATCTCATCCTGGCATCCTACTGTTCTCCTCCTTGATTGCCTCTCAGTTCACTTAGTGAAGACAGCAAAAACAAAAAAAAAATCTTTGCAGGTTTCCCCCACCTCTCATCTCTCCAGTCTTTTCTCCCCCCAAAAGGGAGAAAGCGCGCCTGTGGTTCCAGCTACTTGGAAGGCTGAGGCGGAAGGATCTCCTGAGCCCAGCAGGTCGAGGCTGCAGTGGTCGTTAGCGTGCCATTACACTGCACTCCAGGTGACAGAGCGAGACTCCCACTCAAAAAAAAAAATAAATAAAAATAAAAAAAGCGGGCGGCAATGCTACAGCAGTTACTGTCTGCAGCGGGAAAGATGGCCTTTAAAGGTTGTGAGCGCCTCCTTACGAAGGGGGTGTCGAGAGGCTGCACCGCCGCCTAGAAACGGCCAGCGGGGATTGCTGCCTGAAGTCTCTCCCAATTCAGAGATTGAGAGGAAGTGACAGGCAGAGGCTCTCAGGTAGAGAGGCTGAGAAAGCTGGTCCCCACTGAGGATCAGTACCCTAACTTGGACCATAGCCGGGCGAAAGCCCAGTGGGGGCGGGCGCTTTTTGAACTGGGCATTGAGCGAGACCCTTTGAGCCAATCCGCGGAGACGTACCGGGGACGTCACTACTTGCGCTCTTGCCGGTCTCTCACGTCATTACGCAGCGCCGGAAGCGGCGAGGCACAACTAGGGTAACGTGAACTGGTCGGTGTCCGTCATCTGGAGGTAAGGCAGCCGTCAGCCCATCTCCTCTGCTGGCTGGGTTGACAGCAGCGGGTGTGGGCGTTGCGCCGGCACTGCTACCACCGTCGAGTGAAGTGCCTTGAATGACACTCTCACGGCTTCTTTGTCGGCCGACGTCGCCCCATCCTTCCCTCCTGCTCCCTGGGGCTGTTTCTTCGTGAGCTCACGTTGGTCTCCGCCCCATTTCGCGTTTGTTCAAGTGTGCCCCCGACACCTGTACTTACCTTGGTCGCAACACAAGCAGAAAAAGCATCAGTTAGAGAGTGGGCACTGTCCAGCCCAACGAGGAGGCTCAGCTTGTCGGGCAGGACAGCTCTTCCGCCAGAAACGCTTCCTGAAAGGAACTTGAGGGCCCTCACAGCATCTTCAGCAGGCCTTTTAGGATGCCAGAAGAAACAAGCCTTTCCCGGTATAGACCGGTGACAGCCGTTCAGCAAAGCAGGAATGTAGTTTCCATTTGGAATTAATGGGGTCTAGGTTTGGAGCCTTTGGGAATTTGACTTATATTGGGAATCGTGTAGAACATTCGAGACAGGATTAATCATGTGGGAAAGCAATACAGATTGTGCCCTTTCACGTTAATTGCACAGTCGTTGCTTGTGACTTTGGTGCACTGCTCTTTTTATTCTGTACACACTTTCTGAGTAACCACATCAACTGGCTTAGTTTTAACTGCCTCCTCCTGCTCCCAAATCGAAGTTACCAGTTTAAACTTCTTTTCTTTTTCTTTTGAGTTGGAGTCTCACTCTGTCGCCCAGACTGGAGTGCAGTGGACGCTCCCGGCCACCACAGCCTCGCCTGCTGGGCTCCGGCGATCCTTCCGCCTAAGCCTTCCGAGTAGCCGGAATTACAGGCATGCGCTGTCACGCCCGGCTGATTTTTTTAATTTATTGTAGGGATGAGGTCTCGCTGCCCAGGCGGGTCTCGAACCTGCGGGCTAAGGCAATCCACTCACCTCAGCCTCCCAAAGGCGCGGGATTACAGGCTGAGCCATGGAGCCCGACTAAACCTCTTTTCTTAGCTTTATCCTCACTTGACTATCCTGCTGGATATTTCTGCTTTTGAGTCCCACAGATGTTTCAAATTCAAATGCCTGAAACTGAGCGTAGCATCTTCCCTGAACTTAACTCTGATCACATCCAACACTAAGTCCTGATAATTTTATCTCCTAAATAGTTCCTAAACCTGTGATGTCTTCTTCATCTCTACTATTGTCCTATTTCAGGCCTTCACCTGAAGTATGACTGCATTCTAGCTTCTAGTCCTGTTCCTCACATATCTGTTTTCCTCACTACTCCTCCTCCTGCCACCCCACCTCACTACCAGATGGTCTTTGGAAACAAATCTCTGTTAAATTCCTGCTTAATCTTTAAATATCTGTCTGTTCATCCGTTCTTTTTTCCTCATTCATTCAGCAAACATTTATTCTCTACTGACTTGCAAAATATATTGGAACTTCTAAAGTTTGAGGTTCTCAGCCAGTCTTCTAGGACTCTGCCTCATATGAACCCTGCATGTATCTCCAGCCTCTTATCTGCCTCATGCTTTAGGTTTCAGCAACACTGAATTGCTTCACGTACACTGTGCTATTTCTTTGTGCATTTGTGCTTGCTGTTTCCTTTGCTTGGAATCTCCCTGATTCCTTTCTCCACCTTCTACTTCTCACCTAATTAGGCTGTTCCTTTTCAACTAATTAACCCAGTTTATACATGGGACTCAGTTTAGGCCCACCTCCTCCAGGAAACCTTCTTGGACACTTCTTTTCTCCTGGTCTGTGGTTGGTTACTCGAGCTTTGTGCTTCTGTAATGTCCTTTGCACAGATCAGTCATCATGCTTACCACGTTTATTATAGTTCTGTTTCTTTCCTCCTCAAGACTCTGAGGGTTAAAAAAAAAACTTTTTTTAAGAGATGAGGGTCAGCTGGGCTCGGTGGCTCAGCCTGTAATCCCGTGCCTTGGGAGGCTGAGATGAGTGAATTGCCTGAGCCCGCGGGTTCAAGACCCGCCTGGGCAACTTGGTGAGACCTCATCTCTACAATAAATCAAAAAATTAGCCGGGCGTGGTAGCGTGCGCCTGTAGTTCCAGCTACTTGGAAGGCTGAGGCGGAAGGATCGCCAGAGCCCAGCAGGTCGAGGCTGCGGTGGCCGGGAGCGGCCACTGCACTCCAGTCTGGGTGACAGAGTGAGACTCCAACTCAAAAAAAAAAAAAAGAGATGAGGGTCATGTTGGACATGGTGGCTCACACCTGTAAGCCCAGCACTTTGGGAGGCAGAGGTGAGAGGATTGCCTGAGCCCATGATGCAAGACCAGCCTGGGCAACTTGGTGAGACCTCGTTTCTACAATAAATAAAAAAATTAACTGGGTGTGGTAGTACACGCCTGTAGTTCCAGCTACTAGGAAGGTTGAGGTGGAAGAATTGCCTAAACCCAGCAGGTCGAGGCTTAGTGGCCATGAGCGTGCCACTGCACTCCAGCCTGGGTGACAGAGTGAGACTCCGACTCAAAAAGAAAAAGGAAAAAAAAAAGATGAGGGTCCTGCTACATTGCCCAGGCTGGAGTTGAACTCCTGAGCTCAAACAATCCTTCTGCTTCAGTTTTCCATGTAGCTAGAGCCCCAAACAGCTGGGACTACGGGCATATGCCACCACACCTGATTAGGACTGTTTTTGAAGGCAGGACTATATATTATCTCTTTATTCCCAGTACTAGAATGGCATAAGGGACTTAGTAGGCATGTAGTAATTTTGACTGAATGACCGAATGAGTGAAGCCAAAAGGTATATAGTGTAATGGTTAGGAATCCATTCTTTGAAATGAAATTAAATCCTATCTCTGGCACACATTAGCTATGTGACTTGAACATGCTATTTATCTTTTCTAAGCCTTAGTTTTCTCTTCTATAGAGTGGAGTTGTATTAAAATTAGACCATGTAAAATGAGACATTTAGCACAGTGCCTTCCTAGCACATAGTATGCACTTTATAAAGGCATACCAAACACCAGGGGATCCTGGAGTAAAGACCAAGGTTGGCCCAGGGTACTGATCTCCAGAACCCCCTCCTCCATTTTTCTTGAATGCGTAGGCAGTGATGTAGTTTGTTCCTAGAGATGTTATAATCTTATTTGGAGAGTAGAATGACATCCATATTAAACACTCAGAGAACTGTGCTGGTGGTTTGACCCTATCCAATAATAAGAGGTAGAGGAGAGAAGTCAGGTCAATGAAGGCCTCAGAGAGTAGGTGGACTTGAAAGTTGAATAGGATTAGAGTTTTAGGAAGAAGGAAAGAGTATAACCTAATACGAGGAGATCATATTAAGAATGGTTTATTTGGAAGATATGACTCAGTACATCATTTTATATATGTATGTATGTATTTATTTATAGAGATGAGGCCTTGCTACATTGCCTAGGCTGATCTTGAACTCCAAGGCTCAAGTGATCTTCCAGCCTCAGCTTCCCAAAGTGCAGGGTTTACAGGCATGAGCCCCCATGCCCAGCTGATTCAGTACATTATAACTGAGGGATGTGTAAGCATACCTTGCAGACATTGTGGGATCAGTTCCTGACCACTGCGACATGAGCTTTTTAACTTTCCCAGTACATATACACGTTTTATTTATACTATACTGTAGTCTGTTAAGTGTGCAATAGCATTATGTATAAAAAGAAGTGTACATACCTTAATTAAAAAATACTTTATTAGCTGGGCTCGGTGGCTCAGCCGTAATCCTGCGCCTTTGGGTGGCTGAGGTGAGTGGATTGCCTGAGACCACAGGTTCGAGACCCGCCTGGGCAGCAAGACCTCATCTCTACAATAAATCAAAAAATCAGCCGGGTGTGGTAGCGCGTGCCTGTAATTCTGGCTACTTGGAAGGCTGAGGAGGAAGGATCGCCGGAGCCCAGCAGGTTGAGGCTGCGGTGGCCGGGAGCATCCACTGCACCCTAGTCTGGGCGACAGAGTGAGACTCCAACTCAAAAACAAAAAACAAACAAACAAAAAGTACTTTATTGCTAAAAAATGCTAACAATCATGGGAGCCTTTAGCAAGTTGTGATCTTTTTGCTGGTAGAGGGTCCTATCTCAATGTTGATGACTGCTAAGTGATCAGGGTTGTGTTGCTGAAGATTGGGGTGGCTATGACAGTTTCTTTAAAAAAGACAGCAGTAACCGGGCTCGGTGCTCAGCCTGTAATCCAACGCTTTTGAGAGGCCAAGGTGAGTGGATTGCCTGAGCCCACGGGTTTGAGACCCGCCTGGGCAACTTGGCAAGACCTCATCTCTACAATAAATCAAAAACTAGCCGGGCGTGGCAGCGCGCGCCTGTAGTTCCAGCTACTTGGAAGGCTGAGGTGGAAAGATCGCCGGAGCCCAGCAGGTCCAGGCTGTGGTGGCCGGGAGCGGCCACTGCACTCCAGTCTGGGTGACAGAGTGAGACTCCAACTCAGAAAAAAAAAAAAAAAGACAGCAGTGAAGTTTGCCACATTGATTGACTCTGCCTTTCATAAAAAATTTCTCTGTAGCATGTTGTGCTGTTTGATAGCATTTTCCCCACAATAGAGCCTCTCTCAAAATTGGAGTCAGTCCTCTTAAACCCTGCTGTGGCTTTTTCAATTAAGTTTATAAAATATTCTAAATCTTTTGTTGTAATTTCAGTAATGATCACAGCATCTTCATCAGGAGTAGACTCCATCTCAAGAAACCATGTTCGTTGTTTATCCATAGGAGCAACTCCTTATCCTTTAGCTGGGCTTGGTGGCTCAGCCTGTAATCCCGTGCCTTTGGGAGGCTGAGGTGAGTGGATTGCCTGAGCCCGCGGGTTCGAGACCCGCCTGGGCAACTTGGTGAGACCTCATCTCTTCAATAAATCAAAAAATTAGCTGGGTGTGGTAGCACGCACCTGTAGTTCCAGCTACTCAGAAGGCTGAGGCGGAAGGATTGCCGGAGCCCAGCAGGTCACGGCTGCGGTGGCCGGGAGCATGCCACTGCACTCTAGCCTGGGTGACAGAGTGAGACTCCAACTCAAAAAAAAAAAAAAAAAAAATAAATAAATAAATAAAGTTTGATCATGAGATTGCAGCAATTCAGTCACATCTTTAGGCTCCACTTCTAATTCTGGTTCTTTTGCTCTTTCTACCATATCTGCAGTTCCTTCCTCCCCTGAGGTCTTGAATCCCTCAAAGTCACCCATGAGAGTATTTTGACCTCATTCCATGCATCAGGAATGTTCTTTTTTTAAAAAAATGTAAACTTTTTTCCTCCCTCAAGTGTTCAGCAGAAACACATGTTCTTAATGACATGTAGAGTGATGACTCCTTTTCAGAATGTTTTCTATTTACTTTGTCCAGATTCATCAGAGGAATCACTATCTATGGCAGCTGTAGCCTTACAAATTCCTTTAAGAGTAAGACCTGAAAGTTGAAATTACTCCTTGAGCCATGGGCCCTAGAATGATGTTGTGTTAGCAGGCATGGAGACAACATTCACCTCCTTGTATATCTCTATCAAAGCTCTTGGGTGATGAGGTGCATTGTCAATGAGCAGTAAGATTTTGAAAGGGCTCTTTTTTACTGAGCAGCTGATCTCAACAGGGGGCTTAAATTTTTCAGTAAACCATGTTATAAACAGATGTGCTGTTTTCCAGGCTTTGTTCCATTTATAAAGCAGGGGCAGAATAGATTTAGTATAATTCTTAAGGGTCCCGGAAGTTTTGGAATAGCAAATGAGCATTGGCTTCAACTTAAAGTCACCAGCTGCATTAACCACGAACATAAAAGAGTCAGTCTGTCCTTTGAAGCTTTGAAGCTAGACATTGACTTCTCTTCTCTAGCTATGAAAGTTCCAGATGGCAGTTTCTTTCAGTAGCATCAAAGATCACTGATCACCATAACAGATATAATAATGAAAAAGTGTGAATCATTGAGAGAATTACCAAGATGTTACTCAGAGACATGAAGTGAATGCATGCTGTTGGAAAAATGGTGCCGATGCAGGGTTGCCACAAACCTTTAATTTGAAGGAAAAAAAAAAAAATATATATATATGTACTTGTGTATCTGGGGGGAAGGGAGGAGAGAGAGGGATGGGCAAGCGGGACTAGTTCTGTAAAGAGGAATGGGAGGTGAAATAAGTAACTGCTGTGGAGTTAGAGTAAGAGGGTCTCAACTTCAAGCCTGAGGTATTTGAGATTCATCAGGGCAGAGTAAGTTTCTAGGACTGTGATGGATGTTATGGTAGTCCCCAGCCACATGTAGTATTTAATGTTAAATTAAGTTTTGTTTTTTTTTTTTTTTTTGAGTTGGAGTCTCACTCTGTCGCCCAGACTGGAGTGCAGTGGCCGCTCCCGGCCACCGCAGCCTCGACCTGCTGGGCTCCGGCGATCCTTCCGCCTCAGCCTTCCGAGTAGCCAGAATTACAGGCGCGCGCTACCACGCCCGGCTGATTTTTTGATTTATTGTAGAGATGAGGTCTTGCTGCCCAGGCGGGTCTCGAACCCGCGGGCTCAGGCAATCCACTCACCTCAGCCTCCCAAAGGCGTGGGATTACAGGCTGAGCCACTGAGCCCGGCTGGAACTGTATTGTTTACTTAATTTAGACTTTTAAAACTTAATTTAGCTGGGCTCGGTGGCTCAGCCTGTAATCCCGCGCCTTTGGGAGGCTGAGGTGAGTGGATTGCCTGAGCCCGCGGGTTCGAGACCCGCCTGGGCAGCAAGACCTCATCTCTACAATAAATCAAAAAATCAGCCGGGCGTGGTAGCGCGCGCCTGTAATTCTGGCTACTCGGAAGGCTGAGGCGGAAGGATCGCCGGAGCCCAGCAGGTCGAGGCTGCGGTGGCTGCACTCCAGTCTGGGCGACAGAGGGAGACTCCAACTCAAAAAAAAAAAAAAAAAAACAAAAAAAACCAAAAAAACAATACAGTTCCTATGTTGCACTAGCTATGTTTTCAATGCTTGATTGTCACATGGTGGCTCCCTTATTGGACAGTGCTGGTTTGGAATATTTCCATCATTGCAGAAAATTCTGTTGGACAGCACTGTTCCAGGTTACCAGCTTTCTAGCCTTGTGTGGTCTATCAGATTGCTTGGGTTCTTTAAGGAATACTCAAGAGTTTCTTTCTGACCAATCTCCACAACTCTGGAATGAAAGCCATAGATCTGGAGAATAGAGAATTAGCGTTCAGCCACCAAGATGTGAGAATGTATGGGATTGCCCTGAGGGAGGAGCACTCCAACGTAAGAAGAGCTGGAGGAGTAGAGAGAAAGGAAGAAAAGACAGCTTGGATAAAGTCAGCATCTGATTGTTCTCTTGCAAGCATTTATAATATGCTTGCTGTATGCCAAGTATTGTATTAGGTGCTAGGGATCTATTGATGAGAAAAAATGGGCATGACTTCTGCTGTCAGAATTTCCAGTTTATGGAATTTTACTGGGGGAACTGGATCGAAGATTCAGGATCACTCATCCTTCTGTAATCACATATTCTAAAACGCTTTGTTCCTAGAAGTTGGAACTGGAGGCTGAAACGGTTGCCAAGATATTGTTTAAGGTTAGTTGCATAAACATTGTGCAGTCACTGCTTCAGTTTCTTAGGGAGTAGCAAATAGAAACATCCTAACTTGAGAACTTTGGGGGAATAAGGTGTGTGAGTATGTTTGTGGAGGGCAGAGGGGTAGCTCCTATTATCCTGCATCAGCCGCCCTGCTCTTGACTGCCCATTGGATTCCCCCTGTCCTGGCTCTTCAGATGTGCTGTTCTGGCTTCTCCTTCTGTCAGCATGAGTAGTCAGTCACCATATGACTTATTTCCCAGTGCCTAGTGAAGGCATACTTCACTTCTCAGTCCCTCACCCATTCATTAGTTTCCAGCAAGTGCAAACAGATGTCCCTCAGAACACAGAGCATTCAAAAGCGGGACTTGCCTGTAGCACCATCATCATTTGAGGCTCCAGGTGTAGGATTTTAGATTTACAGCTGACTCTTCAGTCTCTTATATCAGCTTCTTCACGGAGACTTGCTGAACTACCTTTTTGACGTCTCTGGCCTACATTATGTTAACAGCCTCCTGACTAATCTCTGCCTCTAAATTTCTTCACTCTAAACTGCCTACACACAGCTGTTGGCAAAGTTTTCTTTTAATTCTGTTGTTTCATCTCACTGGGAAGCTCAAAACCTGGCAGTTGTCTCCTATTGATTATGTTAAATCTAAACTTTTTAGCCTAGTGTTCCTTTAACAACTCTTCTTTTTTTGTGACTCATTGAGGTGCTGCCTCTGGTTCAGCCAACTAAATCTGCTTTCTACCCTTGTCCCATGACTTGCTGAAATCTGTGCTGTCACTTGTGCTTTTTAAAATGGTATGCCCCCTCTCACTCCTTTTTTTCCTTATCAGCCCTCTTTGCTCTCAGCCTTGTCTAGGATGGTTTCTGGAAACCCGTCCTAATACAGGACTCAGCAAACATATGCTCACACTCATCCAATTCATTTGAATTTATACCTCCTCAGCTCTCATTTCCTCACTCTTCCTTGCATTGTCTTTTCTTTGTAGATGGTAATGAAACTTTGATTTTTATTTTATTTATTTATTTATTTATTTTGAGTTGGAGTCTTACTCTGTCGCCCAGACTGGAGTGCAGCGGCCTCTCCCACTACCACAGCCTCGACCTGCTGGGCTCCGGCGATCCTTCTGCCTCAGTCTTCCAAGTAGCTGGAACTACAGGCGTGCACTACCACAGCCGGCTAGTTTTTTGATTGATTGTAGAGATGAGGTCTCACCAAGTTGCCCAGGCGGGTCTCGAACCCACGGGCTCAGGCAAAGCGCGGGATTACAGGCTGAGCCACCGAGCCCAGCGAAACTTTGATTTTTAAAAATCAGGTTTCTTTTTTCTTTATGGACGCCAGGCTTGTACAGAGGGCATAATGCTGCCTTGACTGTTGGTGCCATTTCTGGGAGAAGAGTGTTAGAGGCCTGAGCATTGATAAAGTTCTAGAGTCTAGGGAGACGTCCCAAAGAGCTAGTCCTATTCCTGCCCGTGGTTCCCTTTACCACCTCCCTGGGTGATCTCATCCTCTTTATTTTTCTCAGCTTCTATGACATGTTGATGCTTTTCAAATATATACATTTAGTCCCTTTCTTTCCTGCATTTCATACCCATATATCCCAGCTTGATTCTTGGATCATCCATAGACAACTTAACATGAAATGCATGCATTTCAACATGAAATTGGTCCTTCTTTACCTTCGTCTTTATACCCAAATTATGTCTCTTTATGTTTTTTTCTTTTTTTTTTTGAATCGAAATCTCACTCTGTTGCCCAGGCTGGAGTGCAGTGGCACGTTCATGGCCACCACAGCCTCCACTTGCTGGGCTCCGGCTATCCTTCCACCTCAGCCTTCCAAGTAACTGGAACTACAGGCATGTGCTACCACACCTGGCTTATTTTTTGATTTATTGTAGAGACAAGGTCTCACCAAATTGCCCATGCTGGTCTCGAACCCCTGAGCTCAGGCAGTCCCCTCGTCTCGGCCTCCCAAAGTGCTGGGATTACAGGCTTGATCCACCGTGCCTGATCTGGTCCTTCTTTACCTTCTTGTTTGTACCCAAATTATGTCTCCTTATGTCTTTTTCATTTTGGTTAATGGGTATCTTCCAAATTAAAAATCCTTGGCTGGTGTCTCCCTTTATTCCTTTGTCATTTCCCAAATGTCATCAGTAACTAAGTGTATCTTCTAGATTTCCCCTGGCTCTTTTTCTTCTCCATCCCCTTTGCTTCTGCCTCTCTGCTGACCTCATCTCTCTTATGATTTTTTTGTGTCTTTCTCTTTTGCTCATGGATCTGTTTTTCCAGCAATTCTCTTGTTTTGCCTCTCTATGTGGCATAAAGGTTATTTCTCAAAAGAAACATCACACTCTCCTGTTATGCAAGTTGTTTATTACACAAAATTACCATATTCACATTTGCATATTATGACAATCTTCTGGACTAAAATGTTTTGTTCTAATATCAGTATATTATGACAATTAAGAAAGGAAACATAAAGACACCTAAGAACTGAAGAACATCTTCTTTCTTATGTTCTTAGTTCTCTGGCAGGTAAACATCTTCTCATCCTTTAAAATCCCATGTAAATATCCCTTCCTCTTGAAGCCTTTTAAGATACTCTCCTCAAGAGTCAGTCCTTTCACTGAGCTGATGCCATATTAGGCTGGTGCCAGCCTCTTCCTGTAATCTTTATCATGTTATATTATAATAATTCATATATGAATCTGTCTGCCTCACTACACTCCAGGCATTCAAGCATTGAAACAATATCCCTGTTTTATTCACCCCTTGACTCCCAACATGCAGCCTGATGTCCAGCACATAGAGTATATCAATACAGGTGTAACAAATATTTGATTACTAGCATGATTCAGGCAAGGAGGTAAATGCTTACCCACATTATCTCATTTAATCCTCACAACAGCCTCCTGAGTCCTGTCATTATCATGGTTTATAGGTGAACACATTGAGACTTGGGAAGTGAAGTCACCTGCCTCAAGATGAACAGCTGATAAATTACCTGTGTGGCAGTGCTGGGTGTGGCCCTGGAGAACTCATGCTCATGGATCTGTTTTTCCAGTAATTCTCTTGTTTTGTCTGTTGTAGTGATGATGCGGGTGTGCTGGTTGGTGAGACAGGATAGCCGGCACCAGCGAATCAAACTTCCTCATTTGGAAGCAGTTGTGGTTGGCCGTGGCCCAGAGACCAAGATCACTGATAAGAAATGTTCTCGACAGCAAGGTAACTGGTCATAGGAATGTGGAGATTACCATGTTTGGTTCTGTGGGCTAATGATAACTGAGATGCATATTTCCTGGGTTGCTCTTGATGGAAAACCTGTTGTCTGCCAGAAATAAAACTCAGGAACTGAGCTCTTTTAGCCAGCTCCAGGACACCATTTATTCCGGATTCCACCCTCCCAATAGGGTAACATTCAAGGCAGGGTGGGTGAAGGCTGGGAGCAAGCAGGTTCCATTCTGTTACCATGGGATGGTGGAATTGAGTCCTGCACCCTACTGTGCACAGGGAGATTGCTCAGGGGCAGGAGGACAGATAAACTCTGTAGTTTACAGGTGAAATTCTGTCTGAGAAGTGATGAGCTGGTGCCAGCCTCTACATATTGCCTCACATAGAGGACAGTATCTTTAAATGATGGCATCCAGCACTTGTCTTTCTTGGGTTTAATGAAATGAAAGTCTTTGCCCTTAGAAAAAAGCCTTATTGTGTGCCTCACTTTTTTTGTTTTTGTTTTGTTTTGTTTTGTTTTTTGAGTTGGAGTCTCACTCTGTCGCCCAGACTGGAGTGCAGTGGCTGCTCCCGGCCATCGCAGCCTTGACCTGCTGGGCTCCGGCGATCCTTCCGCCTCAGCCTTCCGAGTAGCTGGAATTACAGGCATGTGCTACCACGCCCAGCTAATTTTTTGATTTATTGTAGAGATGAGGTCTGGCCTGCCCAGGCGGGTCTTGAACCCTCGGGCTCAGGCAGTCCACTCACCTCAGCCTCCCAAAGGCGCGGGATTACAGGCTGAGCCACCGAGCCCGGCTTGTACCTCATTTTTTTCCTGTAAACTTTGGACGTACTCACTGCTGCCTACAGTGTGACTCCTATAGCAGGGCTTCCTGAGAGTTCTGGACTTAGAGAATTGGAGTCTGCAGCACTGATTATGTCTTTCCTACGTGAGTTCATCTAAGTGGAAGGAAAAAAAAAGCCATGCTTGAGCTGGCTAAGCCCAAGATACGGAAGCAGCTACTGCTTCTCTGTTTGTCCCCCTCCTCACAACAGCAACTATAGGACCATGTGTGTTTGTCAGCCTGTCCACCCAGGTGAGGTCTTTTCTTTGCTCCCCGTCTCAACTCCAGATACTTTGTTTATTTATCAGAACAGTAATTTTTTTTTGACTTGGAGTCTCACTCTCGCCTAAGCTGGAGTGCAGTGGCACGCTCATGGCCACTGCAGCCTCAACCTGCTGGGCTCAGGCGATCCTTCCGCCTCAGCCTTTCAAGTAGCTGGAACTACAGGCATGTGCCACCATGCCTGGCTATTTTTTGTTTTATTGTAGAGACGAAGTCTCACCAAGTTTCTTAGGCTGGTCTCGAACCCCTGGACTAAGGTAATCCTCTCGCCTTGGCCTCCCAAAGTGCTGGAATTGCAGGCTTGAGCCTCTGTGCCTGACCAGCAATGTTTAATGTTACTATTCTCACACATGCTCAGACTTTTCTATCCCTGCAGTCCTCTTTCTAGAACATTCTTTCCACTCCTCCCACCCAAGACCAGCTGAATTTCTGTTTTTCAGGAAGTGTCTTCTGCCTCATTCTCTTTTGAAGGTGTCTGGTAGTTTTTTTTTTTTCTTTCTCACAATAATAGTGGAAGCCTGATTTAATCCTGAGCCAAGAGCTTGTGAAGTAAATGTGTCTTCTTTCCTGGTGGCAGAGTCTGATCCTGAGTGGGCCAGGTGTTCTGGAATAGGAAAATTTATGGGGAATTCATTGAAACTGCCTCATAGGGACATTAGCAGTAGCTGAGGGAGTATGTGCACTATTGGTCATTTTATGGATGGATTTGAAGCTTTTAGATATTGGTGGGATTTGAGGCCCCAGCCACAAATGTAACAGGTGATTGTTAATAGGCCCCTGAGTCCTGCTGTGAGGCTTCATTGTTTTTTAGGAAAAACAGTTCCAAGTGCCCGCTTTTTTGTTTCTAACTTTTTTCAATCTCTTTCAGTACAGTTGAAAGCAGAGTGTAACAAGGGATATGTCAAAGTAAAGCAGGTATGTGTGTTTGTAACTTGGATTTCCGTTTTATACTCGATGATTTTCTTACATTGTTGACTTTAGAGTGTCTGTGCCAGTCAACGAATGCTTCTCTGTCATGTGTGGAAGTGATGAAATAATATAGGTGAACGCTAAACTTGGTGCCTAGCATATAGTAAGTGGTTAACTTGGCAGACTGTGTTACTAATGATGCTATTGCTGTTATTATAATTATTTTCTGATTGTTTATTCCATAGGTAGGGGTCAATCCCACCAGCATTGACTCAGTCATAATTGGGAAGGATCAAGAGGTGAAGCTGCAGCCTGGCCAAGTTCTACACATGGTGAATGAACTTTATCCATATATTGTAGAGTTTGAGGAGGAGGCCAAGAGTCCTGGCTTGGAAGCACACAGGAAGAGAAGGAGATCAGGCAACAGTGATTTTGTAGAAATGGTTGCTGCCCAGGAAGCTAAGCTTGAAACAGGACTGGAACCTGGGAGCAGCCTTAGCCAGTGCTCTGTGCCCCCAAAGAAGGGGAAAGATGCACCTACCAAAAAGGTGAGGCTAGTGTGATTGGTAGATGATGTGGAGATAAATGAGATATAATGACTACTTAATTGCTTTGTACACTGTGAAGGGGTTGTTAACCATGATGAAAGAGTCACTTGTTTGCTGTATAAAAATCACTTGGGTGAATGTCCCTTTATGTGCTTTTCTCTTAAATTCCTGAGGTAAGCCACTTGAAGGTGGGGCAATAAAAGCAGTGTATTTAATAGTAAACAACTAAAGTGGGTCAGTTGTTTGTATATCAGGGTTTTCATAGATCATGTAATTCACATGCTGATGTCACTGTGGAATCTTAGGCTGTAGCTGGAGTGTGAGAGGGCAAAGAGGATGAGACTCATACTCGGCATTTCTGACCTTTGTCAAGACAGCCAGCTCTTAATATAGGAGGGTAATGGGGACAGCATATGGTCCTAAAAGGCAAAGATTAAAGCATAGGGGGTCTAGTTTAATTCTCAAAAACTAAGGTTATTTCCAAGTTTGGTTGGACTTTGCTTTCACACAGTATTAACTATTGCCAAATTTATTTATTGGCATTTGCAATTTACATTGCCCTTTTTTGTTTAGGAATCACTGGGCCACTGGAGTCAAGGCCTGAAGATTTCTATGCAGGACCCCAAAATGCAGGTCAGGATAAAATTTTGGAATTTAAGTACATTTCATGTTGTAAATGACTATACCACAGAGGTCATAATTACAAATGAAATCAAAGGATATCATTCCTTCTGAATGAGATTTATTTTATTGGGCTATTCTGTGAGAACAAGAGGCTTTTCCCATTGATAATAAGGTAACAATTGGGTTTCTTTGGAGAGAGAGCTAAGTTCTTCAAATGAATATCCCCTCTGCCTTGTCCCATTTAAATTTCTGGCTAACCTTAATGTGGTTCCTTTCAAGGGAAATTCGGAGATAATATACTGTAACAGTAGTATTGTGCTGGCCTGGTATTAATAGTCAGGTGTCATCCTTGGGGGAGCCTTTGAGTTCTGTTTCAATTATATCCTGTTTGACAAGGGGCAGGTCCACATGTGTATGTATGTGTATGAGGGGGGACCCAAACGCGAAGTTTATTTATAAAAAATTGTGTATTTATTCGTACATGTTTAAACTTCAGTCACTTTCAAAGTACTCTCCATTTGTTGCAGTACATCTACTGAGATGCTTTTCCCACTGCTCAAAACAGTTTTTGAATTCATCAATTTTGATGCCTTCTAGTGCTTCTGCCATTTTTCGTTTCACCTCTTCCACATCAGAAAAAGTTTCTGTTTGAGGATTTTTTTCATCCAGGAAAACAAAATAAAGTAGATCAGGGAAAGATTGGGTGAATAAGGAGGGTGGGGCGTGGAGATCGTATAAATTTTTTTTGAGTTAGAGTCTCACTCTGCCACACAGGTTGGAGTGCAGGCAGTGGCATACTCACAGCCATTGCAGCCTCTACCTGCTAGCCTCAAGTGATCCTTCTGCCTCGGCCTTCCAAGTAGCTGGAACTATAGGTGCATGCCACCATACCCAGCTAGCTTTTTGATTTATTAAGGTCTTGCCAAGTTGCCAAGGCTGATCTTGAACCCCCAGGCTCAGGCAATCCTCTAGCCTCTGCCGCTCAAAGTGCTGGAATTACAAGCATGAGCCACCATGCCTGGCTTCATGCCATTTTTGATTAAAAACTGCTGAACACTCAGTGTGTTGTTGGCAGGTGTGTTTTTATGGTAGAAGAACCAGTCACCTGTTTGCCACAACTTGGGATGTTTCTTCCACATATCGTGATGCAACCTTTTCAAAATTTCCAGATAAAAACTTCGTTTGACTTTTTGATCCAGAGGAACAGATTCCAAGTGTACTACAAGGAGCCCTCCCTCTGAAAGATAATTCCAGTTTTTTTGGGTCCCCTTTTTATGCATCGAGATTTTAATCAGATCGTTGGGAACTATTTTGTACTGTGTATCTTCTCTGTATTCTGTGTAGTGTGGTGGTTGAAAGCAGACTCTGGAGTCAACTTAATCTGGGTTGGAATCCTAGATTTCCCATTTAGTAACCATGTGACTTGTGCAAGACACTCAACCTGGGATATTAAAACCATTTGCACAAGCTTATGGGAATTAAGTTACTTAATGAATATGACAGTACCTGGCACACAAGATTTTCAGTAGGTGTCTGTTTCCTTCTTTTGTGCCCTCTGCTAGGTTTATAAAGATGAACAGGTAGTGGTGATTAAGGATAAATACCCTAAGGCTCGTCACCACTGGCTGGTCTTACCATGGGCCTCCATTTCCAGCCTGAAGGTTGTGACCAGGGAACACCTTCGACTCCTCGAACATATGCATACTGTCGGGGAAAAGGTGATTGCAGATTTTGTCGGGTCCAGCAAACTCCGCTTTCGATTGGGTTACCATGCCATTCCTAGCATGAGGTAAGCCACCTGGGTAGTGCTGGTGCCTCCTGGATCTGTCTAGGTGGGCAGATAGATTCAGCCTGGGCTTGAGTGTGCTGATTGCTCTGAGACCCAGGGAAGTAGGGTGGGGTGTGTCTGAGGCAAGTGGGCTGAAGTCCCTCTGCCTGACTTGCATGCAAGGCTTGAATTCCTACTTCTGCCTGTAATTCAGTCACACATGGTTCTCTTTTCCTTTCAAAATCTAAACTTTTGAGAGCCTAATATATGAACTAGATAGATGAAGAGCTTCATTACTCTCAGGTGAAGAATTGTGGTCAGTGTCTTTTATCAGATTCTTCAAAATTATCTGTAACCCCAGAATGATTTAGGACCAGTACTCCTAAGGAAACAAACTTCATAGTCTTCTGTAATGACAGTTTAGTAGATCTAAAGTTTAAAATAAAATGAGAGAAAAGCGTAGAGATTGTTTTCCTGTGGCTTACACCCAGAAGGATTTGTATAGGAATGATTGATTCTTATTTACTTATTTATTTAAAGATGTGGGATACAATTCAGGATTAGGTGTATAAGTGAACATCATACAGGTAAAGTTTGGGCCTCCCTTTGGTCACTACTTTGCCTGGTTTGAGATACCCTTATTGATGTTGTGTTTTTCTCCCAACCTGATTCTTTTCTAAGAATGCAAGCAAGGTAGATCTCCACAGTTTCTTTGATCTAAGCAATAATATGATGAGACTAGATTTTAGAATTTTTACTTTTTTAAAAAAACTGTGATATAATATACATAACAAAATTTACATTTTAGCCATTTTTAAGTGTACAGTTCATTGGCATTAAGAATATTCATATTACTATGCAACTATCACTGTCATCCACCTCTAGAACCTTTTTCATCTTCCCAAAGAGAAACTTCATACCCATTAAACAATAATTCCCCATTCCCCCTTTCCCACCAATAGTTTCTATCTCTGTGAATTTCCCGACTTTAGTTGCCTTATTTATTTATTTATTGAGTCAGGGTCTCACTCTGTTGCCCAGGCTGGAGGTCAGTGGCACCACAGCTTTGACCTCCTGGGCTCAGGTCATCCTTCTGCCTCAACTGCAGAATAGGGAGGCTGGGACTGCAGAAATGTGCCACCTAGCTTGGCTAATTTTTTGATTTTTTTTTTTTCTCTACAAGCAGGAGGAACGTGCTTTAGTAATTTTTAAATTTTTTTGTAGAGACAGAGTCTTGCTATGGTTGCCCAGGCTGGTCTCAAGCAGTCCTCCTGCCTTGGCCTTTCAAATTGCTGGGATTACAGGCATGAGCCACTGTGTTCAGCCTTGGTTATTTTTTTTTAAACCAACAACACATTTCATTTAGGTGGATAATTATGACATAGATTGCAGGCTACTTTAACCATATGAAATCTTTGTGCCACATTTTTTCCTCATCAGTACTCTTTCTTTTTTAAGTTGAAGCATAACTTACAAAACAGTGATGTGTATAATAATATGGATCGTTTGATCAGTTTTCACAGATGTACACAATCGTGTCGCTGTCATTCTGATCAAGGCACAGAACCTGTGTATCCTCTCATCCCAGAAAATGCTCGTGCTCCTTTCCAGTCAGTCCCCCCTCTGCCACCAAGCGTTGTTCTAATTTCCTTCAGCATAGTTCTTGTCTATTCTAGAGCTTCATATAAATGGAATCATACGTGCATATGCTTTTTTTGTCTGGCTTTTTTGGGTCAGCATAATGATTTTGAGATTCATGTGTGTTGCGTATATCATGGACATACTTTTTTCTCTTGAGTAAATACTTAGAGGTGGAATTAGTGGGTCACAGGGTATGTTGTACCTCACTTTAAAATACGTATGTATATTTTCTTTAAAAAAAATACATACATATTTTTATTGTTAAAACCTCACTAAAGAATGTAGGAGGAAAAGTCACTCATAATCGTATTTCCTTGCTGCAGAGCCCATGACCAGCAGAGCCCTTTACACATAGTGATCATGCTGCCTATACCTTTTCCATGTAATGAATGCTGTTGTGCCAAGGAGGATGCTCAAAGCAAAAGCTGTGGCAGGTGTGTGTGGGAAGCACAATGAGCAGTAAGGAAAGTTACTGCTTATGTACCCTTTTATGATCACTCTGTGATATAATTTTGAATAAATATGATAGAAAGGAAAAGATAATAAATTAAATTTTTTCCTATTGTAAATGTCATGTTTTCAGTTTAGAAAATAAATTTTAAAAAGTGTAAAGCAGAACAAAGACCTTTCATAATACTACCACTAACTGAACTATAAACCTTATTGGAATTTCACCCATTTTCCCCTGTAATGGTCTTTTTCTGCTCCAGGATCCAATCTAGGACCTCACATTGCTTTTATTTGTTGTCTTTCCTTAGTCTTCCCCAGTCTATGGCAGTTCCTACTTTTTTCCTGGTTTTCATGACCTTAACACTTGGTAAAATTTTATTTATTTTTTTAGAGGCAGTCTTGCTCTGTTGCCCAGGTTTGGAGGCAGTGGTATGATCATAGGTCACTGCAGCCTCGAACTTGTGGGCCCAGGTGATCTTGCCACTTCAGCCTCCCAAGTAGCTGGGACTAGAGGCGCACGCTACTACACATGGCTAATTTAAAAAAAAATTTTGTAGTGAAGGGGTCTCGCTATATTGCCCAAGCTGGTCTCAAACTCCTGGACTCAGATAATCCTCCTGTCTTGGCCTTCCAAAGCACTGGGATTATAGGCATAAACCATCCTTGACACTTTTGATGTACACTGGCTATTGTCCTGTAGGATGCCACCATTTGAGTTTGTCTGATGTTTTTTCATTATTAGATCACAGTTTTATTTTTTTATCAAAGATACCACAGAGGCTGGGCTCGGTGGCTCAGCCTGTAATCCCAGCACTTTGGGAGGCCAAGGTGAGTGAATTGCCTGAGCCCACAGGTTTGAGACCTGCTCAGGCAACTTGACAAGACCTCATCTCTACAATAAATAAAAAATTAGCCGGGCGTGGTAGTGCGCGCCTGTAGTTCCAACTCCTTGGAAGACTGAGGCGGAAGGATCGCTGGAGTCCAGCAGGTCGAGGCTGTGGTGGCTGGGAGCATGCCACTGCACTCTAGTCTGGGGGACGGAGTGAGACTCCAACTCAAAAAAAAAAAAAAAAAGAAAAACAAACATACCACAGAAGTGTTATTTGTGATTGTGTCCTTCTGAATATATCATATCAGGGGGTGGTGCATGATATTGACATGGTTTATTATTGGTTATGTTAACTTTGATTATTTAGTTAAGGTTATGTGTGCTGGGTTTCTGTACTTAAAGTTACTGTTTTTCTTTCTTGTAATTGATGAATATCTTGGGGGAGATATTGTGAGACTGTGCTGCTATCCTGTTTTTCCTCAGACTTGTACCCAGTGATTTTAGCAGGTATTGGTGGATCTTGCCCGTGATAGCTATTACTATGGTATTTACTCATTGGTGATTTTATAGTTCCCTCATCTAATTTATTAATTGAAATTCTTCAGTATGGAAGAACTGTCCATTCTCCCTCATCATTTACTTATTCAATTATTTATTATTATCATGGACTCACAGATGTTTATTCTGTAGGTTATATTTCAGTACTATCATTTACTTGGTTCCAATTATTCAGCTTTGTTCACTGAAAGCTCCTTTAGGTTGGCCCCTGTGTCACTTTGATATGCCTCTGACATTTTTTTTTAGCAATTCCTTCTTTTCTTTTCTTTTTTTTTTTTTTTTGAGTTGGAGTCTCACTCTGTCACCCAGACTGGAGTGCAGTGGCCACTCCCAGCCACCGCAGCCTCGACCTGCTGGGCTCCGGCGATCCTTCCACCTCTGCCTTCCAAGTAGCTGGAACTACAGGTGTGCGCTACCATGCCCGGCTAATTTTTGATTTATTGTAGAGATGAAGTCTCGCCAAGTTGCCCTGGTGGGTCTCGAACCCATGGGCCCAGGCAATCCATTCACCTCAGCCTCCCAAAGGTGCGGGATTATAGGCTGAGCCACCGAGCCCGGCTGCAATTCCTTATTTTCTGGCCCTACAAGATGTTCTAGGCTTATCTTGTATTTTTTTGTGTGTGTGTGTGTCTCAGGCTTGGAATGAACCACTTCTCTAAAGAGTCCTTGTTTTTTTTTTTTTTTTGAGAATGGTGTTTATAAACTAAGACTTAGGCACTAGGTTTTTGTAATGAGAGAAGTAGTTGATTCCAGGGTGTCCTTGCTTCTAGGTCCTCTCAGCTGATAGAACCAGGAAATACATGTATAAATCCTGACCCACATGGACACAGGCACACATCAATCATTCTGTATCTGTCTATACTTGGAAAACCAAAGGTTTATACTGATAACTCTGACTACAGTCCAGCTCTGCAAGGTTCATGCTTGTTTCCCCTTTTCCTTTTTCTTTCTCCACCAATGAGAAACCTGACTCACTGACTCATTAGTTACAACAAATTCACTTACTTGTTCAATCCTATTGTACACATAAAATGGTTACAGAATTACTAGACCATACCCCTGTGAAAATGACATATACCAACTGGAGTACAGTATTTGTGTACAGTTCTTTTCATCTTCAGCCTTATAATATCTAGTCAAAATACTGTTTCCAAAGTTGGTTATTTTCTTCCTTCAGCCCCTTCAGTGTGGTTTCCATGTTCATTTGTAATATAGTTATGTTTGTTACCACTTATATTTCATTTTGAGTTCTGTATACATGCTGATTGATTTTGATTATTCATTGGGGGAATGTGAAATATTACTGATTCTAAGAGTGAGAGTTATACAAAAAGGCATTTCACTTGTTGGTTTTTTTTTTTTTTTGAGTTGGAATCTCACTCTGTCACTCCCAGACAGGAGTGCAATAACATGCTCGTGGCCACTGCAGCCTTGACCTGCTGGGCTCAGGTGATCCTTCTACTTCAGCCTTCCAAGTAATTGGAAATACAGGCACGTGCCACTATGCCTGGCTAATTTTTTGATTTATTGTAGAGATGAGGTCTCACCAAGTTGCCCAGGCTGGTCTCAAACCTGTGGGCTCAGGCAGTTCTCTCACCTTGGCCTTCCAAAGTGACTGGGATTATAGGCGTGAGCCACCGCTCCCAGCACTTGTTTTTAACATGACCAGAACTACTGATTTTCTCCCCCAGATCTTTTTCACCTAGTCTTCTTCATCTCAGTAAGTGGCACTTCCCTAAATTAACCTCCAGTCCATTAGTAAGTCCTGCTGGTTTGATTCCAAAATATATTCAAAATAGAATCGTTTCTTGCCATGTCAACTACTACAGGTTGGCACTGTTCTAAGCTGTGATAATTTCTCCTAACTAGTCTCCCTGTGTCCCTCCTTACCCTTCTTACAATTCTTTCTCCACACAACTGATTTTTTTTAAAAATAGAGACAAGGTCTCACTTATGTTGCCCAGGCTGGACTCGAACTCCTGGGCTCAAGCGATCCTCCTGCCTTGGCTTCCCAAAGTGCTGAGCCACTGGACCCAGCCCAGGATGATCTTTTATTTCTTGCTGTCCTTCCACCCAGCTTCATTCACTTCACGTCTTCAGCTGGCTGGGTATAGGGAAGACCTGTCAGAGCCATTGATGACAAGGTGGCACTCATTGTCAAGAAGATGGAGCTGGGCTCGGTGGCTCAACCTGTAATCCCGCGCTTTGGGAGGCTGAGGTAAGTGGATTGCCTGAGCCCGTGGGTTCAAGACCCGCCTGGGCAACTTGGCAAGACCTCATCTCTACAATAAATAAAAAAATTAGCCGGGTGTGGTAGCACGTGCCTGTAGTTCCAGCTACTTGGAAGGCTGAGGTGGAAGGATCTCCAGAGCCCAGCAGGTTGAGGCTGCAATAGCTATGAGCGTGTCACTGCACGCCAAACTGGGCAACAGTGAGATTCCACCTTGACTCAAAAAAAAAAAAAAAAAAAAGAAGTTTGGCAGTGCTCGGTGGCTCAGCCTGTAATCCCGTGCTTTGGGAGGCCAAGGTGAATGGATGAGTGGATTGCCTGAGCCTGCGGTTTCGAGACCTGCCTGGATGACTTGGTGAGACCTCATCTCTACAATAAATAAAAAATTAGCTGGGCGTGATAGTGTGTGCCCGTAGTTCCAGCTACTTGAAAGGCTGAGGCGGAAGGACTGCCGGAGCCCAGCAGGTCGAGGTTGCGGTGGCCGGGAGCGTGCCACTGAACTCCAGTCTGGGCGACAGAGTGAGACTCCGACTCAAAAAAAAGAAGATGGACAAGATGGTACAGAAGAAGAATGCAGCTAGGGCATTGGATTTGCTCAAGGAGCTTAAGAATATTCCTATATCTATGGGATTACTACAACTCACAGGAACTGAACTGCCTCTGCTTCTCGGCCCCAACAATTCAGGCCATATACTTAGGCCACATTACCTTCTTTCTGTTTCTTTGTTGCACCAAGCTTTTTCTCATCCCAGGGCCCTTGCTCTTGGCCTCCCTATTCCCTGAGATGCTCTTCCCACAGACCTTGCTTGCATGACTGCATTCTCAGCTTAAGTCAGTGCCTGGAAGAGGCTTTTCTTGAACACTAAAGAGGCAACTTCTACCCCCAGACATTCCCTATCCCATTTCCCTCTTTTATTTTTTCTTAGCAGTGTTGACTATATGAATTTTCCTTGTTTATTTGTTTACTTATTTATTATTTATCTTCCTTCATTAATTATATTATCATAATTATATTAATTTTGTTCCTTCATTTAATTTCTTTTTTTTTTTGAGTTGGAGTCTCACTCTGTCACCCAGACTGGAGTTCAATGGGCACTCCTGGTCACTGCAGCCTCGACCTGCTGGGCTCCGACGATTCTTCTGCCTCAGCCTTCCAAGTAGCTGGAACTACAGGCGCACGCTACCATGCTCAGCTAATTTTTGATTTATTGTAGAGATGAGGTCTCACCAAGTTGCCCAGGCGGGTCTCGAATCCACGGGCTCAGGCAATCCCAAAGCACGGGATTACAGGCTAAGCCACCGCGCCTGGCTCATTTAATTTCTGTTAGGGCAGAGGCTTTTCCCATTTTGTTCATAGCTAAATTCCCAGTGCCTAGGACAGTGCTTGGCCCTAGTACCTGCTTATTGAGCATTAAATATTCTTAAGTGAATGAATGAATTGAATTGATTGGACACACTATTAATACTTTATGTACTCATATTTTTATTAATTGTCATTTTGATTCAGCCATTTACTAATTGTCATTTTGATTAAGCCATAGTTTTAAATGAGTTTAATGATCAGTTTTTTTTCTTTTATCTAGCCATGTACACCTTCATGTAATCAGCCAGGATTTTGATTCTCCTTGCCTGAAAAACAAAAAACATTGGAATTCTTTCAATACAGAATACTTCCTAGAATCACAAGGTAAACAGAGTTCTTTGGTTTGCACACTTGCTTTGTCTTTTCAGCTGTTCTTATATTTGATTCAGTTGTTTCCCTAAATAACAACCTGGACTCAAAAACTCATGTACAACTTTTAGTTCCTTATATAGAGAGCTCTGTGAAAAGAAACAGGATTATTTGGATTGTAGTATGATTGCCACTTTGCTGTGAGCAGCCTTCTTGGGAGACCTAGAAATCTATTATGATAGGATCAAAAAGTATTTTATGCGAGCCTGAACAACATAGCAAACTCTTGTCTCTACAAAAAAAAAAAAAAAAAAAAAAAATTAGCTGGGCGTAATGGTGCTCACCTGTAGTCCCAGCTACTCGTGATGCTGAGATGGAAGGATCACCTGAGCCCACGAGGTCAAGGCTGCCATGAGCTGTGATCCTCATGATCGTGGTACTGCACTCCAGCCTAGGCAATAGACAGAGTAAGACTCCAACTCAAAAAAAATAAAATAATATTTTATGGTGACAACAGGGCACATAAAGGTTGTGAGAATTATTGGAGTTCGTGGATGAGAAAGCACTAAGCAATCTCTTCTGCCATCAGTTGGGCAGGAGCTTAGGGGCTGCCTTGTGTCAGGAGTGGTTAAATAACATGTAGAAGGAAGCATTTTCGGATGTGTATACTGTGGAATTTAAGTATTACTGGGACCATGACAATTATCATTAACTAAGGACTACCTAAGGGTAAAGCACTTGACTTAGTAACATGAATTGCCTAGCGCATGTTCTCAAGGAATGCATTATTTCAAAGATAGGTTGCTCAGATATAGAATCTGATCAACTCATTTTCTCAGCAGGAAGTCTAACCTCAAGCTTATTAGCATTAGAATATCTGGCATATTGTTTGGAATCATGCTTTCTTTCTTTTTTTTTTTAATCTTATTTTGGTTTTCCAGAGTAGCTGGGATTTTAACTTTTCTTCCTTGCTTGCAGCTGTGATCAAGATGGTACAAGAGACTGGTAGAGTGACTGTCCGAGATGGAGCATCTGAGCTCTTAAAGCTGCCTCTTCATTGCCATGAATGCCCTCAGCTGCTTGTTTCCATTCCTCAGCTGAAGGAGCACCTCAGGACGCACTGGACAAAGTGATTTCTGCAGAACTGCACTTCTGCTGCGAGTGTGGCCCATTGTTTGAAGCATCTTATACTCATTTTCTGAATTAAAACATGCAGCTTTTTTACAAAGTTTATTCTATTCTTGAGAGACCACAATATAGGGTGGCTCAGATAGTTCAAGAATTAGGAAATTGGGTTTGTCATGGCTATGTTCTCTAGGGAGGATGCAAGGGATGCAACTCACTGTCTCTAGGACCCACAACAGGGCTGAGTAATGTGAGTAAAGCCATGTTCACACCTAATGCAGAGTGTAGGAGCATAGGGCTGGCTATACAAGGGGACCCAACAAACCCAGAACTTAGATATAAAAATCTGTGTATTTATTCTTCCATATTTAAACTCTAGTCACCTTCAAAGTACTCTCTGCTTGTTACAATAAACCTATCGAGGTGCTTTTCCCATTGCACAAAACAGTTTTTGAACTCATTGATTTTGAGTCCTTTTAGTGCTTCTGTCGCGTTTTTTTTGGATTTGAATCTCACTCTGTCGCCCAGGCTGGAGTGCAGTGGCATGCTCCTGGCTACCACAACCTTGACCTGCTGGGTTCAGGTGATCCTTCCGCCTCAGCCTTCCAAGTAGCTGGAACTACAGGCATGGGCCACCACGCCTGGCTATGCTTTTTGATTTATCTTTTCCACATTAGCAAAACATTTTCCTTTGAGGACTTTTTTCATCTGGGGAAACAAAAAGTTGCTCGGGGCAAGATCAGGTGAATAGAGAGCATGGGGCACGAGGGTCAAGCCGGTTTTGGATAAAAACTGCTGAACACTCAGGGTAGATGTGCTCATAAATCACCCATTTTAAAATGGGCAACTGCATTGAAAGAATCTCTCCAAAAAAATTCACTGAAGCTGAACACAGCCTCTCACAACAATGCTAGCTGGAACACTGATACTAATAGGCCCCTAGAACACTCACCTAGCAGGGGAAGCCTATACTACAAGGGTTCTGGCCTTCAAAAAATAATTTTGGTTTTTTTGGGCCCCCCTTGTATATTTGTCTCTGACATTTATCCTCTCTCCCTAGACACATGGTGTACCCTTTCATCAGAGCAGGTAGAGTAGTCTCTTGTTTATCTTGAAGGCACGATGGGTCTTGTTTTCTGATCTTAGTTTGTTCTGTAATATTCTTTTTCCCTCTTTCATAGGGAAGCTTAGTTTCTCCTGTCTTTCCATTCCCTTCTATCCCAGATCACCTACATGCTTCCTACTCAGGAAGTCTGTCTCATCATTTCTTCACTGTGAGCTGTGGCTATATCAAGGGGTAGAGGGTGGAGTTTTCCCTAATATCAGGGGTTCCTGACTGGTGAGGAAACAGCCATGTGTTCATCACGATTCAGCTGTGAAGTCTTCCTGCTGGCTTGCTTGGACCTGTTGTCTGAAAATGCAGTTCATTTGTTTGAGGCATCTCCTAAGTAGTTGAAGCCTATTGGAAGGAAATTCAACCGACAATCACAGAGTAAGTTCTGATGCATGAAAAAGGGGGTTGGTGAATGAGAAAGTTGTGCAGAACCATTGCTTTATTTTTCCCTGAGGATAAATTTGGATGGAACAGTTGTATGAAGTTGATCTTTGGATAATTATAACTAAAGGTAAAGGGGAAGCTAAAGCTTTTTTTTTTTGAGAAATTGTGGATATATTTGGAGATGTGACTTTTCACTCTTGAGTGTAAACAAAAAAGAACACTTTTAACGAAAGCTCTCTTGAGAGAGAAAACTATTTGTAGAGACACATTTGACCTCAGTGTCTCTCAGAAACAAGATGCCACAGTGATTGCTTGGTAAGCGTGGGTATAGTAATAATTAGTAGTAATTAATGATTATAGCAGCTAACGTCTGTCTAACTCCTGTGTGTCCTGCGTCATGCAACACTTTATTCAAATTATCTCATTTAATTCTCACTATACTCTATGAGATTAGGTACTGTTTTTATGCCACTTCAATGAATGAGAATTTAATATTTTATAAAGCGTCCTGGGCTCCATCCAAAGTTGGTTTTGGTTCTGATGCCTCAAACTCATTATTTTTCCTATCCGTTGAACAGTATAAATGCAGGACTAACCAGCAAAGGCCATAGAACCCAGGGGCCTTGGACCTGTGTCTGATCAAAAGTTTTCCCTGGCATTTCATTGATTTACTTGAGGGCAGCCAGTTCCTTTAAAGCCTCTTGTCCATGTGTCACTACCCAGCATCTTTCATCTTTGTCCTCTGTCCCTTTTGCACTCTGGAATGTAATCCTTACCTCATCAGCCCCTCTGTCCATAGTTCCTTGTGTCTGGACCTTGGAGCCTGCCTAATCATCTGCTTTTTCTCCTGCTGTGGTTGTTCACCTGCCCTGTGGCTCATGGGGATTCTTCTTCAGCCCAGTTGCAGAGGGGGTGTGGCTTTATAGCCTTCCCTTTGCTGTCATCAGGTACCGGGCACTGAAACTCTTGAACATCGTGGTCATGTTAGTTGAGAACAGGCTTGGGATTCAGACCTGGGTCCCAGACCTGGCTCTGCTTACTCAGAGCTGAGCGATCTTGGGCAAATTACTTATTTTTTTCTGAATTTCAGCATTCACATATATAAATGGGTTATAAGGATTAAATAAAATAATCTTTGTAAAGGGTTTAGCCCAGTATCTGATACAGAGAATTCAATAAATCATAACTGGAAGCCTCTGCTTTTATCCTGGTGGGAGTTGGGGAGGAGGGTTCATCCAATCTACCTTTGTCTGCATCTGAAGCCTTAGGGCCCCTAGACAATTTCTGAAGGTGTAGTCCTTGGGCTCCTTAGCTCAGAATTAATTACTCATTTTCCTTAAAAAAAAAAAAATTTCTTTTGGGCCGGGAGCTATAGCTCAAGCTTGTAATCCCAGCACTTTGGGAGGCCAAGGTGAGAGGATTACCTGAGCCCAGGGGTTTGAGACCAGCCTGGGCAAATTGGTGAGACCTCATCTCTACAATTAAAAAGAAAAAAAATTAATCGGGCATGGTAGCATGTGCCTGTAGTTCCGGCTACTTGGAAGGCTGAGGCGGGAGGAGAGATAATTACTGTTGTGAATCCAAAAGACCAGTGGGAGAGAAATGCTCAATATTGGGTGAAGTTAAGACTTAGAAATCCATCCTGGAGTGTCATTTGGGAACAATTTTTCTTTGTTGGGTCCTTCTAAGTGTAGGAATGAAGCTGTAAATTCCTGATGATGAGGCAACTTTACTTAATCTGGTACACTGACTGCTTGAGGATTTCACTGCCTCTTAGAAGTTGGATTAATCTATGGATATTATCTTTTACCATTTCACGTGGTTTTTTAAAATAAAAAACTTGCTGTGCTGCCCATACTTATAAACTCTTGGGGCAGGAAGGAAAAAAAAAGCCTTCCCAGATTTTTAATGTGTAATAAAGGTATTAAAAACATTTTTTTTTTTTTTGAGTAGGAGTCTTACTCTGCTGCCCAGGCTGGAGTGCAGTGGCACGCTCACCGCCACTGTAGCCTCAACCTGGTGGGCTCAGGTGATCTTTCTGCCTCAGTCTTCCAAGTAGCTGGAACTACAGGCACATGCCACCATGCCTTGCTACTTTTTTGATTTACTGTAGAGATGAGGTCTTGCCAAGTTGGCTAGGCTGGTCTTGAACCCTTGGGCTCAGGCAGTCTTCTCATCTCGGTCTCCCAAAATGCTGGGATTACAGGCATGAGCCACTGCGCCTGGCCCTGCCTCAGCCTTTCAAGTAGCTGGAACTACAGGCATGTACCATGATGCCCAGCTAATTTTTTGATTTGATTTGTTAAAGAGATGAGGCTCGCCAGTTTGCCCAGGCTGGTCTTGAACTCGTGATGAACTCACAGCAATCCTCTCACTTCGGCCTCCCAAAGTGCGGGAGTCCAGCCCCTACAAGAGTCGTGAGGTTTCCTGAAGGAGAGACGGATAGGCGAAAGACGAAAATATTGTACTCGGACACCTGCTTCCTGAACAGATGACGTTTAATGTTAGCTAAGGGAAGGCTTTTATACCATTTGTAAAGGGGAAAGACAAAGAAAATTCCTTCACGTACATATCCTCTAAAAGTTACCACCATCTAGTGGTCTTAGCAACAAACAAGCCAAGAACCGCATAAACATTCAGACAATGAGTCTTACTCATAAAGCCAAAAATGATAGTTTTAGTCCAAAGTCCTGAATTACAGTCCTTGAAATGTCTCAAGAAAGTTTCCAAGTGTACATTTCTTAATGTAGCAGTAATTTTCCTTCTGGGGCTTTTATGACTTTCAGAGCTTTGTAATCGCCTCTCCTGTCCAGGTGTCTTCGTTACTCTTCTCTTATCCTGCAGTGTTTATTTCTAAAGAGAACTCAAAAGAAGCTTTTAGTAATGTTTCCCAGGCCCCAAGGTTGCTTTCTGTCGTTAGCTAATTTATCATAAAAGTGTCTGATTAGTATATTATGAGTTCAGTGAAAACCCACTCTATAAATGTTAACTTAGAGTTTTAACTATTGAATTAAGTAAAAACCTTAATGATTAACCTTTATCCTAAGTCAGTGAAAGCAGTGTTATAAATCACCTACATAACTCCTAGATAAGTGTTAGAACTTATAATGAATTCATAATGAACTTACTATAAACTTGTGCTTCTAAAAAACCTTATGTCTAAACACTAAACTACATAATTCTAAATCAAATAAGAAGTGAATATACTTATATCATTTATTACTTAAGCAATATCTAGTAACTTATAACCAAGTGAAAGAAAGCATTCTTGATGTGCTTCAGAGTTTAACCCTTGCATATGTTAGAAAAGGCCAAACGGCATAGTGGGAAATGGAAAAATAAACCATGACATTTCCAGGTTAGCTGTGAGTACTTTGCATAAACATGCCATTTTCTTCTTCCACAATTGCACAGAATTTCTTCAGCCGTACCAACAGCAGAGACGGAAGACAGAAGGGCCTCAGCTGCCCAGACTCGCTTTGCGGCCGGTGGTCCTCAGCGTACCTGGACTTTTTCAGTCAGGCGGGCCTCCAAGGCTGGCTTCCAACACCAAAGTACTGGGATTATAGGCATGAGCCACCACGCCTGGCCTAGGTAATTGAACTTTCAGTGTGGTTACCTACTGGGTGTTCATGAACTCTGATGATACAAAAAGTAGGAAGATACAGGAACTTTCAAAGACATCCAGCTCCACTACATTTACAGGGCAGCCATTTCCTAGGTACAGTTCGTTTTACATACAGTTCGTTTTGCAGAAGTTGCAGGTTATTTACCAGAGGCATTTGTCTGGTTAAAAATGTTGACCTGTAGCCAGGATTCAGTACGGGTTACAGCCAAACCAAGACCCTGAATCAACACAGAAAGCATGAAGAGTCCTTTTAACATGCTAGAGATCTTTATCACTTCAGATCCCAGCCTGGGGTATCACAGGACATCCCTCATTTCCTTTTAAAAAGATGTAAGCACCTGAACTTTTTTTTTTTTTTTGAGTTGGAGTCTCACTCTGTCGCCCAGACTGGAGTGCAGTGGCCGCTTCCGGCCACCGCAGCCTCGCCTGCTGGGCTCCGGCGATCCTTCCGCCTCCGCCTTCCGAGTAGCCAGAATTACAGGCGCGCGCTACCACGCCCGGCTGATTTTTTGATTTATTGTAGAGATGAGGTCTCACTGCCCAGGCGGGTCTCGAACCCGCGGGCTCAGGCAATCCACTCACCTCAGCCTCCCAAAGGCACGGGATTACAGGCTGAGCCACCGAGCCCAGCTGCACCTGAACTTTACCAAAGAACGACTGAATCACAATTCTGAGGGCCTAGAAATCTGCATTTAAAAATATTCAGAGTGTAATCCCATGCTTTGGGAGGCTGAGATGAGTGAATTGCCCGAGCCCGTGGGTTTGAGACCCACCTGGGCAACTTGGCGAGACCTCATCTCTACAATAAATCAAAAAAACTAGCCGGGTGTGGTAGCGCACGCCTGTAGTTCCAGCTACTCGGAAGGCTGAGGCCGAAGGATCGCCGGAGCCCAGCAGGTTGAGGCTGCAGTGACCAGGAGCGTGCCACTGCACTCCAGTCTGGGCAACAGAGTGAGACTCCAACTCAAAAAAAAAAAAATATATATATATATACACACACACACACATATATATATTCAGGATGATCTTAAGGTTTGAGAATCACAATAAATGAGCCTTTAGCTCCAAAGTACCTTTCATATCTGAAGCTTTCCAAATTGGGCTTTGCTTTGTCAGGACACATGCCATTTTCTGGTTGCCTGGGCCAGTTGCAGGCCTTCCTTCCCTCTGCAGGGTGAAGATTATTTCAGAATGCAGGGAGATCTTGGCATTAGGTAAGGGAGAGCGCCTGGTTATAGGGATTCTGGGGAACCCCTCTGGTCCCAGGCTATTAGGGGCCAGGTCTGGAGAAGATGACTGTTACCCTCAATGACTCCCATTCCTTCTTCATGTCCAGTGGTAAGTCTGGGACTTGTAATGAACACTGCTATTCTTAGGCTCAGAGCATAGGTATCCTCTTCTGTGTCTGTCTCTGAGATACCCAGGTAAAATGGTCCTCGTAGGGACTCGATCATATTAGAGATGACTGTGGTTTCAGGGACATTTCATAGAGCCTGGTATCTGACATTCTTTGACACAGACTGGACATGGTTGGATATCAGAGATTCAGGACTCATCTGTCAGAGTTGACCTAACTACTTCCTTCTGCTCCCAATGACTCCAACTTGGAGGGAGACTTTCACAGAGCTCTAAAGATTCTATCATAAACTTAAAAAAAAAAATGATGAAAGCCATGAAGCCTGCTCTCCAGAATAATGCATGTATCCACATTTTGTAAATATTATCAGGGAGTTTAAGGAACCACCGAGGTGCTTCCATATTTAGGAGTCTGTGGATCCCAATTAAAAAAAAATTTTTTTTGAGTAAGAGTCTCACTCTGTTGCCCAGGTTGGAGTGCAGTGGCATGCTCATGGCCACCGCAACCTTGACCCGCTGGGCTCAGGCGATCCTTCTGCCTCAGCCTTCTAAGTAGCTGGAACTACAGGCTCATGCCACCATGCCTGGCTAATTTTTTTATTTATTGTAGAAACAAGGTCTCGCCAAATTGCCCAGGCTGATCTCAAACCCCTGGACTCAGGCAGTCCTCTCGCCTCCACCTCCCAAACTCCTGGGATTACAGATGTGAACTGCTGCACCCAGCCTGTGAATCCCAATTTAAGCCTAGAGAGGCTGGGTACAGTGGCTCACACCTGTAATCTCAGTGTTTTGAAAGGCCCAGGTGGGAAGATCGCTTGAAGTCAGGATTTAGAGACTAGCAAAGCAAGACCCCTGACTCTGAGAAAAAAAAAATTGAACTGGTGTGGTAGCATACACCTGTGGTTCCAGCTACTCAGGAGGCTGAGGTAGGAGAAATACTTGAGTTTAGGAATTCAAGGTTATAGTGAGCTATAATCATGCCACTGTACTTCAGCCTGGGTGACAGAGTGAGACCCTGAATTTAAAAAAAAAAAAAAGCGCTGGGTGTGGTGGCTCATGCCTAGAACCCTAGCACTTTGGAAGGCCGAGGTGAGAGGATTGTCTGAGCCCATGGGTTTGAGACCAGCATGGCCAACTTGGCAAGATCTCATCTCTACAATAAATCAAAAAATTAGCCGGGTGTGGTAGCATACACCTGCAGTTACAGCTACTTGGAAGGCTGAGGCGGAAGGATTGCCGGAGCCCAGCGGGTCGAGGCTGCGGTGGCTGGGAGTGTGCCACTGCACTTCAGCCTGGGCGACAGAGTGAGACTCCAATTCAAGAAAGAAAAAAAAAAGTATCCATCCATGTTCAAATGCTTCATTTTAACAAAATGGTTGCCTTGCCTGGCTATGATGGAGCCAGGGTAAACGGATAGTCCCTAATGGAGGAAAACTAAGACCTGATATTGCAAATGTGACTTACATGCTTTTGGTCTACTTTTTCCTGCCAGTACTTCTTGCACCTTCAGAAGACTCTACTCAATTGTAATACAATGATAAAATTTGTTAAATAGGGTCAGAAAAGTAATATTTTTCTAGTGATAACATCAAAACCCCACCTGGAGGAGGTGGGGTCATGGGATCTACATACCTCTATATCTCACAGCCTTTTTCTGAGCCCTCTAAGTCATTATTCACATTTATTTTTCTTCTAAAAGATCTATTCTTCAAGGTCACCGAGTAGCCTGGCTGAACAAAGATTTAGAGGTAGTCACCTCAAACTTCACATTTTCCCTCATTACAGCTTATGTAGTAGTACACTGTGGTATGGCCTCTTCTTGGTTGCAGTTTCTAATCAAATATTCTCATTTTGATTTTCTTTTTTTTGAGTTGGAGTCTCACTCTGTCATCCAGACTGGAGTGCAGTGGCCGCTCCCGGCCACCGCAGCCTCGACCTGCTGGACTCCGGCGATCCTTCTGCCTCAGCCTTCCAAGTAGCTGGAACTACAGGTGTGTGCTACCACGCCCGGCTAATTTTTGATTTATTGTAGAGGTGAGGTCTCGCCAAGTTGCCCAGGCAGGTTTCGAACCCGCGGGCTCAGGCAATCCACTCACCTCAGCCTCCCAAAGCACGGGATTACAGGCTGAGCCACCGAGCCCGGCTGATTTTCATATTAATATGTTAAAGTATATCATGCTAATTGGGTAAATATTGAATGTGTTTGTAATATCTACTTTTTAAAAGTTTGGCAAGCTGTAAACACTAAGAAAAATAAATAAAAATTAAAAGTTCATTGGGGGAATATTATCTGAAATTTGTTTGAATGTTCTGTAATTTGCAAAAGTGCTGGCTGGAACTTCAGTGTAATCTCTGCCTTTTTCTAACAGTGCATGCTGCCAGGGTTTTAATGAGCTATAATCATGCCACTGTACTTCAGCCTTGACGACAGATTGAGAGCCTGACTTAAAAAAAAAAAGAAAGAAAAAGTCTGGATGTGGTGGCTCACACCTATAATCCCAGCACTTTGGGAGGTCAAGGTGAGAGGATTATCTGAGCTCATCGATTCGAGACCAGCCTGGGCAACTTGGTGAGACCCTGTCGCTACAATAAATCGAAAAATTAGCCGGGTGTGGTGGCATGTACCTGCAGTTCTGGCTACTTGGAAGGCTGAGGCAGGAGGATTGCCACGGCCACTCCAGAATTGACCTTCTGAGCTCTGGTGATCCTTTCGCCTCAGCCTTCCAAGAAGCTGGAACTATAGTCACACGCCACCACACCTGGCTAATTTTTTTGATTTATTGTAGAGATGAGGTCTCGCCAAGTTGCCCGTGCTGTTCACAAACCTGTGGGGTCAGGCAATCCTCTCACCTTGGCCTCCCAAAGTGCTGGGATTATAGGCGTGAGCCACTGTGCCCAGCCTTGAATACTTCAATATAGCCAAGAAGTCAAGTGTATAATCCAGGTCCTTTGTTGCTGTAAAAGAAGGTAGATAAATGTGACCGACAGAACTGAACTGGGAACCTGAAACTGAAAGTTTCCTACATTGTAACCAAACTCAGGTTTAGCTGAAAGCCAAACTCGAGATGAGAGTTGGTGGAAGGAAAAGCAGATTTTTATTCAAGAGCCAGCAACCTGAGGAAATGGCAGACAAAAGTCACAAAGACCATCTCAAGCCAGAACAAATTTTAGGCTCCTTTTTTTTTTTTTTGAGTTGGAGTCTTTTTTTTTTTTTTGAGTTGAAGTCGCACTCTGTCGCCCAGACTGGAGTGCAGTGGCCGCTCCCGGCCACTGCAGCCTCGACCTGCTGGGCTCCGGCGATCCTTCCGCCTATCCTTCCGCCTCAGCCTTCCAAGTAGCCAGAATTATAGGCATGCGCTGCCACGCCCAGCTGATTTTTTGATTTATTGTAGAGATGAGGTCTCGCTGCCCACGCGGGTCTCGAACCCGCAGGCTCAGGCAATCCACTCACCTCAGCCTCCCAAAGGCGCGGGATTACAGGCTGAGCCACCGAGCCTGGCTGTGAGTTGGAGTCTTACTCCATCACCCAGGCTGGAGTGCAGTGGCACGCTCGTGGCCACCCCAACATTGACCTGTTGGGCTCAGGCTATCCTTCCTCCTCAGCCTTCCAAGTAGCCAGAACTAATTGCATGCTGCTATGCCTGGCTAATTTTTTGATTTATTGTAGAGATGTGGTCTTGCCAAGTTGCCCAGGCTGGTCTCGAACCCATGGGCTAAGGCAATCCGCTGGCCCTGGCCTCCCAAAATGCTGGGATTACAGGCTGAGCCACTGAGCCCTACAGGCTGAGCCACTGAGCCCGGCCGTCAGGCTCTTTTTATGCTAAGGGCAGAGGAAAGAGGCGGGTGTTGGGGTTAAGAGGTGATTGATGGCTGGAGATATCTGGGTGCCAATGAGAGTCCAAGGAGATTGGGAAGCTTCTTTGTCCTTGGTCAGGTCACAGTGTTCCATTAAGTATTTAACAAAACATAGTGCACATACTCCCCCTTTCCCCAGAGTTAGTTTCCACAGCTGCATACTTGTTCCTATGTTATCTTTTTGGTGTTTCAAAATTATTCTAGCCTATATGTGCAAGAATGGTAAAGGCCCTTTAAACAAAGATGGAGTTTATTTTGTTAGTTCTTTTGCTGTTTCACTGTTAACAATGTGAGAGCATGAGGAATAGATCTTGTTTTTAAAATTAAAAAAATTAAAAAAAAAAATTTTAAAGATGTGGGGTTAGGGTTAGTTAGGTATACAAATGTTCATTGTGCAGGTACCCTTGTTGATGAGATGTGCCCCTCCCCTGCCCCCAGAAGATTCTCACTATTGCCAATCCTGCATTTTTAAATTTTAAAAATTCTTTTATTTTCTGTGAAGATGTGTTGCCCAGGCTGTGTTGCCCAGGCTGGTCTTGAACTCCTGGGCTCAAGTGATCCTCCTGCCTTGGCCTTCCAAAGTGCTGGGATTACAGGTGTGAGCCACCGTACCTGACCAAGAATAGATATTGAACTGAAAACTTATAAGAGATCTTAAGTCAGAACTAAAGAGAAAGGCTGTCAAAGTCTATTAGACTTTCTAAAATGAAATAATCTAATATCAATATCTTAATATGTTAATTTTATTTATTTTTTGTAGAGACAAAGTCTTGCTATGCTGCCCATGCTGGTCTTGAAGAGATCCTCCCACCTAGGCCACCGTGCCTGGCCTTTTTTTTTTTAATTTTAGAGACAGGGTCTCTGTCACCCAGGCCTTTTAAAAAAATTTTAGAGACAGGGTCTTTATCACCCAGGCTGGAGTGCAGAGGCATGATCACAGTTCACTGCAGCCTTGAACTCCTGGCCTCAAGTGATCCTCCCATCTCAGCCTCCCAAAGCACTAGGATTGCAGGCATAAGCTACTGCACCTGGCTGTAATCTGTTAATTTTATTATTTAACACACAAACTACCATTAGCAAATGGGCCACTATTCCTTTGGCTATTTTGCAGATCTGACATCGTTTATTTAAACTTCCTTAATTTTTAGAAGACAGCTGGGACATGAAGGGTTAAGGGGCTCATTTAGCAATTTATTTTTAATTTATTTTTACTTTTTAAAAATCCTGAAGTTGATGGAACATTCAGCAATTTAAACAAGACCTTGGTCTTTCAACCAGCACTCTTCCCAGATGCTCTCAAGGTACTGATATCTTACTTAAGAATTAAGCCTTGGCTAGCTCACTGCTAAGTCCTGCTTGCTTCTGTGTCCTGCCTCATAATATATTCTTCCTCTAAAGGTAGAGTAGGGAAAAAAAAATGAAACAGGGCTTGTATTTGAGGCTCAACTCTGTTGAGCTATGTGTTGGCTATGTGATATTGGGTAAGCCATTTAATTTCTCTGGCCTTAATTTCTTCATCTGTGAAATGAAACTAAAACATGTGTCTCCCAGGTTGGCCATAAAGATTAGATACGCATGAACGTGAATCCTCTGTCAAACTCTTAACCCTATCTTTCTATGAATCCAAAGTGAATGTTCTCAGCTCCTTTTCATTCCTGCCTTAGTTTCTCATATCTAAAGCCAGGGCCTTGGACTAGATTATACTTAAGGCCCCTTCTAGCTGTAAGATCTGAGTCTTCAGGTTTCAGCTGGTTACCCCCTACTGCTCTGTCCTAAAGGTTTTTTTATTTCTAAGACTGAAATTGGTAGTTCTAAGACTAAAAGCACAAGAGATTCTTTGCATGCCTTGACCTATGAAGTTTTTTTTTTCTTTAGTTGGAGTCTCACTCCGTTGCCCAGGCTGGAGTGCAATGGCATGCTCACAGCTACCCCAGCATCGATCTCCTGGGCTCTGGTGATCCTTCCACCTTAGCCTTCCAAGTAGCCGTAACTACAGGCATGTGCTTCCACACCTGGCTATTTTTTTTTTAATTGTAGAGACGAGGTCTCGCCAAGTTGCCCAGGCTGGTCTCGAACCCACGGGCTCAGGCAGTCCACTTGCCTCGGCCTCCTAAAGTGCTGGAATTATAGACTGAGCCACTGAGCTCGGCCTGAAATAAGTTTTTGATGAAGTCTTCATCTTTCTCACTTTATGCTGACTCTGGACCCATGGTGGGGAGCCAAGGGTATAGCCGAGTCTAGGGGTGTAAATGGCTCTCCCTTTCCAGCTTTCAGTTCTATTTTCCTGTGTTAGTAGCAAAAAGATCCGTGGGCCTCAGTGAGAGAGGGCAACCCCTTCTCCCTGCCCTGCCTACCAAAGCACAGAAATGACCCTGAATCCTCTGCTTAGGTCACACATTCGTCTCTGTACTAATCCCTGTGCCTTTTAGGAGGATGGCATCCTCTGGCCATCCTGAGAAACCGGACTATCTTAGGTGGGTAGTGGTGGACCATGTGACTGATGGACCCTCTAGAATTACATGGAATAAGGAGGAGCAGTTTGCACAACAGTGGATGTCTATCACTTCTGTGGACTGCAAACATCATCCCAGCATGCTGGTAGCTCCCTGGGCCCCATGCTGGTGTGTGGGATCTAAGACTGAGAGGCAAACAGTCCTGTGCTACTACTGTCTGCTCCTCCTCCTCCTCCTTCTTCCTCCCTCTTCCCCCCTTTCCTCCTCCCCTTCCTGCTCCCCTTCCCCTTCTCTTCCCTCTTCTAGCTACAAGTTGAAAGTAGACAGAACTCACTGCCCCCACTCCCAACCTGTACCATCTGACATTGATTGGAGAAAAAAACAGTATCATTTATTTACATTGAACAATTAGTTACTGGCCAAGGACCTTTTGCAGAAACTTCTCTAGAAAGTGTACGAGGTACTCTTACAATGCTGGCTGGAGTTGCCAGGGACAGAAGGCACCTGCATATCCTGGGTCACCAGTAGACCACCAGCCTTTGCTGCACTTTCCTCAGTTGCATTCTGGAGGTGGGTGGCCAGGCCCAGGGCAGAGCAGGGGAGGACCTCTGGGGATGTCTGAAGAGCCAGTTGAGCAGTTGTATTCTTGTCTACTACTGACAGGTCTCCACAATCACAAGCATTTCCTAGGTTACCAATACACTGCACAGCACAGAGACTAGGGACCGGAAACTTTCTTTTGCTTCCAAGAACCCATCAAAGGGAAAATGTTCACAACAAAGCAACTAGAGGCAATAGGTCAAATACTAAAATGTGATCCCTCCAGTTGGTCAGGCATTAAGGAAAAGACCCAAGAATTTGGAGGGAGGCCCCAATAGATTTCGGTCCTCTTGCACGGCCGGAGATGAAAGCCTATATGTCCCCTTTATTTGAACGAGAAAAAGCCACCTCCCGCAGGCAGAAGCTTCTAGTTCATACTCCCCTGAGGCTGAGGCCCATATATAGGGTGAAACAGCACAACCTTACAGAGTGGGGACCCTGTTTCTCAAGCAGTTCTCTAGAAAGAATAGTTTTTTGGGTTTCCTATCATGTTCTCAATGAAATTCAGAGTAACTTGAACATAGGATCCCAATACATTTTTTTTTTTTTCCATTAATCAGTACATTTTTTTTTTTTGAGTTGGAGTCTTACTCTCACTTGGGCTGGAGTGCAGTGGCATGCTCATGACCACCGCAGCCTTGACCTGCTGGGCTCAGGCGATCCTTCCATCTCAGCTTCCAAATAACTGAAACTACAGGCGTGCGCTACCATGCCTGGCTATTTTTGATTTTTATTGTAGAGACGAGGTCTCGCCAAGTTGCCCAGGCTGGTCTCTAACCCCTGGGCTCAGGCAATCCTTTTGCCTCAGCCTCCCAAAGTGCTCTTACAGGTCAGAATTAATGGAACATAAACATGTTAATATTTTTCCACATCATGTTTCAGATGATTAATCTTTGCTAACAAAGATTTGGGTGATTGGGTTTCCGCATCTTTTTTATGAATGTTCTATTTTCAGGGTTTACCATCTTTGGTCACCAGATGGCAGCAGTTGAACAATAAATTCTCAATTGTCTTTTCTATTCCAAAGCTTTTTTGGAAGACGTTTTCTTTTGTTTCAGAATCAGTGTTTCAAAATAAAATATATAAGGTGGTTTTAAAATAAAATTGATATGTGTTCGGCCGATCCCCTAATTAAGATAGAATTTTAAGGGAAAGCCAGTGCTGTAGGTAGGAATACAAACATACACAATAGCTTGACAGGAAAGGTTGACCAGAAGGTCAAACAGACCTTAAAGCTGGGGAGAGCCAGGACTGAGGCCTGATTTCTGCACTCATTAAATGATGGTCTTGGGGCATGTCGAGTGCATGGTAAGCACTGAAAATATGCTGGTTAATTTTTTTCCCGTTTCTGAATTTGACCCCAAATTAGGGAGTCTTGTTCTCCTGGGCATATTTTTGAAATGCGGCATCATTTTTACATAGGCAGTTGTTAATATCTGGATGGCCAGATATTAGAGGAAGCAATGTAGAAGCAAGACAGATAATATACGGAGGGGATAAAGGCGGTGTCTGTGGTTTTCATGGGTTAGTTTCCCCCAAAACTTCCATTTGACAGAGGAACCTAGCTTCACTCTGTCCTCCAGCTCTTTTAAGCCTTCTATCTTTTTTTTTTTTTTTTGAGTTGGAGTTTCACTCCATCGCCCAGACTGGAGTGCAGTGGCCGCTCCCGGCCACCGCAGCCTCGACCCACTTGGGCTCTGGCGATCCTTTCACCTCAGCCTTCCGAGTAGTCGAAATTACAGGCGTGCACTACCACGCCCGGCTGATTTTTGATTTATTGTAGAGATGAGGTCTCGCTGCCCAGGTGGGTCTCAAACCTGCGGGCTCAGGCAATCCACTCACCTCAGCCTCCCAAAGGCACGGGGCTACAGGCTGAGCCACCGAGCCCGGCCTTCTATCTTTTAAACAAGCAGAATAAAAGCCCCAACCCCACATAGCACCAGAATATTAAAATTGGAAAGGACTTTATATACTAGAGCTCCTGACATTTTTGAGGGAGTCACAGACTCTGAGAATTTGGTGAAAACTATGGACACTTTTCATACATTTTGCATGTAATTTCAAAATGTAGGAAACCTTGGGTTTCTTAGGGCAGAGTTCTCAACTGGTTTGTGTGTGTGTTTGTATCCCTTACACTCTGATTATTTTGAGCCAACTGGTAGGGCTTTTTCCAAATTACACAAACAGAAAACCACTCTGCTACCATTAGGCATCTAATCCCCCTGGTGCTTTAGGGCAGACAAAATTTAACCTCTTGCCTGGAGAATCTGTCAGAATTCCTTAATCTATTAGCTTCTGATGTTCCATTGAGGAATTTGGGACAGAGATGTGATTGTTTTAATATTAGCAACAAACTTATGTTCTAATTAAATGTCAAGAGTGCTTACATTCCCAAATTCATGCTGGGAGAAAAATATACTGAACTGTTAATTAGTAGTTCTGTTTGGATGGTGAGAATGTGAGTAATTTAAATTTTGTTATATTGTTTTGCATACATGTATATTGTTTTAAATTAGCTACAGTGAATAAGAGTTTGAGAATGTGAAAAAAATCAAATTTTATTTTTAGAAAGTAATAAGTCACAAAAGAATGCAATTAACGGCTGGGTGTGGTGGCTCAGCCTGTAATCCCAGCACTTTGGGAGGCTGAGGTGAGAGGACTGCCTGAGTCCAGGGGTTCAAGACCAGCCTGGGCAACTTGGTGAGACCTTGTCTCTACAATAAATCACAAAAGACTAGCCGGACGTGGTGGCGTGTGTCTATAGTTCTAGCTATTTGGAAGGCTGAGGAGGACGGATCGCCTGAGCCCAGCAGATCGAGGCTGCAGTGGCCATGAGCATGCCACTGCACTCCAGCCTGAGCGAGAGTAAGACTCCGACTCAAAAAAAAAAAAGAATGCAATTAACATTCAGTTGTTTATATTAATAGTTGATAAAAACAAAAATTGACTAATACTTTTTATAAGTAATGTCAGTCCTATTAATATGTTTTCTGACCCTCCAGAGACAGACAGCCATGCTGCAAGTCCAGATTTCAATGCCACATTTAATTGAACCTGAGAATGATACACAGGAAGGTTCAGGGTTTGATTTACCTAACACTAAATCTAGAAAGCTGAATTTTTCTCTCTTTGCCTCTAACCTCAATCCGTGCTTCTTTCATAGAGATACCAACTACATTTTAGTTATTCAAAATTGTAGTACATGGCAACTTTCTATCTGTGCTTCCAAATGCCTTTCACCACCCATTGAGATCCCATAATTTCCCTTGTATGTTATGTTGATTTAATATGCTATATTAGGTTTCCAAATATCGAACCACCCTTGAATTCTGGAAATGAATGCTCTTGGTTCCCTAGGCTATATACTTTCTTTTTCTTTTGGAGGGGGGTCAAGATCTCTTTTTGTTTTTGGATCAAGGTCTCACACCAGGCTGGAATGCAAGTGGCATGATCATGGCTCACTGCAGCCTTGACCTCCTGGGCTCAGGTGATCCTTCTACCTCAGCGTCACAAGTAGCTGGGACTACAAGTGCACACCATCCTGCTTAGCTAATCTTTTGGATAGACAAGCTCTTACTATGTTACCCAGGCTGGTCTCGAGCTCCTGGGCTCAAGCAATCCTTTGGCCTTGGCCTTCCAAAGTGCTGGGATTATAGGGGTGAGCCACTGTGCCTAGGACTACACCTTTTTTTTTGAGTTGGAGTCTCACTCTGTCACCTAGTCTGCAGTGCAGTGGCATGCTCACTAAATAATATAGTTCATTTAGAAAGTAAATTACAAAGAGAGAGAGAGAGAGAGAGAGAGAGAGAGAGAGAGAGGGAGGGAGGGAGAGGATTCACTTTCTCAAGGTAGGGGAGGGGGCCAAAGCTTAGGAAACATGGTGGCCATAGCTTAAAGAGCCACATGACCAGACCAGAGCTTAGCAAAGTAATAGCCATTTTTTTGGGATTTTTGATTTCTGCTGTTTCTATTCCATTTCTTATTTCTTGCATTTTGTGTTTCTTTTTTTTTTCTTGATTAGGTTTTCTAGATGTTTGCTTATAAGGTACTATTTTTCAGAAAACTCATTCTTGGATTTATTCGTTATTATATACTTGTTGATAATTCTTTTATTTTTCCTTTTATTTTTTATCTTGCTTTATTACTTTTTCTACATTTTTAGTCATATATTGAGTTCATATGCTTTAATATTATTATTTTTTTAATTAATAATTACATTTTTAAAAAATACTGAAAATACTTAAAGCTATAAATTGAATGCCAAGTTGGACCTGAGGCTTACAGAGACTGCCTTGGCTGTTGATAACAAGGGAATAGTTCCTCTAGTTTCAAGACCTGAACGATCAGGCTTTCTTGTATCCATCGGAGAAGTCATATGTCAAGATGTTAAATTGGAAGTAGCATACTTACCCTAGGATAAAGCTTTGTTTCTTGTACATTAAAAAAAAAAAAAAAATATATATATATATATATATTTTTTTTTTCTTTCTATTTTCTTATACATGAGTAATGTATGAGAGTGCTCACCTGGGTTCTATTCTCTCTAACCCCCAACACAAAAACAAAGGATCTGCCGTTTGTCTTTTTTTTTTTTTTCTTGAGTAGAGGCCTCACTCTGTTACCCAGGGTGGAGTGCAGTGGCACAATCATGGCTCACTGCAGCCTCAAACTCCTGGGTTCAAGTGATCCTCCTGCCTCAGCCCTCTCGAGTACTGGCACTACAGGCATGCGCCACAAAGCCCGGCTAATTTTTAATTTTTTTTGAGTCAAGTTCTCACTCTGTTGCCCATGCTGGAGTGCAGTGGCATGATAATGGCTCACCACAACCTTGACCTCCTGGGCTCATGTGATCTTTCTATCTCAGCCTCCTGAGTAGCTGGGACTACAGGTGGGCATCATCACACATGCCTGGCTTATTTTTCTGATTTTTTTTGAGACAGGCCTATGTTGCCTCGGCTGGTGTCAAATTCCTGGGCTCAAGATCCTCCCGCCAGCCGGGCTCGGTGGCTCAGCCTGTAATCCTTAGCCTTTGGGAGGCTGAGGTGAGTGGATTGCCTGAGCCCACGGGTTCGAGACCCACCTGGGCAGGTGAGACCTCATCTCTACAATAAATCAAAAAATCAGCCAGGTGTGGTAGCGCATGCCTGTAATTCCAGCTACTCAGAAGGCTGAGGCGGAAGGATCGCCGGAGCCCAGCATGTCGAGGCTGCGGTGGCCGGGAGCTGCCACTGCACTCCAGTCTGGGCAAAAGAGTGAGACGCCAACTCAAAAAAAAAAAAAAAAAAAGATCCTCCCGCCTTGACCTTCCAAAGTGCTGGGATTGCAGGTGTGAGTCACTGCACCTGGCCACCATGTCTTTTATACTTTAGTATGATTTTACAGGTCAGTATTATCTGTTCCAGATAGGAATTTGCACTTCAACTCTATTTGCACAACAAAGAGCTTTGTCCTCAGCTAAAGGATTTTTCATTTTAATAACATCCATCTTATCAATTTTGTCTTTTATAGATCATGCTTTACTGCCAAACTCAAGATCATTTAGATTTTCTCCTGTGTTATCTTTTAGGTCACCTTAGTTTTTCTCTTATTTATATTTACATCGTGTATTACATTTAAGAAACTCGACAATTTTTGTGAAAGGGGTAGGATCTGTGTCTAGATTCATTTTCGTGAATATCCACTTTAAGGTTTTTTTTTGTGTGTGTGTGTCAGAGTCTCACTCTGTTGCCCAGGCTGGAATGCAGTGGCAAGCTCATGGCCGCTGCAACCTCGATCTGCTGGGCTCAGGTGGTCCTTCCGCTTCAGCCTTCCAAGTAGCTGGAATTACAGGCATGTGCCACCATACCCAGCTAATTTTTTGATTTATTATGGAGACGGGGTCTCGCCATGCTACCCAGGCTGGTCTCAAACCTGGGGCTCAGGCAATCATCTTATCTCCACTTCCCAAAGTGCTGGGATTACCGGTGTGAGCTACAGTGCCTGGCTCACTTGCAGATTTTTTAAGCATTACCTGATGGGGAAATTTTAAAATATAAAGTGTTTCCTCCTCTCCCAACATCCCACTTTTCATAAATAGTGAGAATTTATGATTAAAGAGAATAATTTTTGTTTGAGTCAGAGTCTCACTCCGTTGTCTGGGCTGGAGTGCAGTGGCACACTCATGGTTCACTGTAGCCATGATCTTGTGGGCTCATGTGATCCTTCTACATCAGCCTCCTGAGTAGCTGGGACTACAGGCATGTGCCATCACAGCTGGCTAATTTTTGATTTTTTTTGTAAAGATGAAGTCTCATTATGTTGTCCAGGCTGGTATCACATTCCTAGACTCAAGCAATCCTTCCGCCTTGGCCTCCCAGAGTGCTGGGATTACAGGTGCGAGCCACCATGCCCAGCCAAAAGAGAATTTTAAGGAAAAATAATACACTTGCTTGTGGAAAGCCATGCACATTAGGGAGAATAGAGTGTGAGACCTCCTCCTCTTCTCCAGCTGTTTTTCTTCCATTGGCAGCTGGCAGGTGGCTGGCGTAACAGGAACCGCTGCCTTCCCTGGGCTGTATGTGTCAGACCTTTCTACCTCCAAGGTAAACATTAGCAGAGGCCTCCTTCCTGTGCCTGTCTGCCAATGCACAGTCGTTATGGAATGGAAGCAGTTTTCAAAGAACTGTGCATTCTTCTCAGTGTCTTAACTCCAAACCCACTTCAAGGTTTGAGGGAAAATGAGCACGGGCAGCTGCCTCCGATGTTGAGCGTGAAAAGCCCATCCTTTCTGAGGCATGATTGAATTGTCACAGTTTGGAAAGAACTTGTCAGTGTGCTATCTGCCCAGAGGCACTCTCCAAAACACCAAAAATCCTCCAGGAATCTTTTCATCTTCTTGAAACTCCAGTCTGCATTTCCAGGAGCCAGGCTGACCTGCTGAGCACAGTGTTCTGTAAAGGCAGAGTTTGTTTTTCAGTTAAAGGTGGTGGGAGGAATACCAGAGTGGTGCCTCCTTTGGAGAAAGAGATGGGAACTCATTCCTGAAAGGGAGATGGATGTAGAGACTTTAAGCTGCCCAGGCATGGGGACAAGGGGTGAGAACAACAGTTTTCGGGGACAAATGTGGGTCCCGTGCTATGTTTGCCAAGAGAAATAGAAACCAGGCTGGGCCCACTGGCTCACGCCTGTAATCCCAGCACTTTGGGAGGCCGAGGTAAGAGTTTTCAGGAGTTCAAGACCAGCCTGGGTCACATGACAAGACTTTTCTCTACAAAAAAATCAAAATTAGCTGGGTGTGGTGGCTGGCTCCTGTAGTTCAGAGACTCTAGAGGCTGAGGCGGAAGGATCACCTGAGCCCAGGAGGTCATGGCTGCGGTGGGTCGTGATCGTGCCACTGCCTGGGTGACAGAGTGAGGCCCAGGCTCAAAAAAAAAAAAAAAAAAGAAAAAAAAAAAGAGAAGAAATAAAGTATCTAACGTGACTAGCACAGCCTGGCCCAGTTTTAATTTTCTCTTCCTGGTGAAGGTGGAGTGAAGGGGCTTGCCTGAGAGGAGGTGTGGGAAAGGGTCAAGGAGGCGCCTGGACCGCGGAGGATGCGACTGGGGGGATGGGCAAAGGACCCGCAGATCGCGCCGGCTGGAAGCCCTGGCCCACCTCCTCCCTCCCCGACCTCTCCCGGGAAGTCGGGCTGAGAGCGGAGCCCAGGGGGCAGCGCTGTGCCGGGCAGCCGCCGCGGAGTCCCCCCCATCCCCAACCCTCGGGGGTCTTGGGGCTCCTCGCCTCGTGGGTCGGCGTGGGAGGATGTCCACCCAGGCTCGGGCTGGAAACGGGGAGGCGGCGAGCGGAGGGTGTCGAGGGTCCCAGAGGGCCGGAGATGGAGGAGGCTGATCCCGGGCCCTGCCGCAGGTGCCAGAGGAGACTGCGAGGCGCCGCTCGTCGCCGGGACGCAGCCTGGCACGATCTGGGCAACAGCGACGACGACAGCTGGGACCGCCGGCCCCTGCTGGACCCTGGCGAGGGCGGCGCCTACCGCTGGTTCGGACCTCGCGGGCCTGGACGCGCTGGGCTGCAAGGAAGAGCCCACGAATTTTCTCGGGGCCCCGGGACAGGCATCCTAAAAGTGGGGTTTCTGTCGCCCTGTGTCCTCAATGACCAGTCTTGATTTTCCTTAGTCTCTCATATTAACCAAAGCGATCCACACTCTAGAGGGCAGCCCCACGAGAGCTCTGGGCTCACTGGGTTCCAATCCCAGACCTACCACTTAGCAGCTGTGCAACACTTGACACGTGTTTAACTTCCTGATCCTCAGATTTCTCTTCCGTGAAACAGAGACCCTGTGATACTGCCTAATTTGTAGGATTGACGTCAACGTTAAATGAGGTAATGAGACTAAAGCCCTAGGTGGAGTGATGAACACTGAATGAATATGGTGGCTATGGTAAGGATTGCTTTTCTTTTTTCAATTTTTTAATTTTAAAGATGTGGGGTACAATTCAGGGTTAGGTATACAAATGTTCATTATGCGGGTACCCTTGTTGATGAGGTGTGCCCCTCACCCTCCGCAGTTTCCCACTACTGTCAATTCCCACCCCCTTCCCCTGGCAGTTTCCCAGGATTGCTCCTCTCCTCTCCTCCCCCCTCCCCTCCTCTCCTCCCTCCTCCCCTCCCCTCTCCTTCTCCCTCCCCTCCCCTCCCCTCCCTCCCCTCCCCTCCCCTCCCCCTCCCCTCCCCTCCCCTCCCCTCTCCTCTGTTGGCGTCTCACTCTGTGACCCAGACTGGAGTACAGTGGCCGCTCCCGGCCTAACGCAGCCTCGACCTGCTGGGCTCCGGCAATCCTTCCTGCCTCAGCCTTCCAAGTAGCTGGAACTACAGGCGCACGCTACCACACCCGGCTTATTTTTTGATTTATTGTAGAGATGAGGTCTTGCCAAGTTGCCCAGGCAGGTCTTGAACCCACAGGCTCAGGCAATCCACTCACCTCAGCTTCCCAAAGCGCTGGGATTACAGGCTGAGCCAACGAACCCAACCCAGGATTGTTTTTCAAAGGAAACTCTTGGGAAGGGGTTTAATCTATCTATTCATCCAAATTCTTGGTTTCTTTTCCATGGCAAAGAACAACACAAGTGAGTAGGCTTGAGAAAATATTGATTTTAGTAGATGCCAAATATGATTTAGGACCAATTTTTGACAAGACAAGTCAATTTTAAAAAATTTTAAAGGCTTTTGGAAAAAGAAACTATTTAGCTTCTCTTCCACAGATAAGAGCTTACCAGGGTAGTTTCTATATTCCTTAATAAACTATTATGTTATTTTTTAATTTTTTGAGTTGGAGTCTCACTCTGTTGCCCAGACTGGAGTGCAGTGGCACGCTGTTCATGGCCACTGCAACCTCGACAGCTGATCTTTCCACCTCAGCCTTCCAAGTAGCTCGAACTACAGGCATGTGCCACCACATCCGGCTAATTTTTTGATTTATGGTAGAGATGAGGTCTTGCCAAGTTACCCAGGCTGGTTTCGACCCCATGGGCTCAGGCAATCCTCTCACCTGGCCTCCCAAAGTACTGTGATTATAGGCATGCGTCACCGCTCTCGGCCTATTATGTTTTTAAAGTGGAAAAATGAACTGACGGGAAAAGTTGAGGTGAGTCCACTTCCTGAGTTTTTGGAGCAACAGTTAATTTCAAGATGAATGCCAGTCATTTGACTGTGTGCAGATTAACGTCCTACTAATTTATTGTGTCTGCATGGGAAGGAAGCATTTTTTTTATAATTGTAAACTCCTGTTGTTATTGTACTATTCACCCTCTGGGGTCTTTCCTGCTGTTTTCCATGTGTTCTATCCACACAGAACCTGCAGGGCTCTAAACCCACGTGACTGATCACAAAGGTGGTTATGAAGGAAGTTTTTCTTCTTCTGTAACTTTCTTTCTGTGTGGGGCTACTCCATAGACATGACATAATTGTGTTTTTGCACATTATCTACTCTTTTATTTAAAACCCAAAGAGGACTTATCAAAGAGAAAAGAAGGCACTTTCAAGATGAACAATGCAGTCAGGTTCTTTGCTCACAATCACATTTGTAGGCTAGCCTAACAGGATGTTGTATTAGAATAAAAAGTGTATCTGAATTGCTTTTTAGTTTCTCATCATTGTATTAATTACAGCTCTGTTTCTTGCAAGAAAAGCCTAATTTTTTTTTAAACAGAATTATCTAATTGCATTTTTGACCATATAAAAGCTGACATTTAAAATGACTGAAGGAAAATAATTATGATTGGCAGGCTGGGAAGAGGTAAATAATCTGATATGTAGTTCTTGTGATGAGGGATTTAATTTGACATCAACAAGAAAATAATTTTTTTTCTGAAAAAAAAAATCTTGTACTTTAATCCACAATGTGTTTAGCTATAGACAGGCCTATTGACAGAATTCCTTTAATGTTTTTCTGATTCATCTGGTGCTTAACAAAGGGATTTGTTTAGTTTTGCATCTCAATTAGTTGTATGATTCTGTACTCAACTTTTTTTTTTTTTGAGTTGGAGTCTCACTCTGTCACCCAGACTGGAGTGCAGTGGCCGCTCCCGTCCACTGCAGCCTCAACCTGCTGGGTTCCAGTGATCCTTCCACCTCAGCCTTCCACGTGGCTGGAACTACAGGTGCGCGCTACCATGCCCGGCTGATTTTTTGATTTATTGTAGAGATGAGGTCTCGCTGCCCAGGCGGGTCTCGAACCTGTGGGCTCAGGCAATCCACTCACCTCAGCCTCCCAAAGCGCTGGGATTACAGGCTGAGCCACCGAGCCCGACCCACTCAACTTTTATTGACTAGTGAGATAAACAAAATAATTATAGTGAGAAATTTTAGTATGTACTCCTCAAACCTGAACATCTCTAAGAGACAAAAATAAGTAAGGACATATGGAAATTGAACAATTCAATAAATAAACATTTGTGTGCGCACACACACTCATGTATATAGGCGATAGATAGAGCCTCACATCCTGTGAATAGAGAAGATACACATTCCCCCCCCCATGTTAGTGACACACTGAAAATAGTTGATCCAATATTTGGCCACAAAGAAAATCCTAATACTTTTTTTTTTTTAAGTCAGTCTCACTCTGTCGCCCAGGCTGGAATGCAGTGGGTTGCTCATGGCCATTGCAGCCTCGACGTGCTGAACTCAGGTGATCATTCTGTCTCAGCCTTCCAAGTAGCTGGAACTACAGGCACGTGCTACCACGCCTGGCTAATTTTTTTTTTTAAGTTTTCAAGCAGTTTATTTAGAAAGTATACGAGAGAGAGAGAAAGAGAGAAGGGAGATTCACCTCCCCAAGGCAGGGGAGGGGGCCAAAGCTAAGAAAACATGGTGTCAAAGAGCCATGTGGACACAGCAGAGTTTAACAAAGCAATGGTCCTGGCTAATTCTTTTTGATTTATTGAGAGTCGAAGTCTCACCAAGTTGCCCAGGCTGGTCTCGAACCCTTGGGCTCAGGCAATCCTCTTGCCTCTTCCTTCCTAAGTGCTGGGATTACAGGCGTGAGCCACCACACCTGGCCTAAGTCTAACATTTTATAAAAGAATCTGTAGGATCCAGCAAAAGCGATTCTCAGAATAAAATGAACTGATTTAAAAAGCCTTCATTATACAGACAAGAGTCTGAAGATAAACTCATCTTAAGCATTTAGGATAGGAGAAACATAAGAAAAAAATTAGCCAAGAGAAAATAAGAAAAGGATAGTTACAGAATTACAACCGAAATTAAAAAGATAGAAAGCAAATCTTTGTATTTGTTTCTTTCAAAAACTTATCAAAGGGTTTATATACATTCAGAAGCTGGTTTTTGAAAAGAACAATATAGTAAATGAACTCATCACTAACCACGTCAAAGAAAAGAGAAAGCACAGTTATATGATATTTTGCATGTGAAAAGAGACAAAACCACATAAACAGAAAATGTTAAAATGATTTAAGGAGAATATTAACCGCAACTCTTTGGTAACTATTTGCAACTTTTGAGGAAATGGAAAATTTCCTGGCAAAATATACATGAATAAAAGTGACATATAGAGAAGTAGAAAACTTAAGCAGACTCAATACCATAAATGAGATTGGAAAAATGATTAAGGTTCTATCATCATAAAACTGCTGGTACTGAGTGAATTCCCATTTCACTTTTACTTAGCTTAATTTTTATTTATTTATTATTATTTTCTTGAGTTGGGGGTCTCACTTTGTTACCCAGTGCAGTGGCCTCATTACAACCTACCACAGCCTCAACCTTCTGGGCTTAGGTGATCCTTCTGTCCCAAGTAACTGGGACTATAGGTGCACACCACCATGCCCAGCTAATGTTTTAATTTTTGTAGTGACAGGGTCTCACTATGTTGCCTAGGCTAGTATTGAACTACGGGGCTCAAGCAATCCTTTTGCCTTGGCTTCTCAAAGTGCTGGGATTACAAGTGTTAGTCACTGTGCCTGGCATCCTCGCCCCTTTTTTTTAAAGCAGATAATACAATGTTGTTTAATCTGGTATGTCTCAAACTTTAATAGGAATCACCTGGAGATATGTTAAAATGCAGATTATGGCTGGGTGTGATGGCTCATGCCTATAATCCCAGCACTTTGGGAGGCTGAGGTGAGAGGATTGCCTGAGCTCACAGGTTCGAGACCAGCCAGGGTACCCTAGTGAGACTTCATCTCTACAATAAATCAAGAAAAATTAGCCAAGTGTGGTGGCATGTGCTTGTAGTTACAGCTACTTAGAAGGCTGAGGCAGAAGGATCATCTGAGCCCAGCAGTTTGAGGCTGCAGTGGCCGTGAGCCTGCCAGTGCACTCCAGTGTGGGCAACAGAGTAAGACTCCAATTCAAAAAAAAAATAGAATAAAATGAAGATTATGATTCAGTAGGTCTCGTGTGGAACCGAAAATTCTGCATTTCTCTTAAGCTGCCAGGAGATGCCGATGTAAACGCTAGAGGATGATAGAAGATTCCTCAATTCATTTAATAAAGCCAGCATGGCTTTCTTTTTCCTTTTTTTTTTTTTTTTTGATTTATTGTAGAGATGAGGTCTCTTCAAGTTGCCCAGGCTGGTCTCAAACCCGTGGACTCAGGCAATTCTCTCACCTCAGCCTCCCAAAATGCTGGGATTAAAGGCATGAGCCACCGCACCTGGCTGCCAGCATGGCTTTCAAATCTTAACTAGATACAGACAATACAAAAAAAGGGGTATCATAGACTAATTACACTTGTACATGCATTCTGTAAACATTTATTGAGCACCCACTCTGAGTGTCAGGTACTGTTCTAGGGGCAGGAAATATAGTAGTGGACAGCACAGGTAAGTCCCTGCACTCTTGAGATTACTTAGTGTGATATTGTGAAATATATATTTGGAGTGATAAGAGTGACTTCTGTATGCTGAAGAGATGACTGGTAACTGGGAGTACCTAGATACCTTCAGCATGAGGGCTGGTCCCTGGAAAGACCAACATGTGATTATTTTTATTATTATTATTTTTAGAGACAGGGTCTCATTCTGTCACCTAGGCTGGAGTGCAGTGGCACAATCATAGCTCATTATAACCTGGACTATAGCATGATTAGAGGGTTTGGACTTTCAGCCCCATCCTCCAACCTCCCGAGAGGGGAGAGGGGCTAAAGGTTTAGTTGACCTCCAGGGGCCAGTGACGTAATCAGTCATGCATAAGTCATGAAGATGCCACAAAGCCCTTAAAGGGCAGGGTTCAGAAGAGTTTCTGGATAGCTGGACACGTGGAGAATGCCATGCCCAGAAGAGTATGCCCAATGTATTTCTTCCATCTGGTTGTTCTTCTGTAGCCTTTGTAATATCCTTTCTAATAAATAGGCAAATGTACTTTCCCCAAGTAGTGGGATGGTACTGAGTTCTCTGAGCTACTCTAGAAAATTAACTGAACCCTAGGAGTGGGGTGTGGAAGCCCCTACTTAAAACTGGTGGGTCAGAATCACAGGCCACAATCTGTGCTTATGATGGCATCTGAAGTTGAGTGAGGTGGGAGGATCGTCCTGTAGGACTAAGCTCTCAACCTGTGGGATCTGATGCTATCTCCAGGTGGGTAGTGTCAGAATTGAATTGAATTGGTGGACAGCCAGCTGGAGCATCATCTGAAGAATTGCTTGGTGTGTGGAAAAAGCCCCTACACGTCTGATGTCACAAGTGTTGACTGACTCGGTGAGAGTAGAGAGTAGGAAAAACATGATGGGTTTTGTATATTCTTAAACTTATGAATAAATGCAAAAATTCTAAATAAAATATTAACAAAATATCAAGTTCTATAGCAAAAGAATAATACATTGCTATGAAACAGGGTATTCAGTTATACTGTTTTATATATTTTATGTATATAAGCCAGTTCACGATCAAAACATCTATTAGCACAATTCATTACGTTAGTGCATTAAAAAGGGAAAAACCATGTCAGTATACACTGAAGAGACATTCGATAAAATTTAGCAGCCATTTCTTTTTTTTCTTCACATTAAAAATTTTTAATTAGAAAAACATTATTTCTTCTATAAACACATTCATTTCAGAATTGGCTACAGACTTTTTTTAGAGTTTTAGGTAAGATAAATTGGTTTTAAAAAGGTTAATTAGAACATAGCGACAAAAAAAGAGAGAAAGAAATTGGATTTGGGTATTTTGCCTAATGAGTTGGCTCAGTGATGTTCAAATTGTAAGTTGTGAGCAATTACTAGATCATGAAATCAGTTATAGCAGCACTTTAAAATGAAATGTAATAGAACAGAAAACACTGGAATGCAACATTCATAGAAAGAGTAACTATGGCTTTGGTTTTTCAGAAAAAACTCATACAGAGACAGACACGTACTATGTTACAATGTAAAATGTATTTCTTATTATGAGTTGTAGTAAAAAAAAAGTATGAAAACAATTAGGTTAGATAATAGTAAATGCTTATAAAAGAAGCTGTAAGCCAGGTTCCTTTAGTCTGAAAAACCAGTGCTGTTCAAACTTGTTGGATGTGAAAATGTGTGATGTGAAGGCATGAACCAAAGAAGAACCAACTGAGATCAGACTGGGGTTCAGAGCTACATCTTTGCTGGGTACCAGTGACACAAGTAAGAAATATTCTGCTTACTGCTTTGTCAAAATTTCAGATTTCACAGAATGTTTTTGAAGCTTTATTACTTTGTGTACATATGTCATATAGACTATGCTAAGCTAATATGCACAAGAAAAATGTAGCACATTCAACCTGCTCTACTATTGTTGACACTTCTGCAAACTGAGTAAGCCCTTCAGCTTTGACCTTGCTCCTTAGTCAATGAAGGTGTTTCGAGTGTCCATATCCATGGTGGACCATAGCAGGGAGCCATAGTCAATAACCCCTTTCCTGTTCTAGTAAAGCTATTCAAGACAGAGCAATTAATCCTAACAACCCAAATTCAAAGAGAAATACAATTCATGATTCTGCTCCTTGTTATACACTAATGAAGAACTCTGCAAGCTCCATCCACCTCAGAACATACACAGACTGAAGAGATTCCTATTTTTGCCCTTTTTCTCAAACACAGTTGGCTTTCATTTGCTCTGGTATACTCTACATGTAACAAACCTCGGAAAGCATGAATCTTATTGGAGTTAAGGGCACACAGGCCAAGTCTCATATTGCCATAGACATTACTTCTGATCAGGACATCCTCTGAGAACAGGTTGTGAATAAGATATCTGGAGGACAACTCTGGCCGAGACTTTGCTTTTGCTATATTCAGTACTGAGTATGGCATCAGTATATTTCTAAATGGCTTTCCAATATAGCCCATTTTGTCTTGAGTTACTGGTGAGTTATCAGTGGCAGGTTCTTTCATTTCTTCAGGGACAGTATTACCATTCTGCCCTAAAGTCCCATATTCTCTCATTTCTGAGGCACTTGTTTGTAAAAATAACTGAGAACTGCCTTCACCGCCATTTCCACCCCTTTAATCATCGGAATCTGCAGACGTTGATGTACCAGGGTTGGCAAGTTCTTTATTTTTGACAACAGTTTTTGGAGTTCTTTTGACTTTAGAACATAAATATCGGATCAGAGCACTGATATCAGACAAACACTCTTCCCAGTCTTTTCCATCTTCACTCAAACACAGGTGGGAAAAATTGTTGCCAGATATTCTCTTATTGCAGCCATTTTGTTTGGATCTAGGAGTTGGTAGCCTTGCAAACTGACATCCACTGAGTTGGAAATCAGGATTTCCTTGGACAGTAAAATGCAAACCAAGTAACAGGCTGTGAGGTTAGGTTTGGCCTTCTTTTGTGCGGCCAGCATATGAGTATTGAGCATCTTGACATTTCTTTTTGGATCACCAAGATAGCCAAAGCCAGAAGTGAGGAAGACAGGTGCTGAATCTTTATCTTGGCCACAATCACTTTCCATTAAGGTTGAGTAGCTCATTGTTTCACAACTCACTTCTGGGATGGATTCAAAATTGTGAGGATTGCACTGAGATGGTGAGGAAATATTCTGGCCACTGTTGTTTTCCAACAAATGTTGGTAATTTGTCATCTCAGATTTTTCTTCTAGGCTGGTTTGTGCTTGTGCCAACATTTCAAAATTTGGAGGAATAGAGAGAGATGAAGAGACAATATTTTGGTCACTGTCATTTACCAATAAAGTTGAACAATTTGTTGTCTGAGGATTGTTTTCCAGCTTGGTGTCTGCGTTTACTGGCACTTCTATAAGTATAACTTTTTCAAATACAAAACTGGGAGTGATGGGAAGAGATGAAGATACAATATCTTGGTTACAGATATCTCCCAATACAACTGGGAAATACACTGTCTGAGAATTGTCTTCTGGATTGGTTTCTAGTTTTTCTGGCATTTCCGTAAGTATAACCTTTTCAATTCCAGCATTAGGTGGAAGACCAGCAGATGAAAAGGCAGCACATTGGTCACAGTCATTTCCCAAAAAAGTTGGGTCATTTGTTATACCAAGGTTGTGTTCCACCTTGGTTTCTGCTATTTCTGGCATGTCAATATTGGAAGGGATGAAGACAGCTGAATAATCAGTATTTTGGCCACTGTCATTTCCCACTAAATTCATGTAATTCCTTGCCTCAGTGCTGTTTTCAAGGCTGGTTTCTGCATTTTCGGAAAATCCAAAATCAAAAGGGATGCAGAAAGATGATGAGGTAGTATCTGGGCCCATAACCTCATTTACAAGTACAGCTGAGTAATTCACATCAGGGTTATTTGCCAGATTGGGTTCTCCTTGTGGAAGAACTGCTATTGGTACTGCTGCAGTAGCTTCGGCAGATGAGTTGACATCATTGGTATTTCCAGCATCTTTGTTAATAACATAGGACAGTGTATAGAGATCAGGATATGAGCTGCCTTGTGTGACACATGGCTGAAGTAATTGTGTGGAGATAATTCTGGGAAGTGGCAAACTCTCTTTGTGGTCTGGTTGCTGCTGTTCAGGGTATGCTGCTGACCCGAGAGATGTTCCTTCAGGGTTGGCCTGGGTGTGGGTTTTATGCCTTTCCACTGATAATGAGGCACTACAATTTGCACATTTTAGCAACAATGGTTGATTCCAAGAATGTTGAATGCTTAAAACAACTTTACAAAGCTGGTTGATCTGCCTATTCATGTGTTCAATAAATTCTTCTAAATTCCCACAATGGCGTTCCAACTCTGTAAGATGGTTCAGATAATTTTCATCAGAGGAATCTTCAGGTACATTGCTCTACATATTCTTCTTCCTTTGAGTAGATAATCTTCTCCTTTTGGACAGTGAGACCCGTGAGCTGGAACCATATCTTTTTAAATTTGCTGGGCAGTTCTTCTGTGAAACTGCTTGGTTACCTTGGACTACTAAGCCCTCACCTCCATATGATATTTGGGATGGATGCTGATAGTTATCACTGCTGCCTTGAAAATTTGGTTGCATAGTCAACATGTTATAAGTGGAAAATCTGTTCTCTGTAACTGCTCTCTCAGAATCTTCTATCATTGAAACGTTGTCATCATCAGTATCATCGACGCTACCATCACTGTCACCTTCAATAGTTACAGTAATATAATCATGAGTCCCTGGGAGGCTGCGAGCCCTGGGGCTGCCACTAGCCCTGGGGTCACCACGAGCTTCGGGGACATCCTGAGCTTCTGAGACGCCCTAGATGCCGGCCATTCCCATTCTGCCCGGGTTCCCACACCCCTAGCAGCCATTTCTAATAAAATTCTAAGTTAAGTAGGACTACAAGCAAACTACCTATTTAGAATAAAGACTATACCTCCAAACCCAATAGCAAAACTCTGAAATGAATTCATTGAAATCAGAAATTCGACAGGAATTCCCACTTGCCATTATTATGCGACATTGTCATAGATATCTAGAAAAGTATGAAAACAAAATAATTGCTATAAGCTTTGGGAAAGAAGAGATGGAACTGTTTATTTTTGTCTATGACTAGATTATTTGCCTAGAAAACTTGAATGACTTTAATAATGAACTATTAGAGTTATAGGTGATTTTGGAAAAGAGGGCAGATGTAAGATAAATATACAAAAAGTACCAGCTTCTCTCTATATTGGCAGTAAGTAACTCAAAATGGAAATTAGAAAATTATTTTACAATAGTTATACAAGCTAAAAATACTTAGGAATATAATTTCGAAATACCAACTACCAAAAACAAACAAACCAAAAAACCCTCAGATAATAGTCCTCATCATTCAACTCCAACAATTGTCAATCTCTGCCAATCTTGTTTCATCCTGCCTTGCATCCCCCACATTATCTACTGAAATATTTATTTATTTTTTTTGAGTTGGAGTCTCATTCTGTCACCCAGGATGGAGGGCAGTGGCATGCTCCCGGCCATTGCAGCCTCGACCTGCTGGGCTCAGGCTATCCCTCCACCTCAGTTTTCCAAGTAGCTGGAACTACAGGCATGTGCCACCATGCCCGGCTAATTTTTTGATTTATTGTAGAGATGAGGTCTCGCCAAATTGCCTAGCATAGTCTCAAACCTGAGGGCTCAAGCAATCCTCTCACCTCGGTCTCCCAAATTGCTGGGATTATAGGCATGAGCCACCATGCCCGGCCATACTGAAATGCTCTAAAGAAAATTTCAGAAATCAAATAACTCCACTTTGGCAGTATATATATATATATATTTGCGTTTGAGTATCGATCCATGGCCCAGACTAGAGTGCAGTGCACAATCACTGCAACCTTGAATTTCTGGCTCAAGCAATCTTCCCTCCTAATCCTTCTGAGTAGCTGGGACTACAGGTGCAGGCCACCATGCCCTGCTAATTTTTTTATTTTTATTTTTTGTAGAGACGAGTCTCACTATGTTGCCCAGGCAGGTCTCAAACTCTTGGCTTAAGCAGTCCTCCTGCCTTGGTCTCCAGAGTGCTGGGATTACAAGTGTGAGCCGCTGTGCCTGGTCTGGTAGTACTTTTAATAAGATATATTTAAACAAAGCTATAAAAGTTCAGTTAAAGTTATACATATTATCTGAACACATGGAAAAATGTACCATGTTCTTTGAAGCCTTGTTATCACGGAATGACATTTATTCCCAAATTAGTCTATACATTTAATGCAGTGCTGACTATAATTCTCGCAGAATATGTTTTAGGGCTAAATAATGTAATCCTAATTTTCATATTGAAGAATAAATGACTGAAAAAAGTATTAAAGAGTAATGGTGAGGGGGCATACATTTTTAGCTTTAGAGGATATTATAATACTCCTGCAATTCAAAAAATATGGCATTGACATAAAAATAGGTAAATAGGTATGTAGACACAAGATGTATAGGAGACATTCTTATTTTAAAAAATGGAAAATTATGCTTTATTTATACAATAGTGCTTGTAAAACTGGCTATCTTCTGGGAAGAAAAATTGACTTCATCTCTCATCATTAATAAAAATAAATTCCAGGTGAATAGAAAGCTAAAATACCTACTTGTAAACAAAAACCAAAACACACACAAACAACACACACACACACACACACACACACACACACACACACACACACACACAATATCCTAGAAGAAAACCTATGAAATGAATGTTTATGCCTATGGTAGGGGAGATCTAAATTAAGACAGGAATTTCAGAAGCTATTAAACAAATTTGATAAATTAAATTTAAAATGCTTGTGTGTCCAAAGATAATATAAACCAAGGCAATAGTCAAATGATAGATTTGGGAAAAAATTTGCCATATAAATGACAGGTATAGGGTCAATCTTTATAATACATAAAGAACTCTTACAAATTGACAAGAAATCGAATCCAATTTTAAAAATGAGTAAAAGATAGGCAATTTGGAGATATGCAAATGCAAATGGCCACTAAACATAGAAAAAATGTTCAAGCTCATTAGTAGTTAGAAAATGCAAATTGGGTAATAATGAAATAGCACTTTACATTTATCCACTCTTCAAAATATAAAAAGAACAACAACACCTATTGTTCAGATAGGGAAAGGATTCTTCCCTATTGCTACTAGAAATATGTACGGGGGGAGGTCCCTCTCCCAAAAAAACTAGAATTATCTTTTGACGGGTGGGCCTCTTGCACTGCACTCGGAATTTGTTTCTCCAGATTCAATGATCAACCTAAGTTTTTATTTGTAAGTTTTCAGAGGGCTGTGTCGTGATTTGCGGAGGAAACATCCCAAGTTGTGGCAAAGGGTGACTGGTTCTTCCACCATGACAACACACTGGCACACACATCGCTGTGTTCAACAGTTTTTGACCAAAAAAATGACATGACCCCATGCCCCACCCTCCTATTCACCCAATCTCTCCTCAAGTGGTATTTGTTTGTTTTCCTGGATTAAAGAAGTTTTGTTGATGTGGAAGAGGTGAAACAAGAAAAATGGCAGAAGCACTAAAAGGAATCAAAATTGGCAAGTTCAAAAACTGCTTTGAGCAGTGGAAAAAGTGTCTCAATAGGCGTGTTTCATCAAATGGAGGGTACTTTGATGATGACTGAAGTTTAGATATGTAAGAATATATACACAACTTTGATATCAATTGACAAAAATTGATATAAATGGTTATATGGTCATAAGAAAAGTACCGGAAGATACAGACCAGGTTGTTGACCAGGGTTGCCTAGATTGAGGCAGTGATGAAGAAGAAAAAGAGAACAGTAGGTATGATGAAATTGGAAAGAGGGAGGAGGGAGAAAAGAAGGGAAAAAAAGGTTGTTTAAATTCTTCTAGTATGTATAAAATATTCTTATTTACATTAATATATATCAAGAAGTTAGGGAAATATGTTAGTTCTCAGGGGAATGTTAATTCTATTAATTAAAATCAGTTATTAATAATTTATAGAGTATTGTCTGTATATGATTATATATATTTTGGTTAATACAAACAAGCTTCCCTTTTTATAGTTTGTTTATAAATATTTGTGTATGAGAACTTGGAGGAAGATGAACAAGTCTACTCACCTCTGTTAACATTGGTTACCTCAGAAAGAAATTGAAGAAGGCACAAATAAATGGAAAGATATCCTGTGTTCATGGATTGGAAGATGTAATATTACCTCAGAAAGAAATTGAAGAAGGCACAAATAAATGGAAAGATATTCTGTGTTTGTGGATTGGAAGATGTAATATTGTTAAAATGATCACATCATCCAAAGTGATCTACAGATTCAATGCAGTCTCTATCAAAATTCCAATGACTATTTTTTTTTTTAACAGGTAGAGAAAAAAAAAAAAAAGCATCCTAAAACTTTTATGGAGCCACAGGAGAACCCAAACAGCTAAAACAATCTTGAGCAAAAAGAACAAAGCTGAAGGCATCACTGACTTCAAAATATGTTACAAGGTGGTAGTAACCCAAACAGTATGATACTGGCATAAAAACAGACACATAGATCAATGGAACAGAATAGAGAACCCAGAAATAAAACCACACATTTACAATTAATTGCTTTTTGACAAAAGTTCCAAGAACACACAATGAGTAAAGGACAGTCTCTTCAATAAATAGTGTTGAGAAAATTGGATATCCATATGCAGAAGAATGAAATTATATTCTTATCTGATATTATACGCACAAATCAGCTCAAAATGGATTAAAGACTTAAATATGAGGCCGAAAACTGTAAAACTGCTAGAAGAAAACATAGGGGGAAAGCTTTGTGACGTTAATCTAGGCAGTGATTTTTTAAAAATATAAACCCAAAACACAGGCAACAAAAGCAATAATAGGTGCGATTACATCATACTGAAAAGCTTCTCTACAGCCAAGGAAATAACCAACAGAGTGAAGAGACAATCTATACAATAGGAGCAAATACTTGCAAACACATATCTGAAAAGAGATTAATATACAAAACATATAAGGAACTTAACTCAATAGTAAGAAAACAAATAACCAGATTAAAAAAGCAGGCAAAGGCTGGGCACGGCGACTCATGCCTGTTCTTTTTCTCCACAACCTGAATAACAGAACTTGTACATTTTACAAGTAACTACATTGTGAATAACTACATAATAACTACATTGTGAATGAGAATGTAAATTCATACAGCCTTTATAGAAAACAGTATGGGCTGGCGTGGTGGCTCACACCTGTAATCCTAGCACTTTGGGAGGTGGAGATGAGAGGATTTCCTGAGCTCAGGAGTTCAAGACCAGTATGAGCAACATGGCGAAACCTCGTCTCTACAACAAGTCAAAAAATCAGCTGGGTATGGTGGTGCACACCTGTGGTTCCAGCTACTTGGAAGGCTGAGGCAGAAGGATTACTGAACCCAGCAGGTTGTGGTTGCGGTGATCATGAGTGTGCCACTGCACTTCAGTCTGGGTGACAGAGTGAGACTCAGACTCAAAAACAACAACAACAAAAGAAAACAGTACGGAAGTTCTTAAAAAAACTAAATCCCACTATTGGAGTATTGGAGATATAGCTATGTAATCTATATCTATGTCTTATCTATATATCTCCAATAGTGGAATAGATATATATCCAGTGGAAATGAACAGTATGTGAAGGTGATACTTCCATTCTCATGTTCATTGCAGAATTATTCACAATAGCCTAGGTATGAAGTCTATCTAATTGTTCATCAACAAATGGATAGATAAATAAAATGTGGTGCATATGCACAATGGAATACTATCCAACTTTAAAAAAGAAGGAAATCTTGCCATTTCTGACACCATGGATGACCAGAGGACATTATGTTAAGTAAAGTAAGCCAGGTACAGAGAAACAAATATGGCATGATCTCGCTTACATGTGGAGCCTAAAAAAGGTGAACTCATAGAAGCAGCGTAGAACAGTGGTTACCAGAGCCTGAGGGTTGGGTACAGGCGAGGTGTTTGTCAAAGGATACAAAATTTCAGTCAGATAAGAGGAATAAATTCAGGAGCTCTGTTGTACAATATGTTGATTTTAGTTAACAACAATTTTTGTTTTGTTTTGTTTTGAGTCAGAGTATCACTCTGACTCACCCAGACTGGAGTGCAGTGGTACTATCACAGCTCACTGCAGCCTTGACCTCCTGGGCTCAACTGATCCTCCTGCCTCAACCTCTGAAAATGCTGGGTCTACAGGTGTGAGCCACTGTGCCAGCTTGTGTTGTATACTTTTTTTTTCTTTATCTTTAAAGATGTGGGGTACAATCAGGGTTAGGTATACAAATGTTCATTATGCAAGTAGTGTTGTGTTCTTGAAAACTGCTAAAAGATTAGATTTTGAGTATTCCCATCTCAAAAAAATGATAGGTATGTAAAGTAATACATATGTTAATTGGCTCATTTAGCTATTCCATAATGTATACATAATTCAAAACAACATATTGTACATAATAAGTATATACAACTTTTATTTGTCAATTTTTTTTTTTTTTTGGCACACTCATGGCCACTGCAGCCTCACGATCCTTCCACCTTAGCCTTCCAAGTAGCTGGAACTACATGTACATACCACCACGCCTGGCTAATTTTTTGATTTATTGTAGAGATGAGGTTTCACCAAGTTGCCCATGTTGGTCTTGAACCTGTGGGCTCAGGCAATCCTCTCACTTCGGCCTCCCAAAGTGCTGGAATTATAGGCGTGAGCCACCATGTCCGACTAATTAAAAAAATTTAGAAAAACTAGCCGGGCTCGGTGGCTCAGCCTGTAATCCCGCATCTTTGGGAGGCTGAGGTGAGTGGATTGTCTGAGCCCGCAGGTTCGAGACCTGCCTGGGCAGGTGAGACCTCATCTCTACAATAAATCAAAAAAATTAGCCGGGCGTGGTAGCGTGCGCCTGTAGTTCCAGCTACTTGGAAGGCTGAGGTGGAAGGATCACCAGAGCCCAGCAGGTTGAGGCTGCGGCCACTGCACTCCAGTCTGGGCGACAGTGAGACTCCAACTCAAAAAAAAAAAAAATTTAAGAAAAATTATCTAAAATTATCTCAGAGGGCCAGGATAGGCAGGTGTGGAGTGTGGAAGGGGATGATTAGCTTTTTAAGAAATTGATAGTATTTGAATTGCTTCACTTTTTGTAACAATCCGATAATACTTCTGTAATAGAGAAAAACAAAATAAGGAGACATTTTAAAAATGTGCCTGCTCTATCTCCAAGGTCTGAAACAGTGTTTGGCATATATTAGGCACTCACTGAATGTTGGTTGCATAAATACACAAATGGATCTTGTTAATATTTGTTGAATACCTACTGTGTGCTTGGTACTGGACAGTAGCTACTGCCTTATAGTTGTGTGGTCTAAAGCCATTTGAGTTAATTGGATTTTGACATATCATGGAACAAACTACATGCCCTCAAACACAACTAACGAAAATTTTACAATCACTTCTTTAGCTGAAGATAGGCATTAAACCCGTTTTCCAAGTGATTCCCAAGGGATCCCACTGATGTGGTTTATTTCATACCTTTGATATATAGGTATGCACCTTCTACACTTCAAGCTGTCGTTTACAGGGTGACGGAGGGGTGATGAGGGTATCTGAATAGGAAAAGTTTTCTGACCCTGATCATAATAACTACATTAGAAAACTCTGATGTGTTTTCCAGCATTACTAAGAACCATTCTTCCATTTTTAAGCACACTGGCTTTGCTATCTATTTACTTATGATAATATTTCACTTGTTATCTGGAAATTCTTTTTTTTAATTGAAAAAGAAAGTTTTTTTAGAAAGCAGATTGGAGAAAGAGAGAAAAGGGGGATTCACCTCCCCCACATTGGGGAGGGCCGCAGAGCTTAAAGAGAAGCATGACCAGTCATAGCTCAATGGAAGCAAGGCCGGGCCAGAGCTTAAGAAAAGCAATGGTGCTTTTTAATTTAAAAATATTTTTAAATTTAAAAATATTTTAAATTTAAAATATTTTTTTAATTTAAAAATATTTCTTCCTTCTTTTCAAAATGTTGGCTCAGTTGAAGAGATTGAGCTTCTACTGTAATTGCTGGTTTAATTGTGTGATAGGTACAACCTCCTTAAGAACTACTGATTATAATGTACAGTCATTTTCTAAGACATTTTCAATCAAGAAAAATGAAGAGCTCAAATGGGATTAGGCTTTTCACTTGTTTCATTTCGGGCATTTATCTGCAATTTGGAACTGTTCACTGCCCATAGGTAAAATTAGCACTATTATTAAGAGCAGTACATTTTTCTGCCCAATAATGTGTTGTGCATGTTAATACAAAATAAGGCAGAAAAATAGGACAACTGTTGTCTTCTTTTTAAACTATAAATTCTTGAGGACTTAATATGTGGTGGGCATTGGACAGAGCTCTTTAAGTAAGCTGTTTCTTTTAATCCTCACAACAATCTTATAAACTGGGCATGATGAAGAAACCAGGGCTAGATGAAAATAAGTGTTAGCCAGGTTCGGTGGCTCAGCCTGTAATTCCAGCACTTTGGGAGGCTGAGGTGAGTGGATTGCCTGAGCCCGAAGGTTCAAGACCCGCCTGGGCAACTTGGTGAGACTTCATCTCTACGATAAAATAAAAAATTAGCTGGGCGTGGTAGCGCGCGCCTGTAGTTCCAGCTACTTGGAAGACTGAGGCGGAAGGATCACCGGAGCCCAGCAGGTCGAGGCTGCAGTGGCCGGGAGCGGCCACTGCACTCCAGTCTGGGTGACTGAGTGAGACTCCAATTAAAAAAAAAAAACAGAAAGAAAATAAGTGTTAAACTCATAATAGAAATTCTCACTGGCTCCAAAGCCTGTGCTCTTAACCACCGGGTTATACTTCTGTCTGTTGCATGGTTATATTTTGGAATTACCTGCTTCTAGAATGGCTTCATCTTAGAAGACTCAGGTAAAACTTAAGCATTTGTATTTCTGTAGTTTCTCTCAGCTTTACGGGTTTCACAGACCCTTGAATCACTGGAGTTTCCAGCTTCTTCCTCTACTTCTGGGTAAAGAGACCAGTTGAGGGAACCCAAAGTTGTGCAGAAGCTGGCTCCCCTGGGGTGACTTTGGTCATCAGGAGACAGGAGTCCCTTCCATGGAGTTGTCTGAGGCACAGTTTTCCCACACATCCTGTCTGGGGACATCCTTCATGGCCAAGCAGTGTACTTTTTAGCTTTCAAGCGATTGGCGTGCATCTTTATGGCTTATTATAAAGCTGTGAATATTTGCATCTGCTTCCAATTCTTCCCTCACTTTCCTTTTCCCTTACTTCACTGCTCTGAGGTTGTAGTTCCCGTAAAACTTTCACACCTTAATCCTAGCCTTAAGCTCCATTTTCTAAGGATTCTGGGCTAAGACATGAAGTTACTCACCACTTACAAATCTTTCCTTGGCTTCTCGTTGCTTACAAAATGTTTATGGGGATGGGGAGAGCAGTTTGGAAATTAGTGGGATTTTTTTTCATCTTCTGGTTGTGGGTATGTTTGAGCAGTTACTTGTTAAAGTATATTATATATTAAGCATATTTTATTTTACATTTTAAGCATAATATATATACCACTGGAGCAGTGGAGAATTTCAAAAGGATGCAAATAAAAGTGATGAGCAGATCAAAGTGTTTATTGAACTAGACCTTATGTCTTATCATATCACTTTTTATTTTTATTTTTTTTAATTTTTAATTTTAAAGATGTGGGGTACAATTCAGGGTTAGGTATACAAATGTTCATTATGCAGGTACCCTTGTTGATGAAGTTTACCCCCCCACCCCCACAGTTTCCCACTACTGGCAATCCCACACCCTCCCACCCTGCAGTTTCCCTCTACTGCCAATTTCTTTCTTATAGTATTATAATTGTTCATGATCCGTTTATGAGTGAGAACATGTGGTACTCAGTTCTGTTTTTCTTTTATATTATAGTTGAGATATTATACTGATTATTTAAAAAACTACTGAATGCAGACAGGTTATATGATCCGTAATTTTAATTTCAGGATAGTAAAGGCAAGCTACACAATCTTTTAATAGAAAGGGGGCATTGGGTGTGATAAGGTTGAGTCTTTTGTTTACAAGATCTGATCCGCATTTCTCAGTTTGATATGTCTGGTCTCTCCAGTCTACTGGTCTCCCCAGTTCCCCCTCTGCAGCCTCATATCCTAATACATCTTTACTCCAGATCATTTCAAAATGCCTACCTTGGACCCTAAGGTCCAAGATGGAAGCATCTGCCTTCTGGGTGGCAGAATGGATGAACAGATGAGGGATGTCAGTGACTCACACATAGAAGGCTCCTGGACAATTCCCATATGACCCTCTCCTTACATCTCTGTGGGTGGAATGGATCATGTAACTCCACTTGGCCACATGTGACTAAGCTTTAAGGGAGGTTGTGAAATATAACCTTTATTTTGGGCCACTGCATGTCCAATTAAAATTTTTATTATTATGGAAGAAAAACAAAATGAAAATTGGAGGTATTGAAAAGTCTCTGCCAATGTTCCTCTGCACATAAAAAAATAAATTGCCTTTCTTTTTCTTTTTTATTTATTTCTTACCTATGTTACAAATATGTTACAGATTTAGGTCTTTTAATCTTTTAACTTTGTTCATGGTGTCTCTCCTCATACAAAGTGTTACAATTATTGTGTAGCTGAATTAGAAATTCTTTCTTTTTTCTTCGCTGTTTCTGGATTTTATGTTTTGTTTAAGTAGGCCTTTCCTGTCTGTATGTTCTCATATTTTATTTTATTTTTTAAATTTATTTTTTACTTTTTATTTTTTTTCAGTTGGAGTCTCACTGTTGCCCAGGCTGGAGTGCAGTGGTACACTCACGGCCACCCCAGCATCAACCTGCTGGGCTCTGGAGATCCTTCTGCCTCAGCCTTCCAAGTAACTGGAACTACAGGCAAATGCTACCATGCCCAGCTAATTTTTGATTTATTGTAGAGATGAGGTCTTGCCAAGTTGCCCTGTCTGGTCTCGAACCCGCAGGCTCAAGCAATCCACTTGCCCCGGCCTCCCAAAGTGCTGGGATTACAGGCTGAGCCACCAAGCCTGACCTGTTCTCATATTTTCTTCTGGTACTTTTATACTTTTGCTTTTTGACTTTGGGTCTTCATTATAGCTGGCATTTTTTGGGGGGTGTAGCATGAGGTAAAGATCTACCTTTATTTTTCCAATTTTTACCTAATTACCTCAACTCATTTACTAAGCGAGGTTTCATTTCTCATTCACTTGAAATGCTACCTTATTTATGATAAGTTAGATTTCAATATACAGTCTGTTATCCTTATTCCAGTTCTATTGAGCTGTCTATGACTCAACTCATACCACAATTTTTATTATTATACTTTTGTAGAAATTTTTCTTTTTTTTTAAGGAGACAGGATCTCACCATATTGATGAGGCTGGTCTTCCTGAACTCAAATCCTCCTGCCTCAGCCTCCTGAATAGCTGGGACTACAGGCACATGTCACGATGCCTGGCTTGTAGAAATTCTTTGTTCTTCCTTTTTTTCTCCCCTTACTCCTTCTTTCTCTCTCCTACTTCCATTTTACCTAGCCAAGCTAATAAGATGCCCCCCCATGAAGAGGAGGCAAACACATGTATGTTTCAGTATGTATTTCCTGAGCCACGAATTATTTTGTCCATTTCCTACTCATCACCCTTCCATCTCTTTGCTGCCCAGTGTCCTGCCTTCCAGGTCTTAGGTCTTACATTGTGTGGGAATGATGAATTTGGAAGGATTGCAACTTGTAGTTCAGACTTTTTTTTGTACTTTCTTTTTTGATTCTTTGGACCCAACATTGTGTAAAACCATCTATTTCTCTTTATTGCTGAATTCTAGTTTCTAGGTTCTCTGAAGATGTGAAAGCATCATTGACACCAGTATATATGAATTCATCTCTTTCTTTATTTCCACTTTTATTCATCTTCTTTGATTGCCTGACTGGTTTCTTCAGGAAGGATGTAGCTCTTCTGTGAATTAGTGAGTGGGTGAACCTCAGAATTATGTGGCACTTGAGAGAGTTACATGGTGCTCAGTAGTCCCATATGGCCTTGGGAACAGTTTGCTACCCCAAATTCTGGCTGAATTTGTCCTGGATGCAGATAATGAGGAAGTTCATGTGACTCATCATAATGGGAAATTGGCATCTCTCTCTCTCTTTTTTGAAGTTTTATTTTTTTAAATTTTAAAATTTAAAAATTTTTAATTTTTTAGACTAGAAAATATAGTTTATTTAGAAAGCAAATTAGAAAGAGAGAGAGAAAAAGAGGTGATTCACCTCCCCAAGGTAAGGTAGGAGGGCAATGCCAGGAAGCATGATGATAGCCACAGCTCAAAAAGCACATGGCCACACCAGAATCTAGTAAGGGAATGGTGGTGACAATGGGCAGAAGTTTTAAATTATAAAATCCAACATACAGTTTTTTTCTTATGGATTATGTTTTTGCTGGTATATCTAAAAACTTATCATCAAACCCAAGATTTCCTAGGTTTTCTCCTATGTTTTTTTCTAGAAGCTTTATAGTTTTACATTTAGGTCTATGATTCTTTTTTTGTTGTTGTTGAGTCAGAATCTCACTCTGTGGCCCAGGCTGGAGTGCAGTGGCATGCTCATGGCCACCACGTGCAGCCTTGACCTGCTGGGCTCAGGCGATCCTTCCGCCTCAGTCTTCCAAGTAGCTGGAACTACAGACACACGCCGCCACACCCTGGTCTCGAACCCATGGGCTCAGGCAATACTCTTGGCATCTCTCTCTCTAGGGCTCTACTTCCCCAGGTGCTTGGGGCCACTCTGCTGCCACCTGCCTTGACTTTCCCTATGGTTATGGCCTGACTAGGGTTTTTCTTTTTCAACATTTTATTGGTTCTAATACAGTTACTTTTCCAGATAAGAACTCAGGTGATCCTCCTGTCTCAGCCTTCCAAGTAGCTGGAACTACAGGCATGTGCCACCATGCCCAGCTAATTTTTTGATTTATTGTAGAAATGAGGTGTTGCCAAGTTGCTCAGGCTGGTCTTGAACCTGTAGGCTCAGGCAATCCTCTCACCTTGGCCTCCCAAAGTGCTGGGATTATAGGCGTGAGCCACCGTGAATGGCCCCAATCCTTTTCTTATAGTATTATGATAATTGTTCAAGGTCCACTTATAAGTGAGAACATGTGATACTCAGTTCTTTGTTTCTGTGATAGGTCACTCAGTATTATAGATTCTAAGTCCATCCAGGTTGCCGTGAAGTTGATAATTTTGTCCTTATTTTTAGCTGTGTAATATTCCATCATGTATATGTACCACGTTTTTAAAATCCAGTCTTCTTTCAATGGGCAGCACAGTTGGTTCCATGTTCTTGCTATTGTGAACAATGCTGCAATAAACCTACATGTGCAGGTATCTTTTCCATAGATTGATTTGAGTTCTTCCGGGTATACTCCCATTAGGGGGATTGTGGGGTCATATGGAAGGTTGATTTTCAGATCTTTTGGGAATCGCCAAACTGTTTTCCACAGAGATTGTATTAGTTTACACTCCCACCCACAGTGTAGAAGTGTTCCCTTTTCACTGCATCCTTTCCAGCATGTGTTGTTTTTTTGTTATTGATGATGGCCATCCTGACTGGAGTTAGGTGGTATCTCAATGTGGTTTTTATTTTGCATTTCTTTGATGACTAGTGAGGTTGAGCATTTTTCATGTATCTGTTGGCTGCTTGTATTCTTCTTTTGAGAAATGTCTATTCATTATCGTTTGTCCACTTTGTAATGGGGTTGTTTTTTTCTCCTCCCCAGCACGTTTGAGTTCCTAGATTCTAGATGTTAGGCCTTTGTCAGACATACAGTTGGGAAATATTTTTTCCTAGTCTGTGACCTGTCTCCTTGCTCTCTTGATGGTTTCTTTGGCTTTGCAGAAACTTGTCAGTTTAATGAGGTCCCAGTTGTCTATCTTATCTTTTATGGCATGGGCACTTGGGCTTTTGATCAGGAATTGGTTGCCAGTTCCAATTTCCATAAGGGTGTCTCCTGCATTTTCTAAGAATCTTATAATCTGAGGTTTTATGTTTAGGTCTTTGATTCAGAGTTGATTTTTGTGTATGGTGCTAGGTAGGGGTCTTGTTTTAATCTTCTGCATGTGGTTAGCCAGTTTTCCCAGCACCATTTACTGAATAGGTTCTCCTCCTCCCAGTGGTTGGTGGTGGAGGCTTTGTCGAAGATGAGCTGGGTGAGAAACTGAGGTTTTGCTTCTGGAATCTCTAACCTCAGAACAGATTTTGATGCCATGAGCTGGGGCTTTAGTGGGTTTTGTGTGTGTGTGTGTGTGTGTGTGTGTGTGTGTGTGTGTGTGTGTTTGTGTGTGTGTGCACGCACGCACACATGAGCATGTGCATGCATATGTGTATAGAATAGTTGTGGTGGTGGGAGATAAGCATGAAAAATTTTCCTTTATAGTTTCATTTTAATAGGAATTTTAGAGGGAAAACTATATTTGCTGGCTCAGTCAGCCATCTTGAACTATAGGCTGATAATTTTTATGAGATAAAACAATCTATATTTAAAAAAGAATCAAGGCCAAACAAGCAAATACAGTCTAGTTTACGTTAAAATGTTGTTAATATGTTATAAAGCCACTGAATACCCATTGAAAAGTTGCCATAGTAACAGCGATTTTCATGACATGAATTTCGACACTAGATTCTTAAGTGATGGCATGCTTTGTTATTTGCTTTAAGGTGTCTTTAGTTCTCCCTCTCCCTCTCCTCTTCTCCCCCCTCCCCCTCCCCCTTCTCTCTCTCTCATCTCTTTGGGAAACAGAAAATAGGAGAGGGGCCTGGACCTGATGTAGTTCTGTGATTTAAAGCAACAGAAATCAATTTGGGTCCATTTAAACCGAAAATATTTTATTGGTAGGAGGAAGGGATGGTTCACTGAGTTAAAGGAAATGCAGAAGATGGGCTTCAGAGGGGTTTTTTTTGGGGGGGGTCAGAAATATGGAGCAACTCTGAGGACCTGGGGAGCAGTGATCATGAGACAGCCTCTTCAGGGCAAACCATGAGGACAAGTGAGCTCTTACTGTTTTCAGTTTTGTTTCCCTGTGTTCAAGGTTCAGGCTGGGCATGGTGGCTCATACCTGTAATGCCAGCATTTTAGGGGAGGCCAAATTGAGAGGATTCTTGAGCCCAGGAACTCGAGACCAGACTGGGCAACATAGTGAAACCTCATCTCTATGAAAAAAAAAATGAGCCAGATGTGGTGGTGTGTGCCTGCAGTCCCAGCTACTCAAGGAGGATCACCTGAGCCCAGGAGGTCAAGGAGTTGTGGTTGTGCCACTGAACTCCAGCCTGGATGACAGAGTGAGACTCCCGACTCAAAAAAGGGGGGAGAAAAAAAAAGAAGAAGAAAGAGAAGCAAAGGTTCAGATTCCGGGGGGCTTCTGATCTGCCTGTACATACACACACACACATTTCTTTTACTTGTAAAGCAGATTCTTGCATAGAATTTTTTCCAGGGGTTCATAACCTCTTTCAGAGTATAAATAATAAATCATAGGTAGTAAACTAGGGATGGTCATACAAGAAATGCCAGTTTCAATGGAGAAACACACTATGCCTGAACAGCTTCAATTCTCTACAGTTTTCTTAAAACTTGCCTTTCTCTGCAAGGCGTGGTAGCTCAAGCCTGTAATCCTAGCACTTAAGGAGACCAAGGAGAGAGGATTGCCTGAGCTCAGGAGTTCGAGACCAGCCTGGGCAACTTGGTGACACCTCGTCTCTACAATAAATAAAAAAATTAGCTGGGTGTGGTGGCACATGCCTGTGGTTCCAGCTACTTGGAAGGCTGAGGCAGAAGGATCACCTGAGCCCAGCAGGTTGAGGTTGCGGTGGCTGTGAGTGTGCCACTGCACTCCAGCCTGGGCGACAGAGTGAGTACTCCAACTCAAAATAAATAAATAAATAAGCAAATAAATAACAATGCATTTCAGCTTCTAAGAAAAGTTTACTGATGAAAATTCACCTCAGCCTTCTAAGTAGCTGGAACTATAGGCACACACCACCACGCCCGGCTAAGTTTTTGATTTATTGTAAAGAAGAGATCTCACCAAGTTGCCCAGGTTGGTCTCGAAACTGTGGACTGAGGCAATCCTCCCACCTTGGCATCCACAGTGCTGGGATTATAGGTGTGAGCCACCATGCTCAGCAGTTATTTATTTTCAAATGTTTTAATCTACTTGTTGCTTTTGTTAATTTATGTAATTGCAGACATTTTGTTATATATAGCAAAGTAGCGTTAAGCTAAAATAAAGTCTCTCATCAGTACATTTCACTCACGAGTCTCCTGTTTTATCATGTTATCTTCCAGGGACCTTCACTATGGCTCCTTCCCTAGCTCTTCCTTTCTTGTAGGCAATGTCCAAAATGCTACACATTTCTAGATCTCACTTTCCCTTCTTCCTCCTGTCCTCTTACTTTGATGTTCTCCTTTTAATACCAGGTAAATATTCAAACAGAATCATTACTGCATAGAGTGAGTTAATGTTACCTTTGGAAGAGTGCATTTTTGTTCCCAATTCTTCAACCTTCCTTATGTCCCCACACTTTGCCATGTGACTTTGTGGTTCTTCTTACTAGAGGTGGGGTATATTTGTCTCACTGCTGTTGGAACTGGCCACATGACTTGCTTTGACCAATGGGATGTCAGTGAACATGGTGGCAAGTCTTCAAATATGCTCGTGGATTTTGGCTTGCCCTCTTGTATACTTCTGCATTGCCATGCACATATCCTAGGTAGTCTACTGTTCCCAGAAGAATGTGTGACATGTGGAGCAGAGCTGTTCCAACAAACTCACACTCCCACAGCTTGAGACTGAGTTCTCCTAGCAGACCTGCAGACTTATGAACAGGAGGATAAAAGCTCCTCGTTGCATGCTTTTCAGTTTTGGAAGAATCTGGTAAGCAGCATTCTTGTGGCAATACTTAACATATATTGCTTTTACTGGTGGATGCATTTTCATATAAACTGGGGTATTCCAAAGTTCATACTGGTATTCATGTGACTATTTTATAGGATTCATGCAGGGTAGAGAGAAAATGCTGGGCAGAAGGTGTCTTGTGGGATTTCCTCAGTGTGCAGAAGGAAGCAAAAACCTAGTAAATAAATGTTGGTTGTGCACACTAGCTGATCCATGTTTTCATTAGAAAATGAAGTAGCGCCAGGTGCAGTGGCTCACACCTGTCATCCCAGCCCTTTGGGAGGCAGAGGCGAGAGGATTGCCTGAACTCATGGATTCGAGACCAGCCTGGGCAATATGGCAAGACCTCGTCTCTACAATAAATAAAAAAACTTAGCCAGGCGTGGCTGAGCGTGCCTGTTTGTTCCAGCTACTTAGAAGGCTGAGGTGGAAGGATCGCCTGAGCCCAGCAGGTGGTGGCTGTGAGTGTGCCACCGCACTCCAGACTGGGCAACAGAGTGAGACTCTGACTCAAAAAAAAAAAAAAAAGAAAAAAGAAAGTTAAGTAGATTCTGAAAAGCCCTTATAACACAGAATCCTTTCCCAGCTAAGCACATTTCCACTGTAATTCTAGTAAGATTAGGGCGTGGCTCTAGGTATTCTAAGCTTGCCAGGACCTTGATAGTGCTTGAATCTCTGCTTCGTCTGTTATCCAGCAGACTCCCAGGTAGAAGTCTTCCAAGGAAGACGCCACAAGCAGTTTCCTGGAACTTGCTCTGCCTGTGAGACTGATTTGGAGTTCAGTGCTCTAGTTTTTTTGGGTGTGTCTATAAATATTGGTGCTTTTTCTTTTTGAGTCAGAGTCTCACTCTGTCCCCCAGTCTGGAGTGCAGTGGCATGCTCATGGCCACCCCAGCTTTGACCTGCTGGGTTCAGGCGATCCTTCTGCTTCAGCCTTCCAAGTAGCTGAAACTACAGGCATGCACCACCATGCCCAGCTAAGTTTTTGATTTATTGTAGAGATGAGATCTCACCAAGTTGGTCTCGAACCACTGGACTCAGGCAATCCTCTCGCCTTGGCCTCCCAGAGTGCTGGGATTACAGGCTTGAGCCACTGCACCCGGCAAAAATGGATGTTTTTTCAGAGACTCTTTGTGTGTGGCAGCAGGCGGTATGTAGAGGATTCTCATCTGGCATCACATCTTCCAGGAGCTTAGGCTCTGATAGGACAGCATAAATTGGGTTTTTAAATCTTTATTGTTTTAATGCTTACAACAAAATACTTGCTTCTTATAAAATAACCCAACATTCCATAAATAAATGACATTATCATTAAAAGTTCTCAGTAATCCTATGTCTCAGAGATAACTACTCTCAATTCCTTTGGATTTTCTATGCATTATACACTTTTTCTTTAAACAAAAATGGGATTACACTAATGCCATTTTGCAGCTTGTTTTTTTCTACATAGCGATATATTGTAGATCTCTTTCCTTGTGAGTCAATCTTCTATTTTTGTTATTCATTATTTTCTTCACAGATAGAACTATTTAAAAAATGATTCTCTTTGAGGTATAATTTTGTTCTCTTTTCTAGGACTGTATCAAAAACTAACATCATCGTTTATTTGCAATGGATGAAAACAGTAAAAACTTGGAAGAAAAAAATTTTTTTTTTTTTTTGAGTTGGAGTTTCACTCTGTTGCCCAGGCTGGAATGCAGTGTCATGCTTCCGGCCACCGCAGCCTTGACCTGCTAGGCTCAGGCGATCCTTCTGCCTCAGCCTTCCAAGTAGCCAGAACTACAGGTGCGTGCTACCATGCCCAGCTAAATTTTTTTTTTTGTGTGTGTGTGTGTGTGACTCAGACTCTCACTCTGTCACCAGGCTGGAGTGCAGTGGTGTGTTCATGGTTTATGGTATTTTTGACCTTATAGGCTCAGGTGATCCTTCTGCCTCTGCCTCCCAAGTAGCTGGGACTACAGGCATGTGCTATTATGCTTGGCTAATTTTTTCTTTTTTGTAGAGATGAGGTCTTCCTATGTTGCCCAAGCTAGGCTTGAGCTCGTGGAGCCATCTTTTCACCTTGGCCTCCCAAAATGCTGGGATTACAGGCATAAGCTACCATGCTTGGCCTGGAAGAAAAAATTTGAAGAAGATATTGGATAACCAAAATCAATGCTAAAATTCCAAGTAATAAACATTTATACTCTTTACTCAGGAGTGGATTTCAGTCTGAGTCAACTTTGTAAACATTTTAAGATTTTACTTTTTAAAATTAAATTAAAATTTTTAAAGTTTTTGAGTTGGGATCTCATTCTGTCACCCAGGCCGGAGTGCAGTGGCACAATTACTGTTCACTACAGCCTCAGACTTCTGGGCTAGGGCAATCCTTCTGCTTCAGCTTCCCAAGTAGGTGGAACTACAGGTGCTTACCACCTTGCCTGGATAATCTTTTGATTTTTTATAGAGACAGGGTCTTGCTACATTGCATAGGCTGGTCTTGAAGTCCTGGGCTCAAGCAATCTTTTCACCTCAGATTCCCAAAGTACTGGGATTATAGGCATGAGCCACTGCGCCTGGCTAAAATGTTTTTTACTTTAGACACAATTTTTATGCCTTAGTATAAACCCTTAGTAGAAGCAAGACATTAGAGAGGATGCCTACATGATGAAGCAGCAAGAAGTGACAAATGCCATTCTGACTCCAAGGAAGGATTCAGAAAAAACATTTCAAAAGAGTTCAAAAAATTAATCATTTAGAGCCTTGGTAAAGGGTTAACAATTCCTCAAGAGTTCCTGAAAGTAGTTCCCATAAGGAAGCAGGTATTCATCATCGTCCCAAGCCATAGGGAAGACACATTGCCCACTCTGTTGAAACAGAAAAGTTATGATGCATCTTTTTAAACACATTTTGATGTGTAAAATTACTTATGTGTAAAAATTATTTATTTATTTATTTTTAATTAATTTTTTTTGAGTTGGAGTCTCACTCTATCACCCAGGATGGAGTGCAGGGGCATGCTCACGGTCATACAGCCTTGACCTGCTGGGCTCAGGTAATCCTTCCGCCTCAGCTTTCCAAGTAGCTGGAACTACAGCCATGTGCCACCGAACCTGGCTAATTTTTTGATTTATGGTAGAGATGAGGTCTCGCCAAGTTGCCCAGGCTGGTCTCGAACCCCTGGGCTTAGGCAATCCTCTCACCTCGGCCTCCCAAAGTTCTGGGATTATAGGCATGAGCCACTGCACCCAGCCAAAATGTGTAAAATTTAAAAAAATTAAATGCATAAAAGGCAAGCTCCAGTTACAGGAGGAAGATGATTGGGCAGCTCCTCTTCACTTGCTAAGTAGACCCTGTGGTCCGTCTTTGGTGAGGGCTGGGGAAGCAGCACGGGCCCACTTCCCCGGCTCCCCTCTGCAGATAGGTTGGCCATGAGACCAAGGTGTCTCCAGGGGATGTGAGCAGAAGGGAAGGGCATCGTTTTCAGATCTAGCCCATAAACAACATCCTTCTTCCTCTTCCCTCATTTGTTGGTGGAATGTGATCGTCCAGGGAGATCTGAAAAGCCACGAATTGAAGATGGTTCCTGTCCTTCCTCTCTATTCCAGGCTGAATCAACTTTGAAGTAAGCAAGAAAGTAATTTTCATTTTGTTCTGCTCTTGAGAAAATGGGGTTTATTTTTACAGGGGCAAGCATTATCTTTACTTACAGTATGATACAGAGAAACATACTCCTATTCCAGGAATGCTGGCACTCTGTGAAGATAGTCCAACTCCATTTGCTTATTATCTATGTGAGAAGTCTTATTACCACGAAAATATGACAACAGGTGGACCTAGTGAGGCTTTTGGCATAGTGTCTTTCCCATTGTCCAATGACTGATGATGAGAATCCCCTGTGTTTGACATTACACAGTCACTGCTTTTGGCCTTGAATGGGGTGTCAGTGGGACTGGGGGGACTTTAGCTGTATAACCCTTGAACATCCCTGGAAACTGTTTGGTTCAAATCTTCCCTTATGTCTTTCAGCATGGTTCTGTAGTTTTCTCTCAATGTATGTTCTCCACATTTCTCTCATTTATCCCTAGTGGTTATTCTATATGTGTAAATATATTGTTGCTATTGGAGAAGAATTTATATTTTTCATAATATTGATCATATTTGGCTTATTCATATATTGGAAAGTTAGTGATATGGCTAATTTATTTCGTCACTAGCCCCTTAGTGAATATTCTGGTAAGTTCTGAGAGTTTGGCAGTTGATTTACTGAAGTTTGTAGATAGACTATGATGTGATAATTCTGTCCTCTTTCTGATAGTTAAATTTACTTCTTTTTATTGCCTTATCCACTCCCATTTGCTAAAATATTCAAAGCAATGTTAAATAGTTGTCATGTCAAATATTCTTGTCTTGATTGTAAAACTTACATCTATATGTGTAAGGGGCCTGATTTCTTATTTTTTTTTCTATTCAGGTAACTTGGAGGTGTGTTATTTTCAAATGATGCCAACTGGGGTATGGAAGAACAGGTAAATCCTTCTTTAGGATGACAGAAAGTTAGAAGAACAAAAATACAATTTTCTCCTTTAAGTATGGAAGCCAAATTTATCAAGAAAGTGCTGGTTAGCTAGATTTTGAAGGTTCAAGAGAAGTCTCTAAGACAGTGTTTTTGCTTTGATTGAACTAATGTTTTCCAACTCCTGACACCCAAGGAGAAGATAAGAACATTTTTTAGTACTAAGAAATCCCATTAGCTCCTTTCTTGTAGCACACAATAGAACTTTTGTTTGATTTACTGTCTCTAACACTTGTGAAATAGTGTTTAGATAATTATATTATTTTAATAGAGGTTTTTATGAAGAGGAATAATAAATGGCTCAAATATTCAGCAATGTAAATGGTTCACAGCAGACTTCTGAGACCTCCCTTAACAACGGATTGTAATCAACATTTTTATAAAAACATACACCTGATTTCTTCCACAATCATAGATTAAAAAAATAAAACAATTATTGGCATTTTACACTTCAAAACCTAAACACAATGCCATAAATAATGGGGTAAGATAATTATGCGACCATGGATAACCCAAATCACAATGTAAACTAAATTCATTCAGGCTACATACAAAATAGATTTAATGGAAGCTTATTTGGCACATACTATGTTCAGAAATAGGCAGACACTCTTCAGTTCTATGTATCACCCACTGTCCTCAGCTCTGTGCTCTTCCTTGTCCCTTCTTCACCATCTCTCCCCTTTGAGGAACCCACTCACGAAGGAACTCATTCAGCCTAACTTCTTCTCTTTTCCCTCTGCTCACCCTCCCCAGCTCTAAACCTGGAGGCAGTTGAGGCCACTCAGGGGTAAATGTGCCAGGTGTGCAGCTGGCTGAGTGAGAAATGGAGCACACCTGGGAATGATCTGCCAGCCCTCCTGCCCTGCCTCTGCTCATTTCCGGTACCCTTTCCTCCCAGGAGGGATCTGGGCAGTCAGCCTCCATCCTCTCTGGGTCACTTTGCCTGTACCTGAAATGTTATCTAGATGTATGACAGGCCAGGCTTAGGGCTATTTGAGATCAGGTGGATGGGGGTAGTAGGAGCTAGAGCTGCCATGATGTTGCCCTGTGTGGGCTCTGTACAGCTGGGCTAGTCCACGTAACAGGGGACTGCAGACAACAGCAGTGTGGGCAGCAGTCTCACTGAAGGCTGCTCCTCTGGTAGGTAGGAAGAGGACTGTTGTGGACTGAATGTTCCCCCCCAACATCCATGTATCTCAGGCCTATCTCCCAGTGTGGTAGTTTTTGGAGGTGGGGACTTTGGGAGGTAATTAGGTTAAGATTAGGTAACGAAGGTGGGATCGTCATGATGGGATTAGTGCCCTTCTAAGAAGTGGAAGATAGAAAACTTTATCTTCTTCCACACACATGTACTGAGGAGAGGCCATGTGAGCACACAGTGAGAAGGTGGCTGCCTGCAAGCCAGGAGGAGAGCCCTCACCAAGAACTGAATCTGCTGGCATTTTGATCTAAGACTTCCCAGCCTCCAGAACTGTGGGAAATAAATGTGTTGTCTGAGTCACCCAGTCTATGGTATTTTGTTATACCAGCTCGAGCTAAGACAGGGTCATTCCACATAGTAGAATGTGTGGTGTGCCTCTATGGGTTCAATGTTTTCAAATAATAGGCACCTTATAAAGTATGAATTTTCCTTCCCCATAATAATTTTAATTTTTCCATAAATTTGTTATTGTTGTGTCTCAAAAAGAATTTTAACAATTTACAAACAAGGTCTAGCTCTGTCACCAAGGCTGAATGGTATAAACATAGCTCACTGCAATCTTGAACTCCTGGCTTCAAGCCTCCCAAGCAGCTCCCAAGCACCAAGGACTATGCATCACCAAGTCTGGCTAATTTTTTTTTTTTGAGTTGGAGTCTCACTCTGTCACCCATGCTGGAGTGCAGCGACATAACTCATGACCATCGCACCCTCTACCGCTGAGTTCAGGTGATTCTTCCGTCTCAGTCTTCTAAGTAGCTGGAACTACAGGCGTATACCACCACACCCAGCTAATTTTTTTATTTATTGTAGAGATGAGGTCTCGCCAAGTTGCCCGGGCTGGTCTGAAACCCATGGGCTCAGAGAATCCTCTCACCTCTGCCTCCCAAAGTGCTGGGATTATAGGCATGAGCCACCATGCCTGGCCTAATTTTTAAAATTTTTTATAGAGATGGAGGTCTCCCTAAGTTGTCCAGGTTGGTCTTAAACTCATGGCCTCAAGCTATCCTCCCACCTTGGCCACCCAAAGTGCTGGAATTACAAGTGCGAGCCACCGTGCCTGACCACTATTATTGTACCTTAATGGAATACTCTAAAACATGTTCACCTAGCCCTGGATAATTCAGAATTTAATCTGTGTGTATGTATACTTTTTTATGCTCTGTATCTTCTCTTTCAAGAATGTGACTTTTTTTTTTTTTTTTTTTGAGTCAGGGTCTCACTCTGTTGCCAGGCTGGAGTGCAGTGGCATGCTCACAGCTCACTGCAGCCTAGAACTCCCGGGCTCAGGTGATCCTTCCACCTCAAACTCTTGAGTAGCTGAGACTACAGGTGAGCACCACCATGCCTGGCAAATTTTTTGATTTATTGTAGAGAATAGATCTTGGCATGTTGCCCAAGCTTGGTATGAATGTGACTTTTGAAATAGGAGTACCTGCAATGATTTGAACTTACCTTTGTTGATAAGATTGCAGAGCACAGAAAGATTCCATGATTTCCTGTGCTTTGGTTTCCGTTTGTTGGTTGGAGGAAGACCTGTCTGAGCAGTTTCTATGGAAGGCTGTGTGGGTGGCAAGCTCTGAGCCTTGCACATCTGAGTGTGTGCATGTTGTTTTTCAGGGGAAACACAATTTGATTGGTGAATTGTTGGATTACAGCTTTTCCTCTTAAAATTCTGGCTTTTATGTTATGGCAAAAATTAACTTGACTTTTCTTTCTTTGTAGGTAATTTTGTTTTTGCTGCTTTGATGGTTACAGGATTAATTTCTTACCTTGAAGTTCATTATTTATGTCCTTGTATGTCTGGGAGCCGGTCTTTGCCATTAATTCCATCTGGCTCCTGGTGAGTACTTTTCATTTGAGGATATAATTCTTTCTTTTTTCAGTTCAGGCAAATTTCTTTTTCTTTTTTTCTTTTTATGATTGTGGCTTCTTCCCTATTTGTTCTGGTTCTTTCCTTAGTCATTTACATTATTCATATGTTGAATTGCTGGTCTGTTTTCAGAATCTCTTATTTTCTTTCTCATAATTTTGTCTCTGTTTCCTTTCTTTAGCTTTCTGGAAAAGCATCTAAAATTTGTCCAAACGTTATTGATTTAATTTTTTCTTGTGTTGGTTCTACTCTGCATTATTCCTTTCTGTTCTCTTTAAGTTTCTGTCATCACATATCTGATATCACAGCATTCTTTCCTGCTCTCGTCTTTTTTTAGTCTGCCTGGGTCTCAGCCAGACTCTTTCAACTCAGATGACTGCCTTAACATCTTATCCTGACATGTCCGCCTGGACCTGCCCTGCTCTGCTCACAGCCCCTTCTAGAGGACCCTGGAGGGGCCAGTCCAGCATACCAGAGGTACCCTCCCTCCTTGGCCTTGGCTGATGGGACCAGTGATGGACATTTGCACTATAGAGGCTTCATCGTTCATGAATTTGAACAGAGACAGAAAAGAAAGCAAGTTGTCCAGGCATTATTGCTTCATAGAATTCACCTTTTAAGAACTAAATGAGTGCACAAAACAGATGTGTAGGGATACTTAGGTATTCAAGAAACATCACACTTAAACTCTCTGTTTCTTGTCTTAATTTTGACTCTGAACCCCATCTCATTAGACTGGTGGAAATTCACTTAATTTTATTGTATGACTTTTTCCAGTCCAGGTTGGTCAAATGGGGCCTCCCAGACCTTTAAGACACTGGTATGGATGCTCCAGGTGTTGGTTCTTGGTCTGCTCTGTTGATTGCTGAGCCATCCTGCATAGTACTGTCAGGTCTCGGCTCTGCTATTTTGTGCCAGGCACGGTGCACACAGTTCTTTGGTATAACCAGAAACCTCTCAGTGATTCCTCTTAGGGGCCTGTACCTCCAGGCTCTGCCAGGGAGAGGGCTCTAGTTTCAGCTCTATGGAGGATCACTGGGCTCCTGTTCCCCCTGGCAGGCTTCTGGGAATCTTTTCTTGGCTTTAGGGAATATACTCACTATTCCTTCATGTTCCCTCAGAGAATCTTTTCTCCCTCAGGACATTTGGCCAATCTCCCAGCTATTGGGTTCTGGAGCAACAGTCAGGAAGGGAAGTGTCACAGCAAGTCCCACTTTCTGTCCTGCCACCAACCTCCACAGGGAGGGAAACAAAGAGGCTGCTAATGCTTGAAAGAGAAAAGAGAAAAGGACAAACCAACTTCTATTACGTAATGCTATACTAGTTATTGTCTCTGAAATTCTCCGTTCTCTCACATATTTCAGATTTTAAAAATAGGCCCTATGATATTGTTACTATTATTTCTGTTTATTCAAACTTAATCTATGAAATTCTATTCAAGATGAGTTTTTATCCTCAGAATAGGTAAAGTCTATTCTTCTTGGGTGGTCTCACTTTCTACTTGGATGCTTTCAGGATCTTCTTCCTGACAGGAGCTGTAGGCTGGTTCCCTGCTCAGCAGTGGGACAGTCTGAGGGGGAATGTGCAGGTGGTTAAGACTAGAGCAGTCCTGGTGGGACATAGGGCACAACTGTCTCTGAGGAAATGACTGCTTGCTGTGGCCAGGGCTTCTTTCTCATGCTCCCACTCACTCTATCAGGAAGAATCCTGCTCTTCCCTGGACGTGCCCTGACTCTTGCCTACCCTCTTCCAGACATTGCTATCTGTGGTCTCAGAGCTGACCCTTGTTATGTGGGGACGATGTACCTTCTTCTTTCACTGCTGCTCTGGTTTGAGATTATACCCCAGGCCCTGGTCTTCCTTCCTCCCTGATCCATTGATTGGAATTTCCTCCAAAGGAGAGGGGAATGTTTAGGGGATTCAGGTTCTTCTTTACTTCCTTCCCACCCAGACAAGGTAATTTTCTCTAGGAAGTGAGTTGGACGTTGGCTTTCGCCTCCTTTCTTCATTCTGGTCACAACTATTATGGAAGAACTTTCTGGTTCGTGGATGGTACCTTTTCTTAACTCCAAGCACCAATGAGATTTGTCCCAGTTTTATATTTCCTTAGTCATTTTAGACTCCTATGCTCAGGTCACCATCTGCTTTTTGAGTTCAACATCTTCTCCCACCCCTCCCCTACCAGTTATCTGTTGCCTTTAATTAATACCTAAATAGATAACACATTCTTTTATGATTATAATATAGAAATGTCTATGAACAAAACAGATACTTTTTTTTGGCAAATGCCCGGGAAAGAGTGGTTCCAGTCAAGTCCATTCAAGGTTTTAAGCAGCTACATTGATGCAGCCAGAGTGTGGTCAGTATTTGGGGTCAGAGGTAAATATTTGCAATCTATGCATCTTTTTTTTTTAAGTCAAATTCTCACTCTGTCATCCAGGCTGGAGTGTAGTGGCACCATCACGGCTCACCACAACCTCGACCTCCTGAGCTCAGGTGATCCTTCTGCCTCGGCCTCCTGAGTAGCTGGGACTACAGGCATGAACCACCATGCTTGGCTTTTTTTTTTCCTATGTGTGTGTGTGTGTGGCAGAGATGAGGTCTCACTACATTGCCTAGGTTGGTCTTGAACTCCTGGGCTCAAGCTGTCCTCCTGCCCCAGCCTCCCAAATTGATGGGATTATAGGCATGAGCCACCACACCCGGACTTTTGCATCCCTTTGATTTTTCTTCTTTTAGTGCCTGATTAATCAACGGGTGTCAAAGAATAGTTCTCGTCTCCTTAAATTCTTCTGATTTGATTAGGATTTTATTTTATTTTATTTATTTATTTTTTTGAGTTGGAGTCTCATTCTGTCGCCCAGACTGGAGTGCAGTGGCTGTTCCTGGCTACCGCAGCCTCGACCTGCTGGGCTCCGGCGATCCTTTCGCCTCAGCCTTCCGAGTAGCAGGAATTACAAGCGCACGCTACCACGCCCGGCCAATTTTTTTATTTATTGTAGTGATGAGGTCTCACCTGCCCAGGCGGGTCTCGAACCCGCGGGCTCAGGCAATCCACTCACCTCAGCCTCCCAAAGGCGCGGGATTACAGGCTGAGCCACCGAGCCCGGCTTGATTAGGATTTTATACGTCACCCTGCAGCCTTCTGAAGTGCTGGTGACTTTGATAGCTGTAGCTCGAGAAAACTTTTCTTTGAGAATTTGGGTCTCTCTGAGCTCCCCTTCAGTCTAGAAGGCAAGTATCCAATGAATCCAATGCAGGAGAGGAAACCTGTGAATTCTGTGCAGCAGAGGTGCTACCAGGGCAGGGCTCCATGCCTGGCTGATGCAGGTGGCCGCCCAAGATTGCTGAGCCACCTGAACGCTGAGCATCCTTTTGAAAACGATTAAAAAATATTTTAAAGATGTGGAGTGCAATTCAGGATTAGGTATACAAGTGAACATCGTACAGGTAAAGTTTGGGCCTCCCTTTGGTCCCACTTTGCCTGGTTTGAGATCATGTACTCTTATCGATGTTCAAACAATTTTTTGAACTTTTCATTTTGAAATAATTCTAGATCTGCAGAAAAGTTGCAAAAATACTAGCTTTCCTCTCTACCCTTCATCCAGCTTCCCCTGTTAACATCTTATGTAATTGGGAAATTAACATTAGTACAATGCTAGTACTAAATTGCATACCTTATTAAACTGTTCTCAGCTTTCCCCTCAATGTCCCAATTTTAAGCATTTTTTATAAAATGATTTTTAGAGCCTAGTGAGGTGACTCATGCTTGTAATCCTAGCGACTTAGAAGGCTGGGGTGGGAGGATCGATTGAGCCTAGGAGTTTGAAACTTCAGTGAGCTATGATTGTGCCATTGCATTCCAGCTTAATGGCTTGCCTTGGATCTGTGATCAGACCTTGAGGCCAAAAGTAGGTCATGCTAATTTTAAGCTATACATTTAGTCATTTGCATATTAGTTTTGAAATCACAGACCAGCACAGTACCAGGCATGTAGTCTTGACGTCTTGACTGAGTGAACATTGACTGTGGCCCTGTTCTTCACATTGTGATTTCAAAGACAAATTAGATGGCATCTCTGACTTTAGCTTTAAAACCTCTAGAGGAAACATGTTCTTATTTTGGTAGTTCGAAAGATGAACTGTGAGGTTTTCTCTAAGGAGCACTTAGGAGCAACTACTCTCTAGAGATCATGTATTGTTGTGAAGAGCTTTGCTTTTCTGAATATTAGGACTAGATTGTGATCAATGAAAAAAATTGAGTGGGTCAGTAATACTAATCTTTTAACAAATGGTGAAAACTGGGGTGGGACAGGGAGAAGAGGTGTCAGGTATCAGGAAATGTAATAGTTTTGGCTGACCTCCTCACCACACCTAGGAATACATTATTTTGTGAGCAAACTAACGGTACCCTCGCATTTATGGAACAAAGATAGCACTGATATTCAGATAACACTTTACAGTCAGTGGTTTTCCATATAGTATCTCATTAAAAATGCTCCTCTCAAAACTTGATCTTGCTGATCTGATGTGCAGAGTGAAATAAAGCATCTTCACTGGCTCAGTTTCTTTCCAGGCTTAGAGACAGCTTGGATCCAGAGGCCCCCTGAGAGGCCAGTGAGTGGGACTTTCAATATGCTGTGTCCGCTTCAGACGACTTTCACACCTATGCTGTCAAGACTGGTGTCTTCCCCCACAGAAATGGCCTTACCTAGGTCTTCTCTCAGCCTTATTCTGGTTTCCCTGCTGTGCAGTTCAAATGTTCTATTAATGAAGGAATGACTAGCTGATAGAAATGAAGTGGAGAAGGCCCGTTGTGGGAGCTCATGCCTGCAATCCCAGCACTTTATTAGGCCGAGGTGGGAGGATCGCTTGAGGCCAAGAGTTTGAGGCTGGAGTGAGCCATGGTTGTGCCACCACATTTCAGCCTGGTTGACAGAATGAGACCCTGTCTCAAAAAATAAAATATAAAAAATAAAGTGGAGAAAGGTGAAAATTTAGGCATCCCGTACCAGGTTAAGTTGCTTCTGAACATCCAAAGAACCTTTATGAGGGCAAGCACAGAAAATTTTGTGAACAGGGTTCACTCTTTATTATGCTTGAGTAGAAGATTGTTTACTAGCAATAGTAATTGTAGTCAACATTATAAGTGCTTGTACTGTGCTTCACTTGAATCATTTGCTTTAATCCTGACAGTCTATAAATAGACAGCATTATTATAACCAAGTACAGATGAGGCTTAAGAAACTGGCCAACTGGTCTAGGCCATACCACTCTGAATAAGCCTCATCTCATCTGATCTTGGAAGCTAGTCAGGGTTGCATCTGGTTAGTACTTGGAGATAGCCAGGGAGTACAGGCTGCTATAGGTTTAAATACACTAAGAAAAGAAAGAAAAAAGAAAAAGAATTTGGGCAACTGGATCAAGATCAAGTAGCCAATAAGTACATAGCAGAGCCTCCATTGATGGCCAGGTTAAGAGTCTTCCCTCCTAACTACTAGGCCATATTGTGGCACAAGTAATCCTAACATTGTTCTATTTGATTGAACCTTCAGCAATCTCTCCTCTGATTTGTTTAACTCTGGTCTCAAGGCCTGGTTTTCTCATTACCTAGCTGCATATACTTGTTGAGCTTTTGTTTTCCATTTCCTTGTAAAATGAGGGAATTCTGTTGGTCAGTCTCTAAGCTTTTTTCTAGGGCTAAAATTCTATGCTCCTGCAATTCTTGAAACCCCTTTCTAGTATAAGTGTTTTTAAAATTGCTGCTGAGGCGGTATCACACTTCCAGACTTCAAACTCTACTATAAGGTTACAGTAATCAAAACAGCCTGGTATTGGTTTAAAAACAGGCACATAGATCAATGGAACAGGATAGAGATTCCGGAAGCAAAACCTCAATTCCTCAACCAACTCATCTTTGACAAAGCCTCCAACAACAACTTCTGGGGAGAGGAAAACCTATTCAGTAAATGGTGTTGGGAAAACTGGCTGACCACATGCAGAAGATTGAAACAGGACCCTTACCTATCATCATACACAAAAATTAACTCTAAATGGATCAAAGACCAAATGTAAAACCTCAAACTATAAAATCTTAGAAAACGCAGGAGACACCCTTATAGAAATTGGAACTGGGAACCAATTCCTACTCAGAACCCTAAAGGCCAATACCTTAAGAAATAAGATAGGTAAGTGGGACCTCATCAAATTAACAAGCTTCTACAAAGCAAAAGAAACCATCAAGAGAGCAGGGAGACAGCCCACAGAATGGGAAAAAATATTTGCCAACTGTACATCTGACAAAGACCTAACATCTAGGATCTACAAGGAACTCAAACGCACTGAAGGGAAAAAAACAAACAACCCCTTTAAAAAGTGGGCAAAAGACAAGAATAGACCCTTCTCAAAAGAAGATATATGGACAGCCAACAGACACATGAAAAAGTACTCAGCAGCCGGGCTCAGTGGCTCAGCCTGTAATCCCGTGCCTTGGGAGGCTGAGGTGAGTGGATTACCTGAGCCCGCGGGTTCGAGACCCGCCTGGACAACTTGGTGAGACCTCATCTCTACAATAAAACAAAAAATTAGCCGGGTATGGTAGCATGTGCCTGTAGTTCCAGCTACTTGGAAGGCTGAGGTGGAAGGATCGCCGGAGCCCAGCAGGTCGAGGCTGCGGTGGGAGCGGCCACTGCACTCCAGTCTGGGCGACAGAGTGAGACTCCACCTCAAAAAAAAAAAAAAAGAAAAAGAAAAAGTGCTCAGCCTAACTCATCGTCAGAGAAATGCAAACCCAAACCACGTTGATGTGCCACCTAACCCTTGTAAGAATGGCCATCATTAATAAAACAAACAACAACAGATGCTGGTGAGGAGGTGGAGAAAAAGGAACGCATCTACACTGTTGGTGGGAATGCAAACTTGTACAACCTCTCTGGAAAACAGTCTGGAGATTTCTGAAAGAACTAGAAATTGGCCTTCCATATGACCCAGCAATTCCCCTATTGGGAATATACCTGGAGGCACTCAAATTATTCTACAAAGAAGATACCTGCACACTATGTTTGTTGCAGCTGTATTCATAATAGCAAAAACATGGAACCAACCACGTTGCCCTTCGAAGCTGGGCTGGATAAAAAAATGTGGTACATATACACAATGGAATATTATGCAGCCATAAAGAATGACAAATATGTGAACTTTGCAGCAACTTGGATGGATTTGGAGTCGATCATACCCGATGATTTATCACGGAAACAAAGAACAGAGTTCCATATGTTCTCACACATAAGAGGACCTTGAGCAATTATAATGCTATAAGAAAGCAATTGGCAGTAATGGGAAACTGTTGGGGAGGGGGGTGGGATTGGCAGTTGAGGGAAACTGCTGGGGGAGGGAGGGGCATACCTCATTAACAGGGGTACCTGCATGATCAATGTTTGCATACCTAACCCTGAATTGTACCCCACATCTTTATAATAAAAATTAAAAAAAAAGAAAACACAAAGTCATTAAAAAAATAAATAAAATTGCTACTGAAAAGATGCTAAAAGCAAACTTTAGTGTTGCGAAAATAAGGAAGTTTGGATGAACTCAACAGTGTCACCCAGGGCTATTTCTGGGTGGTAGGAAGATTTTTTTTAAAACAATTGCATTTCTTTTGTGGATTGTCTTTGTTTTCTAGTTTTTCTCCAATATATATCTGTATAATAAAGAAATAAAAGGCTGGGCACGGTGGTCTATAATCCCAGCACTTTGGGAGGCTGAGGCGGCAGGATTGCTTGAGCCCAGGAGTTTGGGACCAGTCTGGGCAACATAGCAAGACCTCATTTCAACAAAAAATAAAAAAGTTATCCAGACGTGGTGGTGCACATCTGTAGTCCCAGCTACTTAGTAGGCTGAGGTGGAAGGGTCAACCTAACATCGTTGATAGGCTCTTGAAAACTGCAACTTTAAGTGAAACCATATATAATGAAACCAATTTTGCCATAGGCTAATTGACATAAACATGAGTTAAATTTCTTTGGCATATTTCTGGTCACAAAAACATCACCCAACTACTAAATAAAGATTAAAACACTTCTAATATTAAACATTAAAATAAACGTGAGTTGCACATATATTTAAGAAGATTAATGAAAAAGCAAATAAGATAGTTATTTACCTATAAACTCCATCAAAACTGTTGTAACAGTATTCTCCTTATCTAAAGACAGCATTAACTGAGAGGGAAGGTATTCTCTACCACAATTATTAAATTTTTAAATTTTGAAATAATTTGAGACTTACCAAAGAGTTGTAAAGATGGTACAGAGAGTTTCCATATATCCTTCACCCAACTTCACCTAATGTTAACATCTTATACAGCCAGGGGACGTTGTCAAAACTAGGAAATTAACACTGGTATAATACCATCAACTATTGGACAGAACTTATTCAGATTTTACCAGTTTTTCCATTTTTCTTTTCTCCGTTCCAGGATCCAGTGCAACCTACCATGTTGGATTTAGCCATAGAGGTTTTTAGTTAAGAGATCAAGAGGAATGTCAACTGTTAGTCCTCAGAGAGTTTTTTAGTGGATACACAGGAGTGTTGGTCAGGGCAAGTTTAAAAATCCTCTTTCTTACACAAGCATCCTACGCAGTTCTTCCTAACACTGTGAGAATACCTTTTTGGGTGTGTTGTGGGCAGTTCAAGGAGTCCTGGTCACTCAAGACTGGGGAAGGACTTGAGTTACCCAAATGGCTTCTCTCCTGCCATTGAAATTCTTCTCACATGTCAATCTTGTTATTTTCTCTTACATTTGCACAAGGCATCTATAGCATGAGTCACAGTAAGAGACTCATCATAAGAATGTGCCAGATTGCAAAATAGATTTTCTTTCCCACCTAATGGCAGATTCAAGATTTAAAAATTACTGTGATTCAGGAGGCTTAAGAGCATGATTTTTGAAGCACTGGGTGTTCTTCATCTCCTTCTCTCTCTCTCTCTTTTGCTCATGTAAACTGTATTTTTCTTTTTTTTATTTCTCAGTTTTTTTAAACTACATTTTTGACTATAAAAAACTAACGTTGTCATTTAATTCAGGAATTCTCAGGCTTAAAACAATTACCCTGCAGAGCTGTGCTCTTTGTGTTGAAAATGGAAGGTGCAATTACACCGTAAATGGATGCAGGGAGGGGGTTCATAAGAAGTGGCAGCTCATGGCACTTTGCTGACTGGAGACTCTGTGTGTGTGTGTGTGTGTGTGTGTGTGTGTGTGTGTGTGTGCGCGCACTACGTGTATATGTTGAGTATGCACTGTGTAAGTGATTTTTATGGCATGGTGTCCTGTATGTGTGGTGTGTGTGTGTATGTGCAGTGGGTAGGTGGTTTGTGTGTTAGGTATATACGTGATGTGTATGTGTATTTGTTATGTGTTGTGTATAAATGTGGAGTTATGGTATATTTATGTGTGATGCATATGTGTGTGCTGTATGTGTGTGCTGTGGTATGTGTGTATTGTGTAATGTGCATGTGAGTTTATGGTGTATGTTGTGTGTGTGTGGCATAAGTGAATTTTTTTTAAAAGTAGAATTTATTGAGAGGACAGAAATGTTCCCACAGTGGGGTTGCCTGCATTTTTTTTTTTTTTTTGAGTGGGAGTCTCACTTTGTTGCCCAGTCTGGAGTGCAGTGGCATGCTCACGGTCACTGCAGCCTTGACCTGGGGGGCTCAGGCTATCCTTCTGCCTCAGCCTTCTAAGTAGTTGTAACCACAGGCATGTGCCACTATGCTCAGATAATTTTTTGTTTTATTGTAGAGACGAGGTCTCTCCAAGTTGCCCAGTCTGGTCTTGAACCCGTGGACTCAGGCAATCCTCTTGCCTTGACCTCCCCAAGTGCTGGGATTACAGGCTTGAGCCACCATGCCCAGCAAGTGCATTATTTGTATGTATACAAATAATATATATAAATATACTGTGTGTGTGATGAATATGTATGTTGTGTGTGTGGTCTTGTCCAACTCAGCCTCAGCCTCAGAGCTCAGAGATTTTCTTCTTAAAGTATCTGTGAATTGAGATCAATTGGTAAAGTCTTTTCAAATGTTTCATCTCCCCAGAAATAAATTGGTAGGTGTTTTTTCTTTTCTTTTTTGGGTTGGAGTCTCACTCTGTTGCACAGGCTGGAGTACAGCGGCACGATCACGACTATCACGGCTCACAGCAACCTTGACCTCCTAGGCTTAGGCGATCCTTTCACTTCAGCATCGAGTAGCTGGGACTACAGATGTGTACCACCACACCTAACTAATTTTTAAATTTCTTTTGTAGAGACAAGGTTTCACTGTGTTGCCCAGGCTGGTCTCCGGATTCTGGGCTCAAATAAGCTGCCTACCTCAGTACTGGGATTTCAGGTGTAAGTCATTGTGCCTACCAGGTAGGCACCTGGTAGGTGTTTTCTTAAGCCCAAATATCTGCTTTTTTAGGAGAAAATTTCAAATGTTATAAACTAGATTAAAGTGAAAGTGATTGCTGCATTATTGTATTTTCAGCCAATTCTGTAGTTTAAGTTAGCAAACAAAGCTACTTGTATTCAGAGTTGTTATGCTCAGAGATTCAAGAGGGTCTGTGTCGTCTGTCTCTGATGTGTAAATCTGTCTCCCTGGTCAGTAGTAACTGTTTCTTGCTCTTCAGAAGTGGTTACATGGGATGATGGACCTCATTTTGGCATATTTCCCCATCAGCCCTGTGTCACCCTGAGGGAGACAGTGTTGTTTAGAGGCTAAGAATGGGAGCTTTCGAGTCACACTGCCTAGATCCCATTGCTGGCTGTACCAAATGGACAAGGGCTTACCCTCAACGAGTTTCCACATTTGTGAAATGCAGTAACGTTGGTACCTTCCTTGAAGGGCCTTTGGGAGGCTAATGTGAGATGATGATGTAAACGTAGTGTGTGGAACATAGTATCCAATGAATACACACTTTCAAGATTGGATGGATGTAGCCGTGTCTCTACAGGTCTGGAGAAGAGGGGGTATCATTAGTGGGCCATTTCTTCCAAGATTTATCCTGAATTTATTCCTTTTTGCCTGCCAATGCTGATGATTCACGAGTGAACTCTCAGCTATTGCATCAGCTATTGTCCCTTTTGGCGGGACAAATTATGCATCATTTAATGAATGCTCACAGGGGGTTTTGAAGATGTCAGTGGGTTTAGAGCAAAATTCCTCTGAGCAAAAGGACCCAGAGGACTGCTGAAACCGGCCCTGCCATCTGTTTCCTGTGCTGGAGTAGGTGTCTCAGCAATGGATAAAGGTACTCCAAGATCATTAACAACAACAAACCCCTGGCATATTATATAAGTCACACTGACTCTGCAGTTATTTGGCACCATTTTCAGATGAAAGTTCACATTTTGTTCCTGCTGTTTCTGGACTCCTAGGTAGACAATGTCTGAGCAAAGTGCCCACTGGAAGGTTCTGGATGCTTGAAATGGAGAGTGTGGATGTGGGGTTTTTGCTGTGATGTGCTCTTTCGTTTGGCTTTTCCTTCCTGTTGGAAGAGGGGGATCTCCAGGCCCTCTCTTGGTGTGAGGAATGCAAAATGTGGATTCAAGGAGGGATGTGGGGAGTGGGGCAACACCTACAGAAACTCAAAGTCTTGCACTTGTCTAGCACCGTGGCTGCTACAAAAGAGTTCTGTGAGGATATGAGCGCTCGGCCAGCTGGAAAGATGCTGATGGGGACATCTGTGCATCCGCCATGGCAACACCCACCCCGCCACAATGTCCACCCCAGGGTTAACGCTGGGCTTTTTCCCAAATGTCAAGAGTTGACAGCGAGAGTGCCAGGTTCCTATCAGAACTCACCACTCCCTCGCTCTTAGTTCCTATCTGGTCTGCTCTAACCTCAGTCTAACCACATGTAGATGAAAGGAACCTCTCCAGGTAGTCCTCACTAAGGGTTACCAACAAAGCCTTCTCCCAAACCCATCCTTTGATCTCAAATGTATCCCACCTCCTCTCAATGCCACCCATTCTGCCAGGGCTTCATTATTTCTCCAGCAAGATCTGGATCAACATCTTCACTTTTCTTCAGGTTCTCCTTCTTGGAAGCCTCAAATAACTTTCCCTATTTTCTTTCATTTTCCCTCTACCAGTTTTTTCAGGGGCATTTTTCCTGTAGAACCTTATGCCACTTCTAGTTCTCTGCTGCTAAACTTTGTGTCAGGCTCAGGTGGGGCTGTGATGTTCTCCCCTGCCGGCTTGCCATGGCAAGTTCTCTTTCTTTCTCTCTCTGTGTTTAATGCAGGTAACTCCGGCTCTCTCACTTTTGTACATTTTTCAAAAGGTGATGACAATTTTCTCTAGACTCTGGCTTATTTACTTGCAACCAGAATGTGGTTATGCTATTGATAAGTCGACAAATCAGTGAATTAATGATGTTATTGGGTGAATGTAACATGTGCTTCGAGGCATATACAAGGCTATTAAAGTGAGTTCTTCGATTCTGGTATCTGGCTGTTTGTTCCGCCTCAGCTCTCACTGGCTGCATCCCTGGCAGTGAAAGCCAGAATTTGGCCCTTGGCTAGAGGTCCTGGTGGCCTCCACCTTCCTCAGTGAAAAAGGTTTTTATACATAGGCTTCCTCTCAAAAAGCTTGTGATAAGCCAGGATCGGTGGCTCAGCCTGTAATCCCAGCACTTTGGGAGGCTGAGGTGAGTGAATTGCCTGAATCCGCGGGTTCGAGACCCACCTGGGCAACTTGGTGAGACCTCATCTCTACAATAAATTTAAAAAAATTAGCCGGGCGTGGTAGCGGGCACCTGTAGTTCCAGCTACTTGGAAGCCTGAGGCGGAAGGATCGCTGGAGCCCTGCAGGTCGAGGTTGCAGTGGCCGGGAGCGGCCATTACACTCTAGTCTGGGTGACAGAGTGAGACTCCAACTCAAAAAAAAAAAAAAAAAAGAGCTTGTGATAAATTTAGAGAGACATTATTAACAAACATGAATCAATAAAAGACCAGGGGACATGTATGTATGTATATTATTATTTTATTATTTTTGAGTCAGGGCCTCATTCTGTCACCCAGGCTGGAGTGCAATGACACGATCATGAGGAGGTGTGTGTCAATTTTTATAGTCTGCCTTCATGAAAGGTTTGAAATGGTTTACAAGAAGTGCTTTATAAATGTCACAATTGCTGGGCTCAGTGGCTCAGCCTGTAATCCCGTGCTTTGGGAGGCTGAGGTGAATGGATTGCCTGAGCCCGTGGGTTCGAGACCCGCCTGGGTAACTTGGCGAGACCTCATCTCTACAATAAATAAAAAAAAATCAGCTGGGCATGGTAGTGCGCGCCTGTAGTTCCAGCTACTTGGAAGGCTGAAGTGGAAGGATTGCTGGAGCCCAGCAGGTCGAGGCTGCAGTGGCCGGGAGCGGCCACTGCACTCCAGTTTGGGTGAGAGAGTGAGACTCCAACTCAAAAAAAAAAAAAAAAAAGTTACAATCATGAAAAGCATCAAGAGTTATGTAATGGGAATACAATTTAAAAAGAAACTCAATATAAGGTAAGTTGTTGGGCTTGAGAACAAAATTTAGAACTGAGCTTTATGGAAGCAAAAGGAGAAACATGATGAGCTACATAATTTCCCTGTCTCATAAGAGGATGCATATCAATTTGCAAACAACAGAATATTTTATCTTCTTAGTATGGTACTACAAACCAAAAACGATCTATTCAATGATTTATTTATGGTGCACATACTGTGCTTTAGGCATCACGGATCTGAGGAGATACAAGACAAATTCTCTGTCTTCATGGAGTTTATGGTTTAGTGGGGAGAGACAGTCAACAAACAAGTCTGTAAATAAAGTAATACTAGGTAGCGACGAGTGCTCTAATGGCAAATAAAGTGAATTGATGGGATCAAAAGTTTTGGGAGGCCGGGAAAGGTATCTCTGAGTAGCTGACATCTGAGCAGACACGGGCATGACAGAGGGAGCCATGCACAGAGTGTTTCAGGAGAAGAAAGCCAAGCTCCAAGACCTAGAGGTAGGAAAAAACTTGGTGTATTTGAGAAATAGCCAGTAAGACTGGAAAGGACTTGTACGTAATGAGGGATATAGTGGTGATGGGGGGACTGGAAGAGGGCTGGTAAGAGATGAGGCTTAAAAAGGTGGCCATGTCTGGCTTTGTAGAGATTTGGATTCCCCCTGCCCCAAGTGAGGAGCCATTAGCCATTAGAAGTCTAAAGTAGGGAGCTATAGCATCTTTTTTTTTTGAGTTGGAGTCTCACTCCGTCGCCCAGATGGAGTGCAGTGGCCACTCTTGGCCACCGCAGCCTCAACCTGCAGGGCTCCGGAGATCCTTCTGCCTCAGCCTTCCAAGTAGCTGGATCTACAGGTGCGCGCTACCACGCCCGGCTAATTTTTTTTATTTGTTGTAGAGATGAGGTCTCATCAAGTTGCCCAGGTGGGTCTCGAACCTGCGGGCTCAGGCAATCCACTCACCTCAGCCTCCCAAAGTGCTGGGATTACAGGCAGAGCCACCGAGCCCGCTCTCAAAATGAATTTTTAAGCATTTCTAACTCATAATGAAATAAAAAAGAATAAAATACTTAGAGATTTGTTAACAAAATAAATGCAAAATTTGTACGCTGAAAACTACAAAACACCACTGAGAGAAACTAACATGGAGTTAAGTAAAAGGAGAGATATTCCACGCTCATTGATTGGAAAACTCAATAAATTAATATCAAGATCAAACACAATGCCTATTAAAATCCCAACAGGTTTTTTTGCAGGCATGGAAAAGCTGATCCTAAAATTTATATAAAAATGCAATATCTTCCCTACACTGTGGGTTATCTTTTTGAGTTCTTTTTTTTTTTTTTAAAGCAGGATTTATTGAGAGGACAGAAAAGCTCCCATGGTGGGAGGGGACCTGAAGGGGTTGCCCTTTTTGAATTATTATTTTTTTTTAATAAATATGTGGGGTACAATTCAGGGTTAGGTATACAAACATTGATTATGCAGGTACCCTTGTTGATGAGGTATGCCCCTCCCTCGCTTAGCAGTTTCCCTCAACTGCCAATCCCACCCCCCCTCCCCTGACAGTTTCCCATTACTACCAAATGCTTTCTTATAGTAGTATAATTGTTCAAGTTCTGCTTATGAGTGAGGACATATGGTACTTTGTTCTTTGTTTCTGTGATAGAGCCATCATCTTTTTAAATCTCTAATTCTAATTTCCACTGGCTGTTGTCTGGAGAAGAAACTTCAGGGGGCAGGCGTGGAAGCAGGGATGTCAACTGGAAGGCTATCGCAAACGCTTGGGTGGGAGATGATGGCTGTGTCCAGGATGAAGCTGGAGAAGGTGGTGTTAAGTGTTCAGATTGGGAGTAGAATTAACGAGACTTGCTGATTTGCTGCACGAGGGGAAGGAGAACAAGAGGAGTGGAGATTGTTCTAGGCTTGATATTGACTTGAGAAAGTGGGTGAATGATGATCTATCTTTTGAGATGGTGAAGACTGGACATAAGATAGTTTGGGGAGTAAAACGAGGGATTCTCTTTTAGACGTGTTTAATTTGAGTTACTTAAGAGATAACAGTTGAGATATCAAGTGGATGATTGGATCCTTGAGTTTGGTAGTTTAGAGTGGCAGGGGCAAGAGATATACATTTGGGCATGAGCAAAACACTCAAGTTGTGTCTATTACTGTTTCAATGGAGCACTTAGCATAACGAACAGGGTTTTCAGTGGAACTAATACAGAAATTTTTTTTTAGAAAGTAGGATTTATTGGAGGACAGAAAAGCTCCCACAGTGGAAGGGGACCCTAGAAATTTTTAAATGGGCCAGGCTCGGTGGCTCAGCCTTTAATACCACGCCTTTGGGAGGCTGAGGTGAGTGGATTGCCTGAGCCCGCACGTTCGAGAGCCGCCCGGGCAACTTGATGAGACCTCATCTCTACAATAAATCAAAATGAGCCGGGAGTGGTAGCGCGCGCCTGTAGTTCCAGCTACTTGGAAGGCTGAGGTGGAAGGATCGCCGGAGCCCAGGAGGTCGAGGCTGCGGTGGCCGGGTGCGGCCACTGCACTCCGGTCTGGGTGACAGAGTGAGACTCCAACTCAAAAAAAAAAAGAAATTTTAAAATGGCCATTTCGTTACTGTATTAGTCAAGGTTCTTCAGAGAAACAGAACCAATATATTTATAAATAAACATAATATTTATACATGTAATACATATATAATTTATTTTAAGGAATTGGCTCATTGTGACTGTGGAGGCTAATAACTCTCAAGATCTGCAGTTGGCAAGCTGGAGACCGAAAAGAGCTGATGTGTAGTTCCAGTCCAGGTCTGAAAACCTGAGAACCGAGAGAGCTAATGGCATAAGTTTCAGTCTGAAAGGCAGCAGGCTTGAGACCCAAGAAAAACTGATATTTCAATCTGAGTCTAAGGGCCAATATTCCAGCTCAGGCACTGTGGCAGGATGTGTTCCCTCTTACTCAGCCTCTTTGTTCTATTTGTGTCTTCAACTGATTGGATGAGGCCACCCATGTCAGGGAAGGCAATCTGCTTTACTCAGTCTACTGATGCAAGTGTTAATATCATTCTGAAGCATCCTCACAGATAGACCCACAATAATGTCTGGACATCCCATGGTTCAGTCAAGCTGACACATAAAATTAACCATCACAGTGACATACAGTGTTACATAAGATTATAATTCTATGAGGGGTGTGGGCAGCTAAGATAGGAAGTTTTCTGGTGATTTAACTCATTGTAAGGTTAGACTCTGTAAGCTCTAGAGGCAGGCCTGGCTTGCATGGTAATGGATGTTTTTCCTGATCAAGAAAGAACTTTAGTTTGGTTCTCACAGAACTTTTGATTTTAAACACTACTGAATGCACCAAGCCTTCCAAATTCAATCATCTTCTTTCTTTCTTTCTTTTTTAAATTCAGAAAGCAGGATTTATTGAGAGGACAGAAAAGCTTCCTCAGTGGGAGGGGACCCACAGGGGTAGCCCAAATTCAACTACTTTCTACATAAATTAATTGACTTATTGAAAGAGGTTAATGAATTGATCCATGAGACATTTGTAAAGTGTCTTTAATTTTTCAGTTAATTCTACTAGATTGTAGTCTATTTAAGAGACCACCACATAAACAGACAAATTGTGATTCAGTGGAGCTACTATCTGACCACAATGAAGGTGGGAAGAAAGGGCTATGGAAAATGAGCGAGGAAGAGACACCTGATGGGGCAGGAGGTTGTCGGGGAAGGATTCTCAGAAGAAGGTGGATCAGGGTTTTGCTAGGTGGAGGAGTAGGCAGAGAAACAGAGCATACAGAGGAAGGTATGGAGGTGTGGGAGGGAATGAAGTGTTTAGGCAAGTGAGAGAAATCCAGTGTGACTGGTGTGAAGGGTGAACACCATAAAGTGGAGGGAACTGAGACTAGTTGGGCACAGAGGGTGAAGGACCTTATATTTTTTGCCTAAGGAGCCTGAATTCTCTCCTGCAGACCAGTGGTTCTCTACTTTTAGTGGGCACAAGAATCACCTGGGGAAATCATTAAAAAATGGGAATTCCTAAGTCTTTTCTCCAAGGAGATGGATGCAGTACAGGTCAGGGGCTCGGCAAGCAACATCTTAATGAGCTCCCCAACTGATTCTAATGGGTTGGTCCACAGACCCCTACCATTGCTATGGCCTAAGAAAATCTTTTAAGAGCAGAAAGTGATATGACCCAATTTATTTTTTAGGAAGATAATTCTGCCAATTGTGTGGAAGATGGGCTGACTTTATCAACAGGAAACAAATATAGGAGATTTCTTCAGGCATCCTGGTGAGAGATAATGAGGAGTAGGCCTACAGTGTCAGTGGGGCTGAAGACAAGGGCTGAATCTAAGGGACCCGTCCGAGTTAGAATTCACAGTTGACCTGAGCAGGTGAAGGACTGAGAAGAAGCTTGATTCTTGTGTGTCTAGCTTGGAAGAATGAGTGGTCAGTAATGACCGGTGCTTGGAAACTATTTGTGAATGAACAAATGAATAAATGTAGGACAAAAGTAGGTCAGATGGGATATGAAAGGAAAATTCCAATTTAGATGTGTACATTCGAAGTTAGTACAAGAAATATCCATCTAGTATTTGTGAGCAAAGTCCATGCAGGGTTGGAGGTATGGATTTGGAGGTTGTCAGTATAGAGAAAGGGTTCTGGAAGCAATAGCAGAACCTGAGAGCCTTATGCTCACCAAGAAGGTGTAAGCCTGAAGGAGAAGAAAGCCAAGGATGAGAACCGTAAGGGGTATTTAAGGGTCAGACAGAGGAAAACTAGTTGACAGAGATGGGAAAGTGGCCGAACAGAAGTTAGAGAATTGAGAGGAGGTATGTTTTGAAAAGTTTTAAAAATAAAGTCAAGAAATAATTTTATGAAGTATGTGTGCAGTGTGAGGTGTGTGTGTGTGTGTGTGTGTGTGTGTGTGTGTGTGTGTGTGTGTGGGAGGTATATGGTGGGAGTATGCTGTCAATCTGAATCTGAAATATGTTCTACCTAAGCTCTTCTTTCTCATATAGTTTGTTAGTTGATTTAGGTCTTTCTTAAAGTCATTTCTGGATCATGATAGAAAAACCAGGTCACTAGCTTAAAGAAATATATTACTTGTCTTCCTATTTGCTGTGGCTGGAGGTCAAGTACTTATTTAAAATAAAAGCTGTTTCAGCATATTTAGACAAGAAGTGGGCTAGGACACATTAACTCTTATCGCCTCCGCCTCCCACCAGCATTTATTTCTTTATAGTATTTAGGTTAAAGTCGACACTGTCAGAATCTCTTTTTTATCTGTCAATCTTTTACAGATTTTGAAGATTACTGATATACTCCCACTAGCAGATATGAAGGTGACCATATCACTCTACCTTTTTTGTTTTGTGTATTTGGAAAATGCTCATTTAAAAACATTTTGGGGCCAGGCACAGTGGCTCATGCCTGTAATCCCAGCATTTTGGGACTCTTTCTTAAAAATCCTAAATTGAGCCAGGCTTGGTGGCTCAGCCTGCAATCCTGAGCCTTTGGGAGGCTGAGGTGAGTGGATTGCCTGAGCCCGTGGGTTCGAGACCCGCCTGGGCAACTTGGCGAGACCTCATCTCTACAATAAATCAAAAATTAGTCGGGCGTGGTAGCGCACGCCTGTAGTTCCAGCTACTCGGAAGGCTGAGGCAGAAGGATCGCCGGAACCTAGCAGGTCGAGGCTGCGGTGGCCGGGAGTGGCCACTGCACTCCAGTCTGGGTGACAGAGTGAGACTCCAACTAAAAAAAAAAAAAAAAAAAAGAATCCTAAATTGAGCTCAGGAGTTCAAGAACAGCCTGGACAATATGGTGAGATCTCATCTCTACAAAAAAATTAAAAAAATTAGCTTGAGCCCAGGAGTTTGAGACCAGCCTGGGCAACATAACGAGACACTGTGTCTACAAAAACTAAAAAAAAAAAATTAGCCGGGCATGATAGCATGTGCTGTAGTACCAGTTACTTGTGAGACTGAGGCAGAAGTCTTGCTGAGCTCAGGAGGTCAAGGCTACAGTGAGCCATGATCGTGCCTCTGCACTCCACCCCGGGCAACAAAGAGAAACGAAACAAACAACAAAACAAAACAAAAAATCCAAAAAAAAAAATCCAAAAAACTATTTTGGCAAGAACAGGTAATTTATTTTAATTTTGATCTCTACCCCAGGCAAACACTTTTCATGTAGTTATTAGACATTTGTATTTGTAGTGAACTTTTTTCCCCTGTGGATTCTGTTCAGAATTATTGCCCATTTGTACTTTGAGGCATTAGAGATCTTTTGAATTGATATTTGTATGTTCTCTATAGTCTAATCTTGTTAATAATCATATTTTATGCTTGTTATAATTATTTTTTCAAGCAATCATTGGTGCAGTGATGTTCTGGTGGAAGGGAAGTGTTAACAGTATTCAGAGGAAGCTCTACATTAAATTCTGGCCCTCTAAGTCTCATTAGCCAACGTTCCTGGTCTCTGATCCTTACCCTTTTGTCTACATTTCTAGAAGGTTCTCCAGCCAGGCCTAAGGAAGATTTTCTTATAGTACTGGTGCCCCTTGAAAACAGACTAGAGGATGAGCTGGTGGGTTAGATCCACTGTGTGCCTTAGCTTCCTTTCTTGTCCCTTCCCAAGCTCAGGAAGACATACTGGAAATATCACAGCATCTGGAATAGTGGGTTTCCTTGTAGCTGAATGCCAGGAATGTTGTTCTTGTTTTCTGTCTAAAAGGCAGGCACACACATATTTATGGATAAGCAGGAATCTAAGACCTTCTCTTCTCTTAGTTGCAAAGCCCTCCGAAGTTTTAAATTCAGCATCAGATGATTATTAAAAAAAATTAAATATGCCCCTATTTGGGGCAAGTGAGAGCTACTATTATATCATTTTTCAAATTTCACTTTTAATAGTTTATTTATTTATTTTTTTGTGTTGGAGTCTCACTCTGTCACCCAGACTGGAGTGCAGTGGCTGCTCCCGGCCACCGCAGCCTCGACCTGCTGGGCTCAGGCGATCCTTCTGCTTCAGCCTTCCGAGTAGCTGGAACTACAGGCGTGCGCTACCATGCCCGGCTAATTTTTGATTTATTGTAGAGATGAGGTCTTGCCAAGTTGCCCAGGCGGGTCTCGAACCTGCCGGCTCAGGCATTCCACTCACCTCAGCCTCCCAAAGGCGCGGGATTACAGGCTGAGCCACTGAGCCCGGCTTAACAGTTTATTTTTGACGTTTTATTTTTGTTGTACATTGACCTTGTTCACTGGTTAACTTGATAAATTCACTTATTTATAGGCTGTCTTTTCTGAGAAAAATTTTCTTAATGTGGGTGTTTCTTCTCTCTTAAATGGAAGAATTTGTCAATAAAATCAGTTGGATCTGGAGATTTGTTTTTGGAAGGATTTTAAATGGTAGATTTAGTTTCTTTAATAGCTAAAGCACTATTCAGATTTCCTGATCTCCCTGAGTTAGTTTTGATAAGTTTTGTTTTTCTAGGAGTTTGTCCTTTTCATCTAAATCTCCAAATTTATTGGCTTAAGGTTGCTCTACTACTGTACAATGTACTTGTATCTTTCCAGCTTTTGATATATTTATTCATAATGTATACTTAATATATTGCATGTGCAGTACCCTAACATTTTTCTCTTAATATACTAATTAACATCTAAAAAAAGTTCTAATATCTCATCAATAACTCTTTGATGTTTGTAGGCTCTATAGTGAGGCCATTTTTGTTCCTGTTGTTTGTGCTTGCTCCCTTTTTCCTGGTTAGTCTTGCTAGAAGATTATTAATTTTATTAGTCTTAAAGGGAAAAGCCCTGAGTGTCAGGTTGTCTTCCCTAGGCCTCTCCTCTTCAGGACTCTTGACTCTTTAGGTCCTGGCTGCCTTGGAAGACTCCAATTCAGTTCCATGAGATGACAAGCTTCTCTGGCACCTAGCACTCATTCAGCACCCACTCTGCCTTTTCAACCCTCTTCCTACCTGACTCCCCTCAACTCTGACTGCCCTAAAAATCACCAATGCCTTAAGGGGAAAAGAGATACAGAATATTGGACTCACTCAGTGAGCTTTTCTTTTCTTCAGAAACGTAGCCTTTCAAATTCCAGATATTCGACAGCTCTCTGATAACGTATTTTTTTTTTTTTTTTGAGTTGGAGTCTCACTCTGTCACCCAGACTGGAGTGCAGTGGCTGCTCCCGGCCACCACAGCCTCGACCTGCTGGTCTCCGGCGATCCTTCCTCCTCAGTCTTTCCAGTAGCCGGAATTACAGGCGCGCCACCACACCCGGCTGATTTTTGATTTATTGTAGAGATGAGGTCTCACCAAGTTGCCCAGGTGGGTCTCGAACCCGCGGGCTCAGGCAATCCACTCACCTCAGCCTCCCAAAGGCATGGGATTACAGGCTGAGCCACCGAGCCTGGCTCTCTCTGATAACTTTAAACAGACTGTTTTAGTCCCATACCCTTTGGCTACCATCCTCTAACCCTCCCATCTCACCTGCTTCAGCCCTGGACAAACTTTAATCTACTTTCTGTATTTATAGATTTGCGTATTCTGGATATTTCATTTAAATGGAGTCATACAATATGTGGTTTCTTGTGACTGGCTTCTTTCACATTGCATAATGTTTCAAGACTCACCTCACCCACACTGTAGCACATACCAGTGTTTCATTTCTTTTTTATGTTTGGCAACTTGTCATAATTCTTACAAAATTTGGACTCACTTTTAACATTTTATCCTCTGTGCTTTCAGTGTTGTGGGATATCTTTGAGAGTTCCTTTACCCTGACATTTTTGCCAGCATCTCTTTCTCTGGGACATTGTCATGCTTTTATCATAGCCACTTTCATATTTGAGAGCATCCTGACACCCTGCCTTAATTAATTCTTGGAATCTGGTTTCCAATTTCACAGTAGCATACTTATTTTCACTAGCCACTTCGTCAGCTTAACATTAATCATTCATGCGAACATCTGAAATGCTGAAACCGGCCTTTACTGTCAGTGAAAGTTTCTTCAGTTTCCTTGGAATTACTGTTTTCTTTCAACGAACATTAACACATTGGGATGCTAGCTGAACTGATTGGGATTATTTTTTAATTGCAGACATCAAATTAGAAGTAAGCAGTCCCCCATATGTGGCTTTCTGTTCCTACTGCAATTTAAGATAAAATATGTCGAAGCAGCTTTACCTTGTTTATTCATTGAACTTTGTCAATGTAGTTTATACACCAGCTTCTTGAAGGCCTAGTTCTTGGCTTGTGTTTGCTTTGATGTTGCCATTTTCAAACCTTCTAATCACGTCCAATTTCAATTTCCAACATTATCACTTTTCGTTTCTTTGCTGCACTTTAATCTTCACTGTAAAATGTTAAATGATTTTATCGGTGGGGACAGGAAAGCAACACAACTATATGCTTTACTGTCTGTGTCTGAACTGAAGAACTGATGCTGGTGACTAGTTACCAACAGATTTTGAAAGCAGTGATGTGATTGGTTATTGATCATAATGCTCTTACATAGTGATTTATGGACTGAAAGCAGCAGAATTTGTACTTTATGTGATTACTCACAGATCATATACAGTGGTAACTGCAATTTGGACCGTTTGGTCGGGTGACTGGCGTCATTTAACTAAACTATGGTAAGTGAAATTTGAACACCTTAGAACTGTGCAAAGGGAGGAGTACCTGTAATTCATTGAAATGAATCACTTATCTTTAAACAAAAGAAGAATATCCAAATATGCTCTCTCACTATAATCATCTACTTAATAATTCTGGGTCTTAAATTAACTCTGAATTTTTTATTTGCACCAGAGTCTTGAGACTGTACTGTTCTGGCCTTTGAGTATAAAAATTATGGTAGTGGCTCTGATCATTTGTGATTGTCTCCTCCTTGCCTCCTACCTCTGCTAATGAGTCCTTGAGCAGCATTTCCTCTAATATCCATTTTTTTCATGGACGGTATGGCAAAGCCTTCTTTATCTCTATCTCTTGTCCTCTCTCTTCTTCTTTATGTTCTTATGATTTAGAACTGCCCTCCAGAAGCACAAAGCAGCCCACACCTGGTTCTATAGTTCTTACCTTCCAGCCAGGATGAAAGTTTTACCTTGGCACCCACAGAGTCAGCCAGCTAGACCTCTTTTCTGATGAATAACTCATAAACACTGAAAGCACTGTTTTTCCTGAAGAATGCCTCACAGCAGCGGTTACAACTCTCTTTAAAACCTTAGGCCAATCTGTTTTTTTTCTTTCTTTTAAGAATTGAAGTTTCAAAAACTCTTCTATAGTATTTAACATGAGCTTCAAAGGTTTACAAAGAAAAAGATTCCTGAAGAGGCTCTGTCTCTTTTTATTCTTTGGAATCTTTGATACATTTTCAATATAACAAAATAAGCTTTGAATGGATCCAGAGAGATTCCATGCAGTTCTTTTGTACCTCTGAGCACTTAAAACGTAACTAGGCACATGGGAAATGTTTAACAAATGGTTGTTGCTTTATTGATTGATATTACAAGCTACGGGCATGTTTTAATTTACATGTAAATGTACTTCTGAAAATTGATTATTTTGGGGGGTGGGGAGGGAGATGTCATATACTGGATTAGCAGGAGGGGAGGCAAATTTGCCCTGAGAAAATTCCCACTGTGAATCCTTTTAACAGAGTGATGTATTCATATATATATGTGTGTGTATATATATGTATATTTAGATGACACTTTTGACAACATGTTGCTTGTAGCAAAAGATCTTCTGTTTAAATATGTATTTTTTTTTTTTTTTTGAGTTGGAGTCTCATTCTGTTGCCCAGACTGGAGTGCAGTGGCTGCTCCCGGCCACCGCAGCCTCGATCTGCTGGACTCCGGCCATCCTTCTGCCTCAGCCTTCCGAGTAGACGGAATTACAGGCACGTGCTACCACACCCGGCTGATTTTTTGATTTATTGTAGAGATGAGGTCTCGCTGCCCAGGCGGGTCTCGAACCCGCAGGCTCAGGCAATCCACTCACCTCAGCCTCCCAAAGGCGCGGAATTACAGGCTGAGCCACCGAGCCTGGCTTAAATATATATTTTAAAGGCGGGAGTCACAGTAGCGGGAATCTGCCAGGGTGGGGAGGGGCACACCTCATCAACAAGCGTACCTACATAATGAACATTTGTATACTTAACCCTGAATTGTACTCCACATCTTTAAAATTAAAAAAAATGTATTTTAAATATTTCCTTGAAACATAATAGCCATCTATTAGTGAAAAACTTTTGCGGTTCAAACAAAGGATTAATATTTAAAAAGATAAGACATGAGACTTGGGGAAAGTTGACTCATGAACATCGTTGCAACCGATGAGTATCCTTGCAACCTGGGTCATCTGGAGGGGAAAAGCACAAAAACTAATGGGAATTTCTTCTGGAGGCATGCTTATGGCCAGCCTGTCAAGTTCTCCAACTAATTGGATGTCAGGACTCCTTTTCATTTTATCTCACCTACACCTTTGTTGGGCTATGAATTTGGTAGATACTAATACAAATAAGTGTGTAGTAAAGGTGACTTCTTCCCTGCTGCTGTTCTTTCTGAGCATCCTAAGGGCTATTTGAAGATGGAGATAAATCCATGGAGTAGTTTTGTTTTTGTTTTCCAAGCCTCTAGCAGAGAAGGGGACTATGCACACAGTGTGTATATGTGTTTATGTGTTTAACACTTTGTAAGTTCCCCTCTGGGAGAATCAAAGGTCAATTACAGAATCAATTCAGGGCCCAGCAGGAAGGATCTGGGAGCTGATAGTGCCATGTCATGAGATTAGATTTACCAACCCCATTGACACCTTCATCTTGGACTTTGAGCCTCCAGAACAGTGAGAATATAAATTTCTGTTGTTTTGAGTCATCCAGGCTGTAGTATTTGTTATGATAGTGTTAGCAAATTAATACAAGTTTTATTCAAGTCTCTCTGAATAGTGCCAAGTCTCAAGGCCATACGTAAAATGGAGGTATTTAATGGGGCAGGCAGAAATACAACAGATGGACAGAATTTACTTTTATTTTTTTTCCCCTTCTAGTGGCAGGTGTGGCATTTAAAGGCCAGGAATTAGCCGGGCTCGGTGGCTCAGCCTGTAATCCCGCGCCTTTGGGAGGCTGAGGTGAGGGGATTGCCTGAGCCCGTGGGTTTGAGACCCGCCTGAGCAGCGAGACCTCATCTCTACAATAAATCAAAAAATCAGCCGGGTGTGGTAGCGCATGCCTGTAATTCCGGCTACTTGGAAGGCTGAGGCGGAAGGATCGCCGGAGCCCAGCAGGTCGAGGCTGCAGTGGCCAGGAGCGGCCACTGCACTCCAGTCTGGGCGACCGAGTGAGACTCCAACTAAAAAATAAATAAATAAATAAATAAATAAAGGCCAGGAATTGAAGCAGGTAGAATCAGATAGTATTTTAGATTTATTATCGGCCTCCCAAAGTGCTGGGATTACAGGCTGAGCAACTGAGCCCGGCCTGGAAAATAGATTTTAAAAAACTTATTCTAAGGCAATTGTTAGCATTTGATTAATTGTCCTTTCAATCTTTTAATCCCATGCACAGAAAGTTTTCTCTAATAGTTGCAATTTAAATGTATTTACAAGTTTCTATTCTCCTTTGGGAAAAAAAGAAGCCTTTGTCAGTGGTGCAGCAAGATTTTCAATAAAACATCATTTTGATGATGTATAACTTAGCATTGAGTTGACGCCATAGTTTACTTATCACTTTCTCAATTCTTGGGCATTTAGGTCATTTCTAGTTAGTTATTTTAGTAAACAACACAGACATCTTTTGACAATAGACATCTATGGACATAGTTTTTTTTTTTTTTTTAAATTTCTTCCTTAGAACATATTCTCACTGGCTGAATTACTGTTGAAGGATGCTCAATTTTGTGCAGAATCTTAGAGTATGTCTGCTGTTGGCAGCAGGCTCTTTTTAAAATTTTAAATATGTGGGACATAATTTAAGGTTAGATATATTTTGCTCATTTTGCAGGTAACCTTGTTGATGAGATGTGCCCCCTTCCCCTGGCAGTTTCCCACTACTGCCATCTTTTTCTTATGGTATTATGGTAGTTGCTCAAGGTCTGCTTATGAGTGAGAACATGTGATACTCGGTTCTTTGTTTCCGTGATAGATCATTCAGTATTATAGCCTCTAAGTCCATCCAAGTTACTGTGAAGTTCATAATTTTGTTCTTCTTTATGGCTGCATAATATTCCATTGTGTATATGTACCACTTTTTAAAATTCAGTCCTCTTTTGCAGGGCAGCATGGTTGATTCAACATTTTTGCTATTGTAAATAATGCTGCAATAAGCATGCATGTGCAGGTGATTTGAATTCCTCTGGGTTTATTTCCAGTAGATGGATTGCAGGGTCGTATGGGAGGTCGATTTGTAGATCTTTTAGGAATTGCTACACTGTTTTCCACAGAGGTCATACTAGTTTACTCTCTCACCAACAGTGTAGAAGTGTTCTTTTTTTCCCCCGCATCCTCTCTAGCATCTGTTGTTTTTTGAGTTATTGATGATGGCCATCCTGAGTGGAGTTAGGTGGTATCTCAGTGTAGTTTTAATTTGCATTTCTTTGATGACTAGTGAGGGGCAGCAGGACCTCTGAAAGAGAATTGTATCTGAAGCCACTCTTATTATTTTAACCTATGCCAAGATCTCTGATGGGTTAGAAACACTGCTGTTGTCTTTGTGGAAATCATCTCTCTAGATTATAACTAGTGTATTTTGCTTACTAAGTTTGTGGGATTGGTCTCATGTAATGTAAAGATAAAGATGGGACCAGACAAAGAGTGTCTAAGAGTTAGTTGGCATGTCTGAGAATATTTCATGTCTTCAGTGACATTTCACGTATCAGTGGAGGGGAGAGTGAGTTCAGGAAAGTAGGTTCAGAAAAGCAGATATGTGACACTGTTCAGAAAGGAGACCCAGGCAGAAGGCATTCAGTAACCAAGTCACTGAGACTGGGTTTTGCTTGAGAAATAAGATACCAGGTTTTTTGAGTTATTGATGATGGCTATCCTGACTGGAGTTAGGTGGTATCTCAGTGGTTTTAATTTCCATTTCTTTGATGATTAGTGAGGCTGAGTATTTTTTCATGTATCTGTTGGCTGTTTGTATAACTTCTTTTGAGAAGTATCTATTCATACCTTTGCCCACTTTTTTAATAGAGTTTTTTTTTTCTTTTCAGCATGTTTGTGTTCCTTGTAGATCCTAGATGTTAGGCCTTTGTCAGATATACAGTTGGCAAATATTTTTTCCCATTCTGTGGGCTGTCTCCTCAATTTCTTGATGGTTTCTTTTGCTTTGCAGAAGCTTTTCAGTTTGATGATATCCCACTTGCCTATCTTATGTCATGTGCATTTAGGGTTTTTATCAGGTATTGGTTGCCAGTTCCAATTTCCCTAAGGGTATTTCCTGCATTTTCTAAAGTTCTTATAGTTTGAGGTTTTACGTTTAGGTCTTTGATTCATTTAGAGTTGATTTTTGTGATATTGTGGTAGGTGGGGGTCTTGTTTTAATCTTCTGCATGTAATCAGTCAGTTTTCTCAGCACCATTTACTGAATAAGTCTTCCTCTCCTCAGTGGCTGTTAGTAGAGGTTTTGTTGAAGATGAGTTGGTTGAGAAATTGAGGTTTTGCTTTCAGAGTCTCTATCCTGTTTCATTGGTCTATATGCCTGTTCTTGTACCAGTACCAGGCTGTTTTGATTATTGTAGCCTTGTAATAAAGCTTAAAGTCTGGAAGTGTGATACCTCCCACTTTGTTTCTTTTGCTGAGGATTGTTTTTGGCTATTCATGGTCGTTTATGTTTCCATATGAATTTCTGTATTATTGTTTCCAAGTCTGAGAAGAATGATGTTGATAATTTAATGGGTATTGCATTAAATCTGTAGATTGCCTTGGGTAGGATGAACATCTTGACAATGTTGATTCTTCCAATCCATGAGAATGAAATATTTTTCCATTTGTTTGTGCCATTTTTGATTTCTTTGAGCAATGTTTTGTAGTTTTTGTTATAAAGGTCTTTCACTTCTCTGGTTAGGAAGATGCTGAGGTATTTCATTTTTTTGTGTGGCTATTGTGACTGGGATTATGCTTTTTATTTGGTTCTCTGCCTGCTAGAGAGGATGTGGGGAAAAGGGGACACTTCTACGCTGTTGGTGAGGATGTAAACTAGTACAACCTCTGGGGAAAACAGTGTGGCAATTCTTAAAAGATCTAAAAATTGACCTTCCATATGGCCCAGCAATCCTCCTACTGGGAATATACCCAGAATAACTCAAATCATTGTATAAAAAAGATACCTGCACATGCATGTTTGTTGCAGCACTATTCACAACAGCAAAAACATGGAACCAACCGTGCTGCCCATCAAAAATAGACTGGTTAAAAAAAAAATAGTACGTATACACCTTGAAATATTACACACCCACAAAGAAGGACAAAGTTATGAATCCTGTAGCAACTTGGATGGATTTAGAATCTATAATACTCAGTGATCTATCACAGAAACAATAACTGAGTACCACACGAATCCTGAGCAATTATCATAAAACTATAGGAAAGGGATTGGCAGTAGTGGGAAACTGCCAGGGGATGGGGGGGGCGGGGGGAGAGGAGCACATTTCATCAATAAGGGTATCTGATCTCAAACCAGGTGATGTGGGGATCAAAGTGAGGCCCAAACTTTACCTGTACAATGACCATTTGTGTACCTAACCCTGAATTGTACTTTACATCTTTAAAATAAAAATAAATAAAACAAACAAAAAAGATACCTGGTTTTTCTAGAGTTTAGAGGTATGTCTCTCCCCAACTCCTTATATTTTCTTTGTTCTAAATGTTCTGATTATTGTTTGGTGTCTCCATTATCTTGATACCAGGATGATGGCAGTGCACCATGGAAAGCACTGTGTTTGCCTTATTTATTTATTTATTTTTGAGTTGGAGTCTCACTCTGTCGCCCAGACTGGAGTGCAGTGGCCGCTCCCAGCCACCACAGCCTCGACCTGCTGGGCTCCGGCGATCCTTCCGCCTCAGCCTTCCAAGTAGCTGGAACTACAGGCGCGCGCTACCACGCCCGGCTGACTTCTGATTTATTGTAGAGATGAGGTCTCGCCAAGTTGCCCAGGCGGGTCTCGAACCCGCGGGCTTAGGCAATCCACTCACCTCAGCCTTCCAAAGGCGCGGGATTACAGGCTGAGCCACCGAGCCTGGCTTGTGTTTGCCTTATTATTCCAGCTATGAGGAGGCTATTCTGTAAGAGTCTAGACCTCTTGCTATACTTTGTGGACTGACTTCACCCCCAATGACTTGTTGTTATCTTACATTTATGTACTTTTTGCCTCATCCTTTTTCTTAATTTGGATTTATTTTATCTTGCAACCTGTTGCATATATCTTTTTTTTTTTTTTTTTTGAGTTGGTGTCTCACTCTGTCGCCCAGACTGGAGTGCAGTGGCCGCTTCCGGCCACCGCAGCCTCGACCTGCTGGGCTCCGGCGATCCTTCCGCCTCAACCTTCCAAGTAGCGGGAATTACAGGCATGTGCTACCACGCCCGGTTGATTTTTTTTTTTTTTTTTTAATTGTAGAGATGAGGTCTCGCCGCCCAGGCGGGTCTCGAACCCGTGGGCTCAGGCAATCAACTCACCTCAGCCTCCCAAAGGCGTGGGATTACAGGCTGAGCCACTAAGCCCGGCGCATATTTCTAAGTAGCCTCAAATTTGCCTTAGAATGAATAGATTGACTTTTTGGGTTTAGGAATCAGTTTGATTCATTTAGTATGAGTTTGTTCCCAGAAAAGCTGTTCTTCTTGTGTCTAGTGTCACTGGACCCGACTGATTCACGACCAGAGAGTGGATCCTGAAGATTCAACTTCTGTGCTGTCCTGGAGGTTGTGTCCCAGCCCCTTTTAAGAAACCAGCCCCTCTGAGACACTGCCACCTCCCCAACTTTGTGCCTTTTCAAAAAGCAACCACAGAGTTAGATATTTATTAAAGAGCTAAAAGCTCAGTTGATAATTAAACTTACTTATCCCATTTGTCTTTTCTATGTTCTTATTCATTTTACTTCTGTACTTTTAAGCTATAGAAATTTTGCTTTTGATCAAAGGAGAAAAGTGAGTTTAGCTTTTAGCTTGGATTATTCTGCTAGCTAAGTGTTAAAATTTAATAATTTAGAATTTTGGAAGTGAACCATTTTAATCATAACTCTTATAGCATTAAGATTCCTAACATTTTTCTTTTTAAAATGAAAATCTCTCTTCTTTCCTGAGGATTCTGTGGAAGCTGCCACACAACTGAGAGACCAAGTCTTTGCACAGAGCAGGAGGTCAACACATATATGCTGATTTGAATACTCTTACCTCCAAACGGTCTTGAGTAAGAAAGATTTCTTGTCATCCTTTCCTAAGAAACAGAAAGCAATCCTGCTGAAACATATATGTAGGCATTCACCATAATACTATAAGAAAGGGATTGGCAGTAGTGGGATACTGCCAGGATGGGGGTGGGGACACAACATCAATAAGGGTACCTGTTATCAAACCGGGCAAAGTGGGGACCAAAGGGAGGCTCAAACCTTACCTGTACTATGTCCACTTGTATACCTAATCCTGAATTGTACCCTACAACATTAAAATAAAATATTAAAAAAAAAAAACCCAAACAACAAAATACCCTATATGTAGGATTGATACCTTTTATCAGAGTCTTCTCTCAGGGACAGTAAGGAAAGACCAGCCTACCAGAAGTGTTGTGACAGGTTCTGGTTTAAATTCCAGTTGTAGTCAGAGGGGCTTTGTTCATGTTAAAATTAAAGGTATTTGCATGAATGGCATCATAATGATTGTGTTTACTTTTAATTTGATAACTGTCATTTCTATTCAGCTGTTTGAAATTAAATTTCAAATCTTGATAACAATGAGAAACATCCAAAAATATTCCATGTAAAATGAGAACAAGAGCCAAAAAAGGCCAAGAGTCTCTGATTTGAGGCAAAAATGTGATTCCTATGGAAATCCATTCTAACACTCTAGTACATTTTCTTAATTCCTTCCAGTGAAACAAATAGTTTTGAGAGCATAGGTAGGCTGAACCATTTGAGCATTTAAAAATAATAACTACACTTTGGGTATTCAGCTCATCATTACTGTGATAGTCCTTGAGAACAAAAGAGAGAAAAGGATTTTTTTAAAAAGGTGAATTCTGTCCAGTTGCATTAGATTCTAAGACTAGTGAGCTAAATAACCCATTTTCAGAGTTTTTCAGAGTGATTAGAGGACATTTGCTGTGCAGTAACCCTAATCAGGAGAAAGAGTTTAAGTTCTTCCATCAGTGATCATTTTTTTCTCACTTACTTTTTTGTTCTATACTTTCTTGTCATTATAACTGAGGCTTTCTCACCTGTCTCTATTGTTAATAAAACAGCTTCTTTCTTTTGTGAAGAGGATAGGTGGGATATGTGGCTTCTGGATTCTTGACGAAGGACAAATCTTCACTCACAAGTTGTCTGCTGCTGGCAAAGTGACCCAACAAAACTGGACATCTAAGGTAAGAGGCATCTGTGTTGCCTAGGTCAATGCTCAGACACACAACCGTCAGCCACTACCACATAGGAAATGAACTTTTTAATAAAATAGTGTTTTGTGTCAACTGAGGTAGAAGGATTGCCTAAGCCCAGCAGGTTGAGGCTGGGGTGGCCGTGAGCGTGCCACTGTGCTCTAGTCTGGGTAACAGAGTGAGACTCCAACTCAAAAAAAGAGGATATTTAGCAAGGTTTCTATCATTATTTGATTTTGTTTTTGAAAATGATATACATCTTACTCATAAAAATCTTGATAGTTCTGCACTTTAAAAAAACAGGATTTTCTAATTGATGTAAGAAAATTGGAGTTTCTTTCCTGGAAAGAAAGTCAGTGAGTTTGATTAGTTTTTGAGAACTGATGGACATAAGAAAGTAGAAATTTATGAATCTAAGAGCTCAAAAGTCTTCATACACTTAGACTTAGAGGTTGGGATTCAAAAATCATAATGTCAAAAACCTGGTCACTGATGTTGTTTTGTTCCATTTGGACTTATTTTTCATTATGAGTTGGGTTTTCAGCTGTGCAGCCATTAAAACTGACTATTGGAATAAACTTAATATGGATCAAATGTGAATTTTTGCATCACAGAATTGAATGAAGTCTTTTAAAACAATGATTAATAAACAAATAATAAAAATAAAATATATTTATTATTTTGTTATGGAGAATAAAAATATTTTTATATTAGCTATAAACTAAAATGTTCAAATACTTTCACACATGTTTTAAAATTTTAAAACATATTTAAAAGTTATATTATTGCAATTTACAAATAAATATAATTATAAATGTAATTTATAAATAAAAACATATCTATTGAAAGTATGTAGTCAAGCCTTTTTTACGGGGGGGGCAAAAAACCCCAGAATTTATTTATAAAAAATGGTGTATTTATTTTTACGTGTTTAAATTTCAGTCGCCTTCAAAGTCCTCCCCATTTGATGCAATACATCTTTAGAGATGCTTTTTCCACCACTCAAAACAGTTTTTGATGCCTTTTAGTGTTTCTGCTGTTTTTTGTTTCACCTCTTCCACACCAGCAAAATGTTTCCATTTGAGGACTTTTTCATCTGGGGAGACACAAAAAAAGCCACTCAGGGAGAGATTGGGTGAATAGGGAGGGTGGAGCACAGGATCATACTGTTTTTGGTTAGAAACTGTTGAACACTCAGTGCAGTGTGGCCAGGTAGGCTCGTAAATCACCCATCATGAAATGGCAAATGTGTTGAAAGACTCTCCAAAAAGAAAGAAAAAAAAACTTCACTGAAGCTGACTGAACACAGCCTCTCACATCAACACTAGCTAGACCACTGATCTGATGGGTTCCTAGAATACTCACCTAGTGGTGGAAGCCTGCACTACCAGGGGCCCAACCTCCAAAAGAGAATTCCAGTTCTTTTTGGGTCTCCCCTTGCATAATAAAAAAAGTTTGGAGATCACAATATAGTATATATAGTTGGGATCGTGACACAGTTTTATATTTATATTTATATTTATCTGATCTGGTCAGCTGTGACTCAGGGAGGAGAGTTGCCTAATACAGACATCCTCAATATCTGAGTGTTTATTATTCCAGTTAAAACAATTACAAAGTTTCATAGGAAAGCAAAATTTATCATCACATGAAAATAACCATGCACCAACTTTTAAAATGTGTCTTCTCTCAAGTATCCCCCTGCCTAAGGCTAGCATCTGCCTTTCTTCACCTATCAACATATTTTTCCAGTCAGTTTCCCTGATGGATATTTATACATTTTTTTAATATAATTTTTTTTTGAGTGGCAGTCTCACTCTGTTGCCCAGGCTGGAGTGCAGTGGCACACTCATGGCCACTGCAGCCTCGGCCTGCTGGGCTCAGGCGCTCCTTCCTCCTCAGCCTTCCAAGTAGCTGGAACTACAGGCGCCCACCACCATGCCTAATTTTTTGATTTATTGTAGAGACAAGGTCTCGCCAAGTTGCCGTGGCTGGTCTCAAATCCTGGGCTCAGGCAATCCTCTCACCTCAGCCTCCCAAAGTGCTGGGATCATAGGCATGAGCCACCACGCCCGGCCTCCCTGATGGATATTGTAACATTTGATCATATAAGTGCAAACTCAACACAAATAGGTTGGGAAGTGAAATTGTCTGTCTTGCAAACATTCCAGGATTTCATGAAGTTGAAGAAAATGATATTGGAGTGTTGCTCAAATTATACATAAGTGAGGCTTAGGAAAGTCAGATAAATTAACAATTAGAGAAGAAAAAGCCAGTAAGGATTATGACATGGTAGACTTCAATGTAAATGATTGAAACATTATGTAATGAGGATATTGATATCGGTGAATTAGTGATCCTTTGACTATTTTTGCATAAGTGACCTTCTCTATGATTATACTGCAGAAATCAAGAGTGAATTGACGGATATTTTATGATACTTATGACCCCCAACATGAATATTTGAACTGTTCAAAAACCTAGAATGTGGTTCTGCCAATTACCACTTAATTTAAAAAGTAGAATAAAACAAACTTAATTTCTTAAATTTTAATTCCATTTGCTAAAGGTAAAGTCCTAATCAAATGCTTGTCTTCAGCTCTTTACTATGGGATTTTGCTCCCTATTTGAGGATCCGATTCGATGCTTATTTGACAAAGGAGAATGTCCTTGTCACAGGGCGGACCCTCCAGGGAGCTGTGGTGGGAAGTAGTGTTCTGCACCCAGGCCTTGGCACCTTCTTTGACTAACACCCAATAATTTGCCTCTTCAAACCAGATACAGCTTGAACCCCAATCCTTCCGAGTCTTTCCAGGTATATTGTTTGTTGATGTGAAAAATTAGTTTGAGCCAAGGTGCTCATGAAACACAGTGATCAAAAGGTTACTCTTTGAGAATGTCTGTATTTGAACAGCAATCCTTGGTGCCTAAAACCAAGTGATGAAATTGGAGAGGTCTGTGGATTGCGAGGGATGATTATTATGAGAGAGAATTATATAGCTTTTCTGCTACCTGCCACCAGTATATACCCTATCTATGATTTTGCAGAAGTACAACTCTGCTATCAATTTGTCTCTGCACCATCCGCCCTAATACCCCTGTGTGTCCCTGGGTGAAATCTTTGGACACCGGTCCCAAAATGGACATTTAAATTTAATTGGCTTTAATCATCCCACCAGAGAAAGAATGGCAAATAGATTTCATCTCCCACACCCACTCTCACTGCCTGGGGAGCTGCAATGAGAAAGTCTCTGGGACCTCACCTGGTTCAGCAAGAAAGATTGTATCGACTGATTCCTGATGTCTGCCAGGGTCGTGGAGGAAGGGTGGTAGTGCACACGCCATTTTCAAAATTATCATTTTCTCCCCTGTCACTTCCAACACGATGTGCTTTTATTCTTTCTGTATTGTCAGAGAAATGAGTAGCTTTCAGAGTTAAGAGCTTCAGAGACAATTCTGTTAGAAAAAAAAAATCCCAGGAGGAACCCGTAAGGGCCAAAGACCCTTGTTTTAGTCAATACACACAAGAACATTAGGAAGTAAAGCTATGTGCTGTGCTTTTATTGGACTCGAGTTAACTTCACCCCTGAGCCCCAAGGTCCCTACAGGAATGAGATGTACCTCATCAATGTGCAATCTTTAAAAAGCCTGTGTCCTCAAGGGACGGTCTCAGAGCATTATGTGGTTAAAAGATACAGTCTACATTTCAAAAGTTATTACCAAAGACTTCAGCCATTTAGTTGCCTTTCTTGAACTCTGCAAGGGGAGATAAAGAGACCACAGCAACACATCTTTAATACTTCCTTTTCTCTTCCATCCATTTCCCTCACACTTAGGCGTCTCCCCCTTCTCCCTTACCCAGCCTCCATCCAACAAAATCCTCCATACTCCCACCAGCCCTAGTCCCTAGGCCTCTTATGATACTCCTCAGTTCCCATGCTCTGTATGACCAGGTCCCAGAGGGCTTATGTAGCAAAGTAGGACCCTCCATGGCTGAGGGTGGGGTAAGGAGGATTGAGAGGGAATTCTCTTAGGCATGGCAGGGCGAAAAAGGCTGGGAACTAACGCATTTGGGCTGTTTCTCTTATCACACACATCCCTTAAAGGCTCGCTTTCAGATGGTCATATCCTGCGTTGTGTTGCAGTCACTGGAAAAAAAGAATTGAATGGCAGCTCTCGCACTGGGGGCTCAGGGGAGTCTCCTCCACCCCACACCTGGGTCTGCCTTTGGGTTGCATTTGTTCCTGGTGGTGTCTGTCTGGGTTGAGAGCTGTGGTTCTGGGCCACGTGTTTCAGTAACTGGCTCTGGGTTCCCACCAACCTGCTCCAGGGATGAGTTTGTCGTGGCTTCTATCCACTGGCATCAGAGGCTCTCCTCTTTAGATGGCGCCTTTTAGGGGGGCTGTCTTTCTCTTCCACTTATTGTATGCCCTCTTCTGGAGTGGGTCTTGAATTCACACACTCAGTGAGTAATTTAGGTCCAAAGTATATCTTATAACAGCGTGAGGCAATTTGGAGGCACCAATGCACACAGGTGGGTAAATTATAGTGACAGAGTTTAACAAGTCCCTCACTTTGGTAACTCCTGCTTTTTTTTTTTTAAACCTCCAGATCCCCCTTTAAGCCCAACCCTGGTCTCTCTTTAGATGCAGCCTCTCAGGTGAACTTGAACGTTTTCTCCACCAACTCTATCCACAGCTTCTTATATTGGTTTTCTTCTTTCTGGAGAATTTCTCTCTGCTTGCTGTTCCTTGATCACAAACCTCCTTTCTTCTTCTTCTTCTTTTAAACAAAACATTTTCTTTTTATATACGGAAATCAAAGACACATGCCCACAGCAGAAATTAGAAAAATATGAAAAAATGCAAAGAAAAACCATCCACAGTCATCTACAATCCTAGAAATAACCACAAAGTTTGCTAAACATCCTTCACTTTTACATAGTTTAAGATATGCTGTATATTTAGTTTTGTATTCTGATTTTTTTTCTCTTTATCTTTTCCTCTGGGTTAGTCTGTGCCTACCCTTAGTGAAGTTGTGAGGCTGTAATTGCAGTGCTATCTGTGTGTGTGTGTGTGTGTATGTGTGTTTGTTACCTTAGGATCAGGAGCTGAACTCCTGGCCACTTTCCAACTTGATTCGACATTTTACATTTTAGCTCCTTTTTATTAGACAGTCACTTTCTTACCTATTCTGAACTTCTTCTCAACCTTTATTGATATATATGAGTTCTGGTTGATTAAAGGAATAATTATACAATGTCTAAAGCCTGACTTTAAACTGGGTAACAGGTAACACTGAACACATAAGAAGGAGCACCTTATAATCAGTAAGATTCCCCTTCTTATGGTGTTTGGTACCTTGGTCTCTACCTGTCCCCTGCCTTAGCACTTTTGCTTATTTCTTTTTTTTTTTTTGAGTTGGAGTCTCACTCCATCACCCAGGCTGGAGTGCAGTGGCACGCTCATGGCCACCCCAGTGTCGACCTGCTGGGCTCTGGCAATTCTTCTGCCTCAGCCATCCAAGTAGCCAGGACTATATGCATGTGCTACCACGCCTGGTTAATTTTTGATTTATTGTAGAGACAAGGTCTTGCCAAGTTGCCCAGGCTGATCTTGAACCCATGGACTCAGGCAATTCACTTGCCTTGGCCTCCCAAAGTGCTAGGATTATAGGCTGAGCCACCAAGCCCAGCCTCTTTTGCTTATTTCTAAGAGCCTTCAGCCTCCATCAATTGCTAGGAAACAAGGTCTGAGCACCCAAAGAGAGTTTCATGTTATTCTCTTGTAAAATGATGACAAAGAGATTTGATAAAAGCTGAATGAATTTTTAGTCTAGGATGTTCTGTTCTTAAGCTATAATTGCTGTTTTTCCTTTAACTCTAGAAGTGATTCTGCCAAACAACAGAAACTTTAGTCTTCATACGTGTGTTATTATTGTATCAAAATTTTCTCTTTTCAATGCTTGATCTAAAAAGGATTTCTGCATCATTGAAGGTGATTTTATTTTGTCTTGAGATTGTTTTTTTATGACACTCAAATGGGAAAAATTTACTTTAAAGGTGAACTTTCTGGGATGCATTTATTCCATAAAGTGAGGCACATACGATTGCAGTAAATAAAGAGAAGACCATGAGATACCCAATTTAAAAATAATCTTAAAATAGCAAAATGTTAAATCAACTCTTGGTTTTCAAGATATATTACCTAAATGATGTATTAATATATTTGATCTTCAAAATTTAACATCACTGAGGGTAGCATAAGAGAATAAGTATTAAATGGTATTTTGTAAGGATTTAGGTTAGATAACCCAAGCTTTGAATAATTCAGAGACACTGGTATCCATCTGTGGTCATAGCCGGGAGAAGCCTCGTCTTGGGATCTGTAATAAGAAAGCAGACCATCTGTCTCCTTATATTACCCTTCAGGGAATCAACCCCATGATTCAGGGATGCTTCTTTTTAATAAGTCATATGTGCTGCAAATGACCATGAATCTTGGTTTTGAGTGTTTTAATCTTGATGAGGGATGTTGTTATAAGATTAATAGAAAATAAATATAGCTTTATGAGCTGCATTTTTTTTTTGCTGTCATGTATTCTTCAATAAGGTAAATTACTTCTCCTTATTCCAGTGGAAAGATCAAGTTCAATGTTTACTACACTGAACAGCCATAGGGGATTTAACGTCTATTATACTTTTTTCTTTTGCTCTACAGCTGCAACTTGCAGTGACTGATGGATCTATGTTGGAGATACCCATAGATCATGGAGTTCCCAGAACAACAACGCATGAACTAGAAAGAGAATAGGGCAGAAGGGAGGGAATGCACTTTGGTTGCACTGGTTCCTTGTTTATTGCCATTCCATGTGATGGGGGTCCACACAGGTATGATTTCTTTTATTGCCCATATCAGAATTGGAAAGATACAAGCTGCTCTGGAAGTCAAAACCACTGTGCCACCGGCAGAGGATAAGGAAACAGAATGGGCCAGGTGCGGTGGCTCATGCCCATAGTCCCAGCTTTGGGAACCAGAGGTGGGAGGATTGCTTGAGGCCAGGAGTTCGAGACCAGCCTGGACAACATAGTAAGATCTCAACCTGTCTCTAAAAAATTAAAAAAAAAATTAGCCAGGCATAATGATGCATGTTTGTAGTCTCAGTTACTTGGGAGGCTGAGGCAGGGGAATCACTGGAACTTAGGAGTTTAAGGCTGCAGTGAGTTATGATTGCATCACTGCACTCCAGCCTGTAACAGAGCAATACCTTGTCTCTTAAAAAAAAAAAAAGCAGAATATCTGTTCAACAGGTCAGAAGGTGGCTCTAAGCTCTATGAGGGCAGGGTCCAGGTAGGCCTTGTTGCTTTTTGTATACTCTAGTGCCTAGCACAGTTCCTGCATAGCACAGACACTCAATAAGTACTGCTGAATTTCTAAAGATGGTTTATTGCTTCATGGCCAAACCTGTCCCATTCCTCAAGGGTCTTGGCTGAGTCTCTACATAGATGCTCCAGAGGTCTCTGCCTTAGAGCATCTGAAGTTTTTGCCTGGACAATCAGACAGGGCTGCTTGGCAGCCCTGGCTGGGTTCTGGAGCCAGAACGAACTTTGGGAGTATAGACAAGGGAAGTCTGCAGACAGCATCAGGGAAGCCAGGGTCTAGAACCAAGTTAATTTGAGCATTAATCTGAAGGGCATGGAAACAGGGGCAAACTCAGATTTGAATCATGGATTCAAGTGAACTTAGAAGATGGGGAGTGAGGTAGCCTTGAACAGACTCCTGAAGGGCTAGATGGAGCTTTTATGAGACAAATTCACCCTCACTCAGGGTGCTGAGTAAAAGGGTAACGAAAAGCTAAAATGGAATTTTAGTCAACAGCTTATTTTAACCCACTTTCTAACAAGGACCTGGAGGTTACTGATAATTGTCTTGCAATCCCCAAGCATGCTTTGTACTAACTGAATAATTTTATCCAAAGTATTTGTCTTCCTACCACAAAGGGCCAAACTGACCTAACCTATTGTGATCAGCCCTTCGTGACCTCATAACACAGACCACAACTCCATCACCATGGCATTAGCTCCTGTGCTCACCTGCCCTTCTTGTCTATGTGACTGACCCATCTATCCGCCTGCCGTCCATCACGGTGATGTCAGCTCCTGTGAATGCCTGCCCGACTCACCCCCAAAAGAAGTTTCAAAAGGCCCCTGGTCACCAACTCTGGCAGCCATGCTTTCTTTAAGCTCTGTCCACCCCCTCTCCATCTTGGAGAGGTGAATTCATTATCTCTCTCTTTAATCTACTTTCCAAATAAGCTATTTTTCCCAATCTAATTTCTGGCAGTTCTTTGCATTTTACCCACAGCACTGGTCCACTGACTAACACTGAGTCTCTGAGAACATAGAGTACCTTGGGGTAAAGCTTTTTTCTACATACCTCTTCTTGATATAGGACCCCATGTATCCTACCCCTACAAAGTTCTTAAGCAACTTAAGAACTTGCTTTATTTCTTACCACAAACAGAGGGACTCAGAAGGTCCTCCTAGAGCCCAAATAAAGTTCAGGCTTTTATTTTCCCCGCAGGGAAGCAGGTTCTAGAATTGCTGTGGCTTCAACAGAGACCATCAATATTGTTGCCTCAATAATTCTGCTCTCCAGGACTCCCTGCAGGCCTGGACTTGAAGCCTAGCCCAGCCCTCTGTAGGTTTGTCTTCATTACCAGACCTTGGAATTCACAAGCTGATCCTCACAGCTTTTCCCCTGGTGACTTCTGAGAGCATCAGGGGTAAAGACTTCATGCCAGATAATCTCATCTTAGGTTCTGTGAAGCCAGCACCCACAGGGTCATTGTGGCTTTAAAGAATTGCTCATTTTCAACACCAAACTATCACTTGAATACAAGAAGTTGAACACAATTAGCAACAGTCTGTCCGGATGCAACATAGCTTTAACCAACAATATTTTTAGGATCCTGCCAGTGTACCCCAAGGCTCCTTGAGGCAATTAAAACCATGCCCTTGGCAATGTGGCTGACTTCAGAGGCTCTTTTGCCCGAGTTTGAGTTTTTTTAGAGCACTTTTTCATCACGTCTGGAAGACATTAGGTTTGACTGCTGTGGAATGAGGAAGTTTCTGGCACATTATAGGCCATGTTGGTGGTATCATGACAGGGTCCAAAGTGCACCCCAGGAGGTTCATTTTCTTCCAAACAAATGCGGTTCAATTTACGACCAAATTCTGCAACTAGACGAAACTACATAAACTGTGAAGCCACAGGGAGCAATTTTACTAAAAGGTATCCTGATCTGGGTGGAGAAACGTAGGCAATGGAAGACTCAGGGGCATTTTTAGCTTTCTGTAGACTCTTCTGGAGGTTTCGTCACTTAGACCAGACATATTCAAATGCACCCACATCTTGAATTAAATGTATATTTTCCCATACAGATGTTGAAGGTATTTTCATAGTCTTGTCTTTGAAATTATTTGCCTTTGAATGATTAATGAATTTTTTAAATGAATAATTTAACAATGAAATTGAAATAATGTTATATTTTTCAGGTAGTTAATTAAATGGTTACTAATTTTGATTTTGCTATTTGTAGCTTGGAGCCAATTCATTTTGGTCTTTTTTTTTTTTTAGGACTTTGGAAAGCCAGTGGGCCCTAGGCACTGACCCTCTTGGGCCTAACAGATAAAATATCTCTGAGGACATTTGACTCTGATGTTTAGCTCAGGGCTGAAAGATTTAAAGGGTACAAAACTGCTGTTTTCAAACTTTAGAAGGTCTGTGTGTCAAAGAGCTATAAGACACATTCTGTGGGACTCCATAGGAATGGAGCCGATAACTTGCCAGGGCAACACATCAAAAAGGCTGTCGTGGGAGATGTGTGACCTGGAAGTCACACCTGGAAGTGTTCTGTGGGGGCTGAAGGGTCTTTTGCAGAGGCTGGGAGGCCGGAGAGGGTCTAGGAGTGAGTGTCAGCAGATCAGAGTTCAAGTCCTTATGCTCATTGTTACCTGTGTGACTTAGAGCAAGTCACTTAATCCCTTGAAAGTCCCTTTCCTCATCTATAAAAGGGAGACGTGTCCCTGCTTTACTTATCACACAGGGTTGCTGAAGAGCAAAGTGGAGTCATTGCAAACTCTTAGTCTAGCGGATATGTTCTTTACAAATGTTAAGCTCCATTCATTGCAGCATTAAAGCTCCAATTCTAAGGCTATCTAGCAGTAATAGGATGGGAGGAAGTCTTCGAAATGAGTCCTTTAAAATTCATTAGTGCTGCTGACAATAACATCCCAGAGCATAAATTATTTCTTTTATTTTTTGAGTTGGAGTCTCACTCTGTCACCCAGACTGGAGTGCAGTGGCCGCTCCCGGCCTCCTGGGCTCCGGCGATCCTTCCACCTCAGCCTTCCAAGTACTGGAACTACAGGCGCGCGCTACCACGCCTGGCTAATTTTTGATTTATTGTAGAGTTGAGGTCTCACCAAGTTGCCCAGGAGGGTCTCGAACCCGCGGGCTCAAGCAATCCACTCACCTCAGCCTCCCAAGGCGCGGGATTACAGGCTGAGCCACCGAACCCGGCTGCATAAATTATTTCTAATAAAAGTATTAAAAAAAAATGTATTGAAGAACCTAGTGCTGTCTACACTTTTTAATTTTTAAAAAGTTTTTATTATAAAGATGTGGGGTACAATTCAGGGTTAGGTATATAAATGTTCATTAGGTATACAAATGTGCAGGTACCCCTTGTTGATGAGGTATGCCTCTCTGTTTACATTTATTAATACTAAGTCAGGTCAAGGCTCTATAAAGACAACCTAATACAGCCTTTAAGTTTTAGAGTGAAAGACTAGAATTAACAGGGCTAGAGCTGAAAGGAATGTTGGACAAAGTCTCAAACTCTGATTTTACACATAGGAAAATAACATATAAAGTAGTTGAATGACTTGCAAAATGCTTTCTATTTATTTATACCCGTATTGGTTTCATAAGGTAATTCAAGGGAATTATAAGAATAGATACAATGAAGTAATAGAAAATTGTACAACAAAAATAAAGCTGTAATCATGGAAAATAAGTTAAAGTATAATGGCCAGGTGAAAGGAGAAAGTGGAGTTACAGTGTGTAATGTGGTAACCCCAAATCGAGAGGGCTTGCATGTAATACTTACCTGTTCCAAAGAAGTCACCTGAGGTCCAGTAGGGAACGACGCTGATTTATTAAAACTTATGGGAGGCAGTAATGGCTGCAGGTTGGTGAAGCATCCGCACCTTGGTACAGTACATCAAACAGTTTTATAATCATGCAAGTTAATTATTCAAATTGCTATATGGTGTTTACAATTTCATGATTAAGAGTGACGACTGCATTTATCTCAGCTCTGCTCAATCACCTGTATCCCATGACTCATTACAGGAATATACATATCTTTTAGAGACCAGACTCGGCCAGTGGCTGCTCCCTGAGGGAGGGGAAAGAAATAAGCCAGGGATAGGGGAAATAGTCTATGTTCAGATAATACCTCACACAGTGACAATATTTGGCCATAAGACTTCTATAGAGTTATTAAAAATGAACAATCAATTTACTTGTGAGTTTCCTAGTGAGCAAAGCAAAATTAGAAACCAAGCTAGTGATAGAACCAGTATTAAAATTCAGTCAGTACAGTTTGATTTTTACATCATTAAAACAAAAAATATATATATTTAAATTGAATCTGCTACTTCTTTGGTTTTAAAAATATTTGTTGGTACATTGTTCTTTTTCTTTCTCTCCATTGGTTTAGTCTGTGGGGACAGCCTGTGTGAGAGGAGTGAGAAGTGCTCCCTACGCTCAGCTGACTGTGGAAATGTCTACTTCCTGAAAATGCCTGGCGATGATTGCCTTTCCAATCTGACTGGTCTCTTTTGCCCCTGCCTTAACCATTCTGGTAAGATTTCATCAACATCTCATGCCAAATTTTCCTTAGCTTTTTATTCCTTATGTTTATTATCCTCTGCCAAGATCTGAAATCTCAGAGTACCCTGTTGTAAAGAGTCTTTGAAATTATGTAATCCATCCCTTTCACTTTACAAAAGAAGAAACTGAAGTCCAGTTAAGTGACTTGTCCAGGGCCACACTACAGCAACTGACCTTTATTGAGTGCCTATTTTATTGTCTCATTTAATTTTTATAGCAAATCACTGATATGTAAATATTATTATTCCTTGTTACAGTTGAGGAAAATGACACACAAAGAGATAAAGTGCTTTGCCCAAGGTTACAAGAAGAATAAGCAGGGGAGCTGGGATTTGAACCCAGTTCTGTCTACTGCAAAGTTCATTTTCTTTGCCCAGCGTCTCAGCCCAGCATTGCCTCTTGGTAAGATGGTGACAGAGGTTGGACTGAATTTAGTTCTCTGGACTCTGAGTCTAGTGTTTTTTCTATTTTAGCTCTGATCAGAGGAGACGATCTCTGATTTTAATTTCCTTTAGGCTAGAGAGGAGTGCAGGACCAGTCCTGAATTTGGCAAGCTCCACACAGAGATTGGCCATTGCTCTCTGTCCTGCTTTTGGAGATTCTCTGGCCACTGGTGTCAGGATCTATAGACATTTTTAGCTCTCCATTTGAAAGCTAAAAATGTCTATAGACATTTATATATAAATTTATTTATTTTTTCCTGAGTAGGAGTGTCACTCTGTTGCCCAGGCTGGAGTGCAGTGGCATGCTCACAGCCACCGCAGCCTTGATCTGCTGGTTCAAGTGATCCTTCCGTCTAAGCCTTCCAAGTGGCTGGAACCACAGGTGTGTGCCACCATCCCTGGCTAATTTTTTGATTTACTGCAGAGATGAAGTCTCACTAAGTTGCCCAGGCTGGTCTCGAACTCCTGGACTCAGGCAATCCTCTCGCCTCTGCCTCCCAAAGTGCTAGGATTACAGGTGTGAGCCACCGCGCCCAGCCTCAGCTGTGCTATTAAGATAAACCTGTGTGGGGAAAAGTTGTAAGGTGCCAGTAACTAATAATAGTTAATAATCTGGGACTGGTGTACAAGGAGATTCAGAACTGACAGCTGGGGCTTCTTGGCATCTCCCAGAGCCTCAGAAAGGAACAGGGCATGCAACACACTCTATTTGTAGCTAAATGACCTCAGCCTTATCTCTGCCTCAAGCAGTAAACTTCAATGAGCATTTCCTATCACACTACTCTCTGTGTGGTGCTCTGTACTTTTATTTTTTTTTTTTGAGTTGGAGTCTTACTCTGTCACCCAGGCTGGCGTGCAATGACACATTCACAGCCAACACAGCCTCGACCTGCTGGGCTCAGATGATCCTTCCACCTCAGCCTTCCAAGTAGCTGGAACCACAGATATGCACCACCACGCCCAGCTAATTTTTGATTTATTGTAGAGACAAGGTCTTGCCAAATTGCCCAGGCTGGTTTTGAACCCCTGGGCTCAGGTAATCTTCTTGCCTCAGCCTTCCAAAGTGCTGGGATTATAGGTGTGAGCCACCCACTTCCAGCAATGCTATACATTTTAATGTACAGATATCAAAGACCTTAATGGCTAATGAAGAGAGAAGAGCAAGCTATGCTAAGAGGACAAAACATGCAGACACACAACTGTATCAATGATTGACAACTCATCAGGTGTTAACTTAAAAAACTTATCAATTTGGAAAAGGAAAGGGGGAGACTTTCTTTTAATAGGTTATAGCCTGCAAGGTGATCGTCCTGTAGGCTGGGAAGCGTGCCTTTTTTGGGGGGCCCAAGACCAGAGACAGGCATTTCAAAGGAGGGGTTGGGGTTGGAGCTTTATGCTGGACAGGTTGACTAAATAGATATATTCAGCAGGTTACAGGAAGAGCTATGAATATTCATGAAGGTGGTATGGACACATACGTATTGAACAAACATGCATGGAACATATGACCCATGTTCACTTTGGGGTGGAGACTTAACACTTAAATTATTACAGTTGGGCCCTCTGTTTCAGAACTTCTTTTCAAGCCATGAGGTTATGCAGTCTCTATAATCTGGCCAGAACCAGTCTGTGGTCAGTGTTCTGCTTATCGAGAGAAAGTGACTGAAATCAGGCTCTTGTCCAATCAAAGATACGGTTATGGTTGGTGCAACGGGGGTTCAGTCAGCGTCTGGTGAAGCGGCAAATCATTTTATTTATTTATTTATTTATTTGAGTTGAAGTCTCCCTCTGTCACCCAGGTTGGAGTGCAGTCTCGACGTGCTGGGCTCAGGCAGTCCTTCCTCCTCAGCCTTCCAAGTAACTGGAACAACAGGCGCATGCCACCATGCCCGGCTAATTTATATAATTTATTGTAGAGACAAGGCCTCACCAAGTTGCCCAGGCTGGTCTCAAATCCCCGGGCTCAGGCAATCTTCTCGCCTTGGCCTCCCAAAGTGCTGGGATTACAGGCTGAGTCACTTTGCCCAGCCTGCAAATTGTTTTAATATTGCTTATCTCAAGGCTAGTACTTGTTTAGCTGCTAGACAAAAAGAAAAACCTTGTGGCAGTTAGAACGCACTATAAGTGTAGGGTTGTGTGACTTAGCCCTTGCCTGGAATGGCCTTAAGTCTTAGTTATGATTTGGCATCTTATTGCCACAAAGAGTCTATTGTCGGTCTTATGATCTTTAGTGTAACATTAATCCTGGTCAGCCTAAACCTCAAAAGGAGGGGTCGGACATGCCTTAGAAAATGAAGTGCCAGTAATTAATAATAAATAATGAGAATGTCTGACCACCCTTCCTGTCGTGGCTGGGAACTCAGGTTTTTTTTGTTTTTTGTTTTTGAGTTGGAGTCTCACTCTGTCACCCAGGCTGGAGTGCAGAGGTATGATCAGGGCTCACTGTAACCTCAACCTCCTGGGCTCACATGATCCTTCTGCCTCAGCCCCCCGAGTAGCAGGGACTACAGGCGCACACAAGCATGCCCAGTCAATTCTTTTATTTATTGTAGAGACAAGGTCTTGCTATGTTACCTAGACTGGTCTTGAACTCCTGGACTCAAGCAATCCTTTTGCCTTAACTTCCCAAACTGCTGGGATTATCGGCATGAGTCACTGCACCCAGCTGGAACTCAGTTTTAAGATTTTTCTGGGGTCCCTTGGCCAGGAGGGGGTCCTTTCTGTTGGTAGGGACTTGGGATTTTATTTTTAGTTTACACTGGTAATTTGAATCTTTGTGGTCACTTGATGTTATGCAGATGAGGGTAATCACTTGTAGTCCAGTGTAGCCCGGAGTCCCATTCAATGAATAATAGAACAGCAAATAATAATCATAAGCAGATCAAAGCATTCTTGCTGTCTCTTCTGAAAGATGCCACGGCAGAACTTCTTAAAAATCCAACATGGCAGCTGCTCCTGTCTCTCTTCTTCCCCACTTCTAGCTGCTCCCTGGGTCTTTACCCAGCTGAACCCACGTAAACTTGCTTGTCTCTCCACTCTCCTTTCTTCGCTCAATTCCTTATGTAAGTCAACTTAGTTTTTTTGGTGACTTTAATTTTCTTTTTGTCCCCCGTTATCTTGATTCTGCATGATATAGAAAGGTCTAGGAACTGACCTAGGAGTTAAGTTAATGTTCTCCTTAGAAGGAAGCAGGGAGAGCCTGAGGGAAGTGACTGGGACTTCTCATGCATTTTTTGTCCCCTGTCAAACTAACTTTTTTTTTTTTTTAGTTGGAATCTCACTCTGTCGCCCAGGCTAGAGTGCAGTGGCACACTCACGGTCACCCCAGCGCTGAGCTGCTGGGCTTCAGCGATCTGTCTGCCTCAGCCTTCCAAGTAGCCAGAGCTACAGGTGCACACTACCATGCCCGGCTAATTTTTTGATTTATTGTGGAGATGAGGTCTCACCAAGTTGCCCGGGCTGGTCTCAAACCCATGGGCTTAGGCCATCTACTTGCCTCGTCCTCCCAGAGTGCTGGGATTACACGCTGAGCCACCGAGCCCGGCTCAAACTAACTTTAAGGGCATCCATGCTATGGCAAACTTAAAATCTCAGATTCTTACCAGTTCATGCTTTAATGTGTGGGCTCCTGCTTTTCATGCTACTTGGTCTATTTCTAGAAAACTGACAAAGTGCATCTAAACATTATTCCAGAAGCTGTTATTAGAAAGGTCCAGTTATCCCTCTACAAAATTTACATAGTATGCAGTTCTCCTTTATCCATGGGGGATACATTCCAAGACCCCACTTGGAGGATAGTCCCAAACTCTATGTACACTGTCTTTTTTCTATACATACACACTTACGATAAATTTTAGTTTATAAATTAGGCACAGTAAGATTTTAACAACAATAGTTAACAATACAATAGAACAGTGGCTTGTACCTGTATTTCCACCTACCTGGGGGGCTGAGGCAGGAGGATCTCTTGAGCCCAGCAGTTTGAGGCTATAGTGAGCCATGACTATACAACTACACTTCAGCTTGGCTGGCAGAACAAGACCTTGTCTCTAAAACAAAAATAGCTGGTGTGGTGGCTCATACCTGCATCCCAGCACTTTGGGAGGCCGAGGTGAGAGGATTGCTTGAGCCCAGGAGTTCAGGACTAGGCCAGGGCAATATGGCGAGACCTCATCTCTACAATAAATCAAAAAATTAGCTGGATGTGGTGGTGCATGCCTGTTAGTCACAGCTACTCGGGAGGCTGAGGCAGAAGGATTGCCTGAGTTCAGCAGGATTAAGTTGCAGTAGCTGTGAGCATGCCACTGCATTCCAGCCTGGATGACAGAGTGAGACTCTTTGATTAAAAAAAAAAAAACAACATTTTTTTAAGTTAAAAAAAAAATAGTAAAGTAGAACAATTATAGCGCACGCCAGCATCACTACTTTTGCACTTCGAGGTCATCTTTAAGTAAAATAAGTGTTCCTTGAGCACAAACACTGTGATACTACCACAGTAGATCTGATAACCCAAATAGTTACTCAGTGACTAATGGGCTGGGAGCATCTACAATGTGAATGCACTGAACAAAGGAAGGAGACACACCCCTGGCGGGTGGAGTGGGATTGAGCGAGATTTCATCCTGCTCCTCAGAAGGCACCCCGTTTAAAACTTGTGTATTGTTTATTTCTGGAATTATCCATTTTATATTTTCAGATCATGATTGACCATGGCTAACTGAAACTGCAGAAAGTAAAACCACAGATAAGGAGGCACTACTGTATTCTGAAACAAAAAAGTTCATGGTTTGGCATTTTCTATTATTTTAAATTGTTGATGCTAATGTTATTTCTCCTGGGATTGATAATAGAGCTTGTTTGCCTGTGGGGGCAGAGTGTGTGTAAGTGTGTGAGAGAAAAATAGTTTCTCAAAGACTTTAATAAGAGAATGGAGAGGGCTTCCCAAGATTCATAAAGAATGATTCCAGACATCCAACTCCAGTCAGGATGGCCATCATCAATAACTCAAAAAACAACAGATGCTGGAGAGGATACAGGAAAAGGGAACACTTCCACACTGTTGGTGGGAGTATAAGCTAGTACTACCTCTGGGGTAGTACTAGTTTGGTGATTCCTAAAAGATCTAAAAATTGACCTTCCATATGATCCTGCAATCCCCCTACTGGGAATATACCCGGAGTAACTCAAATCACTCTATGAAAAAGATACCTGTACATGCATGTTTATTGCAGCATTATTCACAGTAGCAAAAACATGGAACCAACCGTGTTGCCCATCGAAAATGGACTAGATAAAAAAAATGTGGTACACATACACAATGGACTGTTACGCAGCCATCAAGAAGGATGAAATTATGAACTTCGCAGCAACTTGGATGGACTTAAACTCTATAATACTGAGTGATCTATCACAGAAACAAAGAACTGAATATCTCATATTCTTATTCATAACTGGACCTTGAACAATTATCATAAAACTATAAGAAAAGGATTCGTGGTAGTGGGAAACTGCCAGGGGAAGGGAGACACACCTCATCAACAAGGGTCCCTGCATAATGAACATTTGTATACCTAACCCTGAATTGTACCCCACATCTTTAAAATTAAAAATTTAAAAAAAAAGAATGATTCCAGAGAAGTAGGGGGCAAGGAAGCCAGGAGGCATAGCAATAGCTTTTGAAAGGCTAGAATACAAAATATTTGTCTGTATTTTGAAGCTGAACTGTGCACTTGTATCACAATTAAAGATTTTGATAAACCTGAAATAGTTGGGTGATGCTTAAAAAAAATTTTTTTTTAGGAGTGAGAAAGCAGGAGTTTATTAAGAATGCAAAAAAGCTGCCAAGCAAGAGAGGACCTGAAAGAGGATTGCCTAAAAATTATATTTAGCTTCTCAAACCTTTGGCTTCTTATTAATCAACTTTACTAATGAGCTCAGTCATCTTATTTGTAGTCTTACTATTGCTAAAGCAGAATAATTAAGTATTGATTTTGTGCTGAGTGCTATTGTTTTAATTTTTAGTGTGAAAACATTTAAATTATATTTTAATCTTTGTTTTTCTTTGATTCAGAGTCTCACTCTGTTGCCCAGGCTGGAGTGCAGTGGCATTCCATGGTCATCACAGCCTTGACCTGCTGGGCTCAGGCAATCCTTCTGCCTCAGCCTTCCAAGTAGCTGGGACTACAGGCACATGCCACCACGCCCAGCTAATTTTTTGATTTATTGCAGAGATGAGGCCTCATCAAGTTGCCCAGACTGGTCTTGAACCCCTAGGCTCAGGCAATCTCTCGCCTCCACCTCCCAAAATGCTGGGATTACAGGTGTGAACCATTGCTGCTTTTCCTTTTTTTTTTAGAAGTGGTTTCAGAATCCGAAACAGAAGATATTTTGGGATGAAAGCTGGATAATAGATTTTGCTCTACCAAACAAGGTTTGTAAATGACCAAAATTAGAATTTTCCTTTCAAGGCCCTAACAATCCAGGTTCCCCAGGTGAGCTCGACACTGGGGGAGATTAGAGGTCAGGGGAAGATTAGAGGTCAGGATCCAATAGCCTAGACTGATTCATGCTGTTTGATCCCCATAATCTAATATTCTAGTACCCATGGTCCTTGGGCCAAACTCACATGATGTGCTTGGAGAGTATATCCAAGACTTAGAGAAAGAGGAAAGTTTGGTCAGGTGTATATTTGATCCACCTGCTGAGAAATGCTGACTGTTGATAAAGATGAGCGAAAGAGCATTTATGTCACACGGCTAACTTTTGCAAGGACGTATTGAAGGTTATAGATCTTGTTGTCTCTCTCTTTTTTATAGTAACACTAAAAAAATGGGCAAAAGGTAAAATCTCCCTTTGGAGGGTGATGAAAATTGTCAGTTTAGATGGGCTCTTTGGGAATCATTACTTCTTAAAATGCTCTGCATATACCCAGAAGAGCACAGAAATCACATGTCGAGGTCACTCTGCTCAGCAGAATATCTCCTTAATGCCACATAATAATGAGCAAAAATGGATGCAGATCAGACTTTGACCACAGCCCAACTCATTAGGACTGTCTGTGCTCAAGCACCACTTTTTCTAGTGAGCTGTGTAGCCTCTGTTCAAAGACCCCTGTGCTTTTGACAGTGATTGTTGATGCTTTTCTGCCAAAATTCTGTCAGTTCAAGCATCCAGTCAGACTCAGGGTGGTCCCTCCTAGATTAGAGCCCACCCTGTCCCCCAGTGTAACGCCTGAAGGCAGGCCAGTTTTTCCCTTGAGGTCATGGAAACCTGTTGTCCTCAGAAAACCAACAACCAGGACTCTGCTATGTTAGATATTCTGTCTTGATGTTCAGAATGATCAGGGCCCCGAGTTATGGTTTGGAAAGATAATCAGGCTCCCAGTCAAGTCTGAAGAAAATTACTGCCCCCAATTCATATGCAGAGCTGTGAATGATTGGAACACCTCTTGGAGCTCAGCCAGGAACATTTTTACCAAGGAAAGCCAATAGTCAGCATTTCCATGTTATTTTACTCACTATTCTTGTGGAAAAGAAAGAGAATTTATATTTATTGGGTGATTACTGTGTGTCAGAACTGCGTGAGGTGCTTTACGTGTGCAATCTCACTCACAGCACAACCCTCTGAGGTGAGTATTATAGTACCCTTGGAGAATGAAGAAATTGAGGCTCCGAAGAGTTCTCACTTGCTTAGGAACTTCCAACAAGTAGTAGAGCTGAAATTTAGCTGCCTCTGACCTTAAAGCCTCATTCTTGCTCATGACGTTCTTTCTGAAAAAGTGCAAAAATTACAGATGATCCCATTGGCTTCTTCTGCCTGGTGCCCTGCCAGAGCTGTCTGCCTAGCTGGGAAGGAAATATTTAGGCAACAGCTGGGAAATAAACCTTCGGGTAACACTCTGAGTGGTGAGTCCTCCCATTAGAGTTATTAGTGGATGGTTGATTGGACACATGTTTACAGTGTTGCAGAAGGGATTTGTGTGTCTGAAAAGGCAGTACGTGCCAGCAGTGGTTTATGGGAAATTGGAAAACACCTTTAATATTTTAATGCATATTAGAAAAAAAGTGGACCAATATTTCTGCTTGTGATTTCATTGATATTAGATGTGATTTCATGCATATCAGAAAAAACTTGATCAATATGTCTGCTTGTGATTTCTGATTTAGACACAGCTAAGTCAAAATAAATAAGCTGTTTTGTAGAAACACATGAAGTAGCTAGTAGTGGTTTGCAGTTATTCCAAAACTTTTGATGGTGACTACTGATATTTGAGGATCACCAGGTGGACCTGCCGGATTTAAGGATAAGGATTCAGAGGCTTAGCCCGGGCTTGGAGGAACAAGTGCCTATCAGTCAGACACAAGTGGCAGCAGCGGCAAGGAGCCTGGGGATCCAGGCATAACATGACTGAGCAGCTGAGGCAAAGCCTGAATTGCAGTGGGCAATGCTTCTGGGCCAGAGTCCCTTTAGAGACTCCACATCTGTCAGAGCCTGCCCTGCTTCCTTCTCAGGAGAAGCAGACATGCGGGTGTGAGTGGTCTCTAAATAGAAACCCTGGTCTGGTCAGAATGGCTTTTAAAAAAAATAAAGATGTGGGTTACAAATCAGGGTTAGGTTTACAGACATTGATTATGCAGGTACCCTTGTTGATGAGGTGTGCCCCTCCCTCCCCAGCAGTTTCCCTCAGCTGCCAATCCCAACCCCCTCCCCTGACAGTTTCCCACTACTGCCATTCCCTTACTTATAGTATTATATTTGTTTGAAATGGCTTTATAACTTGTTGGCTATGGAAGGTGGTATCATCCTTTCTCTATCTTGGTTAAAAGCTCAGGCTCCAACTCACGTGGACCCAGAGTCACTTATGTAATAGTTGTGTGACTTTAGATAAGTTACTTGCCTGCTCTCAGCTTCAGTTTCCTCATCTGTAGAATGAAAATAATATTAGTACCTCCTCACGGGGTTGTTGTGGGGATTAAATGAGATACGACAGCAAAAGCATAGTGATTGGCTCAGTAAATGTTAGTTTTTCAAGGTATTATTAACTGATAATATGTGAGTGGTATTAAGCACTTCTACTACTCAGTGACCTGGGCTTAGTATAGTCAGATAGTTTTTTTTTTTGGAGTTGGGGTCTCACTGTTGTCAGGTTGGAATGCAGTGGCACCCTCAAGGCCACTGCAACCTCGACTGCTGGACTCAGGTGATCTTTCTGCCTCAGCCTTCCAAGTAGTTCTTTCCTGGAACTACAGGTGTGTGCCACCATGCCCGGCTAATTTTTTGATTTATCGTACAGACAAAATCTCGCCAAATTGCCTGGGCTGCTCTCAAACCTGTGAACTCAGGCAATCCTCTCGCCTTGGTCTTCCAAAGTGCTGGGATGACAGGGGTGAGCCACTGCATCCGGCCCAGATATTTCATTTAAATCAACAATACTATAACATGATTTGAGTTTAATCATAAGTAAATTTGAGTACAAGCCCTTGCTTATAATTCTCAAATATTGAGGAACATTACGATGCTGATGGTATGGTCAAATCCTCCTAATCTCTTCATCCTCCCACTTTCTCCTCTGGTCCACCTCACGACTCAGGAGTGGATGGGCCTCCATTGCTTTGGGCCATGCCTCAGCTGCTAAAGGACAAAGGCCAGTCCTGGCTGATGACTCCCCCTGTACTCCCATATGCTAATTGGCCTTCAGGTCGCTTTTTGTTGCCTGAGTCTCCAGGGAGCACAGAGGGTTATTCATAGTGTCAGCTCCAGGGTGCCTGAGGACATAGATATATTTTTAGTATCTCCTCCCTGGGGGTCTAGCTGTAAAGGTCATGCCTAACTTTTATGCCTAATGTCAACTTATGAATAAACAGGGTAAAGAACCCATTTCTGTTAATATGACCCAAGCAATGGCAGCGTGTGTCCCCCTTCCCCAGCCTTAGGGTCATCATTTTGCTAAAGATTGGTAATGAGAGTGTTTTGTAAACCCTAAAGCAGTTTATAGGAATTCTTATGAAGGAAAATGGGAGACTGGGTCAAATGCTGCCCTGGAGAAGAGGGTGCGGTGAGTTCATTAGAGGCAGGGGTCCGGACTACGACCAGTGGGAGTAGACATAAGGAGAAGCTTTGGATTCCATGTTTTCTACTCATGGACTGTCATATTGCCAAATAGTAAACATCTTACCCTCGGATGTCTTCAGGCTAGGACTGGGTGTTGGTGCCTGGGTCCTGTGGGAGAAGGACACTGGATGAGACTGAATGAGATGGGCTTGGAGCCTTTCCATTGCTGTGATCCTGTGTTTCTGAAAGGGATGGGGGTGGGGGATGCAGTTTTACTTTGGGCCACCAAACAAGGCAGACAACAAGAAAATAAAGTCGAATAGTCCTGAAGATAAACCTATCTATCTATGGCTGAAGATAAACCTATCTATGGCTGTTGGTGTTCCTGGAGTTGATTTTGTGTTTCAGTTTTCCCATGTTTTTCTTAATAACCACCAGGGAGTTTCATTTGCCTACTATAATGGTTAAATTAAATAGGACTAAAAGAACTTTTTACACTCCCTCTCCCCACCAAATTTCAATAATAACCATCCTTAGGTTTATCTCATTGGATCATAACCTGACAGAATTCTTTAGGCACTTTGAAGTACTGAGGTGAGATGGTTAAGTGACTTGCCTAAATTCTACAGGGGTGAGTGGCGGAGCTCAGACTTACATCTTCTGGCTCCTGGATTAGTGCTCTTTCTAGTAAACTGGACTTCTTCCTGCTGTGGAGCATGGGAAAGCCTGTGACAACCAGGGTGCTGAGATGAGCAGGAAGTGACACACGTGTCCAGATGGCCACCTCCTTTAGCCATAAGTTCTTTCTCTCTGGTAAAGTGCTTGTGCCTAGTAGGTGCTCAGCAAATGTTTGTTAACTTGAACAAAGGCAATACGGTAAGTGTCTGGTGCCTGGCTAGTGGTCCATAAATAGTAATTGAACAAAAGCAGCAGAGCCTTTAAGGGCTTCAAGGGAGCTGTCCACCAAAGCTCAGGATGCACGAGAAAGCCCATAGTCTTATTCTCATTACATAGTCCTTATTTTTTTTTTGAGTCAGCATCTCTGTCACCCAGACAGGAGTACAGTGGCACAATCACAGCTTGTCACAGCCTTGAACTTCTGGGCTCAGGTGATCCTCCTGCCTCAGCCTCCTGAATAGCTGGGGCTACAGGTGCAAGCCACCACGCTTGGATAATTTATTTTTTTTTAATTTTGAGGAGATGAGGTCTTGCTATGTTGCCTAGGCTGGTCTGGAACTCCTGGACTCAAGTGATCCTCTTGCCTCGGCCTCCCAAAGTGCTGGGGTTACAGTTGTTCACCACCATGACTGGCCTCTCATATTTTCTACTTCTGGTTTCACAGGTAGGCCTAACTTTTGGATAGTGGCAAGGTCTCCTACGTTCTCTGTACTTCCTGACTTAACCTCCACTCTGGGCTTGAACTAACATAAATATCTCTGAGGACGCTTCCTACAAACAAGGGCATCAAGCCCAGCAAGAGCCTGCTGGGCTTCCAGGTTGACTCATTAGTAGACAACAAGCAGCCCCTCCTCCGGCCACAGCCCTGCAGCATCCCTGATGTGGGAGCCATCCAGGCTCCTTTTGTGATTAACTGACTGCAGCTTAGCTGTGATCAGCAGAGTTCCCAGTCAGGGAGTGGCTGGACTCCAAACCTAGCTCTTTGGAAGCTTCTAATTGGGTTCCACCTGTCAAGAGGTAATGGAGAGAGACTTATTGATATTTTTGAAGTGCAACTTTGTTCTTTTTGATAACTGGCAAATAGCATATTGGAGCTTTCTTATTCTGCAGCCCAGTCTATAGGAGACATATGAAAGGTATTTATAGCTTTCATGACTATGATCTTACCCCTTCCTAATTGCCGAGAACTGAAAGTTATTGCGACTAGCTATGAGAGGGGCTTTCATCATCATAAAGATTGCAAGATAGGTTGGGAGACAAATTATACAATACAAAAGATAACTGCTTTCTTCCTTTTTGGATGGGGACTTGGTTCAAAGAATGTTAGATGGACAGTATTCAGATTTTTATTCTGTGCCCATAGTGCTAAGAAAAGATGACTTGCTTCAAGCATGAGCAGTTCTAGGTGAGTGAGAGACCACAGCTAGGTGCTCTACCAGCCCTTGAAGATGCAGAGACGTTTATCCAATACTGAGGGATGGGGAGATGAGACGCTGAGTATGGAATAGTGGTCAAGAGTCCTGGATTTGCAGTTAGGTTAATTCAGTTCAAATTGTCTCTCTGTTACTCATTAGGTGAGTGACATTAGGAAAATCGCCTAATTTTGAGCCTTAATTTCTACATTTGTTTATAGGGATGGTAGCATGTACCTCATTGGGTTATAGCACATTCTAAGTGGACAGATGGTAGCAACATTATTTTAAATTCTTACTAACTGGGTATGCAAGCTTAAGCAAGTCACTTAACTTCTCTGGGTCTCAGTTTCCTCATACGAAAGGCATTAGAGTAAATGATTCTTTATGTAAGTCAGTGTCTAGTCAGGAGACACAAACCATGCCAGTTATTTTTTTAAAAGAAATGAATAGAAGTCATTGTTAACCTGGTGTTAGAGAACTGGAAAGGCAATCATGGAGCACGAAGGAACCATAGAGGTAGCAATGGCAGGGAGAAGCTACCACCTCTGGGGCTGGGAACAGAGTGAAGAAATTGAGACTGTTAAAAGTTAGAAGCCTCGAGAAGGGGACTTACCTTAGCACCAGTGGGTCCCGATATCTCTGGGGAGGGGAGGGGTAGGGTGGGGAAGGGACAGGAGGGTGGTGCAATGTGTCTGGGGCTGAAAGAACTGCAAACAGACTCACTGCTGCAGGAGCAAACCACTAAAGAAGTTCTAAAGAGAAAATGTTGCTAGGGCCATGCTGACCGAAGTGGGAAGCAGGCAGGAAGTAGCAGATGGCTTCTCCCTCCTTTAGGTCTCACTTTAGTGGCACTAAAAGAGGTCCTGCCTCTGAAAGAACCTCAAGGGAGTGGCTGGCAAAGGAGAAATGGGATCTGCAGGGTCCCTTCCCCAGCATGACAAAGTCGCGTGTACAGTGGGGGGCTTGGAGCTGAGGGGACAGCAGCTTCATAACTGATCATCTCTACGGTTCCTTTTAGGTCAGAACATAAGAGTCAGGTTCCAAGTCCTGTGTAGAGACGGCTGAACTCTGTATATGGGCTCTTTTTTTTTTTTTTGAGTTGGAGTCTCACTCGGTCGCCCAGACTGGAGTGCAGTGGCTGCTCCTGGCCACCGCAGCCTCGACCTGCTGGGCTCCGGCGATCCTTCCGCCTCAGCCTTCCAAGTAGCTGGAACTACAGGTGTGCGCTACCACGCCCGGCTGATTTTTTGATTTATTGTAGAGATGAGGTCTCGCTGCCCAGGCAGGTCTCGAACCCGCGGGCTCAGGCAATCCACTCACCTCAGCCTCCCAAAGGCGCGGGATTACAGGCTGAGCCACCGAGCCCGGCTTATGGGCTCTTGAAGAGGCAGCATGGTATGGCAGGTTGAGTTTGAGCTTTGAAGTCAGATCTGAGTAGGAATCTTACCAGCTATGGAATGGATAAGTTACTTTGAATTTCTCTAGGCCTAATTTCCTCTTCTGTAAAACGATGATACAGGGCCAACATCCATCTCACAGGGTTATTGTGATAATTAAACAAGAAGACACATAAAAGTGCCAGTCGGGGGTGTCTGGCACATGCCTGGTAGCCATTATTATCATGAAGGATTCTTGTTCTGTGAGTTTCTGCTGATCAGATTGGCTTGTTCCCTTTGTTGGCTGCACACACTGATGTTTTGTTTCTTTCACTCAGATGTTGCTTGGTGTTCCGTGATGGGGAGCAGGGGGTCAGCAGGGGCCAAGGATTCCCATGCCAGCTGAGGGCGGGGAGAAGGGGAAGTATTTGCATGGCTTTGTTCTTCTAGGAAGCAGTACTTCACTCAGACTGGGATCTGGTAGTTTGGTTCCCGGGTGGGTGTGTGTTCTGTGCGGGGCAGGGGGATGTTCATTATGCTAAGCTTGAGCTGCAGTGAGTGGGCCCTTGGATGCCTTTCAAGCCAGAGGCAAGAACTTGATTTCCTCGGCAGAAATTCTGTGAACTGGAAGAATCAGTAGAATCTTTTTCTTGCACTCAGCATAATTTATATCCTCTTACTTTTTTTGCGTGAGTTTTTTTTAAAAATTATAATTTCTGTTATACTTATATTTTTCTCCAGAGGATAGTCCTTCAGGACTCAGTTCCTTATTTGGGCTTTGATGGAGACTGTGGGATAGCAAGTATCTGCAGGTCTAAGTCGGGGTGGGGGTGTTCGGTCCTTGCTGGCTTCACGAGACTGATTCTTGACTACCTTGCTGTGAGTGGCACAACTCATACAGTGATGCAGCTTCAGTTACAACTTGGGGAAGCACATAGGCATCGAAGACACTTGCTTTAGAAATATCCCTGACAGCTGTGGTTCTCCACTGTGTTTTGAATGACAATTTTTTTTTTGAGTTGGAGTCTCACTCTGTCACCCAGGCTGGAGTGCACTGGCACACTCACTGCCACCACAGCCTCTACCTGCGGGGTGATTCTTCTGCCTCAGCCTTCCAAGTAGCTGGAACCACAGGCATGTGCCACCAAATCCGGCTGTTTTTTTTTTATTGTAGGGATAAGGTCTCTCCATGTGGCTCAGGCTGGTCTTGAATTCCTGAGCTCAGGTAATCCTCTCTCCTCTGCCTCCCAAAGTGCTGGGATTACAAGCCACTGTGACCGGCTGAATGATGAACTTCTTAATAGCCTTATCCTTGGGCATGCGTTGGGCACTGTTTGTGCAGCAAATAGGCTACATGGGGCCGTGGAACTTTTTGGCATGACCATTGTTCCTTCTTCTTTTTGTCATATTGGAAGTGAGAAGACTTCCAAATGGGTAAGTTCTTAGACTAGAAATAATACAGAAATATAGACTTTTCATAATAGCTGGCATTTATTAGATACCTACTCTTTGCCAAGTATTGTACAAGACCCTTTGTATACATTATCTCTTATCCTTAAATCCCGCAAGATAAGTTTAATTTCCTAATATTTCCTAATATTCAAGGAAACTGAGGCACAGGGCTGTTAAATATACTTGCCCACAGCTTTCAAATAGTATCAAGTGGAGCCAGGATTAGAACCCAAGTCTGTTGGATTTTAAGCTGTTTCTTAAGTCAGGTTTTCTCAGTGTTGGTTAAAAGTAGTGCAAGTTTAACTTAGAAAATGTCTGGACTCGTGGGTCACACAGTGCAGTTTACCTAGCAGTGCATCTAATATGCTTCCATCTGATTCCCCATTGAAATAGCACTTTAAGTGGTTTAAATGGCATCCGTGAAAATGCTTAAAACATAAAGAAATGGATCGATATTCTTAACTCAAATTGGCAGTTTTTAGTATGATTTAAATCTGCTATGGAGAATATATTAGTTGGCCAATATGTCAACAATTACTGGGAGGAAGTCTAAGTAACTAAAAATGTTCTCTTAACCCTAGACAAGGCAGTCGGGTTTTTAAAGTAAAACAATTCACCTAAAAGGTGTATCTCTGAGTTTTCTCCCTTTAAATTTCCAAGTGGTTTTGAGATTGTCTGCTACCAGCATCACAGGTGTTGGAACTAAGCAGTGCTATTCCTCAGATGTCCCTGCACGTATCATAACCATCCCACTATGGGCTAGGCTAAAACAGGTTTTGCTAAATTCTGCTTGACACAAGAAAAGCTTCTGAAAATACAGATGTCCAGAAATTGTAGGAACAGTGAAATTGGGTTGGGAAAAACAATGTGCACATGACACTTGCTTTATCTTACATGACAAAGCAGTACTGTTCACCCAAGAGTAGGAATTGGTGTTCCCCATTTCCTACTCCCTACCTTGGAGGCCTCAGTCTGTGCTAACAACATGATTCTAAATTTTGATAGGAAAAATTAACGTACAAGAATATCCAAGGTTATTTTTTGGGGAAGAATTGTACCAAGAGGAGTACTTTCACTATTTAATATTAAAAATTGATAGAAAATTAAAGTCACTGGGTATGTTAGTGGGAAAAAAAAACTTGGTGAATAGACTTGGAATAGACTAGATAAGTATGAAATGATCAAATGGATATAAATGATCAAATGGATATGAGATAAAAGTGTGACAAAGCTCAAATACCTGAAGGGAGGAAGGATTATTCAATAAATTGTGCTACAACAATAAATCAGTATAGGAAAAATCAAATTATATCCCCACTTGACCCTATTTGCTGAGTTTATTCTCAATTCTTGTAAAAAAATGAAGGAAAAAAATTTAGAAAAGAGTTTACAAGCTGCAAATCAATAGATAAACTCAAAAGAAAATATTGATTTGTCTGCATTAAAAGATGAAATTGTCTAATTCATTTGACCTTCTGAGAAGATCAGATAAGATTAATATATATTAAAATGCTCTACACACTGCAAAATGGAATAATTTAAAAATATTTGGGGCCATTGATAGGAGAATATAATCTTTTCATTTGGTGGGCCCAATTCAAATTCTATCCTTTTTTTTTTTTTCCAAGTTGGAGTCTCACTCTATCTCCCAGACTGGAGTGTAATGGCATGCTCACGGCCACCAGAGCCTTGATCTGCTGGGCTTAGGCAATCCTTCTGATTCAACCTTCCAAGTAGCTGGTACTACAGGCAAGTGCCACCATGCCCAGCTAATTTTCTTATTTATTGTAGAGACAAGGTCTCACCAAGTTGCCCAGGTTGGTCTTGAATCCCTGGGCTCAGGCAATTCTCTTATCTTGGCCTCCCAAGGTGCTGGGATTATAGGCATGAGCCACCATGCCCGGCTAAATTCTATCTTTATTCCAATTTTCACTTGAGCACACTAGGATGTAGTTCATTAGAGCTGTTTTATTTTAACAAAAACAAACAGATAATTTATTCCCTATTGTATTTTCAAGCGAAGGTAGCCATCACTTTGTTTAGGAATGAAAGTAGCACTTAGCTAATGTATATTAATTCATTCTTTTAAATACTTCCTACTTGAAGAACACAGGAATGCATTGGTGTCGGTCCTTAGGACTTGGGATTGTAGTAGCATGGACAGATCTCTAGGTTGTTGAAGTTTTAACCATTTAGGAGGTGGTTATACAGAATGGAGACAGAACCAGGAGAAGGAACTGGGCTGCACTGTATTTTCTTAGAGAAAACAGCACGGGATTTTGGACAGGCAGATGTGGGCTGAATCTTGTCTCCTCACTCACTAATGGGTGTCTTTGGGCCTGTTACCTAATTTCCTTGTTTTGTTCAGAGACAATAATAATAGTGCCTTCCCTAGCTGGACTCTCACAAGGATCAAAAAATCCTCCCCCAGGGGAAATGTGTAAGTTGTGGAGTCAGTGCCCTCTGATGATCTCTTCTTCCTCCTTGTCTTCCTTTCTTTGTCCTCCTCCAGCCCATTCAACCAGTTCTCTGTCCATTTATTCACCAGCCACACATTGAAAGCTTGGTCTGTATTTGGCCTCAGAAGGTGCTGGGAATAAAAACAAGAAAAAGACATAGCTCCAGCCCTCAGGTTGTTCACAGTGTCTATAGACCTGGATGCTTAAGCAGGTAAGACCAAAAAAGGTGATGAGAAAGGTTTATTGCAATTTTGTGGGAGCTCCAAGAAGGCAGTTCCTGAAGAAGCGGTAAAAACAAGGAAAGGTTAGCAACACTATGTAACGGTAAAAACAAGGAAAGGTTAGCAACACTATGTACTATAGCGGGAGTCCCCACCTGTTTCCTCACTTCTTACTCCTCTCAGAGACCTGAAACTGATAAATGACACCCATGGGGAAGGTTTTTCAGAGAGAGGGACACCACTAATATATGTGGTAGCTATTCTGACTTCCTGAATCTCTTCTCAGCTGAGTGTCTTCCATGTCCTTGACCAAATTCCTCTGCCCATCAAACCAGCTTGTCCTGAGAGGACACCCATGCACCTTTATCCATGGGTAAGAGGGGGGACATAGTTCTATCTCACACACATGAGTCTAAGTGGCTTTAAAAAAAATTACAGTGATGCTAGAACTGTGGCCATAAAGAAGATCAAGAAGACATTCACTGTCTCCAAGGTGATCCATTAGGGAAGTGAAGCAAGTAAGATCAACAGAAAACATGAGGCTGGAGGCCTGGAGGAATGATCTCTGAGGGAAGCCTGAGCTGTGTGAAATTGCTGTTAACAGATGGCCCCTTCATCCTATGGAGTGGGTCAGGAGCTTCAGTCTTGGGAAGTGAATCACTGTTTTTGAATCTTTGGTTCTTAGGTCATTGTTCCTCCATCATTGTAGCTTGTAGGACTGTGGTTTTGCAGAGCTAGTCTTTCTGTCAAGGTGTTTCTTCCATTGTTAGACAACTCTAAGTTAGTAACTGTTCCTTAACCTGAACACCAGTAAGTCTTCCTGTAACATCTACCCGCTGATTCTTATGCTGAGATTAGTCTGTCCTCAATTGCCATGTCAACCACTGGGTGCTTTCTTTGTATATTTCTACTCCTCACGTCCAGCTACTTACCTCATTATTAGATGGATAGGCATTATTACTACCATTTTCCAGAGAAAGAAACTGGGATTCCGAGAAGTTCAGCAACTTCTCTGCTCAAGGTCACAGAGTCAGTAAGAGCGCAGCCATAATTTAAGCACCTCTCTGACTGACTCAAAACCTTATATTTGTATCACTACACTGTAGTATTTTTAAATTTTTGTATTGTGATAAAGTACACATGATATAAAATTAAATCTACAGTTTGGTTGCATTAAGCACATTCACATTGTTGTACAACCATCAGTTATCTATTTTTTAAGCCCTTAAAGACAGTAGGGGCCGAGCATTTTGGGAGGTTGAGGTGAGAGTGTTGCCTGAGTCCACGGGTTCAAGACCAGCCTGGGCAACTTGGCAAGACCTCATCTCCACAATAAAAAAAAAAAAATAGCTAGACATGGTGGCACGTGCCTATAGTTCCAGCTACTTGGAAAACTGAGGAGAAGGATCGCCTGAGCACAGCAGGTCAAGGCTGCAGTGGCCTTGAGCATGCCACTACACTCCAGCCTGGGCACTGAGTGAGACTCCAACAACAACAACAACAACAAAAGACAGTCAGGCCACCCAAGCACCCAAATCTTTTGGTAGTGGGCCACAAGGTCATTAATTAAGATAATTAATCTATGTGTATGTGGGCCAGTGAATTTCTAATTGGTAACAATGACTTGGTGAACAATTATTTTGATGTAAATCAAATGCACAACTGAATTTAGGAGATTTATTTATATTTCTTATCTTCTGTCATAACGTCATAGTCTTCTAATTTCAGGAAATTAAACAAGAACATCTCACTATTATGTGGTTAATTACATTCAACTTTAATTACAATTGCTAATTGATCCCAGACTACCAGCTTGGCATCTGGGTGCAGCAGGCCCACCAAGGTAGTGGCAGGCAGGTAAATACACCAGAGAGCTCATGTAGGTTACCTAACCAGAAAAATTATTGGCGGCTAAAAATTTCAGATGGTTTACCTTGGGGGCAGCGGGCATTACCAAGAAGGGTGAATATCAGGATTTCCTGAAATTTTCTTTTCACCAGGTTGAACATCTTTGCTTTTTTTCATGAAGCATAGATTCCAAAGCCCTTTGTGGTGTGTACTGCCCCCTCCATCCCGTTGACTAACATTTCCCAAGTGTGGCATCTGGAATGAAACCCAATGCTCCTGTCACAGTCCTACCAGTACAGAGCAGAGCACATATTCCTAGCTTTGGACAGCGTGCCTCCACCCTTACCACCTTCTCTGGCAGTACTTTCATGTTGCTGGCTCATATTGAGCTTGTGGTTGGTCCAAACTCCACATCTTCATATATATTTTTGCAACACCAGCTCTCCATACTAATGTCCTTGTGAATTGGCCTTTCCGACTCAAGGGTAAACTCTGTGTCTATCAAGGATGGAAAATATGTGCAATGCTTGTGCCCATGGACCTTGCTCACATCTGTGGACTTTCCTAATATTAGTATCCTTTCCTCTGTGTGCACATCTGGTCTCAGAATCTTTCTCAACACATGTTTCAGTCAGTCATCACCAATCATCTCCCGGAGCTGGTATGTAAGTACAAACTCAATAGTCTTCCTTTTCATTGATTTATATTATATTTTATTTTTTATTTAACCCATCATGGTAAAAGATAGAGGTACATGAATGACAAAAAGACTGGTGTAATGACCAAAGAGCTAGAGTTTGGTAGGATTAATATCACAAATGATTAGAAAATTGGAAAGTTGATTGAAGCAAAAGTACAGTGGCTTTTGTCATTAAGACAAAGCCATCATTTCCTTCCAGTCTAAGGCCTTATTTTGTGAACAGACTATGCCCACAACTTAACTATTAGTGGCTATCATGATTGCTCTTGCCCTCAGTGATTCAGCCTCCTTCTACTCCCGCCGCTCTTCCCTGCCTCATCAGGTTGGCTTTAAAAGACTCCTGTGGCAGTATGTCAGTCTTCTAGTCCCTCTTCCCTAATTGGAAAATGGTAGGGAGTGAATGGGAGACACAGGGCTAACAGCAGTTTAGCTCGGTTAAGAGTGGAGGGGTTGGGTTGAAGTTTGGGGTTTTGCAAAGTAGTCCCAAAGTAAACTTAGTCTTCCAGGCCGCAAAGGAGCCTGCAGTGTCTTGTAACCACATGTCATTCCTCAGCTTTGCAAAGGGATCTGTGGCTCACCTGCTTTGACAAACCAAAGCGTCATTGACTTGGTGAATATATAAAAAGCCTATTATAGATCATAAAGTGGAAACAAATAACAATTCTTTGAATATGCCATACTCAGGAAACTCACACGTCATCCTGCAGTTGGGAGGGGTTTCGTCATGTGACCTTGACTTGGTGCCATGCTTATGTTGCTATGTTCAGAGCCTGGTTTCCAGGAGCTCTCAGTTGTTAGACGTTCGGGTGGCTATTCATCTCGCCTTCCCTTTCTGATTCTGACCAATGGGAGCATACCTAAGGACTAATAGCCAGAAGATATTAAGGAAAATAAAACTTTTTCCAATATGAGAACTTTTCTTTTTGTGTTTGTATTTTTTGTTAAAATGTACTATAGCAATGTTGATGTTACCACTTTTTTTCAAGGATGGACAAGTTTCTGACACTCAAATCAAACTCCCATAAAGCTGAACTGGAAAGCCAGACTCTGGCCTGAAGTGGAACTGCATGTTTCCACCACTAAGCCCACATCGAAATCATAGACGCACGTGCTCAGCTACATGAGAGAGTGAGAGTGGCCCGCTGAGTGGGTATAAAGTCATTTCTGACCATCGACACACCAGGACTAGGGGCCTGTCTCATTCACTCAGTCCTAGGTAGAACAAGAAGAAGAATGGCAGCTCTGCTTCCCTGAGTCTCTTCTCAGCTGAGTGTCTTCCATGTCCTTGACCAAATTCCTCTGCCCATCAAACCAGCTTGTCCTGAGAGGACACCCATGCACCTTTATCCATGGGTAAGAGGGGGAACATAGTTCTATCTCACACTCATGAGTCTAAGTGGCTTTAAAAAAAATTGCAGTGATGGTAGAACTGTGGCCATAAAGAAGATCAAGGAGAAGACATTCACTGTCTCCAAGGTGATCCATTAGGGAAGTGAAGCAAGTAAGATCAACAGAAAACATGAGGCTGGAGGCCTGGAGGAATGATCTCTGAGGGAAGCCTGAGCTGTGCGAAATTGCTGTTAACAGATGGCCCCTTCATCCTATGGAGTGGGTCAGGAGCTTCAGTCTTGGGAAGTGAATCACTTTTTGAATCTTTGGTTCTTGGGTAATTGTTCCTCCATCATTGTAGTTTGTAGGGCTGTGGTTTTGCAGAGCTAGTCTTTCTGTCATGGTGTTTCTTCCATTGTTAGACAACTCTAAGTTAGTAACTGTTCCTTAACCTGAACACCAGTAAGTCTTCCTGTAACATCTACCCACTGATGCTGAGATTAGTCTGTTCTCAACTGCCATGTCAACCACTGGGTGCTTTCTCTGCCCAGAAATGTTTGCCATGTATCAGAATGGTATCAGAAGAGATGGTCATTGCCACAGCGATGCTGCCTACCAGTAATCATGACACAACGATCGTGAGCTCTCACCCATCAGATGAGTCTCTCCCTTGGTGGAGAGTGAGTAGGGGTTAGGAGACCCCAGAGCATTCTATTCAGGGGGGTGAGGAGGGGCAGAAGGCCCTTTGTCTACCAGTTGGGACTGTACTACAAGCACAAACATTCCTTCCCTCCCCTGCATTCGTTTTGAAAAGTAGTGTTATCATGCCATCCTTTGGAGGATATCTCATTTGTGATCCAATCTAAGGACTGATGACTGGGGAAACAAGTCTTTAGCTGAAAAAATGGTGGATTTCCCCCCACCTCAAACTGCCTGTATGATTACAGAAAGGATGGTGGAATTTTGATTGGAGAAAAATGTTGTGACTGGAAAACTCCCAGTGGATAATTTGCAAGTCAATCTTTGGTTTTTGCAAAGCAGCACCTGTGCCTCTCTGCTGATGGTGCAGATGTAATGATGACCACACCGAAATGCCAGCTGCAAGCCTGGATTTAGGGAGCCTACTCCCTCCCCAGAGTGAGGGCAGGGAGAATTCAACTTAAAGAAAACAAATGCATGAGAGGCTAGACAGACTGAAAAGTCTGTGATTATTTGACTTGTAAAAATTGCCTTTTGTTCCTGAAACAGTGACATTTGTAAGAAAACATGACTTTTTTCCAATATGAGAACTTTTTGTGTTTGTATTTTATGTTGAAATGCACTGTAGCAATGTTAAAAAACCACAAATGAATATTGGAATTAGGCAAAATCAGGTTTAGGATTTTTTTCTGTTACCTATGGGGGACGTTGGCCAAGTTACTTCACTTCTCTGAGCCCTGGTTTCCTCATTTAGAGTGAGAACAGTCATAGCTACCAGTCAGGGTTGTTGCACAAATTAAAGATATTGGATATAAAGTGCTGGCCCAGAATGAATTGTGATGACGATGATGCTTTTTCTTAATGCTTTACTGCATCACAGTGGGTGGATTTGCAAGCTTTATTTTTGCACAGCACTAAATCCAAGGGGATATTTGTTTCTTTATGTGGTCAGAAAAACTAGGTCAGATTTTAAAGTGGGAATTAGGAGATCATGTCCCAGAGAAATCCTTTCTGATCTGTATTGGCTTTCCTAGAGAATTAAATCATCCAAACTTTTGCAGATTCATTGGAGATGGCACTGAGCTGCCAGATGTGGTTATTGTGATGGAATACTGCCCAAAGGGAAGTTTGATGGACATTCTGCTCATTGATGACATTCCTCTTAACTGGAGTTTCTGGTAAGAGCCAGGCATTTGAGTGGAAGGAGACACAACCAGTGAAATCCTACAATTAAGCCCTTCTTCGATCAGTGTTCCTGAGGATCTAATGCCATGTGAATACACTATCCTGGAATGCATTATCTTGGAAGTGAATGCAATATCTTGTGTTATATTTTGGGGCATGGCTGGGTAGGTCATTATATCTAGACAGGGAAGACTAGAGGGAACACGATTTTGAATGAGGCCCCTGCTGGTGCCCAGGGAAGACCTGGCTAAACAGAAAGTTCTGTTTAGCATCTAAATGGCATAGCTACAGGCAAGAGCAAATAATCCTGACAAGCAGTAGGCAAATAAGCAGTTATAGAACAGCAACGGAGGTCTCAGGGGTGTGAGGTGCATGGGAGTAGCATCTAACCCAGAGTAGGGGTGGGGAATGAGCCATGGGAGGTTTCCCAGCGCAGGTGAACTGGGAAAGAGTAGACAGTTCATCTTCTTGTTTGTCTTCCTGATAATAGCCATTCTAACTAGGGTGAGTGATCATCGCTTTGTGGTTTTGGTTTTGCATTTCTCTTTTTCTCAAATATGATCAGGCATAGGGACTCAGTTACCTGAACTGAGGTGCAAGGTGGGAAACATGCCAGGAGGTCAAGCCAGAATTTATGTACGCACAAAAACTAAGGATGGTCCCAAAGCTGGGTAATCTTCCCTGAGTCCCACAGCGTTAGGCTGGAGGTCTTGAAATGCCTTTTGCCTTGGATCAGGGTAGGCACCAGAACCTTCCAGGTGGATACTTTGGTAGTATCTGTGGGGAGGTAAGGTAGACAGATGTGGAGCCTGTTGGCTACTCTTCTGGATAACTCTTTCCTTTTGGAAACATTTTCAGATTCAGGTGGCAAATGAAGTAGAACCTAATAAGCTTTCAAAAAATTGGATTCAAGGAGTACACATGTTAAAAGTACATGTGGATGATGCTATGCTTTCTTTCTTCTCCTTTTTTCCTTCTCTTTCTTTTTCTTAACCTCCTTCCCTATCTCCTTTTTCTTTTCTCTATTCATATTTGTTGTTGGCACACCACTGAGATGCCAGTCATTTATGCTACATAAATTCTTCCTCAAAAGAGATGTGGGAGCTTAATTTTTGTTGTAAAAGCTCATTATTTTTGTTCTGGAATTGACTTAAGTACGGACCTTTCAAGAACGTTGGAGGTCTGAGTCCTGTTCTTAGCTCACGTGGAGTCCTTTTGTGCGTCTCAGATTTTCTGTTGCCTTGGACATTGCACAAGGAATGGCCTGTCTTCATCAGCATAAGATGTACTATGGGAGGCTAAAACCTACTAACTGTGTGATTGATGATTGTTGGGTTTTGTACAATTTTAGTAAAAGGGAAAAAGAGCAAATTGGTATATGTGTTTTCCTAGCTACAGAATATATTTCGTTCAAGAATCTCTTTTTAGACATGGTCTGTTCAGTTTACACAATAGCTATTGTTTATGAAACCATTCCTATATAGTTTTGAGGTGGGGTGGGGTGTCAGCAAATTGTAGCCTGCAGCCTGTTTTCTTCCTTCTGCAGCCTATTTTTGTAAATAAAGTTTCATGGAAACATAGCTAAGCTTATTTGTTTACATATTGTCTGTGGTTGCTTTTGCACTATAGTGGAAGATTTGAGTAGCTGCTACAGAGACTGTATGGCCCACAAAGCTGAAAATATTTACTATCTGGCCTTCAAATAAAAAATTTGCAGACTCCTGCTCTGTGGTAAATGCTGTCCCGGGCTGCCACATCTGACTGCTTAGACTGTGCACTGCACGGAGACTAGTGTGAAGGTGCTACCTGGGGCTGTGCACTGGTGATCCTGGCACTGAACAGGCATATTTGTCGGACACAGACTGAGGCTATTTACAGGTGAAATAATGGGTGCTTGGGATTTACTCTAAAAAGCTTCAGCAAAACAAAACTAAACGAAGCAATGCAACTGGATGGGAGGTGTAGGGGAAACACAAACAGCAGAATGTTGGTGATTGTTGAATCATGGGGCTTATTATGTGATTCCTTTATTTTTATGTAGGTTTGAAATCTTTTATCATAAAAAAGGTGAGGAAACAAAGACATGGATCAATGATAAATACAGACCAATCCAAGAGGAGACTGGTGTGGAGTAACTTTGTGATTGACAGATGGCAGAAGCCAGTGGGAAGAAGGAGGCACAGTGAGTGGCAGAAGAGCCAAAGAAGCAGGACATGTCTGGATTGTTGACTCTTTTAGCTTCCGTGACACATGTGAAGATTTAACCTAGTATGTTTCTTTGCTTTCAAACCACTGTGTTCTTTGGTTAACATGGTCTGCTCAGGGTTATCAAAAGGGAGAAAAGTTGTGGATTATGAAATCAGTGATAATACCCCAATTATTTTGGGATGGCTCTAAAGTATAATTTGCTCCTGGACCTCAGAGCTCAAATATTTTCTCTGCTTTGTTTAGATTTCCTCCTCTCCATCCCAATTATGGGGAACCGATAATCTGGCAAAGAGGCAGACCAGGATTGCCAGAGTAATCTTCTTAAAATACAATCATGCAGATAATCTGGAGTTCATGAATTAGTGCTCAGATTCGGGAGTACTTTTTGAATGCAAATGGGCTAGTATTTTTTTCACATTGCCTTTTTCCTTCTTTCATGCTTTACCTTTAATTCCAGGTTTGCTTAGGCAGTAAACTTTTTATTTAGTTCTATCTTAAGTGGTTATTATTTGACTTTCTCTCCTTGGTGAGTTCTGTCATTCCCATTCTTCGTGGACTTCACATGGACTTATATCACAATGAAATTTAGGTCAACGATGATGATGCTTTCCAGTTTTATGAGGCTGTATGTACATTTTCATTCAAACTGTATTTTTTTCTTAATGGTAGACTTTAGTTTGCAAATGTACAGAAGAAAAGATTCCAGTCAGTATTGTGGTTCACACCAATAGTGCCTGAGACACATCTATCTGGCCCCAGAAGCTCACTTCATGTTGGATTATTATTATTTTTTTCCAGTTAGTCTACTATTTTTTTTTCTAGTTAGAGTCTCACTCTGTTGCCCAGGCTGGAGTGCACTAGCATGCTCCCAGCCACTGCAGCCTCAACCTGTTGGGCTCAGGCGATCCCTCTGCCTCAGCCTTCTGAGTAACTGGAACTACAGGTACGCGCCACCATGCCCGGCTAGTTTTTTGATTTATTGTAGAGACGGTCTCACCATGTTGTCTAGGCTGGTCTCTAAATGGCAGGCTCAGGCAATCCTCTCGCCTTGGCCTCCCAAAGTGCTGGGATTATAAGCTCGAGCCACTGTACCTGGCCTTTTTTTTTTTAAAGTAAGGGGAGCCAGGCGAGGTGGTACGCATCTGTAGTTCCAGCTACTTGGAAGCCTGAGGCGGAAGGATCGTCTAAGTCCAGCAAGTCCAAGCTGCAGCGGCCGTGAGCGTGCCACTGCACTCCAGCCTGGGTGAAAGAGTGAGACTTTAACTAAACAAAAACAAAAAACAAAAAAACTAAAATAAAAAATAAAAGTAACGGGAACGGGCAGATCGTGACTCCCAGGCATCCCGTAAAGTGGTTGAGTCACCTTAGGGGCATCCTTTACCTGCTCAAAAATTCGTCTTACATTAGCAGTGAGATGTGTACAGGTGGCTCATGGTCATTTCACTCGTTTCTTCCTTTCATTGTCCCTCCTTTTCTTTAATTATAGTTGATGAAGGTTTATTATGAGCAAAGCATAATTCTGGGCACTAGAAATTTAAAAAATCAGCTAAGATCCAGTTGTGTTCTTGGGGAATAGATGGAACCAGAGGAGTAAGCCAGTGAAACCAAGGATGGTAAGTGTTAAGAGAGAGATGAGCTCTGGGTACTAGAGATGAGTAGGAGTAGCTAAAGAAATAATATAGATAATAATAATGAAAATAGCTAACAATTATTAAGTATGTACTTGCCAGGTACTTGGCTAAGTGCTCTACACCATGGCCTCATTTAATCTAAACAGCACATTTGTAAAGTATATACCATTTTCTTTTCTTTTCCTTTTTTTTTGAGTAGGAGTCTCACTTTGTCACCCAGGCTGGAGTGTAGTGTATGCTCGTGGCCACTGCAGCTTCCATGCTGGGCTCAGGTGATCCTTCCACTTCAGCCTTCCAAGTAGCTGGAACTACAGGTACGTGCCATCACGCCTGGCTAATTTTTTGATTTATTGTAGAGACGAGGTCTCGCCAAGTTGCCCAGGTTGGTCTCAAACCTCTGGGCTTAGGCAAACTTTCACCTCGGCCTCCCAAAATGCTGGGATTGCAGGTGTGAGCCACTGCGCCCAACTGGTACATACTATTTTCATGTTTATCACATAAGAATCTGTGAGCTACATAGCTGATGAGTGACAGAGCAGAGATTTAAAACCAGGTCAAAGTCATTCTGTCCAATATGCTTTGAGTGTTCAGAGCAGAAGGAACATCAAGGGCAAAGACCCAGAAATGTAACATGTAAATGTTGATCATCTCTTTATGAATTCATACAAGATTGGTTAAGCATGAGAAACCTAAAACTATTTTTCCAATTCCAAGACAGTAAGGGAGTATCTCCAAGCACAGACTGGTTAGTTATGATACAGCATCCATTTTGATTTCTTGAAGATATCATCTTAGGCTCATAGACAAGACTAAAGAAAAAGTAGAGGGTTGAAAAAAAATTGGAATATGCATTTTTGTAACAAAGGTTTAATTTTTATTTTTGTCTATTGTCCTGGAGAAAAATTAAGTGGTCAGAATGAAATTACAGTATTTTGAGTGAGAAGGTTCCAGTATGAGTAGTCTTAGCGTGATTCCACTGAGTTAAATGTGGGAATCTTAGAGATGGAAGCTTAGAAACATGGGCCATTATTATTCTCTATAAGTGGAGAAAATACAGAAACAATTTAACACTATTATAATTGTCTGTGTTGAACACTTAGCAGGTAAATTAAACTTATTATTCTTTTTTGTAGAAATATTTTAAAAGTTCAAAAAGAAAGGACAAAGGCCTTTAGTAGAGGAGGTATTTAGAAATGGGAATTACTTCTCAGCTGCCTGCACTGAAATCTGATGAAGGAGAGCATGAATGTTAGGGTGGTCATGACACACCACAGCTTGGTGGAGGCCCCAGAGCCAGTAACTTGCTAGTCTGGTTGCTGAGAATCCTTTTCTGATTAGATGACAACTCTCAGAGGACTGGACATCCATGAAAGGGGTCCAACTGTGACTTGCTTTGCATCCTTGTTTCTGCGTTTGCCATAAAAACAAACTGACCAAATGCACAAGCAGACAAATATTTTAAAAAGTGGAAAAGATGGAAGTGGATTTGGGACCATGTCATCAGGTTCTGAGAAACTGACTGTTACTGTTTTCTGGGAGCAGAGGGCGCAGGTAAAGTTTACATTGTTAGGATGAATGTGTGAGAACAGCCAAGAGAAAGTTAGAAAAGAACTGAAAGACTTTAAGATGAAAGACTATTGATATTACTACAGGATTTCATTTATATAAAGAACAATTGCAGGCTAACCTCAGTTGTTGGAACTCAGTATAGTGATTACCCTGTGTGTATGGGGGAGGAGGTGACTAGAAAGGGAGTTGAGAAGGGGCCTGGAGGGGCTGGAGTCTGGGTGCTGGTGTCACGAGGGTGTTTGTAACAACTCTTCAGGTCATGCACCTATGATTTGTGCACTTTTAAATATAAACTTTAATAAAAGTTAAAAAAAATGTGCATGCCAATATTACCAGGATATCAGGGTATCCTGAAAGGGATAAGGATAGTCCTGAAATTGACCAAAGTAGTTATTGGAATTAGTTTAGTATTTGATAAAAAATATATTTCAAATAAAGAAGGAAAAGAGAGATGGTTTAAATAAGGGATTCAGGTTAACTGTCTAACCATTTGGCAAAAATAACATTAGATTCCTAGTGCACACCCTTCATAAAACTTAATTTGGGACAGCTTTACATTTTCAATACAAAACATAAATCTCAATAAATAAAAAATAAATACCCATATATGATTATATAATACCAATATGAAAACGAACAGGCAATTTGACATCCATAGACTAGTGAGTATCAGTAATGTAAATGTCTTAACCAATAACTCTTAGTCTGTAATTATGGACAAGTTTATAAACCATTAAAGTCCTTTTAAAATGAGACATACATGCAAGTGAATCAGATTTATTTGGAAAGAAATATTTACCCTTTTTTCTGGATCAGATTTATTTGGAAAAAAATGTGACCCTTTTTATGACCTGGCAACATTCACAAATGTGGATATAGTCAAGTTTACCTGAGGCAGTGTCTCTGCAAATAGTGGTTCTGTTGCCACAGAGGAAGGGCAAGATGTGTGAATTTTTCAGTTTGGTGTGCATGAGAGATTTGACATCAAACTATCCGTGTGTCTTTTTGCAACTATGTCATTATTTTGTTGGAAATTGGCACACCAAGTGACGCAGTCCTGGTAAGACTTTATTTAACATATTTTCAAGTGAACCGTCAAGGAGTCTGTCTCTCCATTGCTCAGTGGTGAACAATGTGCCCTCTCAGCCAGAGAATAATGCTGTGTCTGATTTGTTCATATATGTTTAAGAAAGAATAATATATATATTTATACCTTTACATGTAAATATAGACATACAGATAAAAACATAGATATAAATATATGTTCATATGTATATATATATGTATATATATATATGTGTGTATATGTTTTGGTTTAAAAAAGTCTCATACTGTAAAGTCTTCTGGATACTAGGGTGAGCCCCCCCATCCAAATTTAGGCATATAGAGTTGAAGGAAACCAGGACTAAAAATACCTTGGCTACATCTGGAACATGAGGATCCTTTGAGATTTGCTTCATTTGACCACATTCAATCATAATTATTTTAAGCATGGATCTTATTCCTCAGGATATGAGTCCTCAAATAAATTCTTCTTACTGTTAGATTTTGTTTGTTTATTTTAAGAATTTTTTAAGGGTTTATAAATTCTAATAGGTCACAAAAATTATACGCAATTTTAACACAGATCGAAACCATCATCCTAAGTAACGGGAAACCAAATGCCATGTATTCTCACTTATAAGTGGGAGCTAAACTAAGGAACTGCAAAGGCATAGAGCATGGCATAATGGACATTGAAGACTCAGAGGGGAAAGGGTGGGAGGGGAAGTAGGGATGAAAAATCACCTATTGGGAACAATACACAGGTGAGGGTGGCGGGTACACTTAAAGCCCAGACATCTTTGCTACTGTACAATGCATCTCAACTTGTCCTTTTGACGGTATCACGATCTAGAGCTATTAGCTGAAAGCCACCTTATTGGTTATTAATTTGTGCCATTTCATTTTCAGACGAGGCATCTGAGATCTAAAGAGATTAAGAGACCCATTTAAGACTCCGACTTGCTCTCTGGTGGGAGGGTACAAATTTGGCCCTGACTCCCTGCTTCTCTTTCTCCAACACTACTTCCGTTATGATTTTGGGTGTAACCAAAAATTATTTGTACCCCCTAAAGTTATTGAAATAAAAAAAAAAACTGTTGTAAAGACATCATCTATAAGAGAAATAGGAGGTGAATGAGGGTGATGCCTGATTCTTTTAAATTGTTTTCAGAGGTGTGTATGTTAAACAATAGTTTTATGTGCTTTTGATTGTCATTTAACAGATAAATTAAGGGATGTGAGAATTTCAATCAGAACAGTCGGAGACTATTAGCTGATCTTGGTGCCTTTAAATAAATAAGAGGAATAGAAGGAGAGAGGAAAGTATATAACAAGAAAATCTGCTTCAATGTTCATATCAGAACAAATCATTTGACTGTAATGAAGAATTCACTTTATGCCAATAACTACTCTATTTGGACTCATACACTGTTTCCATTTTCTCCAATTATCTGACTATCCCCAGCTTCAATATATGCTTAAGTAAATTCATTTTCAAAAACAACCTCGCAGCCGGGCTCGGTGGCTCAGCCTGTAATCCCGCGCCTTTGGGAAGCTGAGGTGAGTGGTTTTCCTGAGCCCGCAGGTTCGAGACCCGCCTGGGCAGCGAGACCTCATCTCTACAATAAATAAAAAAAAAGTCAGCCGGGCATGGTAGCGCATGCCTGTAATTCCGGCAACTCGGAAGGCTGAGGCGGAAGGATCGCTGGAGCCCAGCAGGCGAGGCTGCGGTGGCCGGGAGCAGCCACAGCACTCCAGTCTGGGTGACCGAGTGAGACTCCAACTCAACAAAACAAAAACAAAAACAAAAACAACCTCGCAACCCAAGTGTAATCCCAGAAAGACTGAAAATAATGCAGACAAAAACTACCACTCTTCATTGGATCAGAGTAGTCACCATTTGTCATCCATATTTGAAAATGAACTCTTTTCACAGGAATAAAGAACAGAGTACCATATGTTCTCACTCATAAGTGGACCTCGAACAACTTTAATACTTTAAGAAAGGGATTGGCAGTGGTGGGAAACTCTCAGGGGAGAGGGAGTGGGATTGGCAGTTGAGGGAAACTGCTAGGGGAGGGAGGGGCATACCTCATTAACAAGGGTACCTGCATAATTGACATTTGTATACCTAACCCTGAATTGTACTCCACTTCTTTATAATTAAAAAAAAAGAAAAAAGAAAATGGACTGTCTCAGACAAGTGTAGATGAGCCAGGTCCTTTCTGTATGGAGCCATAGCCATATATGGAACTAGTCAATGTCAGGGGTTAGGTTGACATCACTCTGTCATCCACAGCAGTGAGGTGAGTATATGTGTGGGGGAGAGATGGTGTGGGTTGGTGGTGGCGGGAGGGGACAGCATTGATAGAGTCCATCAGTCTGTGTTGGAGAACACTGGGAATGACGGGGTGTCTAGCCATTTGGTGAAGATTCTGAAGTGCTAAGTTACAGAAGTCACACATGATCTGAAAAGAACACCGTCAGCTCTTAAATGGTGGGGATGACACAGGAAAGAAGGGAGAGACAGGTATTGGTGGCAGAATTGAATTTTCTTTCCTTGGTGATTAATTAAGGCACTTAGCAAAGGCTCTGTATAAGGATCTCATAAAAGGAAGCCTAATTTACAGTGTAATTCTAAATGCTGTTTAATAGATAAATTGATACACTGCTAGTTTTCATCTCAGCTTGTCACTTTGGGGGCATCACAATCTAGAACTACTAGCTGGAAATCACCTTACTGGGTATTCATTTGGGTCATTTCATTTTCAAATGAGGCAACTGAGACCCAAAGAGATTAAGAGACTCTTAAGACTCCAGCTTGCTCTCCGACTCTCTGGTGAGAGGGTACAAATTCAGCTCTAACTCCCTGCTTCTCTTTCTCCAACACTACTTCTATTATGATTTTGCACCCAAATATCAATATCTCTGAGATGAGATCGTGGGCTCAACTAGCCCACCAGTTCTTTGACCTCATCTTCTCCCGTGATCTTGTCCTTCACTCTGCTTTAGCTACTCATCCTATGCCACACTTGAGATAGTATCATTACCCATCATTGAATCCCCTTCCTAATCTCAATGTCAACATTTCACTCTTTGGCTTCCCTCTTCTATTTTTCTAGCAGATTCTCTTTAGTTTTCCAGCTCCATCAATGTTTTCAGCTGGGATACCCCATCCACTGACTCAAGTGCCCCTCATTCCCTCCCATGCCCTCACCCAGCTTGGATTCCATGGTCCATCATTGATTACAGACTCATTTGCCTATACTCTCTTCTGTTCACTACTGTTGAATTATGTACACTCGGTGGATAGCTGTCTATCTCCCTTCCTCACTGTCCTCCAATCTATAAGCTCTTTGCTCCCTGTTGTAGCCCAAGTGTTGATGGTAGGTGTTCAGTAAATATTAGTTGGATGAATGAATAAGTGAATGAGTGAAGATGAGAGTAGCTTTCAGAAGGGTTAAATTATATTTTTACTCTAGAGTAGTTGAGCACATGCTTCTGTGTTTATTTCTAATGCTAAGTTCTTTCTATTTTAAATTTTTCTTCACTTCTTTTCTCCCTTCTCACAGAAAGAGGGACCCTGTTCTGAGAAGCAGTCCTTATGTTTGCCTGTCAGGGAGCTGATTTTAGAAAAGCGTGAGGGTCACTGTCCCTTGACCCTAAGAGCACACAGAGGTAAAAGGGAACTTGATGGGAGCTAACTCTGAAGCCAACCCATTGACAAACCATGAGCTCATAGTTACATCTTGGCAAGAAATATATAAATAAGAATAACCTCTTGCTTAAAGGAACACCTTCTTGGCATGTTTCTGGCTTTTTGAAATCTACCTCCAGGTGGAGATTATTTAATAGATGATAGGAATATGTGACAGGAGCTTGGGATAGAAGCTCAGATGGTGTGGATGTGTGTGGGGGGAACACTACTGTAGGACTTTAATATAGCTATACATGGTGATGAAGCTTCTCAGAGAAAACACATAAAGAGAAACAAGCAGAGAGAGGAGCCATGGCAGAATCCTGAGACATGAGCCCAGCATTCCCAGGAAGCTCTGGTGCCATTAAAAACACAATGACAAAGTGATACATATGGTAAAGAAACAAAGCAAGCATGTTCATATACAGCAAGACCCATCTGCAGACACAACTGTAGTGCCATCATACCCATTACTTTGGGATTTAGACACACATGCAGGCTTATGAAAATTTGTATAGTTGGTAGGAATTAATTTACTAAAAAATAAAATGAGAATTGTGAACTTTTTGTTGTTGTAGAGACAGAGTTTTGCTATGTTGCCACCGTGAGCCACTGGGCCCAGCCAGAATCCTGATTTTGAAAGGTTAGGTACAACTGATGGGAGAGCAGTGGACTGGAAAGTCAGTGGTGTTACAAAGCCCTTTGATCTAGCCCAGCCATGGCATTAGTTGCCCTCATGAGTTTTAAATTCCAGGTCTCTGGCATCCTAGCATCTCTGGGTCTTAGTTTTATTATCTTTAAAATTAAAAAAGAGGCTGGGCACTGTGACTCAAGCCTGTAATCCCAGAACTTTGGGAGGCTGAGGAGCAAGGACTGCCTGAATCCAGGGGTTTGAGACCAGCCTGGGCAACTTGGTGAGAACTTGTCTCTACAATACATCAAAAAATAAGCCGGGCATGGTAGCGCATGCCTGAAGTTCCAGCTATTTGGAAGGCTGAAGTGGAAGGATGGTCTGAGCCCAGCAGGTCAAAGCTGCGGTAGCTGTGAGTGTGCCACTGCACTGCACTTGAGCCTGGGTGACAGAGTGAGACTCCAACTCAAAAAAAAAAAAAATTATAAAGGGACAGGTATGGTGACTCACGCCTGTAATACTAGTACTAGCACTTTTGGAGGCTGAAGTGAGAGGATTGCTTGAGCCCAGGGGTCTAAGACCTGCCTAAGCAACATAGCGAGACCTTGTCTCTACAAAAAAATTAAAAAAAAAATTAGCTGGGTGTGGTGATGTGGCTCTGTAGTCCCAGCTACTAGGGAGGCTGAGGTAGAAGAACCCAGAAGGTCAAAACTGTGGTGAGTTGTGAACATGCCACTGCACTCCAGCCTGGGTGACAGAGTGAGATAACAACTAAAAATAAATAAATAAATAAATGAAATAAACAGGATTACTACATTAGTGAGTCTAAGGGGCATATCAGAGGAAGAATCCACTATATAACCATGTATCATATATGTGATCTGAAAAAGCATATTGGATTTTATTATCAAATTTCGTATTTGTGAAATCAACAAAAATCACACATATTAACTCCGTAGTTCAAGCTACTGAAAATAAAGCTCCAAATTTTCTTGGCCAGTGAGGCTAAGGTTAAAAAAAGACAGAGAAACCTGGGACTAGATGATTTCCAAATTGTTCTGCTCTACATTTCTATTCAGAATACCAATAAATCAGTTCATGATTACTACTTTTGATCACTGCAGTTGATTAGCAATTGTAGGAAAAACAACTCATCCCAAAACCTATGTTTAAGCCAGTAAAGAAGCTTTTATATAGGATGAATCCCAGTGAAGTTACTCTGGTGGACATGATGATGCCTTTGGCAAGCTTGAATGACCCAAGTCCCTACTAACTGCACATAGTAGCTGATGGACTCTCACTAGTTCAGGTGTGGATTTGCCAGAGCATTCAAGGCGAGGCTCAGTGGTGCACACACTTCCAGGGAGCACTCAGCTAGCTTGGTTATTGGATCCCGAGGGGATGATAATTACAAGCCCAGGAGCCCCCTATTGAAATTCTCCTGCCTTCTACGAGCTTTCAAAGAGTCAAGGATGAATACACAGGGAGCGAAGTGTTCCTGTGAAGCAATTTCTCTTTGTGGTGAATGCTTAGATGAAGAAGTACAGCAAACACCTGGAAGTACTTGTGGTAGAAAGGACTCATGGCCCAATGTATGGAAAACAAAAAAACCCGACCACCTGTTCCATGGTAAGTAATGCCATACTGGAATACAATGTTCATAATAAAAGCCGATTTGGTTAGTTCATACTTTTCTATTTAACTTGTTTCTCTGAAATGTTCTTTTCTGAGAGCTAATTGCTGAAGTCAAGGAAATGACAGTTTTACGTCTTTGTTTTAGAATTCTGTGTTCTTTCTGCTTGCATGGGTTTTTAAAGGCTCTGTTCTCATTTGCACTAGGTTTTCAGTAACTCTCAGTTCCTTTAGCAGAAGTCACTATGTGTCAAATGCTGAAGGTGGGAGACAAATCTTTGCCTGTAATACCAAGGTCAGCATTGGATCTTGGGCAACTGTGCCTGAGTCTGGCAGGGATGTGCCTGGGAAACGGAGCTGGGAAAACAGACCCTCTTGGAGGCTGCAGGGGAGACAGATTGAGGATTCTAACCTTGACAGTGGAGTGAGTGGAACTGGTATGACATAGACATGGATCAGAGCCTGGGCTCTAGAATGAGCCAGAACTGAATGAATATCCCAGTTATGTCTTTTTCTGTCTTCATAACCCTTGGGCAAGTCACTTTATGAGCCTCAACTTCTTTATCCTAAGAAATGGGGTTAAAAACTGAACCTACTTTCATAGACGTGTCATTCACATGAAATGAGTTAATGCAGGTAACACTCTTAGCAAGTGCCCAGTACAAATGAAGACTCCAGTAGATACTGTTATTACTATTATTTATAAGTGAATAGACTAAGACCTTTGTTTTAACAATCTATTAACCCAAGGAAGCAAGTAGGCAGCAGGTACCTGGCAGAGAGGGCGACTGTCACGTCTCCAGGCTTAGGTTTACCAGTATCTCAACAGACTGTTTCCATTATCTCCAGCACTCAAGTTTTCTGTCCTCTGCTCTGGATTATAATCCTGTGGGGTGGGCTAGGGTTACCCAGTATGTGCCTGGCATGGAGGGTCCCCATGTGGTTATTGTAGAAAGTCTAGCTTCCCCTTGCACAGATATTTCCAACCTGGCTGCATATTACCATCACCTGATGTCTTTCAAAATAAACGAATGCATGGGCCCTGCCTTTCAGACATTATTATTCAGGGAGAAGATTCAGGCATTGGTGTTTTAATAGCTCACTGGTAAATTCTAATGTGCAGTCAACTTGGAAAATGACTGACTAGTAGTTTAACAAGTAAACTAAACATTGTTTTAATGCAACGGAACCAGTAGACATCTGGTAACACCATAATTGTTAAGCCCATAATTCTTTAATAACCAATTGAAATAACTGATTCTTCTTTTTGACCTCTTTCCAGCGTTTATCATGTCTGACCTCTCTTCTTTTGAAATGGTCTCCTCCTTGAATTTCCCTACTCCCTCTCTCCTGGTTCACTTCCTACTGCTCAGCTTGTTCCCTCAGGTTTTGGCATCTTTGCGTCTTTCATACACACCTTGGGCATTGACAGATCCTTGAGGGCAGGTGTCTATCCTTGGCATGCGTATTACCCATTCTAAACCCTCTCTGATTTAGTTCCAGCTCCCAGTTTCTAACCTACATGCCAATGATTTCCTAACCTGAAATTTGAGACCTCTCCCTATCTTGGGATTCAGATACATAGTTCAGCCATTGATCTGGATATTTTTGGGCCACCTTAACCCTTGCTGCTCAGCAAACTTTTTATTTACCCCTAATTGCCATAATTCCTAATCTTTACAGCTTTCTTTACATTCCTTCTTAATCTCGTCTCTCCTCATTCTCAATGAATTACATTGTTCCACCATCACTTCTTCCCAATGATAGATTCTAAAGTATGAAATCGACGAACTCCCCACTCCCAACTATCATGAAACTTAGCAAATAAAGGCCCATCTCTACCTTGTTTCTTATTCTGCAGAAGGATGAGCTGTGCCTTCACTTTCCGAGGCCAACCTCTCCACTTGGGTTCCGGATCCCATCCTTCTGCTTCCTTTCATTTAACAAGTACTTATTGATGATCTACTATGTGCTAGATATCATACAAGGCAGGTAATACTGCAATTCACAGGGCTGAGTCTCTGCTCTTGTGGAGCTTATAGTCCAATACAGGAAGATAGCAAATGTACTGATTAACAAAAACATACATAATATATCAGATAATAGTAAATGCTAGAAGAAAAATAAAGCAGTGTAAGGAATGAGAAAGTGACTGGGGCTGCTATTTTCTATGATGTGGTCAGAATGCTGAAAGAAGTGAAGGGCATCTAGGGGCAGAGGAGACAGGACATCCAGAGGTAGGAGCATGATTGGCAAATGTGATGGACAGCAAAGGGGCCAGCAAGTGGGATGGTAGGGTAGAGAAATAGGAGATAAAGTAAAAGAGGTAGTTGGGGCAAACTTAGGCATGGCTTTGGATGCCTTGGTAAGAACTTTTATTCTGAAAGGTGTGAGAAGTGTGTGGAGGGCTGTACAAAGGAACAATGTGATCTGCCTTCTGTTTTAACAGGAATCTTTGGTTGCTGCATAGAGAATACTGTAGAAGAGGCAAATGTGGAGCCAGCGTGACCAGTTAGGAGGTTGTGTTCATATGAGGGGTGACATTGACTTCATTAGGGATGTAGCAATGGATTAGTGAGAAATGGTCTGATAATGGTTTATTCTAGAGTTAGATCTTTGGTCTGAGCCATTGCAAGGTTGGAGTTTATTAAGAAAGACTTGGGGAGAAATAGCTTTTGGGAAGGAAAATCAAGACTTAGGATATGTTATTTTGAGAAGACTATTGGCTATTCATGAGGAGATGTCAGTTGGGCAGTTGGATACAAAAATTTGGAGTTCAAAGAGGAGTTTCAAACTGCACATATAAATTTGAGTATCATCAGTAAATAGATTATATATTTAAACCATGAGACTGCATGAGCTCTCCTAGGACAGCGAGCATTGATACTGAAGAGGAGAGAGTTGCATGCTGAGCTCTCTGGTCCCTTAATGTTAACATGGGGAGGGAGAGGGAGAAGATAAGCCAGTATGGGGGACTGTGATGGGGTAGCAGGAATCAAAGTGAGGTGGTGTCCCCAAAGCCAAATGAGGAAAGTATCTCCTGGTGATGATGATGAGAGGAGGGGATGAGACTTGACTATGTGGGTTTGAAGGCATAAAAGCCTCCCAGCCTCTACCATTTCAGCCCTGCTCCAAGAAGTTCATCTCTGGCCCTAGACTCACAAAGTCTACTCAGCAAAACAAAAGCCAAGTAGTTCCTCTGACCTGCCTTCCTAGGAAGGCAGTATGGAGACTATCTGTGTCCTTCAGAGCTGTCATTTCTGTTCCCAAGAATTCTATTTCTGTCACATGTGGTAAGCCCTCTAGAGGAGTTCTGGTAACCACAATTTTCTCCGTCTTGCTGCATGTGTAGATATTTTATCAACCAGTGGTGACTGATAACCTAGAGAGTTGTCCCACAATCCAACTGAATTCTGATGATGCCACAGTTCCGTTCAATGACTCTTCTTTGTTTGACTTCCCCTACATGCTTTTTTTAAAACCTTTAAATATCAATGTTTACTAGAATGTCATTGTTGGCTCTTTCGTCTGCTTATCGAAATTAGGTGTTGTACACAGCCCATGTATAAGTTTCATGAATCCCTGAAATTACATGCAAGACTGTGTATATATGTGCATTTTCTAGGTGAGAGTACATGTTTTCCTCCATATTCTCAAAGGCGGGAACCAAGCTAATCCAAGTGGTCCATTTTCTTATGTCTTTGGGGTCCTTGTCTGTCCTATTCTATAGACATAGAGGAGTTAATCTTCTTTTGGTGGGGTGAGAAACTTTCCAAATCTATCTGAAATGAAAGGTATCCCCTTTTGGGCAGAGACATGTCAATACTTCCTATGCAACGCTTTAAACCTTCTTCTGGATATAGCAAGTCTGACTTTTATATTCAACTAGCACACATATGTGATTAATTGTATACATTTCTGTTTATCTAGCAGGATTATGTGCTTGTTGTGTGGGTTCATTGAATTTTATTTATTTTTATGTCCCTCGGTGCCTAGCCCAGTACCTGAAACATGGTAGGTGCTCTGTAAATATCGATTGGAAGCCTGACAGCATTTTTGTATTCCTCAATTAACAATGAATACAAGAAACAACAATATAGCCAGATCATGCTGCATTTATGAGTATTTAGTATATAGTATTGTTAGGGTAGAATATGAATATGTATACCAAAAATGGCTATTGAGACAGAAATTCCTGTGGGAAATATAAAAATATCACCCTATTTCTTTCACTGAAAAAATACGAAATCTGATTTTCCACTATCATTAGACTCCAATAAATATTCATCCTTTATCCCTCCAGGGGGGGTCCCAAGCTTCCTGCAAGTGAAATGAGTGCTAAATTTGCCCAGTAAATCACTTTGATTGTTTTTACCCTGTAGACAGAATGGTGATCTTAGTTGATTTGCTTCTTCCAACAACCTAAAGATTCAAATAACTTTAGATTTTTACTCCCCGGGATTAGAGGAGGATGTGGTAGCACTTTATGCACTGCCTCACGTTTAGGAAAAAACTCTCTATGAAGAAGGGAATAGCAACCTCTTGGGAACAAAAAAGGTCCCACATATCCCCAAAATGCAAAACCTAGGGGCTGTCTGAACTAGCAATGCTGCTACTGCTCACACTCACTAAATTGCAAATCACCGCAGGGTAGAAGCTGGGCCTACTTAATTCACCCTGAGAGGTCCTGGTTCCCATAAGTGTCTCAAGTTAGGGGAGACATCCATCTCAACAACCAAAGTGCTAAGTCAGTAAGGACTGGTGCTAGTGAGGTCGCAGGCAGACCTTCCACTTCTCCAACTGACTCCTTTGTTGCTCCACTCCTGGTGGCATCCCTGACCCCATCTCAACAGTTGACTCAGGGGAGCCTCAGTCAGCAAATGCACTTGACTTGGTACAAACCCATTATGGTCAGGCAACAATGCAAACAATACCCTATTTACCGTGTGTGTAGGACAGAACAATTGAGAGTGCCAGTAATGACAAATGATGTTGCAGACATGAAACTGAGCCCATTGTGTCCTTTATGTGTGGGTGTATAAGGATAATTAAATGTTCTAATTTATACTTGAAAACAGGCACGTTACTGAAAAAATTTGCTGATGACCTAAGACCAAGCTCAGGGTTACCTGAGGGCATCCATCTCTTTCGGGTAAATTAACATAGCTGGAGTTAGAATTTCAACTCAAAAGGCAGAAAGATGGAGGAATCTACAGTATTATACAATTTGTGTGTGACTGTCAGTAGGTGGAGAGTAAATAAAATCTGCAAAGGAAGAAAATGCAGGCATTTGAGTCATGTGTCAGTGAACTTACCACTTACTTAGGCAATGTTGTTAAAATACGTTGGCGTGATTTGGTTAAGTCCCTCCACCCGCACCACTTTATTATTTTTTTTGGCTTAAGTAAATTTCTTAAGAGTTAAAAGGCATCCAGGTTAGCAAAAACAGCAGGAAATTGCTTTGGAATGTACTTCTTCATCTCAGAGAATGTGTTTTAAAATCTGAAGTAGGCTATTATAGTTCTTCCCTTTCATAACAAAGCATACAGTGGCCCCATCTGCAATGAGGCAGAACCTGGGGGTTGGTTTGGAAAGTTCAGAGAAAAACATATAAATTGAAGTTATAAACTGCGAGGTTGAAAAATTTGAAAAATTACAAATGATTTGCAGTTTGCTGTAGGTACTAAAAGCAGCCAGACCCTAACTGGGGGGTGGGGGAGGTGTCAAAGGACTGTCCCTGTTTTACAGATGAAAAAACAGGCATAGGTTTAAAGATAGACTCAGAGCCATGTCATGTCACTGGTGGAGACTTTCTCTTAGGGGGCCAGATGAGCCTCTTTCTGATAGAATAAAGTGTAAACTCAAAGTAATTTATCTGAAGAAGTGAAGGCACCACTAACAGCCAAGAAATCAAAAATCTAGAATGTAGGTAGGAATCAGGATAACTGGCAAACAAATTAACCTCGACCTGGGGCTTTTCTAAATGAGTTTGCACAGCTGTCTCCATCTACGTAAATCTCTCGTTACATAAACCCATTCACTTCATCGACAGAAATGGGGAGAGTCCAGATGTTAGGGGATGGAGCTTTCATCAGACAAGCTGCCCTAGCTTTGAATATGCCAACACAGTTTAAAATGAAGCTAAGCAATACGAAACTAACTAGCACCCACACACCTAAACCAAATCAAACTAAACGAAAACAAAGACAAAAACCCCAATCAAACATGTTGCTAACAACAAAGAATATTTTCTAAAGCAATCAACTGGCCTGTACTTTCTGGTCTCCCTGGCTCAGATTTCTTAGAGCTTCAAAAAATTGTGCTGAACAAGGAGGTACCGTTGCTTAATTAGGTCTTGCCAGTTATTTTGCCTGATTTCACTTTTTTCTACCTCATTGCCTCTTTCCAGTGACATTGTGGGCTTCACTCAGCTTTCCAGCACCAGCATGCTGTTTAGGTAGTGGACTTTCTGAACAAGCTGTACACCACCTCTGACAACATCAGAGATCACTAGGATGTCTGCAAAGTGGAGACAATGGGAGATGCGAGTGGCTGGCTACTGATGAATAAGTATTCCCTTAGATATGGAATCATGTTAATTTTTGGTGGGAGAAAAGCTGAGAAGTAATAGAGACTGACCATTTAGGTGAATATTCTAACTTTTGTAAGTTGTAAGCTCCTAGAAAGCAAATCTAGTAGCCTTCATTATGCCTATCGTTCTTCTCAGGGTTGGCACCCAGGCAATGGCTATGATTTGACTTGAGAGTCATCTTTATTCAATAATAAAGGAAACAAGCTGGTTTTATAATTTTATTTTTTGTGGTCAGACTCTCAGGCACTTAGCTCAGTGACCCCCAAACCTTTTATTCACATTGGTATTTTCCTTCTCTCCATGGCCAGTGAGGGAAAGAGGTAAATCTTGAAAGGCGAGAGAGCAAATATAGAAAAATAATTAGATAAAATTATGATATTATTACGGTCTGAGTAACACTTGGCTGCTAACCCTCGACACCATAAATCGAGAGGCAGGAAACTGGCAGTTTATGTCTGAATTGAAATCCAGGAAGTGGAGCCTGCCTCCTGGCCTTTCTAAAAGTGTTCTGCTCATTCTTCAAGTTTTACAGTCCATTTTTATAAGTTCAGGGTCATTGATACCTTTACATTGACTACCTTACTAGCAGAGCATTGTGTAGAACTTAACTTACAGCTACATTTTGTCAATAATGACATTTATGGTCTGCATTTCCTAGAGCCAGTTACCAGAGGTATCTTACAGCTTTTTATCAGTAACACCAGGCAGAGGCACTAATCAAGCTTGCCATAGAATGGAGTTAACAAGGCCTAAGACATCATTCATTACTACACGTCATACATTAAAGTTATATAAAACATAAGACTTACATGATACAAAAGTTATGTTACTATACTGAGACAAAAGTTATGTGACTATGTTGATACAAATCACAAGACTTATGATTACCTTGATGCTGTATTATTCAAACCTATGACCACTAAGAAAAGGGAGTAAATGGGAATTTATTTCTCTCAGTTAATTGGACACGATCTGCAGGGAAGTTAAGGATTCTTTGAAGTTAGCAGGGAATGCATAGGAGATAAGGGCAATGCCCCTTCTGCTAACTCTCAGGAATGTGGTGGTAATACGGACAGACAATAGTGGGTCTCTGTATCATTATCATAATCATTACAATTTCTAATTTCATTTTTAACTGTGTAAGTTGAGAAGGGAAAAATGAAATATTTTGTTAGCCATCAGACAAACTGAAAATAGACTTAGAAAATATTTACAATTCATTTTCTCAATGCATAGTTATTGAGAACCCTGTCTGTGCTGGGCCCAGAGGTTATAAGGCTGAATGAGATTGAGGAGCTCTCTTCCCTCAGGGAAATTACAGTCTAGTAATTACTAGAGGACTGAGACCAATAACTATGATGAAGAAGAAAGTGATGCTTCTCTCTTTATACCTTCATGATCTACAGCTCACAAAGGCCATCGAGTAAGTCCCTGCAACTCACACAGTTCCTTATCTTTCCTTCATTACTGAAATATATTTCATTATGAGGTTAACATTGATTAAGCGGTTGTGCTCATACAATTCCTTGTGTTTCCTTTCATTACCAGAAAACACTGTATCATTAAATTAAAGCTGCTACATCATGCGTGACTATGGAATAAACCACATTTGCCTGGCATTTCCCTTTTGCTTCCGGGCTTTTCTTCTAAAGAGAATCAGTCAGAATCATTGAATTCATTCAGAATCATTGAACAGGTGTTTAGACCCAACAGTGCTCCCTGAAAAAGACAATAACTTTGAACATATCTTACAACTAATGGGTAAATATAGGGCACTAAATACACGGTATGCAGGGGTTCTGATTTTCAATAATCCCCAGGTATAAAGGATTTTCCTTTGTTCACCAAAGGTAAGCTCATTATACAGAAATGTGGGTGACGGTCAAAACACTCACTATCTTTGTCATAACTATGTCTATAATTATGTTATGTTATAACATAACACCATCTCTGACAGCCACTGTCGAAGGGGGTAAAAAAAGAAAATTGAAATAATCCCTTGACTAAATTTGAAGTAAATTTAGCTTGGAGTTGATTAAAAAATGGACTAAGTACTTAGGCTTCTAGCACTTGATTGTAACTAAAGGTCAGCTTTGTTATGTTTTATGGATGCGCTGATTAACTTGTGTTTTGGTCAAAGTCTGATGTGATGCTGAATCTTCATTCTGAATCTTCATATTTTCTGTTTCTGTTGCTGCACAATTTTGTTATGTGTCACTGTGAACTTTTATGCTTACTGTATGTGTCACCACAGCACTGGACAACAATGTCTGTCACACAGTAGAATAACAGAATGGTATACCTGCATCAAGGATAGCTACAACATGTCAATTTCTCTCATGTCTTTATTAATAAGGATTAATAAATTAATTGTTCACCTCTGAATTTGAACAGTGGAGTTGTCTGCGGTGGTGGTTTCAGGACTAACCAGTTCTGTATTATCTCATAGCATGAGAACTAACAATAAAACCACCATGTGTCCAATGCTTAGTGATATGTTAGGCAGTGTGCTAAGGACTTGCCGTAGATTATTTGATTATAGTAAATATCCTTACAACATTCCTTTGACCCAGATATTATTATCCCCATTTCCCAGGTGGGAATGCCAAGGCTCAGTTACTTGCTTAAGGTCACTTAGCAGTAAGTGCAGAGCTAGGAACCAAGCCTGTATGAGTTAAAGAGATCACGCTGCTGGCTACTTATTATGTTGCTTCTTGCGCCTGCTGGGAATTTAGGTATTTACTCCAGTGAAGAGGAACCTTAAGCCCGGAAAAGCTAAGTAACTTAGTGAAAATTCCCCTTGTTAGTGGCCCATGACCCAGACCTCCTGGGCTCAGGTCCTTTTTTGCTCATGGTGAAATAGAAGAGCTGGGCAGTAGAGGAATCCACATCTTTCTCTTTATCAGGAAGCAAAACGCTGGAGTTGTCCTTTATTTTTCCTGACTTTTTCCTCTTAAGTCCATATGATCAGAAAATACTGTTGATCCTTTTGCCACAATGTCTTACATGTGATGGAGCTTGTGTGGCAGAATGGCTATGAATCAGCTTTGGTAGCTGATTCTAGCTGGGTTCAAATCTCAGCTCTGCCATTTTCCTGCTGGGTGATTTTGGGCATATTAGTTAATCTCTCTGTGCTTCAGTTTTTTCATCTGTAAAATGAGGATGATAATGCTGCCTGCCAGACAAGATTATTTTGAGGATTCAGAGCATATGAAGCACTTATGATGCCTGGCATGGCATAGGCACTCAATCAATGTTGCTGTTCACACAACCCTTCCTTTTCTGCCTCAGCCCTGGTTCAGACCTTCATCTTCCTACATCTGGACAAAAAATAGTCCCCTTGTCTCCTGTCTCTCGTACTATTTTGGGATGAGACTATACTTTGCTTATCTTGTTCTGTTGCTCAAGAACTTAATTGTCTGTAGCATCATGTTCAAGTTCTTCAGACTTGTATTCCATGCCCCACATAACTGACTTCTTCGGCCTTTGCAGTGAGTCTAGACAACTGTACAGTTTGAAGAAACAGTCCCTACACAACTCTCCTTGCCTCTGATGTCAGTTGCAAGTTTGTTTGATTCTCAGGACCATTCACATTTCAGACCAGCTAGCTACAAATTTGAGGCCTTCCGCTGCCACAGCCCGTGCGGCTGCCTTGAGGGTCCCGAGAGAGAGCGGCGAGAGATTAAGAATCTGTCTGGGCTCCACGATAAATCAAAAAATCAGCCGGGCGTGGTAGCGCACGCCTGTAGTTCCAGCTACTTGGAAGGCTGAGGCGGAAGGATCGCTGGAGCCCAGAAGGTCGAGGCTGCGGTGGCCGGGAGCGGCCACTGCACTCCAGTCTGGGTGACAAGAGTGAGACTCCATCTCAAAAAAAAAAAAAAAAAAAAAAAATCTGTCTGGGGGCGGGGGCACACCTCATCAACAAGGGTACCTGCACAATGCATATTTGTATTCCTAACCCTTAACTGTACCCCACAATTTTAAAATAAAAAAAATATTTATCAAAATAAATATTTTTAAAAAAAGAAAGACATAAAGAAAAGTTGGGTCCAGGTGGGACACTTTCCTCTGATGGAGGAGAAGTGACCCGGAACTAGCTCAGCATGTTTATTGTATAATCAAGCACAAAGAAAGTTGGAAGGAATTCAAGGTCTGTAAAGGAGCCATAATGAAATTTTGTTGCTACCTAAAGGCGGGCTGTTTTGTGGTTATCTTGTTTTTGCGGTTGTCTTGTTGCGGCTAAGGCTTTATTTATGCTACGTGCACCTGGATGTGTGGGCATCTGAGACACTGTTTCGTGTAGCAGACTGCATCCCTTACCTTTGGCTAGGATACAGTTACCAAGCAAGACCGTGCCTATGAACTTGGGGCCATTAAGCGAGACCTTGCATTCGCTTGGGGTCTTTACTCGAGGCCTGCTACAGTGACAGTGCTCGTCTGCTCCCCACATCACATCCGCTCCCGACATCCCACAGTCACTTTCAGGTTCAATAATTCATTGGAATGACTGACAGAACCCAAGAAAGTCCTATAAGTATTGTTATAGTTTTTATTATAGCAAAAGGATACAAGTGAAAATTAGTCAAGGGAAGAAACACACATGGGACCAGGAAAAGTGGGGCAGAGTCCACAAGGGGTCCAAGTGCGGAGTTGCCAGTCATCCTCTCCCTGTGCAGTCACGGACAGCATACTCCTTCCTGGTCACCACGTGTGACAAGACACGTGTGTATTGCTACCCATGAGAGATCACCTAAGCCTTTGGTGTTTAAAGTTTTTATTGGGATTTGATCGTATTCTGCCTGCTTGGCTGACCTTTAGTTTCCAGCTGTTCTTAAAGATTGGAGATCAGGCTAGTACCTTTAGTTCCTCTGGAGTTATAACTGATATTGCATTGCCCAAAGGACCCTGACTAGACTGTCAGTAGCCAAAACTCTCCAGGAAAAAAGGCTCTCCTACCGGGCAGGGTGTTCTAGGGGCCTAGAGATCAACTCCTAGCACTTGAGAGCAAAGGTCAGACTTCTCTTTGGGCAAGGTGACTTCTTTACCTACACAGCCTTATTTTCCATTGGTCTTCTATAGGACAGCTCCACCAAACAGGGTGACAGTCAAACAATCCCATACTTTTGTTGAAAAAAATTTTTTTAACCTGTAATAGTTTCCTCTTTACTTGCAGGATGTTTAAGTGCTTTGCCTTTCATGAAGCTCAGAAATTTTGTTTTTCAATCTTTGTTGAACTGAACTGTTTCTTTGTGATTGTAAATTAGGCACCTTTGTTAGCAGTGTCTTACTCTTTTTGACTGTTTGTGTTCTGATTTAGATATGTTGCTATCTAAGTGAGTTATTCGACCCCAAAATAATCAAATTCAAATTGAGCTTCAGAATGTTTGCCATTAAGAAAAAACAAGTGGTGGGTTGACATTTGTGGTCCTTAAAGGTTCAAAATGAGGCCGGCCTTGGTGGCCTAGCCTGTAATCCCAGCACTTTGGGAGGCAGAGGCAAGTGGATTGCCTGAGCCTATGGGTTCGAGATCAGTTCAGGGAAACTTGGCAAGACCTCGTCTCTACAATAAATCAAAAATTAGTCGGGCATGGTGGCACATGCCTGTAGTTCTGGCTACTTGGAAAGCTGAGGCGGAAGGATTGCTGGAACCCAGCAGGTCGAGGCTGCGGTGGCCAGGAGCGTGCCACTGCATTCCAGTCTGGGCGACAGAGTGAGCAGTACATTGAGCTAAACTGGCTTGGCAGTTATTTTTACTGTGGTCTAGATCTTATAACTCCTGGTGTGTTACAGCCAAGAAGAATTGGGTGAATCCCATTCAGACAGCTCTTTTGAGAAAGAATTAATGCTTTATTTTAGTATTCCAAGATCCCAGGATTCAGCACTTAGTTAAGCAGGACAATTGTTTGCAGTGTAGACAGATGGGTTTTTGCTACTGCTGGGTAGACAAACAAGTTCCTTCCTCTTTACGAAAATAAAATTTTTTTTCTTACCAAAGTATCTGAATTACTGGCTCCATTCCGACATAGTCTCAAGGTCCATGTCTCTATTGTCATGACAACCGTGTGTGTGCGCACGTGTGCACGTGTGTCTGTTGAATGGTATCTGGAAGCAGCAACTTTAGCATCCAGGCAGAAATAGATGGGATGTGCCAAACAGGGACTGTCTCCCCACTGATTTAAACAACAGTATCAGAAAAGGTTGAAAATATCATTCGGCATCACAATTTCCATTAAAATTCCAAACAATCAGCTATTCTATTCAGTCATACATTCAAGGTCAGTGTCTAAACATTTATGTTCTCATTCTTTATTGTACCAATGCCCGCTGCAATTCAGCAATGTTCTATCCTGCTGACCCTCCTCTATTACCCTTTGTTGCATTAACTTCTCTAGTCTCATCTCTTGCGGGAAGCTCTCACATCCCTACTCTGAGGAACCACTTACAACTTACACTGTTTCAAGTTTCTGAGATTCTGTCACTTTTCCCTAAATGAGGCTAGCTTTTTCAAAATACATCATTCAGCTTTGAATGAAATCCATTTGGGTAAGAACTTGGCATATTGAGCCCAGGACTGGATCTTGATGAGCATTCCATGTCTTTGGAAGCCCACTGTCTCTTGCAAGCTACTGGAATGCTATTCCATAGGTACCTCTTGTGTTGCACTAAATTGTCTTTGAAAGCCAAAGGACTTTCTTTAAAAAAAATTTTTTTTTGAATTTTAAAGATATGGGGTGCAATTCAGGGTTAGGTATACAAATGTTCATTATGCAGCTACCCTTGTCGATGAGGTGTGCCCCTCCCTCCCCTGGCAGTTTCCTTCAACTGCCACCCGTCCCTGCCCAGCAGTTTCCCACTATTGCCAATCTCTTTCTTATAGTATTATGATAATTGTTCAAGGTTTGCTGATGAGAGAGAACATATGATGCTCTATTCTTTGTTTCTGTGATAGATCACTGAGTATGATAGACTCTAAATCCATCTAAGTTGCTGCGAAGTCCATATGTTTGTTCTTCTTTATAACTGCATAATATTCCATTGTGTATATGTACCACATTTTTTTTATCCAGCCCAGCTTCGATGGGCAGTATGGTTGGGTCCATGTTTTTGTTATTGTGAATAGAGCTGCAACAAACGTGTATGCAGGTATCTTTTTTGTAGAATGATTTGAATTCCTCTGGGTATATTCCCCATAGGGGGATTGCTGGGTCACATGGAAGATCCATTTCTAGTTCTTTCAGAAATTGCCACACTGTCTTCCAAAGAGGTTGCACTAGTTTGCATTCCCACCAGCGGTGTAGAAGCGTTCTTTTTCTCTGCATCCTTGCCAGTTTTTTTTTTTTTGAGTTGGAGTCTCACTCTGTCGCCCAGACTGGAGTGCAGTGGCCACTCCCGGCCACTGCAGCCTCGACCTGCTGGGCTCCGGCGATCCTTCCGCCTCAGCCTTCCGAGTAGCTGGAATTACAGGCATGCGCTACCACGCCTGGTTGATTTTTCTGATTTATTGTAGAGATGAGGTCTCGCTGCCCAGGCGGGTCTCGAACCCGCGGGCTCAGGCAATCCACTCACCTCAGCCTCCCAAAGGCGTGGGATTACAGGCTGAGCCACCAAGCCCAGGTTGTTATTGTTTGTTTTATTAATGATGGTCATTCATACTAGAGTTAGATGGTATCTCAATGTGCTTTTGATTTGTATTTCTGGATGATAAGTGAGACTGAGCACTTTTTCTTGTGTCTGTTGGCTGCCCTTATGTCTTATTTTGAGAAGTGAAAGGACTAACTTTCAAGGCATCATTTCGTTATTTTTTGTGGCCCTCAATAGCTTTGATCCATTCTTAGCGTGAAAAGCAGATATAAGAAATGGACTAAAACAGGATTGGTTGCCGCCAAACTGTTTCTCTTGTTTGTCTTGAGATTGAGTATAAACAAGCCTCTTTCAGAAAGACAAGCAAATCAATGCAGATTGTGCATAAGAAACATGGACTGTAGTTGCCGAGAGGCAATCTGTTTACATCGTGGACCAGAAAGATTTATTGGATCAGTTCATGCACAGATATCCCAAGCCTATGGTATTTTGCTCTCAAAGACCTATTCTTAGCCGGGCTCGGTGGCTCAGCCTGTAATCCCTCGCTTGGGGAGGCTGAGGCGAGTGGATTGCCTGAGCCCGCGGGTTCGAGACCTGCCTGGGCAACTTGGCAAGACCTCATCTCTACAATAAATCAAAAAAAAAAATAGCTGGCGTGGTAGCGTGTGCCTGTAATTCCAGCTACTTGGAAGGCTGAGCAGAAGGATCACCTGAGCCCAGCAGGTCGAGGCTGCGGTGGCCGGGAGCTGCCACTGCACTCCATTCTGGGTGACAGGGTGAGACTCCAACTCAAAAAAAAAAAAAGCCTATTCTTTGACTTGCACTCCAGTCTGGGTAACAGAGTGAGACTCCAACTCAAAAAAAAAAAAAAAAAAAAAAGGCCTATCTTTGACTTTTTTTCTTTTTTCAACCTCCTGCCCTATATAACTTTCCAAGCTGAAATTTTCCAGGGTTTAGGTAAGGTTTTGGTGGGCAAACCCTTGCCAGCAGCCTTTTCAAAAAAATTGTAGTCTGCTTTAGTTCATTCAAGTGTGCCATTGTTTCATATTTTTTCAGATATATGGCATATGGGATACACGTGGCTTATGGGATCCTCCATGCTGGTAAGGTAGCAAGCATGGCCTTGGATCTAGTGATTGTATATAAGACCTTAGTGATTCCACACAAACCCAATGTCCAACTGAAAGTGCGTGCTGGGATCCACTCAGATATAAAGAGCTTCTCCCTCTACCCCATGATGGCTTAGTTTTCAGAGAAGGCAATGTGATCCCATCTAGGCAAGCAAAAATAAAATAAAATAAAATAAAGGGTGAATATTTAAACTCTGTGTTTGTAATGTTGACATTTTGCTAAACATTTTCCTTGGAAATGAAAGAAAGGGAGAGAAATGAACACTTATTAAGCACCATTTATTATGTGCCAGGAATAATGCCAGGTAGTCATCTATATGATCTCTTTTGATCCAAGATTGAAAAGTTATTGCTATTTATTGTTTGCTTTTTAACTTTTATTGAAACAAACTACACACAGTAAAATGCATTCACAATCTTAATTGTTTAGCATGATGAATTTTTTTTTTTTTTTTTTTTTGAGTTGGAGTCTCACTCTGTCACCCAGACTGGAGTGCAGTGGCTGCTCCCGGCCACCGCAGCTTCGACCTGCTGGGCTCCGGCGATCCTTCTGCCTCAGCCTTCCAAGTAGCCGGAATTACAGGCATGCGCTATCATGCCCGGCTGATTTTTTGATTTACTGTAGAGATGAGGTCTTGCTGCCCAGGTGAGTCTCGAACCCACGGGCTCAGGCAATCCACTCACCTCAGCCTCCCAAAGGCGCGGGATTACAGGCTGAGCCACCGAGCCCGGCAGCATGATGAATTTTTATCTGTGTATATAAATGTGGAACCAGCACCCAGATGAAGACAGAGAACAGTGCCAGCACCATAAGACTTGATCACACTCCTCCTCCCATCTCTCCCTCCCTTATCAACCAATACCACCAACTCCTGCCAGAGGTAACCACTTATCTAACTTTTATCTCTATGGATTAATTTTGCCTGTGTCTTAATCTGTTTTCTGTTGCTTATAGCAGAATACCGGAAACTGGGTAATTTACAAAGAAAAGGAATTTATTTCTTATAGTTAAGGAGCTGGGAAGTCCAAGACTGAAGGACCACATCTGGTGAGGGCCTTCTTGTTGGTGAGGACTCTCTGCAGAGTCCTGAGGCTGCAGAGGGCATCACATGGTGAGGGGGGCTAAGTGTTCTAATTAGGTCTCTTCTTCTGGAGTGCAGTGGCTCGATCCTCTGGGTTCAAGTGATCTTCTCATCTTAGCTTTCCAAGTATCTGGGACTATAGGTGTGTGCTACCATTTCCAGCTTACTTTTTGATTTTTTTGTAGAGACGAAGTCTCCTTATGTTGCCTAGGCTGGCCTCAAACTCTTGGGCTCAAGCACTCCTCCGCCTTGGTCTCCCAAAGTGTTGGGATTACAGGCATAAGCCACTGTGCCTGGTCTATTCTTCTTATAAAGTCACCAGTCCATCTCTCATCATAACCCATTAATCCATGAATAAATTAATCCATTTGCCCTCATGACCCAATCACTTCTTAAAAGCACCGCCTCTTAATTCTGCCACATTAGGGCTCAAATTTCAACATGTTTCGAAGGGGACAAACATTCAAACCATAGCAGCCTATATATGTATTCTTTTGTTCCAAATTTTAAGTATTTCTATCCCCTACATGTTGTTGAGTGTAGGTGTTAAAGATTATTTTTATTTTATTTACTTGCTTGTTTTTATTTTATTTTAGAGTTGTGGGGCCCATGTGAAGATTTACCATGTAAGTAAATTGCGTGCAAGTGAGGTTTGGGCTTCTCGTGGGCCCTGTGTCCCCTGATAGTGGGCCTGGTACCCAGTGTGTTGCTGTGTGCTTCTTATCCTCTTCCCTCCCTTCCTCCTTTATCAGTGTCCAGTGTCTGTGGTTCCCACCTTTGTTCTCATGTGACCCGGATCAGGGCCCACTTATGAGTGAGAACACAGTTTTTTGTTTCTGTGATGGTTCACTTAGTATGATGGTCTCCAGTTGCATCCATGTCACTGAAAACGACATGATTTTGTTCTTCTTGTTAAATATTATTTTTAAGAGAAAAACTAAACACCCTTAAGGTCATAGGGAAACATTTAACATTATCTTAGTGATTTGATTCATCTTGTCTGCTGGGGAAATCAACCTGATGGATTGCTTAGAAGAAGCCATATAGTTCTTGTATATTTACATACACAGTACATAAAAAGACACTGGGTATTGAATGTGGAGAGGAGTTATATAAATCTTGGCCTTAGCCAGCCAAACTATAATTATATTCATTTATTCCAGGCCCTAATTATCCAGAGAGGTGATTCTTCCCACACCCCGATCTTTAAAGTGTGAATACATGCATTTAGAACAAACTGTAAATGGTGCAACACAGATTTGTAACAGTGGGATTATTCATAATAGCCCCCAAATGGGAACAATCCAAATGTCCATCATCTGGTGCATAGATAAACAAATTGTGACATATCCACACAATAGAAAATTACTCAGCAATAAAAAGGAATGAAATAGTAATACATGCAAAAGTGGAGATAAATTTCGAAAACATACTAAGTAAAAGGCCAGACACTACATACTATACAATTCCATGAGTATGATATTCTATAAAAGGCTAAACAGTCACGTCAGAGAGCAGATGAGTGGTTGCCTGGGGCCCAGGTGAAGGAGGGCATTGACTGTGAAGGGACACATGGGCATTTTTAAGGTGCTAGAACTGTTGTGTATCTTGAGTGAGTGGTTATATCATTGCCCAAATTTGTTAAACTATGTACTCAAAAAGGGTGAATTTTATGGTGCGTAAATTATACCTTAATAAAGCTGAAAACAATTTCCAAATGTGTAAAAGAGAATAAACAGCAAAGAGTAATTTTTCTTACCCCTGTCTTTTAGCCCCTTTGCCAGTATTCATCCCCAAGGCTTCATCTTAGCTTCTGTAGTGGTTCTTTAGATACCCATAATGAACAGTATGAAAGCTAGGCTAAGAATACAGGAATTCAGCCGGGTGCGGTGGCTCAAACTTGTAATCCCAGCACTTTGAAACCCAAGGCGAGAAGATTGCCTGAGCCCAGGGGTTAGAGACAATTTCTCACCTGGGCAACTTGGTGAGAACTTGTTTCTACAATAAATAAATAATTAAATATATAAATAAACAAACAAACAAATAAATAAAAAGCCAGGCATGGTAGTGTATGCCGGTAGTTCCAGCTACTTGGAAGGCTGAGGCAGAAGGATTGCCTGAGCCCAGAAGGTTGAGGCTGTGGTGGTCGTGAGCTTGCCACTGCACTCCAGCCTGGGAGACAAAATGAGACTCAACTCAAAAAAAAAAAAAAAAAAAGACTACAGGAATCTAGATGCCAAATTTTGATAACTGATATTATCTTCCCAATATCATTTGACCGTATGTTCAGAAGAACTATTTGTTTCTTCGTGCCCCATAATGAATGAGGATGCTTGCTATCCTATCCTACTGCTATCCAGCTACTTTGTAAATGTGTCTCATTCCATTTTCTGTTTTTCCTTTTTTTTTTTTTTGAGTCAGAGTCTCACTCTGTCACCCAGGCTGGAGTGCAGTGGCACATTCACCGCTATTGCAACCTTGACCTGCTGGGCTCAGCTAATCCTTCTGTCTCAGCCTTCCAAACAGCTGGAACCACGGGCATGGACTACCATGCCCAGCTAATTTTTTGATTTATTGCAGAGACAAGGGCTCACCAAGTTGGCCAGGCTGGTCTCGAACCTCTGGGCTCAGGCAGTTCTCTCACCTTCACCTCCCAAAGTGTTAGGATTATAGGCGTGAGCCACCAAGTCTGGCTTCATTCCATTTTCATCACAGTCCTCCAAAGTATGTATTAATGGCCCCATTTAATAAATGAGGAAACTGAAACTTAGAGAGGTCAGGTAACAAGACTACCTAGCTAGTAAGCAGCAGAGCTGGGGTTCAAATCCCGGTCTGTTCTGGGCACATGTAGTCCATTATCCAGAATCTACTGTGCTATGCTGCTGCCTTGGCTTGGAACAAAATGTCAGAGGGAGGACAACTGGATCAACAAAGCAGCCTGCGAGAGCTCATTTCCAAACCCTGTAATTGTCTTAACAGAACCTCAGAACCACCTGCCTCCTTACTTTGATGTCTATACCCCTTCAGAGCTTTTGAAACAGGACTATTCTAGTTTTATACTAACTCTTAAAACAGGAATATTCTAGTTTCGTCTTATCGTATGCAATTCCTTGGGGCCTCAGGTATTTTCATCTTTCTTTGCTTTTTTTTCCCTTTTTGAATCAGGGTCTTGCTCTGTCACCCAACCTGGAGTTCAGTGGCACGGTCACTACTCACTGCAGCCTTGCCTTGGCCTCTTGGGCTCTGGCAATCCTCCCGCCTCAGCCTCCCAAGTTCCTGGGACTACAGGTGCAAGCCACTGTGCCCAGCTAATTTCAAAAAAAAAATTTTTATAGAGATGGGGTCTTACTACGTTGCTCAGGCTGGTCTTGAAATCTTAGGCTCAAGCAATCTTCCTGCACTGGCCTCCCAAAGTGCTGAGATTACAAATGTCAGCCACCAGGCCTGGCCTTCTTTGTTTCTTATTCAATAAAAATTAATTCTACTGCAAAAGATAAGTTCATCCTTTTATCTGAAATAACTTTCTCAGTCCCATTACAACTTTATCAGGTTTATTTTCCCCATTCTCTCTGAAGAAGGAGTGGGAGAAGCCTCAGTAGTGAAAAAGCCCTTTTGTTCCATGTTGCTTCTTAAAATAGTACCCTCAAGGGACATGGGCAGGCAGGTGCTTACACTGACCGAATGATCAGTTGCAAGAGTTTTAGCAAAACAAATAAATTTTTTGAGCCCTTTGGGTCATACCTGCTCCATTGTTTTAGTCTATTCTAAGTTGAATCTGGCAAAGATCGGGTCAAATGTTGGCACGATGTAGGAGATGACTCCAGTTTGTAAAGAAAAAAGAAGAAATGCAACGAGGTTGCTATTGCCAAAAATTTTCTGGCGCTCTTTGAAATTCTCCATATTCTACTAACCTATTCTTCTCCCTGCCCTCTTCAGGCAGGGGTCTGGCCTGATTGCCAAGCCAATGTGCAACAGTACGATGTCAAACTCCTGGAAATTTGTGTTGTCATAACTTCTATAGCAAATTGAGCATCCATTCGGAATGTGCTTTCGTTCATCAGTGGGTGTGTGGGATGCAGACAGCTGGAATATTTTCTAAATGCGAAGTTAAATCTGTACTGTTAAAGAGTGCCAGCAGCCTCATCCTGATGAGATTAGACCTCCTCCGGCCTCCCTGATTTCTAAACTCCGTGAGCAGGACAGTGTCGCAGCTGCCCTTGAATCTTCAGTGCCTTCCTTTTTGGGCTCTGTTGGGCCGTCCAGAGAAAGTGCCCCATCGTAAAGTAGGGCTGTGACTGACTGTTTCACTATCCAATCCAACCCCATGCATGAGTGAAAGAGTGAGCCTTCAGTGGCCAGGCAGATCTGGAAAGAGTCTAGGTGAAGCTGTGGCAAGCTGGAGGGAGGGCGTCTCCCCTCTTCAGTGAGGTGGCAGTCACTCAGCCATCTGATGAATGCCATGTGGTGCTGGTATAGCCAGGTCTTCACGTTTTCAAGAGAATTTAGAAGTCTAGATTTTTATGAGAAATTTTGTATGTTTTATAACATGATTCAGGCAAAATACTTGCACAGTCAGCTAGATTGAATCTCCAGGCTGCCATTTGGGACCCCCTTTTTGAAACATTTAAAGGATCTAAAGATTTATTTTGGTAAAAAAAAAATCAAAAGCTTTGTTTCACAGAATAACTTAAAAAATAAGCTTTAATCATATTCCCCTGAAATGGTAGTGCTTTGACTAACTGGGGCCTGATACCCGTAACTCACGCACTGACGTAGCCTTGGGTGTCTAACTTACCCATGTTCCTTAGTCTCTCACTCACCTTTCTTCCCTCTCTTCCTCACTGGGACTGTGAAGTTCAAGGTGCGCTGAGGCCGGTAGCATTGTTCCTACCTTGGAGGGATGATTGGAAGCCTGGGGTCTATTTCAGACCCAGCCTGGCCCACGTTACATCTTTTTACTGCTCCCTCCATCTCCTATTCTCTAGTGACTCCTCCCTATCAGTGTTTAATCACGCTCAGGTCTCTGTAAACTTAAACGTGAGATTGCATTTGTGAGCTACCTCACCTGGCCTTTTTTGCTTCTTATTCAATAAAAATTAACTCTACTGAAAAAAATAAAGCTTATCCTTTTATGTGAAGTGAGTTTCTCAGTCCCCATTATAACTTGATCAAATTATCTCACATCATTCACAATCCAATCCAACTACTGTCTATCTCTCTGCACTCTTTGGCTGGCTATCTTCTTGAGGAATTGTCTATATCTGTTGCTAACACATCCTTCCTCTGCTGGCCGCTGAGATTTGGCATCCATCCCCACTCAACCTCTGAAATTAATCTTGCCAAAGTCACCAGGGACCTCTGTGATCTTTTCCAGACCTCCTCATCTATACCTTTTAGCAGCATTTGACTTTACTGACTGATGGATTCCTTCTTCTTGAAACAGTTATCTCTTGAGTTTTATGACTCCTCATTTACCAGATTTTCTTTTGATGTCTCTGCTCCTTCTCAGGCCTCTTCTTCTGGGGGCTTAACGTTGATGATCCTCAGAGTCCTATCTGAGTCCTCTTCTAACGACCCTCCCTCCGTGAATGAGCTCCACTGCTCCTGTGGCTTATGCCTGTGTGACCTGTGTGCTAGAGACCCTGAGGGTGCTGTTGTCAGTTCAGACTTCTCCCTGAACTTCCCGGGGGAATTATCCCACGCCTGCTAGGCATCCTCTCGTGATGTTTCTCAGTCACCTCTATCTCAATCTAGTCAATACTGAATCCCATACTCTTCCTCCTCCAGCATTGCTCCTCTTCTTCTGGTTTCCAGTATTTCAGAGAATGGCATCCATCCACCTGGTGGCCCAAGTCACACACCTGAGCGTCATTCTTGTCTCCTCCTCCTTCCTCTCCCGCCACTCCTATCAGTCACCAAACCTGCAGCTTCATCTCCTAACCATCTTTCAGGTCTGTGCCCTTCTCTCCATCCCTGAGTCAAGGCACTATCATCTCTGTCTCAGAGGATATTACAGCCTCCCTGTGGGGCTCCCTGCCTCTGGCCTTGCCTGTCCCTTCCCCACCACGTCTTTATCCAAGCTATAGCCAGGATGGCCTTTATTTTATCCACTTAAAAATTTTGTTTCTAACCTGCATAATGAACATCTGTATACCTAACCCTGAATTGTACCCCATATATTCAAAATAAAAAAAAATTTTGAAGTAGAATTTTCACTCTTAGAAAATTTATTTCTAATTACTGTATATAATTTATGAATCAGAGTGATCTTTCTAAAAGGCAAATTCAACTCTCTTGCTCTTCTTCTTAAAACCCTACATGGTCTCACCTAACATGGCTCACAAGGTTCTGCACTACTTGGGTGGAGTTTGCTTTTCTGCCCCGCCCCGCCCTCTTTGCTGGGTCCACCCATGCTAACCTCTAAGTTTCTGCTTCTACCTCCAGGCCACAGCACCTTATCACTCACCCTTTCTCTGTTCCATCACTCTGCAGCTCTCACTTGGCTTGGTTAGCTTCTGCTCAGCCTCTAGACCAGGAGCCTTCTCTGAACCCTCATCCAGGCCTCCCTTGTCACACTGCTCTTCCTGCATGACTCCTCCCTCACAATGTTGTAATGGCTACTTAATTGTCCAATTTTCCTTCACTGTAAACTCTGGGGAAGAAAGGGCCAGGTTTCTCTTAATTTATAAAATCCTCTTTGCATGTTTATGCTTATGTTTAATGGTAGATGCTTGTCCCATGATATGGTAGGTGTATGAGATATATCTCTTCCACTGTCTCTATCTTCATCTCCATCTCTTCATCCATCCATCTGTCCATCCATCCATCCATCCATCCATCCATCCATCCATCCATCCATCCAACCATCCGTCCATATCTATCTATCTATCTATCTATCTATCTATCTATCTACCTACCTATCTTCTATCTATCCATTAAGTGACTGGATGAATGAATTCTGGCCATCCAGTGGTACATGGGAGTCAGCTCATGTGGCTTCCGAGAGCCAAATGTGCATTCAGTGATACCATGTTGATAGCTTGAAACTGCTTGTGTCTAAAATCAGGGCTCACTGGGCACGGTGGCTCACGCCTGTAATCCCAGCACTTTGGGAGGCTGAGATGAGAGGATTACCTGAGCCCTCTGGTTTGAGACCAGCCTGGGCAACTTGGCGAGACCTCATCTCTACAATAAATCAAAACAATTAGCAGGGCATGGTGGCGCATGCCTGTAGTTCCAGCTACTTGGAAGGCTCAGGTGGAAGGATCACCTGAGTCCAGCAGGTCGGGGCTGCGGTGGCTGGGAGTGTGCCACTGTACTCCAGCCTGGTTGACAGAGTGAGACTCCAACTCAAAATAAATAAATAAATAAAATCAGGGCTCGCCCCACCTCCACCCTCCACCTGCAGAATAATTGCTATGGAGAGCTCTCTAAAGAGGCTGCAACTCCTCAGCAATGACTTGGAAGGAGTTCATTACTCTCAGGATACTATTTGGAAATCCAATAATAATAATGATAATTATAGTAATAATAATGATAAAAATAGCTACAGTTTAATGAATATTTACTATGTGCCAAACCCTGTGCTTAGTGCATTACATACTTGATCTTGTTCAATGTTTGTAACAATCTGGCAAAGTTGGTATTATTAACCTACTGTACAGAAGAGGACAGTAAGAATAAAATTTGTGGAAGTCTACTCAGTGGGTAAGTTGGAGATGCAGACTGATGCCAGATCTCACTGTCAACAATCTTAACTCTTTGCTGCATTTCACAGCTGGGTGCTTGGGTTTTTATTCTCACCCTCACTTTTCCAAGCAAGCCCTGGGTTTTCAGCTGATTTTCACAGCCAGTCTTCCAGTTGACTGGGGGAAAATGTCTTGCAAAAATCTCTCATCTTGCCAACCAGTGGTCTTTGTAAGCATTTTATCCAAGGTTGAGAAATAACCAGGGGTCGTAAGAACGGGGTGTCAGCAACAGAGTAACATTTTGAATTGAAACAGTGATTTTAATTTTTTGATGATGTACTGATAGAAAGTGTTCTTAAACAGAACTTTTCCACCCACCGGGATAATATAGATCAATAATTGTTTGCATTCAGGGTTTAATTGCTTCTAGGAAGATGCCAGAACACCATGAACAATATGGTCCAAAGCCATCTCCCCAGTATTTCTTCACAATAATACCCTTATGCTTGTAGGGCACTTTAAATTCAGTATCTAAATAATGTCCTGTCAGGGAAGAATAAAAGTTTTTTCCTCTGCTCTCTTAGATTTGGTGACTGGGGCCCTGCAAATTGAATTGACAAACGATATACTAACAGGAGAAAAAGGTTTATTTCACATATATATGGGGGAGTCTCACAGAAATTAATGAAACACCAAAGAGGCAGTTAGACCCAGATGTTAACATACCATTTTTTTTTGAGTTGGAGTCTCATTCTTGTTGCCCAGGCTGGAGTGCAGTGGCACGCTCACAGCCACTGCAGGCTCGACCTGCTGGGCTTAGGCGATCCTTCTGCCTCAGCCTTCCGAGTAGCTGGAACTGCAGAAGCACACCACCACGCCCAGCTAAATATACCATTTTAACAAGGGCAGTATGTATCTGGAGAAGTGACAAGACAAAGGAAAAGGGTTTTGAGCTTCTAGGTACACAAATTGTTTCTCATGCAGCCAGGATCCAAAGCCAGTCTCTCTAGTAGTTCTCTCTCACTCCATGCCACGTGTTCCTTCTCTGCACTTTCTCTGCAGTTCACATCCCTTGATCAGTCTAACAGGCCTCAGCCTCTCCTTCTGCCCAGTGGAGATGCTTACATTACCTTGCCTGATGATGAAGACTTCACCTAAGGAACTGATTTAGGCGTGGCCTGAGGCTCCTAGTGTCTCTAACTCTTTTTGTCTTCCCAGATGTCTTCCTTTCCTACTCCCTTTGTTGGCTGTTTCGGACCTCCCATCTCTCCTTTGAGCCACAATCCCAGACCCTTCAATCACTGCAGGTGGGACCAAATCTTTCTTTTCTTAGAGAAAATAGAAGTTCTTAGAGAAGAACTTTCCCTTTTACCTTTGAGATGTACTTGTCTTTCCTTCTTTTGTTACTGTTTTGGAAGAGTGGCCTCTTTCCCCTATAAAGTTGGTTTCTTTCTCCCAATGAGTTATTTTGAGTGTTTAAAAAGGTAAAAGTTGATGTTATTTCTCTTGAAATCCCCCAGATGCTTCCAACTGCATCTTGACTGAAAAGCAAATCTATTATTGTGGTCTTCCAGAAATGCTTACACGGAAACAGTAGTTCTCTTCCTAAGTTTCACTGAGACGCTTGAAAGAATAACCATGCCCAGGTGCCTCCAACAGACATTCTGATTTAATTGTTATGGGGTGAGATCTGGTAAACAGTGTTTTTTAAAAAGACACCCAGGTGATTCTGCCTCCCTTTTTTGCAGCACCTCATTCCATTCACCCCCTTGCTCCCTACCTTGACCCCTCCCTACAATCTCCACAAACTTCAGTGGAGGCCACCATCGGTGGAAGCTTCTTTTCTATTCCAGCACTCCATTTGTTTCCTTCATCACAAATACAGTAGTACCATGGCTTACGTTTGTCTGTTTCCTTGTTTCTCATCTGTCTCTCTGCCTCTATGCTGGAACCCTCTTGGGGTCAGGGCCCCTTCTGTGCTGTTCACCATTGAATCCCCAGTGCTAAGCAGAGTCTAACAGGTAGGCCTTCAGTGAGGATTTGAGGAATTAATAGTAGATAAGGAATTGCTTCTGATCTTGCCTTGTTCCTGTGGGATGTTGTTCTGTTGATTTCTTTCTAAGATCTTCAAACTTTCTTCACTGATCTCTTTCTCTTAGTCTAAAAACACTCAAAACTCTCCCACACAAAATCAAACATGTATAGAAAACCTTTGTTGGCACAGTCTCTTACTTAACTTTAATCCTGTTTTTTTTTCTTCTACTTAGAGAAACTGTTTAGACTAAGAAAGTCAGATCATCCGGATTCAGATCAAATTGTTGCTACCTATTAGATATGAGATTTTGGGAAAATTCTTTTACCTCTTTGTGTCTCATTTTCCTTGTCCATCAAATGGAGATGATAACAGTACTATCCTCTTGGAGTTGCAGTGCTGATTGAGCTAGGTACTGTGTGTCAGATGTGTCTGGCTTCTACTAAGCATGCTGTAAATATTAGCCCTTTTTATTATAACACTGGATTTCCTAGCACCATCTCCACTGATTGTTTCTACTCCTCAACCCATTTGAATTATTCTCTGCCCTGAAGCTACCTAATGGTAGACTTTTGTTATTTCTCACTTCACTTAATCTTGCTGAGACAGGAGACCTATTCACTATCTCTATCTCTCTGCTTACCCCCACTCATCATTCTCTCTTCTCTCTTCTACCTTTTTGGCTGCCCCTTCTCCAGGTCTCCTTCACTGTGTCCTCCTTCTCTGCTGGCTTCGGGGCTTTGTCCTTGGCCCTCTGGCTTCTCACTTTTTCTATTCCAGCTGGGCAATTTCATCCACATCTATGGTTTACAAACAAGTCTTTTCTAATGAAAACTCCCAGATCACAATCTCTACCCCAGACCTCTCTCTTGAGCTATAGGACAATAGAAACAAGTGTCCCTGATTCCCCTTCATCTGCATGTTCGGCATGGATACCACATTTAACATGTCTAAACCAGATGGATTAACTTTCCAGCAAATCTTCGACATCAATCTCTATCTCATTTAATTATACCCCCCTTGTGAAATGTTTGCTATCTGAACCACAGAGCAAGTCCTCTGACTTTTAAACAAATGGCTACATTCCCTTAAGAAATAAAGAAATAAAAGTTCAAGGCTGATTAGTTACCTCCTAAATTAAGTGTGGTATTGTACAGTGAAAAGAGAACAGACTTTGAAATTAAACAGACATAATCTGAATCTTAGCTCTGAGATTTCCCGTTTGTGTGACCTAGAATGGGGATGACAGTACTTACCTGTTAGGTTGTTAGTATGACATGATAAAATGAGAATGCAAAGCACTTGGCAGAAATTTGGCACACATTAAGTGTAGTGTCATGTCTCCTTACCCTAGGCTTGACTTACAACTTCCTTCATAGTCTTGTGGATTGTGAATCCATGAATTTTTAGACTGACCAGGGCTAGAAGTCAATGGAGTTGCTGGGACCCAAATGCCTCAGTATTGTCTATTTGGCAACACTCTGAACACAGCCTCCTAAATGGAAGCAATCGACCAAGGTGCAATACCCCCACTGGCACAGGGCAAAATATCTGATTTCCCAAGAGACTAGTCAGTGTGGTTTCCTATGCTGTCCAAAAGACCATCAGAATGGCTAAATAACAGGAGAGTTTTATTGGCAATAACAGTTTGCAAACTGGGAAGAGACAGTCTTCAGTGTGTACAGAAAGTGCTCTCAGAAGAGGGAAAGGACAGGTTGGGTTTTCTGCCATGCAAGTCTTATCTATTATACAATAGAGTTATACATATTTAGCAGTTGTAAGAGAAAGACTGCATATTTATAAGGAGAGTGTAGTGCACATGCAGTGGGCAAACATATATGTAACTTTGGGGTGGGGTTTTAGTATTAAAATGAGGTGAAGTTTGGCTCTATATGTCAAAAGGTGACCTATAGGACACAAAGACAGTTTGTGTGCAGTCTGTAAACTGGCTGTAACTGGCTTAAGCGTTGGAGTTGCTTATCAGGAAAGAATGTTTATAAGGCCAGGTCCTCTGTCCAATCAGAGTTGTAATGGTCTGAGTTCTAAAGCAAAGCTGGGAGGGAACGGGGGTCTGATGATTTGCCTGATAGCATCTATTGTTAGGGAGGATTGTTTTTTTTTTTTTTTTTTGTAGTCTAGGAATTTAGGAAGTTGCCATGCCTACTGATTCCCGAACCCTCCACGCACAGGCAGCTTTTGTTTCCTTAACCTTAGGGTCTGTCTTAATTGACAAAGGGGTATTTACTTTGATCTCTCAGATCACACTCACACATCAAATTATGTGGTAATTCCTCTGCCTGATTCTGATGCCTTCTTTAAAAAAACCTTTTCTTTTTTTTTTTTTTTTGAGTTGGAGTCTCACTCTGTGGCCCAGACTGGAGTGCAGTGGCTGCTCCCGGCCACCGCAGCCTCGACTTGCTGGGCTCCGGCGATCCTTCCGCCTCAGGCTTCTGAGTACCCAGAATTACAGGCATGCGCTACCGCCCCTGGCTGATTTTTTTTAATTTATTGTAGAGATGAGGTCTTGCTGCCCAGGCGGGTCTCGAACCCGCGGGCTCAGGCAATCCACTCACCTCAGCCTCCCAAAGGCGCGGGATTACAGGCTGAGCCACCGAGCCTGGCTAAAACCTTTTCTTTTGATTTTCTATTTGTCAAATCCAAATTGGTCCATTTCAGGGCATCACCATCACAACTGCTCAGATGGGAACTCTGAGTTAATGGAGAGGGGTAGGGTTTAGGGGAGGGGAAACATCATGGGGATGTGTATGGAAGACAATGCAAGTTGGATGGAATTTGGTGAAACATAAGGTTTGTTCATTTCCAGGTGTTTTCTATATTTGAGTTCAGTGCAGGGGTATTTGATTCCCTGAAGAAACTCATATGACCCTAAGTGAAGCTCCAATGAGTGGAAAGCAGCCCAGTGAGTGATGGGGTGTGGGTGGGAGTGGAGGTCTGAGCCAGGATAAATATGGTGTTTTTTGCCAGTGTTGGGATGATTTTCTTGTAGGCTTCCTGCCATCTGGCTACAGAGGAGAAGACATGGGTCAGCAATGGCTGACAAACAACAAGGAGAGTGTTTTTTAAGCTTTGGGTAAACTAGCAGGAAAGTATTGGAGTATGTTAGGGAAGAGGTTGATCCATGTGATTAGGCCATTGGTGTTTGCTAATTGGTGTTAACTGAAGTTAGACTCCCTGCCTCCCACAAAGTCTGGGATACAGGGGCGCCATTTTTCTTGATGATTCCATTTCAAAGGCTTGGCTACCAGTTCTTTGAGAAAGACATTCCTGGGTTAGTGGAAAGAGGCTGGGAGAAGATGTACGTTGGACATCTCAAAGAAAGAAATAATTTACAACTGAAAGTTTTCTTTTCTTTTCTTTTCTTTTTTTGAGTTGGAGTCTCACTCTGTCATCCAGACTGGAGTGCAGTGGCCGCTCCCGGCCACCGCAGCCTCAACGTGCTGGGCTCCGGCGATCCTTCTGCCTCAGCCTTCTGAGTAGCCGGAATTACAGGCATGCGCTACCACGCCCAGCTGATTTTTTGATTTAATGTAAAGATGAGGTCTCGCTGCCCAGGCGGGTCTCGAACCCGCGGGCTCAGGCAATCCACTCACTTCAGCCTCCCAAAGGCGCGGGATTACAGGCTGAGCCACTGAGCCCGGCGAAAGTTTTCTTTTTTTATTTAATTTTTAAATTTTATTTTAAGGATGTGGGGTACAATTCAGGGTTAGGTATACAAATGTTCATTATGCAGGTACCCTTGTTGATGAGGTATGCCCCTACCTCCCCTGGCAGTTTCCCTCAACTGCCAATCCCTTTCTTATAGTATTATGATAATTTGTATTATGATAATTGTTCAAGGTCCGCTGATGAGTGAGAACATATGATACTCTGTTCTTTTTTCTGTGGTAGATCACTGAGTATGATAGACTTTACATCCAAGTTGCTGCGAAGTCTGTATGTTTGTCCTTCTTTATGGCTGCATAATATTCCATTGTGTATATGTACCACATTTTTTTTTTTTATCCAGCCCAGCTTTGATGGGCAGCATGGTTGGTTCTATGTTTTTTGCTATTGTAAATAGAGCTGCCACAAACAAGTGCATCCGGGTATCTTTTTTGTAGAATGACTTGAGTTCCTCTAGGTATATTCCCAATAGAGGAATTGCTGGGTCATATGAAATGCTCATTTCTAGTTCTTTCAGAAATCGCCACACTGTCTTCCAAAGAGGTTGCACTAGTTTGTATTCCTACCAGCAGCGTTGAAGTGTTCCTTTTTCTCTGCATCCTCGCCAGTATCTGTTGTTGTTTATTTTATTAATGATAGCCATTCTTACTGGGGTTAGATAGTATCTCAATGTGGTTTTGGTTTGCATTTCTTTGATGATGAGTGAGGCTGAGCACTTTTTCATGGGTCTGTTGACTGCCCGTATATTTTCTTTTGAGAAGTGTCTTTTGCCCACTTTTTAAGGGGTTGTTTGTTTTTTTCCTTTCCGCACCCTTGAATTCCTTGTAGATCCTAGATGTTAGGCCTTTGTCAGATATACAGTTGGCAAATATTTTTTCCCATTCTGTGGGCTGTCTCCCTGCTCTCTTGATGGTTTCTTTTGCTTTGCAGAAGCTTGTCAGTTTGATGAGGTCCCACTTGTCTATCTCATTTCTTAGGGTATGGGCACTTAGTGTTTTGATTAGGAATTGGTTGCCAGTTCCAATTTCCATAAGGGTGTCTCCTGCGTTTTCTAAGATTCTTATAGTTTGTGGTTTTACATTTAGGTCTTTGATCCATTTAGAGTTAATTTTTGTGTATAGTGATAGGTAGGGGTCCTGTTTCAATCTGCATGTGATCAGCCAGTTTTCCCAGCACCATCTACTGAATGGGTTCTCCTCTTCCCTGTGGTTGTTGTTGGAGGCTTTGTCAAAGATGAGTTGGTTGAGAAACTGAGGCTTTGCTTCTGGAGTCTCTATCCTGTTCCATTGGTCTGTATGCCTGTTCTTGTACCAGTACTAGACTGTTTTGATTATTGTAGCCTTATAGTAAAATTTGAAGTCTGGAAGTGTGATACCTTCTTACACCTGCAAGTTTTGTAAAGTAAATGCTCTAAGAAAGGGAGGTCAAGAAGAAAGCTACCTAAAGTTTGTCAAGCCAAGGGAAACATTAAGGCTGTCTTTCAAAAGCCAACCACCAACTGGAAAATTTCCACTTGGATTGCTGATGCATTACCACCCAAGTTATTTCAGTGTTACTTAAAAAAAAAAAGAGGATACTCAAGGTTCTTTGCCTTTTTTGAATCCATGTTCATTCATTAATGGATGCTCTTCACCTAAAAGTATAAGACAAATAGCAAAAGATTAGAATTCTATGAAAAGCCTGTTCTCTAAGCCTCTACTGGGTTGGTAAAAGCTCAAAATAAGGCCTTTTTTTTTTTTTTTTTAAAAGGAAAATGCATCCTCTGCTCTATATACAATGGTTTTTAAGCTCACCCATTTTCTGCTTCCCATTGCTTATCTTTATGTGGGGAGGTAGTTTAGGATCTAGGTTGACATTATTGTAGTGTAAGGCATTGGCTTTGGGATTCTGTCTCTGCAATTTATAAGGTGTGTTTTCTCATGCATCTGTTTCACCTCCTTTAGCCTCAGTTATCTAACACATAAAAATGGGAGTGAGTCTAGCTACTTCTTGGGAACAGCATAAGGATTAAGTGACTTAGTACATATTAAAATCTTAGCACAGTACCTGGTACATAGGAAGGGCCAACAAATAAAAATAGTTATTAATATAAGATAAAGCCTTTGTGGGGCTTCAAAAGAGAATTTTTGTTTAACAATAAAAAATGTTCAGTAGTGTTTCAAGTTTATTAACTGGTTTATAGGAAGTAATAGACTTTTCATTATTTTTGTTCAGTCTTGGTTGGATTGTACAATTAACACAATTATTCAGGGGATAATTATTCTGGTTGGCATTATGCTTCTTGGGGAATGAGGAGAGGTAGGGTCAGCAATCCTTGGAAAAACTGTGAAACAGGCAAAACATATTTTTTGGTTTTCCCCACAGTCCCTCGCCAAATCCTTCCCCAAAATTTCAGCATCTTTCTCCTTTCCAGCCACTGGACTGAATCTTCTCCATTGCCTGGGGTTCCTCCTATGATAGAAGAAGTCCATTCGTGAGCTCATTCCCAATGAGTACTACTGGGGTGTTTCCCTTCTAAGGAGTCTTTTTGTGTGTGTGTGAGATATGGTCTCACTCTGTTGCCCAGGCTGAAGTGCAGTGGCACAATCACAGCTTACCACAGCCTCAATGCTCAAGTGATCCTTCCACCTTAGCCTCCCAAGTAGCTAGGGCCACAGGTGCGTGCCACCATGCCCAACTAATTTTTGTATTTTTTGTAGAGTTGAGGTCTTACTATGTTGCCCAGGCTAGTCTAGAACTCCTGGGCTCTAGTGATACTCCCGCCTCAGTCTCCCAAAATGGTAGGATTATAGGCATGGGCCTCTGTGCCCAGCCAGGATTATTTTATTTTAAAAGAGGATCAATCCTTAGAAAAGGCAATGAAGGTGGAGGACACAACATCATTAACCACTGGATCTCAAACCAGGCAAATTGGGGACGAAAGGGAGGCCCAAACTTTACTTGTGTGATGTCCACTTACAAGCCTAATCCTGAATTGCACCCTACATCTTTAAAATATATGAGAAGGCAATGAAATTAATTGTTTTAAAGTAATCAAAATTCTTTTAGTAATTGAAATTCTGGGACAGAAGGTGGGGTTAGCTGAAGGTGAGAGATCTTCAGACCACCATCCTTGACTCCATCCCTGGAGGAGATTAGGGAAAGGGGGCACTTCTGGCTCTCCTGCCATCAGTGCCTGATTCTTTCTCATCTCACACTAGCTCTGGTGTGACTGGGACATTTCACTCTGCCCCAGCTCCCCCAGATGGAAAGTCACAGAAATGATTGTGTGACTTAGAAAAAGACTAGATAAACCAATTCTGCTTGAAACCAACTTAATCAACTATCAAATAACGTGAAATGCATGAGCATTATTTGTGGACAGTTCCTTCCAGACAGTGCCCAAATAGTTTCTGTGGTATTTTTGTATATTTAAAATACAAAACATGTTCAGAAAGAGAGAGAGAGAGAGAGAGAGAGAGAGAGAGAGAGAGAGAGAGAGAGAGAGAGAGAGAGAGAGAACCATGGTAACCCACACAGAAAAGCCCAGGAAAAACTCACTCCTGTGGCTTAACTCTGAAATTTGTTTTGCACAGGGCTCTGTCTGCAAGAGAGTCCTTCTATTGAAATGAATCACAATTAATTTAGTTGGATCTGATCAGCAAATACAGGTGGATAATATTTCTCTGGCAGAGGATGCCAAAGTGAATGTCGAGTGAAAGCTTCCAAACGCCAGTGTCCATGCAAATGAGAGGCAGAGGTTCTGACCCCTGTGCTGAGAGGCTGTTGTTAATCTACAGTTGACAGAAGGGCACTCGTTTTTCACGTGGAGATTCTGCCTGCTCAGTAACTATCTTAAAAAGATGTTCATCTTCAGAGTTACTGGGTCACCATCCTCTTTTAGCTCCACCGGAAGGGCCAAGTAGCAGCAGAGCCCGTTTGCCTCTCCCTTCCCAGGGTGCACACGTGGGATTTGTCAGCATTAGTGAATGTGTGTGGGTGACTGTGATTCATTAGTCAGCCAGTGTCTCACGATGCCTATGAAGCAGTGGTCTCTACCCTGAAGGCAGGGTGTGCATTCAACAGCCATGTGGGGAGTCAATTTAAGGACTGTCTCTCGGGATGCAGATCCCTGGGGATACTTGAGGGGTTCCCAGGGCATACTTGAGGATGTGCCCTGTCATGTCTAATGAGTTGGCAAGTCTGTCACTGGATGGCTACCTTTCTGGCTGAGTTGGCTATTTCTTCCCTAATTAAGCACTCCTGGTTTTCCTCCCTAGGGGGAGGGGAAATGGTCACCTATTGACTGGAAAGAAATAAGTTTGCCAAGGTCCCTAAAGAGGTCTGTGGCACTGCTGTCCCCATTAAAGGACCAGAGAGAAGCTCTTTTAATTCCTGGAGTTGTTAACAATGAACTGCTCTGTAGCTCAGCTTAAAGTTTCTTTGTTCTGTACCTGGTTCCTGACTCTTTCTAGCCATGCAGATCAACCTGTCATACTTTTCTCAAAAAACACAGAGGATCCTAGCCTTTGAAATTTTTAGTGGCATCTCTGGGATGCATGAAAGTGTGACTTTTGCTGCCTTTGGACCATCTGAAACTACTAAGCATTAAAACGAATGTCCCCTCTCTTCATTTTCCCTTTTCCTGGGGTGTACATCAGCCAAAGGGAGAAAGCTAAGTCAGGTGGCACTGAGGACCAAGGTTAGCCCCCTGGGATGGCAGACGTAAGTTTCATTAAATATGTTGGGACAGAGACGATTTAGAACTAAATTTTGAGACTGGCAAACTTCTGAGCCTCTTCATTCCCCTTTCTACATCTGCTTCCTTTCTTTATATGGCCTCACCCCCATCCCTCCCCGTTGTGTGCTCGGCCCCTCAGCCGTGTCCAGCCTCTCACCCAGAGTTCTAGATCATTTCTTCCTCCAAGCTCCCTGTCAAACCCAGTTGTCCTGTGAGACCTCATTAGCGACTGGCTTCCGGTTAATGGAATAAATTACTCTTGTTGCCACATTAAATTTGTATGGGACAGATGATATTTTGCATTTTAGTAGAGAGCACCATGATTTCATCTCAAGGAAGTGGCACACAGTGAGAACAGATTTGGGGATAAGCCCTTAGAAAGGGATTTTAAAGCAATTCTTAATACCTTCCGAAGAGGGAAGTGTCTGTTATCCCTTTGTGAAGACACGTGTGTCCTTTTATTTTATTTTATTTTTGATAATTTATTTCACTCAGTTGCCCAGGCTGGAGTGCAGTGGCACACTCATGGCCACTCCAGAATTGACCTGCTGGGCTCAGGTGAGCCTTCTACCTCAGCCTTCCAAGTAGCCAGAACTACAGGTGCATGCTACCATGCCCGGCTAATTTTTTGATTTATTGTGGAGATGAGGTCTTGTCAAGTTGCCTGTCCTTTTAAACAAGACACTCTTTGCATCTTTTCAGTCTTAGTTCAGGATATAGATGTAAAGCTGGAGGCTTTTAGCAATCGGTTTTGCTTTTGCTATATTAAGAATTGGTTTCCAACCAGGCACAGGGGTTTATACCTGTTATTCCAGTACTTTGGGAGGTTGAGACAGGAGAATTGCTTGAGCCCAGGAGTTCAAGACCAGTCTAGGCAACATAGCGAGACCTCATCTCTACAAAAACAACAACAAAAAAACCCCACAAAAAATTAGCCGGGTATGGTTGTACATGCCTGTAGTTCTAGCTACTTGGGAGGCTGAGGCAGAAGGATCACCTGAGCCTAGGAGGTCGAGCTGTGATCATCCCAGTGCACTTGAGCCTGGGTGACAGAGTAAGATCATGACTTAAAACAAACAAACAAGCAAAAACACCCCCAAACAAACAAACAAAAAACTTACAAAAGAGAACTGCTTTCCATTCTTTGGAGAGAAGCTTCTTGCCACAACTATTAAAACCTTTTCAACTTCCTCTACATTTAAATCAGGTAGGTTGAGTGAGGAGAGGCGTAGGAACCTTAAGGGACTCAGCACTCCAAATGCCAATAATATCCTCTTGGGCCGGGCTCGTGGCTCAGCCTGTAATCCCGCGCCTTTGGGAGGCTGAGGTGAGTGGATTGCCTGAGCCCATGGGTTCGAGACCCGCCTGGGCAGCGAGACCTCATCTCTACAATAAATCAAAAAATCAGCCGGTCGTGGTAGCGCATGCCTGTAATTCTGGTTACTTGGAAGGCTGAGGCGGAAGGATCGCCGGAGCCCAGAAGGTCGAGGCTGCAGTGGCCGGGAGTGGCCACTGCACTCCGGTCTGGGCGACAGAGTGAGACTCCAACTCAAAAAAACCAAAACAAAACAAAAATAATCCCCTTGGAACCTGCCCACATTATCTTCAGGGAGAGAGCTCCTCCCACTTCCACAACTGGGAGCCCATATTCACTTCCCTGCCTTCCAACTGCCATGCCCATTTCATCTCCTTCCTTACCTCTTGCCAGACTCAATATCTTGAAATTCAGTTGCAACCTCACCATGCCCTGGCTCAGAAAGCTTTCCTGGCTGCCCAAACTTAACACAAACACTTCACTATTGCCACCCTCTGTGGCAATAATGTTGACAGCTCTCTCTCCTGCTGCATGTGTTATGCGTGGTTCTAAGCTCTTTATACAGATGATCCCCTTTCTTTCTCACAATCTTATGGGGCAGGCACTATTATTCTCCCTATTTTACAGCTTAGGAAACTGAGGTACATAGAAGTTACCCTTAAGGTCACAAAACTAGGAAGAGGTAGAGTGGTGATTTGAATCCAAGCAGTGTGACCCCGCAAGTGCATGCTCTCTAATACCGAAGTTCAGGCTTCTCTAAGGTGGGCCTCATGTTCCTTTCTACCCTCTTTTGTCTGCTCCTTATACTCCCACAGAACTGAATGGCTCATTGTTCCCGGAATACCTCCCCTGCTTCCTGGGATTCACACCTTGGCTTTTGCTCTTTCTTTTCATGCACTGTGCCTTCCCCAGCTTTGCTGGGTGAATTTCTCAAGCAACAGCTCCTCCATGAGTGTTTATGATACCATTATAGTTAGTTCTTAGGAAATACGCAGTTTCAGTCATCTCATCTGATAGTCATTTGTATATTCACCACAATCTTTGTTTAACGTGTAGGCACCTGAAGGGTAAGGATTGTGTCTTAATCATCTTGATGTGTCTGGTGCCTGTGGTCTATCAAAAGATAATTTTTGTATTGAATAAATATGTTAACAATATTGCATCCATAAAGGACAAAATTATGAACTTCACAGCAGCTTGGATGGATGACATACTCAGTGATCCATCACAGAAACAAAGAACTGAATACCACATGTTCTCACTCATAAGTGGGTCCTGAACATTTATCAAAATACTACAAGAGAGGGATCGGCAGTAGTGGGACACTGCCAGGGGAGGGAGGGGGACATATGACATCATTAAGGTTTCCTGATCCTAAAACAGGGAACGGGACCAGTGGGAGGCCCAAACTTCACCTGGACGTAGACGACTTATGTGCCTAATCCTGACTTGGACCCACATCTTTAAAATAAAATTTTTAAAAAGCTGGGTGTGGTGGCTCATGCCTATAATCCCTGCACTTTAAGAGGCAGAGGTGAGAGGGTTGCCTAAGCCCAGGAGTTCAAGACCAGCCTGGGCAACTTGGCAAGACCTTGTCTCTACAATAAATAAAAAAATTAGCTGGGTGTGATGGTGTGTACCTGTAGTACTGACTACTTGGAAGGTTGAGGCAGAAGGATCGCCTGAACCCAGTAGGTCAAGGCTGCGGTGGTTGTGAATGTGCCACTGCCCTCCAGCCAAGGTGACAGTGAGACTCTGACTCAAAAAAAATCCAAACAAACAAACAAACAAAAAAACCCAATATTAAACTATGTAATTTGTGACTGACAATTCATATCCTGTGTGATTGTTTTGTCTATTTGTAAAATATGTTATGTGTACGACTGCTGTTTATCTTTGCATGTTGCAATGCAAATGAGCACACTTCATTTCTTGGAACTGGACAACTTGTAAGGGCTAAACAGTACACTGGTTTGTCTTTACTTCGTGAAACAGGTAAAGGGGCAAAGAGAATTTCCCTCCCCCTCTGCAGATTCAAGTCTGCTGAACAAGCTCACAAAAGACAGATTAACAGGAAAAAAGGCATACAACTTGATTAACATGCACATGAACACTGAAGAAACTCAAATAATGGCCAGATTGTTGAGGCTTAAATTGCCCCCTCTTCATAGTGAAGAGGGAAATGGGGGTGTAAACAGTTTTGTGAGGTAGTAAATTATTTTCAGGGGAACTGAATGAGCCCAAAGAGCAGATAATCGTTTGTAAATAATTCCCTTTGGAAGCTGAACAGAATAAGTTATGGGAGCATTTGGGACACTGTGAACAAAGGTTATCTTATTATGAAGGTAAAGTCTCTTAGATGACCCCTAGCAGCTGTCTTCAGAGGAACAGATGAAAAGTCTATCTAGATGTAATGATCTTTTAGTCTCTACTCTTCTCCAGGAGTTAATCTTTTCTGATTATTTGATGAGATTCCTGGGGAGAGGGTCTTAAAGCAATTGGATTTATTTTTATTTCTTTGAGTTGGAATCTCACTCTGTCACCCAGGCTGGAGGGTAGTAGCATGCTCTCGGGCACCGTAGCCTTGACCTGTTGGGCTCAGGTGATCCTTCCACCTCAGCCTTCCAAGTAGCTGGAACTACAGGCATGTGCCACCGTGCCTGGCTAATTTTTTGATTTATTGTAGAAATGAGGTTTCGCCAAGTTGCCCAGGCTGTTCTCGAACCTGTGGGCTCAGGTAATCCTCTCACCTTGGCCTCCCAAAGTGCTGAGATTACAGGCGTGAGCCACCACACCCAGCTGCATTTCTTATAGAAGTTTTCTTCAGTCAGATAAGGCAGGGGTCCCAACTTTTTGGCTACTGGCAGGTAATGGTTCGTGACCTGTTAGGAAATTAGGAACCAGGCTTCACAACAGGAGGTGAGCAGTGGGTGAGAGACCAAAACTTCTCTGCATTCTGTCAGATCAGTGGTGGCATTAGATTCTTATAGGAGTGCAAACCCTATTGTGAACTGTGTGTGCGAGTGTTCTAGGTTGAGCCCTCCTTATGAGAATCTAATGCCTGATGATTTGCGGTGGACCTGGGGTGGTGGTTCTTGTGCTGGGAAGTGGCTGCAAATACAGATTAACAGTGAAGTTTAACTGCACAGGGACCATAATATGTCAGTTGCTTGCAGAGTCATATCAAAACCCTATCAATGAGTGACAAATAAGTTGATGTATTTCAATTGTATAGCTGCATTTGGTGGCATAATTATTGTATAATTATATATAATTATTTATAATATATAGTTATTTGTATTGTATAAGTATACGTAATCATTTCATTATATATTACAACATATTTCAGTATAGATTCATTATATAAATATATATTTGCATTATATGTTTACATATATTTCATTTTATATTTATAAATATATTATTATATATTTCATTATATATTACAGTGTAATAATAATAATAGAAATAAAGTGCACAATAAATGTAATGCTCTTGAATCATCTCAAAACCACATCCCCCACAACAGATCTATGAAAAAATTGTCTCCCAAGAAGTGGGTCCCAGATGCCAAAAAGGTTGGGGACTATTGAGATAAGCGAACTTCCAGAGAGAACCCCTCCCTGTGCTTGGTGATGGTGGTGGTGAGGAGAAACCAGTGAAGGCTTCTAAGGCCTTTGCGTTTCCTCTTATCCGAAAGTGTTCTGCATGCCAAAGCATTATAGTTTGGGGCATTTTTTCTTTGCACCCCAACACAGGTAGAGGTAGGTGTTCTAAACATGTGTTTTTGTTGTCCCTTGGGTTACAAGTTTGGCTGTTGTCTTGAGATCTGGTAGCTGTGACCAGGGTGCTGCAGCTGAGAGTACTGACCTCATGAGGCCAGAGGTCTGGCTGTGCTAGCATTGCACACTGGTAACACTAGGAATCAAAGGGCCAGCTCTCGAGGGGATCAGGTCAGTCTGGCACCTGGTGAGGCCAAACAGAAGGAGCTAGGATGATTGTGTTGGTTTTGAATCTGATATCAAGAAGGATCCTCAGACAAAATGGCCAGAAGTGATAAAAACCAGTGATTCTATCTCATGCCACTATAAAACTGTATTTATTAAGTATGCTTAATATGTTTCCTAATCTTTTATTAACCAGAAGTCTATGTAACTTTCAACCAGAGGCTCTGATCAACAGGAGTGAACCTTTGTTACCACATGGAGTTGGGATAACTCCAGTTAAAGGCATATGGACTTTAGTCAATGTGGGTTTATTGAGAATTTCTGCCAAATTTTAAGAAATAATAAAATATTTTTAACACCTCACTTTTAGATCATGGATCAAAGTAGAGAGAGGGCTTGGCAAAGTCTAAGAGGCTTGTCCCAAGTCAAAGTAAAAAGGACTTCTTGGCTGTGTTCCACCTTTATCAGGGTCTGGCCCTGTTTGTCTAAATGAGTTGGTGTTGGGGGCTTGTCACGAGGCAGGTGTTCTTTGGGCCCATTCAGATCCCCTGCTGTACATCAGCATGTAGGCAGGACATGAGGAAACTCATGAAGGGAACTGCAGCAGAATCTGTACACTTCTTTTTCTTGATCTCTTTTCTCTGGTGGTCCGAGCAACTTAGAATTTCTGCAGAGAGCTTCAGTATCCTGCGCTCTAAGAAGGAAGATGATGCTAGGCTGGGCGCGGTGGCTCAAGTCTATAATCCCAGCACTTTGGGAGGCCAAGGCAAGAGGATTTCCTGAGTCTAGGGGTTCGAGATCAGCCTAGGCAACTTGGTGAGTCCTCGTCTCTACAATAAGTAAAACAAAACAAAATAACTGGGCATGGTGGCACATGCCTATAGTTCCAGTTATTTGGAAGGCTGAGGTGGAAGGATTGCCTGAGTCCAGCAGGTCAAGGCTGCAGTGGCCATGAGCGTACCACTGTACTCCAGCCTGGGTGACAGAGTGAGACTCAACTCAAAAAATAAAAATAAAAAAGAAGATAATGCTTATCTCACAGAGTTGTGTTAAAGTTCCTACACTTAACTGAGGTACACAATAAGGGGTTAATATTTTATTTTTGAATAAAAGAGAAATGTTATTGTCAGGACAAGTGACAGGATAAGCTAATGTGGGTAGCATATGTCACCGGCATTATTGCGTTGAGTTCTTTGGGCCATTCCAGGGCTGGAAGAAAGAAATAACCAGATGTGAAAATTGTTGCTAGGGGAAAACTGAAAGGATTTGAGGACTGGCTACATGAGGAAGTATAGAGTGGGAAGTCACATGTAAGAAGATCATTGAGATGTCAAAGCTATGTGATTAAAAAAGCAAATGGTGGAACTGTTGACCTGAAGCTGTGGTGTTGGGAAAGCTGGTGACGTGATGGGGAAGGGTGGATGTCTTCTCCAAGGGAGAGAAAGGGAGAGCAGAGATCCTTCAGAATTTTCTTATAATCTGTGTTTACTTTGTAGCAGGAATAAAAAACATACAAATACATTGAAATATGTGGGTTTGTTTTGTTTGAAAAAATTGTTTTAGGTTAGACTTCAGATGGAAAAGGCAAGTAGTTCAAGGAGAGACAGGCATAGCTGTAACAGTATTGATAATTATGAGTATATGCTTTACATTTTTCTCTGCCTCCTCTTTTCTTCTAGAGTAGGGGATGTCCTTCAACTAGATATGTTTGTATCTGTGAAGACGTTACTCTTGAGTGTTGCAGTGTGTTTTCTCTGCATTTCTGGACATTGAGAGCACAGGCAGCTTCTCCTGTGAAGGGATGTAACTGGATCTTCCTCTGTCAGAGTAATCGGCTGACAACAAGCGCGGCAGGCAGTCTACAAGCTGCATTCTTTTTTTTTGAGTTGGAGTCTCACTCTGTCACCCAGACTGGAGTGCAGTGGCCACTCCCGGCCACTGCAGCCTTGACCTGCTGGGCTCCGGCGATACTTCCACCTCAGCCTTCCAAGTAGCTGGAACTACAGGGGCGCGCCACCACACCCAGCTATTTTTTTTTTTTTTTGATTTATTGTAGAGATGAGGTCTCACCAAGTTGCCCAGGCGGGTCTCGAACCTGCAGGCTCAGGCAATCCATCCACCTTAGCCTCCCAAAGCGCTGGTTTCAGGCTGAGCCACCTAGGGGGCTCAAGCTGCATTCTTTTGTGAGGCTGGCAAGGATCTTGCTATTGTATCATTTGCTGACTGAGTATCAGCCACTGGGGAAAAGAAAAGAAAGGTGTTAGAAGTAGATACTCAGAGCTGATGGTTGTAGGCCCAAGATCCTTAAGATTTTGGGAAGAGGATGGTGATCAAGCATTAAGAATCTTGATGAAGGTCTTAGAATTATTCCCGGGGGAAAGATCACTACACACACACACACACACACACACACACACACACACACACACACACACACATATTTTCATGGAGTTTGATCATGGATTCCAGTTTAAGAACTTATTATGTAGGACATCCTTTCTAGAGTCTGTATTTTTGTTAGTATTCAGAGGGCAGTAATGCGTTGTAATAATCTCCATTCAACCAAAATCAGTGATGTTTTTTATTCATTTTTCCTTTTAAATAGACTTGATTTTTAAGAGCAGTTTTAGGTTCACAACAAAAGTGAGCAGAAAGTACAGAGAGTTCCCATATCTCCCTGTCTCCCGTCTCCACAGCCTCCCATCCTGTGCCAGAGTGTCAAATCAACATTGACACAACATTATCACTCAAAGTCCATAGTTTTCATTAGGGTTTACTCTGGGTACTGTAAATTTTGTGGGTTTTGACATATGTATAATGATGTGTATCCACCATTAGAGTATCATATAGAATAGTCTCACTGCCCTAAAAATAATCAGTTCTCTGCCTATCTATCCCTCCCACTCCTGAACTCCTGGAAACCACTGACCTTTTTATTGTCTCCCTAGTTTTGCCTTTTCCAAAATGTCATATAGTTGGAATTACAGAATATATAGCCTTTTCACATTGGCTTCTTATACTTAATAATATGCATTTAAGTTTCCTCCATGCCTTCTAATGGCTTGATAGCTCAATTTGCTTTAACACTGTATGATATTCCATTGACTGAATGGCTCAAAGTTTATCCATTCACTTATTCAAAGAGCATTTTGGTTGGTTGCTTCCAAAATTTGACAATTGTGGATAAAGTTGCTATAAACATCCATGTGCAGTTTTTTGTGTGGACATAAACTTTTAACTCATTTGGGTAAATCCAAAGATTGTGATTGCTGGATTGTATGGTAAGAGTAGGTTTCATTTTGTAAGAAACCGTCAAATTGTGTTGCAATGTGACTGCACCATTTTATATTCCTACCGACAATGATTGAAGAGTTCCTATTGCTCCAAATCCTTACCAGCATTTGGTGTTGCCACGGTTCTGGATTTTGGCCATTCTAATAGGTGTGTGGTGGTTATCTCACTGCTTTAATTTGCAATTCTCTAATGACGTGATGTGGAGCATCTTTTCGTATGCTTGTTTACCATCTCCGTATCTTCTTTGGTAAGGTGTTGTCTCAGGTCTTCTGTTAATTTTTAAATTGAATCATTCATTTCTTACTGTCAAGTTTTAAGAGTTCTTCATATATTTTGAATAACAACCCTTTATCAGATATGCCTTTTGTAAATATTTCTCCCAGGCTGTAGCTAGTATTCTCATTCTCTTGATACTGTCTTTAGCAGAGCAAAAGTTTTTAATTTTTAATAAAGTCCAGCTTATCAGTTATTTTTTCATAGGTCAGGTCTCTGGTATTGTATCTAAAAAGTCATAATCTCCAGGCGTGGTGGCTCATGCCTGTAGTCCCAGCACTTTGGGAAGCATAGGCGAGAGGATTTCCTGAGCTCAGGGGTTTGAGGCCTACCTGAGCAACATAGTGAGACCTCATCTCTACCATAAATAAAAAAGGCAACTGGGTGTGGTGGTCATACCTGTGGTTCCAGCTACGTGGAAGCCTGAGGCAGAAGGATTGCCTGAGCCCAGCAAGTCGAGGCTATTGTGGCTGTTAGCGTGCCACTACACTTCAGCCTTGGCAGCAGAGTGAGACTCCAAATAAAAAAAATTAAAAAAAATTTTAAAAGTCATTACCATATTCCAGGTCATTTGAATGTTTTATTTTATCTTCTAGGAGTTTTATGTTTTGTACTTTACATTTAGGCCTATGATCCATTCTGAGCTAATTTTTGTGAAGTGTGTAGCATCTATGTCTAGACTCTTTTTTTTGCATGTAGATGCCCAACTGTTTCATTTGGTATAAAGGAATATTTTTTCCATTGCATTGCTTTCCTTCCTTTGTGAAAGATCAGTCGATAATATTGATGTGAGTCTACCTCTGGGCTCTCTATTCTGTTTCATTGATCTACTTATTTATTCTTTTGCCAATACCACACTATCTTGATTACTGTAGCTTTACAGTAAGTCTTGAAGTTGGGTAGTGTTAGTCATCCAACTTTATTCTTCTCCTTCAATACTGTGTTGCCTATTCTAGTTTTTTTGTCTTTCCATATATGGTTTAGAATCAGTTTGTTGCTATCCACAAAATAACTTGCTGGGATGTTGATTGGGATTGTATTAAATCTATAGATTAAGTAATAAAAAACTGACATCTTGACAATATTGAGTCTTCCTATCTGTGAATATGGTATATCTCCACATTTATTTAGTTCTTTGATTTCTTTCATCAGAGTTTTGTAGTTTTCTTCATATAGATCTTGTACAAATGTTGTTAGATTTATACCTAAGTGTCTCATTCTGTTGGGTGCTAATGTAAATGGTATTGTGTTTTTAACTTCAAATTCCATTTGTTCATTTCTGGTATATAAGAAAGTGATTGGCTTTTGTATATTAGCCTGGGTATCCTATAACCTTGCTATAAGAGCTTATTACTTCCAGAAGTATTAAAAATACAAACCTTTCAGAACTTATACATGTACAATCATATTTAACTAAGTCATACAAACAAGGACAGTTTTATTTTTTCCTTTCCAATGTGTATACCTTTTGCTTTCTTTTCTTGTATTATTTCATTAGCTAGGACTTCCAGTTCAATGTTGAAAAGAAGTGATGAGAGGAAATATCTTTGCTCTGTTCCTAGTTTTAGTGGGAAAGATTTTGGCTTCTCACTGTTAAGTGTGATGTTAGCTGTAGGTTTTTTGTAAATGTTCTTTGTCAAGTTGAGGAATTTATTCTCTATTACTAGTTTGTTGAGAGTTTTTATCATTAATGGATGTTGGATTTTGTCAAATGTTTTTTCTGTACCTGTTGATATGATCATGCAATTTTTTCTCTTAACCTGTTGATATGATAGGTCACATTATTTGATTTTCAAATGTCAAACCGTTTTGTATACCTAGGATAAATCCTATTTGGTTGTGGTATATGATTCTCTTTATATATTGTTAGATTTGATTTGCTAATATTTTGTTGAGGATTGCATCTATGTTCATGAGAGATATTGGTATGTAGTTTTCTTCTAAAGTCTTTGTCTGGTTTTGCAATCAGGGTAACACTGGCTGTATATACACTATGATTTAGGAAATATGCCCTTTGTTCCTATCTTCTGAAAGAGATTGTAGAAAATTAGCATAATTTTGCCCTTAAATGATTGGAAGAATTCATCTGTGAACCCATCTGATGCTTTCTGTTTTGGAAGGTTATTAATTATTGATTCAGTTTCTTTAATAGACATAGGCCTATTTAGATTGTCTATTTTTTGTGTGAGTTTTGGTAGATTGTGTCTTTAAAAGAATTGATTCATTTCATCTAGAATATAAAATCTATGGGCATAGAAGTATTCATAATATTCCTTTAGTTTAATGTCCATGGAATCTTTACTGATGTCTTATCTTTTATTTTTGATGTTAGTTACTTGCATCATCTCTCCTTTTTTCTTAGCATGACTAGCGGCTTATCAATTTTATTGATCTTTTATTGAACAGATTTTCAATAAAAGCGGCTTATCAATTTTATTGAACAGGTTTTGGTTTTGTTGACATTCTCTATTGATTTTCTGGTTTTAGTGTCATTGATTTCTGCAATAATTTTTATTATTCCTTTTCTTCTGCTTACTTTGTATTTAATTTGCTTTTTTTCTAGTTTCCAAAGGTGTACTCTCAGATGATTGATTTTAGATCTTTTTTCTTTTCTAATATATGCATTCAATGCTATAAATTTCCCTCTAATCACTGATTTTACTGCATCCCATAAATATGGTAGGTTGTATTTTCAAGATTTCTTCTTTGACCCATGTGCAATTTAGAAGTGTGTAGCTTAATCTCAAGTTCTTGGGGTTTCTCCATCTTTCTATCATTATTTTATAATTTAATTTCATTGTAGTTTAAGAGTAGACATTGTATACTTTCTATTCTTTTAAATTTAAAGTGTGTTTTGTAACCCAGAATGTGGCATATCTTGGTATATGTTCTAAGTGAACTTGAGAAAAATGTGTATTCTGCTTTTATTGGATGAAGTAGTCTACAGATGTAGATTATGTCCACTTGATTAATGATGTTTGACTTCAATTATGTCCTTATTGATTTTCTGCCTGCTGGATTTGCCCATTTCTGATAGAAGGGTGTTGAAGTCTCCAACTGTAATGGTGGATTCATCTATTCATCTATTTCTCCTTGCAGTTATAATCACCATTAGTAACCCGTTCATGAAGGCTGAGCCCTCATGACCTAAACACCTCCCAATACTGTTGCATTGAGGAATAAGTTTACAATTTATTGGGGACAATTTCAACCCACAGCATCATTCTTCTGAACCTTTTGAGAGTAATGTGCAGACAAGATGCTCCTTCTCCTTAAGTAGTTCAGTTTCTATTTCTTAAGACTGAAGACATTCTTTTATATAACTACAGTCAAATGATCAAAATCAGAAAATTAACATCGACACAGTACTATCATTTAATCTACGAACTTATTACAATTTTTGTAATTGTCCCAATGATGTTTACTAGCAAAATTTTCCTCTCTGGTTCTATATCTGATCTAGAATTATGTGTTGCATTTAGTGTCATGTTTCTAGTCTTTAATCAGGATCATTTCTTAGTTTTTATCTTTTATGACCTTGATTTTTTTGAAGACTACAGACCTGTTATTTTGTAGACTGTCCCTCAATTTGGATTTTTCTTATGCCTCCTCATGATTATCTTGAAGTTATTCAGTTTTTGGCAGAAATACAATCAAAGTGATAATGTATCCTTCTGGGTGCCTAATATCAGGAGGCACCATTACTGGTGATATTAACTTTGATCACTTAGTTAAGGTAACATCCTCCAGGTTTATTCGCTGTGAAGTTACTATTTTTATTTTATTTTATTTATAAAGTGTTTTATGGAAACATCTCATGACAGAAAGTAAAGAAGTGTATAAAACAAGATGGAGAGAGAAGTAATCTGGAAAGTGTTCTCCTTGGCCAAATATGATAAAATTTTATCATCAAAAAAATATAGTGACAAATTATAACCCATTATATAAAATAACAATCTATGAAAATTTGATCACTGAAAAGGATGGTTATTTGTCAATTATACCACAATAAAGCTGGAAAAAAATAGTAACAGATTATAATCCATTGTATAAAGTAGTAATCCATCAATCTATACTCATTATAAATAAGTGAACAGGCAGAGAGAAGGAAAAGTTCCTTCTTGGTATAGAATTGCAATTTATAAATGTAGAATGAGTGAAGGAAAATGAATAGCAGCCATTAAAGTAATAAGTGATTCAGGTAAGAATCATCAAAGATGCTACAATTTTAATCACTAGTCTATAATCATATTCATCAATAATTATATAATCCAAGTTATTTTTATTAAGCAAAAGGCTTCTCTGTAGGGAATAACAAGTAGAAGATTATGTTCTCCCTAGACTTTATTTTAAAATTTTAAATATTTATGGATACATAATAGTTGTGAATTTGTATGGAGTACATGTGATATTTTGGTACAAACATACAGTATGTAATTATCACAAGAGGATAATTGGGCTACTCATCACCTCAAACATCTATCATTTCTTTGTGTTGGGAGCATTCCAAATTCACTCTTCTAGTTATTTTGAAATACACAATACATTTTAAACTATAGTTGTCCTATTATGCTACCAAACATTAGATCTTATTCTTTCCATCTAACTGTGTTTTATACCCATTAACCAACCCCTCTTTATTCTCCCCTCCCCAACCCCTCTTTATTCTCCCCTCCCCACTTCACTTTCCAACCTATGGTAACCATATCATTTTACTCTCTACTTTCGTGAAATCAAATTTTTTTTTAGTTCCCATGTGTGAACGAGAACATGTGATATTTGACTTTCTGTGTCTAGATTACTTTATTTAACATAATATCCTTCAGTTCCATCCATGTTGTTGCAAATGACAGGATTTTATTCTTTTTCTTTTCTTTTTTTGTTTTTGAGTTGCAGTCTCACTCTGTTGCCCAGGCTGAAGTGCAGTGGAACACACACCACCACCCCAGTGTCAACCTGCTGGGCTCCAGACATCCTTCCACCTCAGCCTTCCAAGTAGCTGAAACTACAGGTGAGCGCTATCATGCCCGGCTAATTTTTGATTTGTTGCAGAAACGAGGTCTTGCCAATTTGCCTGGGCTGGTCTCAAACCCATGGGTCCAGGTATTCCACTCTCCTCAGCCTCCTAAAGTGCTGGGATTACAGGCAGAGCCAATGAGCCTGGCCTATTTTGTTTTTTTAAGATGCCAATGTTTCAGTGAAGAAGAGGAAATAGAGTGCAAAATTAAGTATCACCTATTTGTCTCAAATACAACTACAGTGAGTATTAAACAGAAATGATGATATAGTAACAAAAAGAGGACTTGTAGTTTTGCCCAAATAGAGTTAATTCTATTTCTGGGAACTCAAGGGGATTTTATTATTTTTTTAATGGCTTAATAATATTCCATTGTGTATGTGTACCACGTTTTCTTTATTCATTTATCTGTTGATGGACACTTAGGTTGATTTCATACCTTGGCTGTTGTGAACAGTGCTGCAGTAAACATGGGAGTGCAGATATCTCTTTGATATACTGATGTCTCCCTAGACTCTAAGTAGCCCAATTGCTCACAGAGAAGATTTATATCTGCACATCATTACAACACAGAGAAAAAAATTGATGGTGTGTCATATAAAGTGAAGAGGAAAAATGAAACTGAGAAAGAATACTAGGTGGAATGCACAATGTTTCTGACCCAGTATGGTAATGTTTTTATATTTTCCCCCCTAGTACTCCATCCCCCAACATCAAATGTTTTCCATGAGGAAGAAAATAGGCTGCTAGTCCCTGGGACTGTTGAGTGAGTAGAAAGGGAGAAGTCTTTGTAGGCAGCTGCTACTTTGGTTTCCAAGGGAAACAGTGGTAGAAGCTGCAAAAGAAAAGGAGTGGGAAGGCTGTGGCTTAGCACAGATGGGTCATTCTTCTAGGAGGTGGCTCTGCATCAGCAGTTACTTGGGCTTTCTCAGTGAGCTTGGATCATGGAGGATATTAAAGTGTCAGGTTATTAATACACAACAGATTTTAATGTTTCATTCCAAATTTCTTGGGGAAATCTTCATTCTTGGCATCTGTTTTCTCCATAATCCATCAAAGCCTGAGTACGTTTTTCTCCCAGGGCCATAATATGGTTTTTTTCTTCTACATAGTTCACAAATACAAGTCATAGGGAGAGAAGAATGAAATTAGCCATTGGGGTCCATGACTAAGAGCATGATTCAAATAGTACAAAAGAAAATAATAAAGTAAACCATTCTTCATTCTGGCTGATTGAGAAAGCTTCCACGATCTCAAATCCAAACCATTTCAAAGTCACCATTAGAACCCGGTTCAGATACCATCCCTGAGGTTTCAGGTCTGGGGTGCACTTTTAGCTAGGGTCCTGCTGGAATGCTCAGGAATGGTTTGACAGGAAGATTCAACCAGGGATGATTGAGAGAAACCTGATCCTGATAGAGTTGATTTTAACCAGGCAGGCCAAGAGTCTAAATCCCAGAGTCCAAAGAAGGCTGATTCCACTTGGACTCCCTCATACCTTCCTCACTAAACAAAAGGCCTGTTTTTTGAGCACATGGTCCCTGCAAGGTCTGGAGACAGGCAGGGAGTCATGAATCCAGTTGAGCAAGCTGGGGTAAAGGATGGGACTTTGGTCCCTAACAGGGAAACTGGAGTACATTTCCCCAAAGCAAAATCCAGTCTTAGGAATTAAATAAACGGAATTATTCATTAATTTAATTAATTTATTTACTGAGTATCTACTGTGTCCCATTAGAGCCAAATCCTGCTGCATGGGCATAGATGGGCCCAGGGTCTATGCCAGGCTCTGGGTTATAAAACCAACTGAAAGCAGCTAGGTGTGATGGTGTGCGCCTGTAGTTCCAGCTACATAGTCAGACTCCATCTCTAAACATCTCTAAACGAACACACCAGTTGGAAGAGAACTGGGGCCAACATCATTGGAATGACCTCAGAGTTTTTTAGAAATGGAAACGCTAGGGGTGGTCCCGGCAGTCTGTGTTTTAACAAGCTCTACAGGTGATCCTCATGTATTCTAGAGCCTGAGAGCCACTGTCCCACTTTGATAATATCTGTTCAGGTGTTAGGCAAAGCTGAGAATACTCGCTCAAGTTCTCATGGGACTAGGGAAGGCAGAGATTAAAATTTCCTATGGGTTTCTGGTTCCATGATATATTAACTCTGTATTATAAAACTTCTTAGAGCTCTTATAAAAACTCACCAATTTTGGCCTTTAGGGTGAAGGCAGCAATGGTTGTTAGGCAAACCTGGGGACTTGGGAATCTAACATCTGAAAGCAAAAATATGTCCAGCAGATACATATTTTGCCCCAATCATCCAAATTTCCCTGCTGAGGGAAGAGTGGTTTGCTGAGAGATTGCTTTGTGCTAAAGAACAAGGGCCAAGAAAATTAGGGTAATTCTGGGGGTTATGTAACTTCTCCTTTCCTTTGATTCATTAATCTTTCTGATTTCTGGAAAATTGGCTTCTCAGATTGGTATTTCTAGATTTAGGAATTAGGGGAAGACTTCACAAAGTGTAGTTCTTTGAATGCTAGTATTCAGAGAAAACCCATGGGGTACTGGACATTTAGTTCTTGTCTTAATCTGTTTTGTGTTACTATAATAGAATAGCACAGACTGGGTAATTTGTAAAAAAAAAAAAGGAAAAAAAAAATTTATTTCTTGTAGTTCTGGACACTGGGAAGTTCAAGATCAAAGTGCCAGCATCTAATGGAATGGTTAGGCAGGGAGAAGAGTCGATCAGGAGTAATTGAGACCAACCTGATACTGACAGAGTTGGTTTTTACCAACAAGCAGTAAGAAGGCTGCTGTTTCCAAGATGGCATCTTGAATGCTGCATCCTCTGGGGGGGAGGAATGCTGTGTCCTTAGATGGCAGAAGGTGGAAGGATAAAAAGGGGCCCAACTCCCTTTGTTAAGGCCTTTTATAATGGCACTAATCTCCTCACGAGGACTAAAAGGGCCACCTCCCAACACTCTTGAATTGGAGATTTAAGTTTCCAATGCATGAATTTTGAGGGGCACATTCAGACAGATGCTTTAATTTAAAATTTTGTTTTAACTGGCAGATAATAATTGTACATGCTATGGGGTACAGCGTGATGGTTTGATGCATGTATACATTGTAGAATGATTATCTGGGCTACTTAGCATAATACATCACTTCACATAGTCATGTTTTTGTAGTGAGAATATTGAAGATCTATTCTTAGTAATTTTGCAACATACAGTATATTATTATTAACTCTGGGCAGCATGCAGTATGATATGTCTTGAAAACTTATTCTTCCTGTCTAACTGAAACTTTGTGCCTTTTGGTCACTCTCTCCCCATTCTCCACTGTCCTCCCTCTCCAGTCTCTGGTAACCACTTTACTCTCTGCTTCCATAAGTTTGACTTTGTTAGATTCCACATTACGAGTGAGGTAATGCAGTATTTGTCTTTCTATGCCTGCTTTATTTGACTTGGCAGAATGTCCTCCAGGTCCTGTATGTTGTCGCAAATGACAGGCTTTCCTTCTTTTTTAAGGCTGAATAGTATTTCATTGTGTATAAGATACCACATTTTCTTTATCCTGTAGTCTGTTGATGGGCATTTAGGGTGATTCCATGTCTTGGCTATTGTGAATAATGCTGCAATAAACATGAGAGCACAGCTATCACTTCAACATACTAATGCCATATCCTTTGGATATATACCCAGTAGCAGGATTGCTGGATCCTATGACAATTCTATTTTTCATTTTTTGAAGAACTTCCCCACTGTTCTTATAATGGCTGTACTAGTTTACATTCCTACCAACTGTGTTCCCCTTTCTCCATATCCTCCCTGCACTTGTTATCTTTTGTATTTTTGATAATAACTATTTTAGCAGGTATAAGGTGATATCTCATTTGTATTTCTTTGATGATTAATGATTCTGGTGATTTTTTTCCATACATCTTCTGGCCATTTGTGTCTCTTCTTTGGAGAAATGTCTATTCAAGTCCTTTGCCCATTTAAAATTAGATTATTTGTTTTATTGCTATTGAGTGGAGTTCTTTATATATTTTAGATGTTAGCCCCTTACCAGATGTGTGGTTTGAAAATATTTTCTTCCACACTGTGGGTTGTCTCTTCACTTTGTTGATTGTTTCCTTTCCTGTGAAGAAGTATTTTAGTTTGACACAATCCCATCGTCTATTTTTGCTTTTGTTGCTTGTGCTTTTGGGGTCATATCCAAAAAAATCATTTGGGCCTTAGAGTTTTTCAACCTGAAGGGTGAGAGCCTGCTTTGGGGGAATCTTGCCTAGGAAGAGAATTGAGCACAGCCTCTGTTCCTTGTTTGTTCTTGCTTCAGTGGACAACACACTTTTGAGTTCACTCTTGACCTCTGTGTAGCTACATGCATGCAATACCTCATTCTTCTTTTAGTGGGAAATTTTGGTCAAATTTGTGCATTTAAAATTATTTGCATTTTACTATCTTTATCTTTCTAATTCTTTAGCTAATGGCATTCACTTTAAATTCCTTTAACTTATTAGTTTTTATTGTACTTTTTGGTCTATTGTTGAATACTTTTTAAATTCATTTGATCTCTCTTATTGGATACTATTTTATACTCCATTTAACTCTTTCCAGCAGGATATTTCTAGTTAATCTTAAATTAAGATTATCTGGAATATAAGCTTAAATTAAGTGTACAGATTTACTTTCTTAGCCACTTAAAAATGTATCAAAATTCTCCAGCATTTTCATTTTACTCTTTTTGTTTTAAAAAAATCACATTGAGATACCATCTAACCCCAGTAAGAATGGCCATCATTAACAAACAAACAACAACAGATTTGGGTGAGGATGTGGAGAAAAAGGAATGCTTCTACACTACTTATGGGAATGGAAAGTAGTGCAACCTCTTTGGAAGACAGTGTGGCAGTTTCTGAAAGAACTAGAAATGTACCTTCCATATGACCCAGCAATCTCCCTATTGGGAATATACCCAGGGGAACTCAAATCATTCTACAGAAAAGATACCTGCACATGCATGTTTGTTGCAGCTCTATTCACAATAGCAAAAACATGGAACCAAACATGCTGCCTATCGAAGCTGGACTGGATAAAAAAAAATGTGGTACATATACATGATGGAATATTATGTAGCCATAAAGAAGAGCAAACATACAGACTTCGCAGCAACTTGGATGAATTTAGAGTCTATCATACTCAGTGATCTACTACAGAAACAAAGAACAGAGTACCATATGTTCTCTCTCATCAGCGAACCTTGAACAATTATCATAATACTGTAAGAAAAGGATTGGCAGTAGTGGGAAACTACCAGGGGAGAGGGGTGGGATTGGTAATTGAGGGAAACTGCCAGAGAAGGGAGGGGCACACCTCATCAACAAGGATACCTGCATAATGAACATTTGTATACCTAGCCCTGAATTGTACCCCACATCTTTAAAATAAAAACACAACAAAAAAGTATCCATTTGGTTTATCCTTTTAGTTCATTTTCTAGCATTTGTTTCTAAATTAGAGATGAGAAGTGACGATGTTAAGGGAATGGAGGGGTTGGATGCCATGACAGTGACAGGGATTGTTGGCTCTTCTCCCCATGCCCACAATTCTGCACATTCCCCCTTTTGCTCCCCTCCCTAAACATACTCAGAGGAGGTCTTTATTGCATGTTAAAGGTGACCCTGATATTTACCACAGTCAAGAATAAGAATTCCAGTTTTACCTAGAGAAATAGTTGGGAAATTCACAGGACAAATTACATGGGTTGGAAGTTATTGAGACTGGCCGCAAATACTACTCATGGGAATTGCTGAACAGTTAGTGCCATCATCTTCTTCCAGAACAAGACAGGTCTTCTCTGAATTACAAACCATGGTCTCTGAGCATCTCACAACCTTTATGGAGAAGGGGAACTTCACTGGAGGTGGAGGGTAGGGGTCTGCAACTCAGCTTTCCAATACTAATGGAGACAACACCCAGGAGGTCTGAAGGTCTAAGAATTATTGGAGGAAAGCTTAAAAGAGGGACAATAGTCAAAGCTGGGGAATTATATTTTGTTGACCTACTTGCAGGATTAACCTGAGTACATTGATTCACCTTTTTTCTGGTCAGGAATCCAATGGTTGTCACATGCTTCTAGAACCACCAGTTCTCACCACGTGTTTGGCACAGCCACTGACTCATGGAGTGGGAGTTAAGTCAATCACGGAAGGAGGGAAAATGTTCTGGAAAGGTTTATCTCTTTCTTCTCCTTGTTATATAACATGTAGTTTCCCCAAATAAAAGTTAGGGTCCCAACCCACAGAAGCCTAATTTAACCCACATTGTTGCTGACTATATTAAATTTGAAAGGGGAAGTAGGCTTTGAAGGTGACCTAAATGATGGAATTTAAAGTTTTCACTGAACAAGTCAGGATGGGTGTATGTGTCGGGGCTAGGGGTGAGGGGGTGGGGGTGGAGTAAGGGAGTGCAAAATGCATAAAATGCAGTTTCTGCTCTCAAAGAGCTCCCTCTATAGTTGGAGAGATAGACACATAGTCAACTAACATGTGCAAAGATAGTGGTAGAGGTTGTTGTCAGACTAGAGAAAAACAAGGATTAGTTCAAAGTGGGAAAATCCAGAAGGTTGTGGGAAATGTGGTAGCTGCCCCTCGAAGGATGTTAGGGCATCAAGCAGCAGAGGGATGAAGACAGGGTACACATTTGAGGCAGAGAAAATGGTTGGAGCAAAGGTCAGGGTGGTCAGCGGCAGGGCACAATCAGGAATATCCAGGAGGCTGCTGTAGAGAACGGGAGGTCGTTTGGAAGAGCCTGGGGCAGAGAGGCCCCTTCCGAGTTCATCTTATGGTCTAATCACTTACATGGAAAGTAATTGTTCAGACTTTTCATGTTGGATTACAGACAGATGATTTTCAAAAACGTGCATTTAAAAAAATAGTGGTCTCACCTCAGTTTGAAGAGTTGTCTTATATACAGTGGTTCATTACCATGACAATTAAGGAAGTGGTTAATTGCAAAATATCTTTTATATTTAACTTTCTAGGGATAGATTTGTCAAAGAGCCACATGAGATTTTTAAAATAGCTTTATGTTCTGTTTTGTAACTGGTTCATCCCGTAACTCTGTACTTTATAGGGATAAGGCATGCAGAGCCTCGCACTGTCACTGAGGATATCGAGTCTGTAGACTCTAATATGGGATCAGGAGGAGGAATAAAGGGAAAGATAAAGAAAGGATCCCTAACAAGGGTCAGTACCAGAGCAAAGACTGTGGATATCTGATATCAGTGTCTGCCTCTTGGTGTGAGTATCTGGGCAGCATCATGTATAAATTTCAGGTGGGTGCCCAAAGAGTGAGGACCCTGCAGTAGGCTATAAGAAATCAAAGACATGATCTTAGACTCAGTGGTGTTTATATAATTTTATGTCAGCTGGACAAGGGGCTGAATGGAAATCAGTTCTTTACTGAGATATTTGGTTGAACCAAGCATTTGTCTACATTTCCAACCTCAGTTTAGTTTTTCTCAGTAAGAAACTAAAACACAGAAAATGCATGGGCAGAGTCTATTGAAGTCCTGAAATTCCAGTTCATTTGTAAGTCATTCATAGGTGACAATATATACACGTATGAAATACAGTATATTATAAAATGTATGGTACTTTAACAAAATGCTTTTGGCATATTACAAAGTAATTATTATTGTTTAAGTCTATTTATCATTTTGTTTGTTGAACATTATGCTCTTGAAGACTGCCACTGCTGTAACGCTGTGAGAGACACACTAGTGGTGTCTTAGCTGCGGTAATGTGTCACCCTACTCTTAAAAATACTAGTCCTGGTCCTGAGGTGAGACCCTTTTTGAGGAAGCATGATTTTGTCTTCCACGCTGTCTTACATCCACATGTAACAACATCTGAACAATATGGAGAGTTTCATTCATTTACACATTTCTCTCCCCTTTCTCCCATCTACGAGACGACAGCTGTTCAAATTTTTCTCTCTATTAGCATGTAACAAATAATATAGCAGTGTAACCAACAACAGAAAAAGGACATTCAAAACCATTCATAAAACTTGATATGTCAACAATTAGGAATGGCATGATAAATTACAGAACTAACATGGCATATCACACAATTGTTCACTGATAATTAGGAATACTGTATAGAAACGCGGAAACATGCTTAGGATATAAAAAGAGAAAAGAGGAACACACTTGTATAATATGTATGCTGTATATGAATATGGAGGAGGACTGGAAGATGGTATGCCAAAATAGGAATACAGTAGTTCTTTAGGATAGTGAGGTGGTGGATTTTCAAAAACATTTTCTTTAAAGTGATAAAATAACAGTAGTAATAATAATAGCAAAATCACCAAATAATCGATGCTGTGAGAGCAGAGGGGAGAGGTTAATGAATAAGTAAAGATTGGATGTTACAAAGGGAAAAAAATGTAAAAGAATGAATCTTCCTTTCCTACATTTTCCAGCCCAGTGGATATTAAGACTCTTAGTTTTGAAAACATTTTCAAAGGAGCTGGTTAGTAGTGTTTGGAAGAGAGCCTGAACTTAATTGTATCTGGATTTTGTTTGCCAAGATCATTGCAATAGAAAATCTTGAAACAGTTGTTTAATATGTTCCAGCTTGGGTATCTTGGCTGAATTCACAATTAGGAATCAAGAAACAGTTGAAAAAACAACTCACGTGCATAATAAGTAGGGATGTAAAGCCAGAGAAATTCAATACAGATATTTCAAAAGTAAAATGTCTGCTCAAAACCAAGTTGAGACTGGCATGGTGGGTCACATCTGTAATCCCTGCACTTTAGGAGGCCAAGGTGGGAGAACTGCTTGAGCCCAGGAGCTTGAGACCAGCCTGGGCAGTATATTAAGACCTTGTCTCTAAAAAAAAAAAAAAAAGCCAAGTGTGGTGGCATGTGCCTATAGTCCCAGCTACTCAGGAGGCTGAGGCTCAGGAGGTTGAGGGTGCGGTGAGCCATGATTGTGCCACTGCACTCCAGCCTGGGCAACAGAGTGAAACTCTGAATCAAAAAAAAAAAAAAATTCAAGCTGAAATGACTATTTGGATTAACAGCAAAATAAAGAAAACTAATGCCTACTTAAATTTCTATTTCAGAAGCTCTTAAAGGTTACCATAAACAATCCTTATGTCTATTATATTAATATTGACAGTCTGCTAAAGCTATTGACTGGAATGAGTTCCTTTCTTTTCCTCTAAAAGACTGAGACACATTTTTCTCCTTTTCTTCTACCTCCTTTCAATAGAGTGACAGTTTTACTCTGATAGTACTTACAAATGCTGATTTGGGGCACTAGGCCACCTTGTTGTATGTAGGAGGGGATTACTTAAGGAAAATTCACACCCAATCACAAATTTATTCTTTCTGGTCAAAGTTAAATCTCCTATTCCAACATTTGCAGACCTTTATTTTAGCACAGTAAGATATTTCCTCAAATGCATATTTAGATAACACTTTAAGTGTCTGAAGCAGGCAGATGGAAAAATAAAACTGAAATAAGTTTTTTCTGAAATTGAACTTGAAAATATGATAAATACATAATATCCTAAGCCAGTGGTTGACTTTCAATTTGGATTGGGTGTGTGAGAGATAGAAATAGAGATAGATAGAGAGAGAGAGAGAGAGAGAGAGAGAGAACTGAGAAAGAAACAGAAGAGAGAAACGAGAGAGAGAGAGAGAGACAGAGAGAGAGAGAGAGAGAGAGAGAGAGAGAGAGAGAGAGAGAGAGAAAGAAACAGAAGAGAAAAATGGAGAGAGAGAAACAGAAAAGAGAAACAGAGAGAGAATGAATGGTATGAAAGAGTTTGGGCTGGTTCCAAGAAATCAGAAAGTAACTTTTCCAAACCCCAAACCATACCTGACACCACAATATCTTTTTTCAGGCTTTGTGTAAGATTTGATGAGTCTCTGTGAATATCTCTGACTCACTATATCCTCGCCTCTAAAGGTGTCCACAGTGGCAAACACCTTAAAGGAAGTTTTTATTCCTAAGAGCGTATCCAATAATTTTTACCTTCATATAAATATGATTTCCTGCTTTCAAAATGCATTAAAATTATTAAAAGTTACTGTGATTTTAGAAAACCCTCTCTCCCCCCAAATTCGAAGTCAATTACATTTCGTGCAAGGCTATGTATTAGATTACTTTGGGTTATGCCAACATTTAAAAATTCCCCCTAAAAAATATTTTACTAACATCTTCATCTTATTCTCAGGAATGTATTGTATTGAATAAATAATATTTGTTAATAAAACACATCTGCTTTCATACATCTACAAAATTCTTTTGAATAGTAGCAATTCAACCCATGTCAGATCATTTTTATCATGAATTGTATAACTTTGACATGCATTTTGCTGTAACTCATTTCCCGGCATATATAAAATGCCTTTGGCATAATATCATAGAATATTCAAACTGAGAATGAGTGATATACATAATCCAGTATAAATCAGTTCCCCACACCTTTATAGAGTAGAAATCTCTGGTGTGAGAAGATCACACATCTCATTTTCTGACCTTTAAGCTCTACAAAAATTTTACATACTTTTGATCTTGAACTTGACTTAAAAATTGCGATTTTTAAGAGTATGTTTCTTAAGACAGAACAATTCGCATACTTAAAGAAAGATGTACAGAGATGAACTTGAAATACACAAAAGAGTTACACTGAAATTTTTGTCCTCGGTTCCTCTTTTGGGAGAAAGTCACTAAAACTATCTGATCCCTTAAAATCATCATTCTTTGAAGGATACAAAATAATCCTCATCTTCAAAATGAAATCTATCACCATTCCTATACATAATTCAATATTTTTCTTCAGCAGGGATCAAATGGCATTCTAGTTGATTGTCCACTTATCTATTGCAGTTGAGCAAGTGAAATATGAAATACATCTTAGGATACCATTGTGATTTTTTTTTTCCTCAGCAGCAAAAAATTTATGAAATAAACTTGTATCATGGAATGTTCACTGATCAGGTAAACTTAAAATCTGGGCTGCAGTTAAACCTGGTAGTTTAGCTCTTGTTTCACTGGCATTTACAGTCTTTGGGGGAGTTGAACAAATGTACAAATAATGACCCTTCCAAAGGTTTAACCAAATTCTGCACAATGTTTAGGGCTAGTGTATGGACTTTATAGTTTTCAGATTTTAAAAGAGATATAGAAATAGTAATTACCAGTATGTGTAAAATAAACATTTACATGTAAAATAAACACATTAAATAAACTTGGATGTATATGTCAAAATCATTTGATCTTGATGAAAACAAATTCTAATTGATGAAAATATTACATCAAGTAATTTTGTACTTGGTGAGGAAATTATACATGACTGGTGGTAAATGTTAAAAGAAACAGTTCAGATAAAGACACAGTAAATCAATTTAAATAAAGAGTTTAAGAAGTAACATAGCCATTTAAAAAATGTTAATTTTTTACATAGCTGGTCACACTTATTTTACTTTACTTTATCAGGAACCATGTTCTTGTCAGACAATAATGCCACGAGACTCAGTTACATAATTCAACTGTCTTTAACTTCCCTTTCTCCAAAAACCATCCCATCTAAGGAGGATTTAACTATTCTATCTTGATTTTCTTTTTCTTTCAGCAAATACCAAGTGTGAAAAGCTTTTCACCAGACAAAAATCATTTCATATAACAGAATATTAAGTTTTTTCTTTCAATTTCTTCAGACATAAAGCAGCTGAGTTTCCCTTTGGATAGCTCACATATTGCCTGAGGTCTCGCATCTGCAGCCCACTCCAGATTTATCTTGCTTTCAGTAGCTGCTGGATAGCATTTTTTGGGGTTATTTTACAAAGTATTCAACATTGTTTAAATTGTTAAGCAGCAATTGGAACAGCTTCCTTTGCTGCTTAATGCTTCTTTCCCTGTCCTTAACCTCATCACCCTTTCCTAAAATGCGTCCCCAACATGCCTATTTACACCACTCTCAGGCACCAGAGGTTTGCACACCCATAACATACCAGGTCAATTTATAACAGTGTGAAGGCTGTCGGAGCAGAGCAATTTCCTTCCTTCAGGAGCTGGGTGTAGTCACGTTTCTATCAATACAGCGACCCTTGCATGCCGAGCCTAGACTATTGTCTCGTGGTCCCACCTGCCTTGGATCTGATTGATGTAACAACAGTATCTGTCATAGGGGCTGTTCTGCTTGTAGGAGCAAACGATGATACTGTCCTGGGGCACAAAGAAGATGCTGTCCTCTGGCTCAGGGCACTCGGACCTGTCCCAGGCTGAGCACTTGACGTCCAAGGCACTGTAGGCGAGGGAACTGGCCGAGGGACAGTAGCCGTCCAGGCACCTGGACGTCTCCTCCTGGTGCCCGCTCTGGGCCAGGCTCTGGCATTCTCCTTCCTCCGTGGGGGTGGGGGTGGTGACAGAGCTGGCCATAGGCACCTCACCCTGCCCCTGTGCGGGAGGCTTCCCCCTGAGGCCCGCCTTCTTAGCCAGCTCGTCTGAGCTCCCCTTGCCCGACTCCAGGTCTGAAGGGGTCCTCAGCAGTTCCACCACCTCCTTGTCCCTGGGTTTCCGGAAGCAGGGCAGTTTGCGGACCCATAGCAGCTCGTTCTCGGGCCACTTGGTGCATCCCTCGGTTTTCCTGGCCAGGGCAATGGCTGCGATGCCTGGTAGGCAGATGGCTGGCCCGATGGCCAGGAGGGGAATGTTTCCCAGAGTCTCCCCTTTCATCCCAGAGACGGTGAACATGAAACCAAAGACCAGGAAGACACTGACCAGGGCCACTACCAGCCCAGTCCTCGGGTTAATATCATCAGGCCGCATGTTTCACTCCATCCAGGTTGGGGGCTGCTTGCTGGCCAGAGAGCTGCGTTCCTCTCTTCTGCTAGCGTTGAAAAAAAAAATCAAAGTCAAGTTCCCACCTACCAACTCTCTCTCTCTCCCTCTCTGTCTCTCCTTCTCTCTCTCTCCCTCTCTCTCTCTCTCTGACTCTCTACTTGTCTTGCTCTCTGTCTCGGTATCTCTCTAGCACTCTTTGTCTCCCTCTCTCCTTTCCTCTTGCTACCTCTCCTCCGCTTCTACTTCTCACTCTCTCGCGTTTTCTTTCTCTTCTCTCTCCCTCCCTCCTCCTCTCCCTCTCTTCTCACTGTCACAGCCGCTGTCTCGCTCGAACAAGCATGCACCTACCGGGGCCGCCGAGGTACCTGAGGTTTCCTGCCCCCTCCAGGGAGTAGGGAGAGAAGCCAGCCTGAGTCTCCTCCGAAGCCTGCGCGGCCGCTGCCCCCTCGGGGCCCCCTCGGTTCTGGGAGGACCGGCCGGCTTCCTCGCCGACTCTGCACCCAGGAGGCGGAGAGCGTCCTTCCCGGCAGCGCCCGTCGGTCCCAGCGCCGCTCGAGCCGGGGGAGGAGGGCTCGGCCTGGGAGGGGGGAAGTGGCGAGCGAGCCTGGCTTGTCACGGCACGCTCAGAGCGCGCTCGGAGCCAAGAAGGACGCGCGGGGGCGCGGAGGGTCCCATCGCGGGGAGGGGACCCCGCGCAAGGGGCTGCCGAGGTCTCGTCGGGCCGCAGGGAGCTGCCGGGTTCCTTCCGCCGTTGTCGGGGCGGGCACAGCAGGGCGGCGGGACCCGCCTCCCGGCCGGGGGAGGTTCGAGGCGCGAGGCTGCGGGTGCCGGAGACGGGAGCCCGGGTCGGTTGCCCACGGGGCAGAGCCGGGATGTCCGAGCCGGGGCTCCAAGTCCGAGGGGTCAGGCGGCTGCTGGAGAGGTTCCTTGGGAACCGACACCCCTCTCCGGTTACTAATCTGGATGACAGCAGCCGCGGGGGGCCCCCGACCGCGCTCCTCCGCACCTCGCGGATCTCGGGCGCGGAGGGCTGTGCCCCTCGAGGAGTCGGCTGCCCGAGGGCCGTCTGGCCCGGCCGCTGGGTGACGGCGACAGCGCCCTCTCGGCGGGGCCGGCTGCGCTGCCAGAGCGCGCAGAGCGAGCGCCCGGGCTGAGGGAGTTCGTGCAGAGGGGTGGGCGCCGGGTCCGGCCTGGGCCTTGGGGGAGTCCCCTGGAGTCCCTCCCCCAACCTTCCAGCTCCGGCCCGCGAGAGGGTGGCCTTGGAGCCCCGATCCCGCTCCCACACGGCGGTGGTGCCAGGCTGGCCGGGGCTAAAGAGAAAGGTTCCCGCCCCTGACTCCCATCCTCGCCCCCAGCCCCCCAGAGAAAGAGCCTGGATTGGGCAAGTCAGGGCGAACCCCCTCAATGTTGCTCCAGCTCTGGGCGTTTCTAGCCTCTCTTGCTGAAGCTGGAGGTGAGGTAGCGGGATGGATTTCTCTGGTCCCAGGGGCAGACTGATTTTGGCTGCCCATTTAGGATAGAGGGCGGTGGTGGGGAACAGGATGGCTGGTGGTTCGTTGTTTTCATGTCAAGGCACTGCCTTGGTGGAAAGAATTTTGACATCCAGGCCTTCCCCATTTAAACTAGCTTGTGTTCCTGGGCAAGTGACTTAACCACTCTGATAATCAGTTGTCTCCCCTGTAAAATGAGAATTATTAGTACAACATGTATGAGGGAGCATTGCGAGGATTAAATAAATGTAGGATTTCTAGTACACACACACACACACAATATTATTTACGTGCACACATATGTATATTTCATGGTTTGTTACCACAACCATTGTCCTCATCACAAGGCAGAAGCCAAATCATAAAGGCCCTGTCTGGGGGAGACTAAAGACTTTTGATTTTATCTACTAGGCAATGAAGAAACGTGGATGTATTTTAAGCAGATATCAATACAAAAAAGTCTTCCACTTTTGATAGAAAGGGACAGCAGGTTGGAGCACAGGTTGGAGAGGGTAAGCCTGGAAAAGGGAGACTTGTTAAGAGGGCAATTCAGTAAGCCAGACAAGACACGATGGTGCCCGGGCAATGCCAGGTTAGTAGTACAAGTCAAACAAGGCATGGTCTGCCTTATAGAATTCACACTCACGGAATGTATCAGCTAGGATGGGATAGATTATGCAGTGGCAACAAAAGACCTCCAGAACTCAAAGGCTACATACATGTTCATACTATATGTCTGCAACAGGTCCCACAGCCCTGCTCCATACTGTTTGCACTCTGGGATTCAGGTAGACAGAGAAGGTTCCATTTGAGACATTGCCAGTCTTGTAGAAGAGGGACAAAAGAGCAGGACAAGCCACATGCTGGCTGGTAAAGCTTATACCCTGGACTTTGCCATCACCCCATCTTTTAGGTTCCTTCTTCCTTCACTTCATTGAACTTCTTATCCAGCTCAGCTATCCTACACTAAGGATACTAGCGTCTTTGAAATTCCTGAAATGTTGAAGGACAAAAATTTTGAAAGATGGAAATTTTTGTCTAGTACCATAAAAATTGTGTAGCTGTTGCCTCTGAGACTGATAGATGCACATTCTGTGGGAGAGATCATCTAGCATCAAAGATGTCATTCCCTGGTATGGGCTCAGTCCCTTGCTGGTGTGATAGCAGGAGCAGATGAGCCTGGAAGTGCAGTGAATGTGACAGCCAAATAAAGACTGAGTCTGTTTAACCTGTTCCTTTCTTCCTTCTGTCTCTTCTGAATTTGGATTTTTAGTTCTGGAGCATAACAACCCACAGGACATGAATTCTATCTATCGTCTTTCTGTATTAGGGATGCACTTCTGGTTGTAGTAATATGGAGGTAGCCTAGGTTAAAAAAAAATAGGCCTTTTCTGGGATTTTCAAGGATGCAGCGGAGCCTTTGGAAAGAGGTGAAATTAGATATTCAAATATTCCAAGTCTTTCTCTCTGATGCTCATTTTTCTTCTCTCTGTGTCTGCTTTGTTCTTCTCTTTCCTTCTGTAGATTAATTTCCTACTTTTCTCTGGTATTCGTGTGGAAAAGTGTGGCCTCAGAAGTTCCAGTGTGTATGTGTTACCAATCTAGTTACCTAGAGGCAGACAAGGTAATCTCTTAATCTTAGAGTCTCAGGGAAAGAATTCATTGGATCATTTTGGGGGAGGTGTCCATTTACAGTCCAGTCAGCTATTAGGTGCCATGGTTGCCAGGAGCTCCTTTGCAACTTGACGAGACGTCATCTCTACAATAAATCAAAAAATCAGCCAGGCGTGGTAGCACTTGCCTATAATTCCGGCTACTTGGAAGGCTGAGGCGGTAGGATCGCCGTAGCCCAGCGGGTCGAGGCTGCGGTGGCTGGGAGCGCCACTGCACTCCAGTCTGGGTGACAGAGTGAGATGCCAACTCAAAAAAAAAAAAAAAAAAAAAAAAGAGTAGAGTTGGGAGGGGAGGAATGCTCAGAGGAAAAAGGTGGGGTTATTTTTTGGGAGCTGAGTTGTCAATCTAAGCAGTACTTGATACATTTTCTACCATTTAACATCATTCTAGAGTCTAAACTCCTTGAAAGTAGAATATATAGCTCTGAATTTCAGAAAGGACTTGGGGGCATATCTCACATAACAACAAGACAAATTATAAACACAATACACTCTGCTAAAGAATGGTATCAACAAAATATGTATAGGACCAAAGCCTGGAAAGCTAGAAAGATTTATTGTTATATTAAAGAACAATGAAATAAATGGTATGTTCATAAATGGAAAGACTATAATGGGAAGATTACAACACTTCTCCAATTAATGCTCAACACAATTCCAATGAAAATCCCAATAGAAATTTTCTTGGACCTTGAAAAAAATGAGTCTTAAAGGTCATCTGGGAAATCACACATATAAAAAGTAAAAACAGTTTAAAAGTGAAAGCAATAATGTCAAGTCTTCATTAACCACATATGAAAATAAATTCAATAACTAAGTTAATTAAAGCTATCTGGTATGGTGCAAAAATTATCACATTTATCAAGAGTAGAATGGAGATGTCAAAAATGGTACTGTGTATACTTATCAGAACTTAGTTTAAGATAAAGAATAATTACAAACCCATTGGTTTTGAGAAAATTGACTATTTTGGAAAAAAGTTAGATCCTGTTTTGTGATAATATTAGGACCCTTGAAAACTTCTTTTATCACTATGTAACTATTTTTTTCTTTTTCTGGGAGAAGTATATAATTAGCACATTGTAACCATTGTTTCCTGTTCTTAAGTCGGTTATATATGCATATTTGTCTTGTTTTTAAGAAAGATAGACAATAGAAAAGATGGAGAAGCAGTAAGTTTGCCAGTTTCTCATACTCGAAGACTTTTTGTTAGGAATTATGCTGGGGCATTATCTGTGTTTCCACTAAAGTACAGAGAAAAACAATTTTTAGTATCCTGATGGAGACTTATAATTGGATATAGTTATGGGCTTACAATCTCTTCTCCAGGGAGTAAATGAAAAGGGTCACACAACTTCCTCTTTTGAAACAATCCATTATTCCTGTAATGACCCAGGACCTTGACTGTAGGTTGAGGCAAGCACCTTTCATCTGCCTTAACTACCAAGTGAATCTTGCCTACCTGGGGCCCGACTGTCAGTGAACAAGTCTCAAATTTGGAAGAAGGTAGGAAGGAGTATTCTCCAGAGAAACAGAACCAACAGGACATGTGTGTGGGGTGGAGAATAGGGGAAGATAAAGACACCGATTTAAAGAATTAGCATGAATCACATGATGTTGGGAGCCAACATCTATAGCTACATGGCTGAGGCCTGTAAAGGCCCATCTGGAAGATCGCCTCTGACATAGGATATCAGTTATACCTATAATATTGGCGTGTGATTAGTGACCAGTGTGCATACATGGCAGTAAAACTTATAAGTAAAGTCTCTATACGCCTGATGAAAGGTTATACAGCAGAATGACCTTGTCCTTTCTAAATCTTACTTCTTTCTAGATATTCTTTAACTTCTATTCCTGGTAGGCTGGTGGGTCAGCTCTTGTTCCCAAAGGCAGTTCCTCCTAGGATTAGGATTAGAAACTAAATTATCATAATTGTTTTATTGCCCCGCCTTTTAGCTGGGCAGGGCGTTTTTCTTCAGCTCTTGTTCCCAAAGGTAGTTCCTCCTAGGATTAAGATTAGAAACTAAATTATAATAGTTTTATTGCCCCACCTTTTAGCCGGGCAGGGCGTTTTTCTTCAGGACGTTTTTCTAGTTTCGTTACATGCCGAAACTGCTTGCTTCAGCCTGTGGCCATTTCCATAGTAACCGTGCAGTCCATTATCCAAGAGTGTGACAGACACTATTTGATTTTTAGAATAGACTTGTTCGGATAAAACATTCATTTAAGACGATATAATTTCCATCGGAAAGATTTAAACAGTAATAAGCATTCATAGAAAACTTTTAGGTTTTGTTTAAGCTTTTTAAGTTTCCTTTTTTCAGATTATGACTTTAGTTCCTGTTCCTGTAGGCCAATTTTAAGATCCTTTGATTAGTATACCGAAACTTTCCCAACGCTGTAGTTTTTGCTTCTAATATAACAATAGGAAATTTTACACGTAGCCATGTATTAATATACTAGGAAAAAAGATTTAAGTTTTGGGTTAAAGTCATAGTTTTATTAGAATAGAATGAGAATTATGGTGTTATGATTCTAAAATCATACGTCAATGATAATTATAAGATTTAATGATAAGGTATTAGCTTAATGAGATATAGCATAGTATTAAAGTCCAAACACTAGATCACGAAACTCATATAAGTCATGGTAGGGAATAAGTTTTGAATTAATTGTTATAGAATTACAGGCCACTATGTTGAATCGTAATAGGTTAATGGAATAAATAAAAATTAAGTCATTTAGGTAAACTAATAGATTATAGTATAGTGTTAAGTTGATAATATCGGTCATTAAAAAATATTGGGAGTCAGTGAACTTGGATTGAACCTAGAGTTAACTAAGAAAGTTTTTGTATTAATCAGGGTTTAGAACAAAGAGTATAATATGAATGATTTGTTGAACACTATGGAAGACACTTTTAAACGAACTGTATTTGTGCACCTGTGACCTTGATGTGAGATTTGTAAGGCACGCCTGCTTGGAGCTTGCAAGTCTCGTGATAATCTTGTGATGCATAGTTTGTAAATTGCAATATACATCATGGAGTTTGTACACCCCCAACAAGTGATTATCACACTGCTGGAGGGTATGAAAAATGGTATATAAGTTGGAAGGTGTCCGAATAAAATTTGGCTTCAGTCTTGGCCAGACTGTTCCCAGAAGAAATTGCCTCTGAGTGGTCTCCTCTCGCCATCTGGAATCTCCGTTGCGGTCCTTACCCACCCTCCGTCAGGGCTGGTCCCCGACAACATGAGTGATTGTGGAGGCTTAGTGAGTCCAAAATCTGATAGGGGAGGCTGGCAGGCTGGAGACTCAAGAAGGAGTTGCTGTTTAAGTCCAAAAGCAATCTGCTGTAGAACCAGGAAGAGCAAATGTTGCAGATAAAGTCCAAAGCAGTCTGCCAGATAGTTTTCCTTCTTCTGGGGAAGTCAACCCTTTGTTCCATTCAAGCCTTCACATAATTGAATGAGACCCACTCACATTATGACGGGTAATCTGCTTTATTCAAAGTCCACTGATTTAAATGTAAATCTCATTTAAAACACTCTTACACAAACATCCAGAATAATGTTTGGCAAATATTTGGTCACTGTGGTTCAGCCACGTCAACATATAAAATTAACCATCACAAATAATATCTGAATGATGCCTGGCATTGCCTTGAATAGTACAAAGGTACAGAAAATTCCTTTGATGCGTCTATGCTTCCTGGTGCCTCAATCTTCTCTATTGGCTCATTAAAAAAAAAAAGCAAGGCTCAACTTAAAACAAGTCACTTAAAATTAGAGGAATAAAAAGAAAAAGAATAAAAAAGAGTGAAGAAGTAAGCCTGTGGGATCTATGGGACACCATCAAGTGAACCAATATATATATTATGGGAGTTCAAGGAGCAGAAAAAGAGAAAGAAAGCCTATTTAAAGAAATAATGAAGATCCCCTGAATCTGGGGAGAAAAATAGACATCCATACTTATGAAGCCCAAATAGCTCCCAATAGATTGAATATAAAGAAGGCTTCATCAAAATGCTATAATCAGATTATCAAAAATTAGAGATAAAGAGATAATTTTGAAAATAGTAAGAAAAAAGCATCTTGTCACATACAAGGAAACCATTACAAGACTACTAGCAGATCTCACAGTAAGAAATGGCAAGCCAGTAAGGTGACATATTCCAAGTGCTGAAAGAAACAAACTGTCAACCAAGAATGCTTTACCAAGCAAAGTGGTCCTTCAGAAAGGAAGAAGTAAAGACTTTCCCAGACAAATAAAAACTGAGGTAACTCATCACCACTATACCTGCCTTACAAAAAATACTGAAGGGAGTTCTTCAAGTTGAAACAAAAGGATGCAACGTGAAAACATATGGAGGTATAAAACTTTCTGGTAAAAATACCAGAAAGTTTTGGTATTGGTCAAATCAGAACACTAATATTAAAATGGTGGTGTGTAAATTACTTTTACCTCTAATATATATAGGATATACATATAAAAGTTAAAAGACAAAAGTTTTAAGAAAAATTATCCCCATAATAATTTATTTATGAATAAACAGTATAAAAAGATGAGATGTATAATAAATTGTGACATCAATAACATAAAATATTGGGGGGAAGAAGTAAAATATAGAGTTTTTGTATGTGATCAAATTGAAGTTGTTTTCAGAGCTTAAAATAATTATTACTATATGATGTTTTATGTACATCTTCTGGTAGTCAAAAAGAAAAACACCCATAGGAGATACACAAGATAAAGAGAAAGGAATTAAATCCACCATCACAAAAAATTACCAAATTATAAAGGAAGACAGCAAGAGAGGAAAAAAGGAATAAAGAACTATAAAATAGTCAGAAGGCAATGAACAAGATGAAAATAGTAATTCCCTACCTATGAATAATTACTTTAAATATAAATGAATTAAGTTCTGTAATAAAAAAGGCATAGTGTGGCTGAATGGATTTAAAAAACACAAAGATTGACTAGATGATGCCTATAAGAGATTCATTTTATTAATAGCTTTAAAGACACACATAGGCTAAAAGTGAAAGGATAGAGAAAGATATTCAATGCAAATGATAAACAAAAGAGAACAGTGATGGCTATACTTATATCAAACAAAACAGGCCTTAAGTCAGAAATTGTCACTAGAGACAAAGAAGGTCATTACATAATGATAAACAGGCCAATTAATCAAGAGGATATAATAATTATAAATATATATATGCATTCAACATTGGAATGTCTAAATATATAAGGCAAATATTAACAAAAGTGAAGGAAGAAATAGGAACACAATAATGGTATCTTCATTTTCAATAGCGGAAAGCTCATTTAGACATAAGATGAATAAAGAAACAACAGACTTGGCTGGGTACAGTGGCTCATGCTGGTAGTCCCAGCACCTTCCGAGGCTGATGTGGGAGGATAGCTTGAACCTAGGAGGTCAAGACCAGCCTGGGCGATATAGTGAGATCCTGTCTTTATTATTTAAAACAAACAAACAAACAATCAAATAAATAAATACAACAGACCTGAACAACGCTATAGATCAAATGGACCTAACAGACAACTACAGACCGTTTCATTCAGCAGGACACACATTCTTCTCAAGTGTACATGGCACATTCTCCAGGATATATCATGTTAGGCCACAAAACAGGTCTCAACAAATTTAAGAAGACAGAAATCATATCAAATATTTTTTCCAACATCAATGGTATAAAACTAGAAATTGATAACAGCAGGAAAATTGGAAAATCCACAGATATGTGGAAAGTAAACACCATGCTACTGAGAAACCAATGAATAAAAAAAGAAATCAAAAGGGAAATAAAAAAGTATCTAGAAACAAACAAAAATAAAAAGTGTAATAGATTAAAACATATGGGATGTAGCAAAAACAGTGCTAAGAGGGAAGTTAATAGTGATAAATACCTACGTTAAGACAAAAGAAAGATCTCAAATAAACAACTTAACTTTACATCTCAAGGCACTGGAAACATAAAAACAAACAGAGCTCAAAGTTAGCAAAGGAAAGGCCATAATAAAGAAAAGAGCAAAAATAACTTCGCAGCAACTTGGATGAACTTAGAGTCTATAACACTGAGTGATCTATCACAGAAACAAAAAACTGAGTAACACATGTTCTCACTCATAAGTGGACCTTGAGTAATTATCATAATATTATAAGAAAGGGATCAGCAGTCATGGAAAACTACCAGGGGAGGGGGACAGCACACCTCATCAACAAGAGTACCTGCATAACGAACATTTGTATACCTAACCCTGAATTGTTCCCCAAAATTCAAAATAAAAAATTAAACAAACAAAAACAAAAAACAGAAAAGAAGAACAATAAATGAAGTAGAGACTAGAAAAACAATAGAAAAGATGAACAAACTCAAGAATTGCATTTTTAAAGAAGATACCAAAATTGACAAGCCCTTAGGTAGACTAAGAAGAAAAGAGAAGACTCGAATAAATACAATTATCAGTGAAAGAGGGAACCTTAAAACTAATACCACAGAAATACAGAGGTTTCTAAGAGACTACAATAGTGGCTGAAGCCTGTAATCCCAGCACTTTGGGAGGTCAAGGCAAGAGGATTGCCTGAGCCCAGGGGTTCAAGATCAGCCTGGGCAACTTAGTGAGACCTTGTCTCTACAATATATCAGAAAAATTAACCGGGCATGGTAGCACGTGCCTGTGGTTCCGGCTACTTGGAATCTGAGGTGGGAGGATCGCCTGAGCCCAGCAGGTTGATGCTGGAGTGGCCGTGAGTGTGCTACTGCACTCCAGCCTGAGAGACAGAGTAAGACTCTGACTCAAAAAAAAAAAAAAAAAAAAAAGAAAAAAGAGACTACAATAAACAATAGCATGCCAACAAATTGGATGACTCCAAAGACATAGAGATTTCTAGAAATGTAAAATCTATTAGGACTGAACCATAAAGAAATAGAAAATCTGAACAAACCAATAATAAGTAAGGGAATTAAATCAGTAATTAAGAACCTCCCAACAAAGAAATGCTCAGGTTCTGATAGCACTGTTGGTGAATTCTACTAAACATTTAAAGAAGAATTAATGTCGTTCCTTCTCAAACTCTTCAAAAAATTGAAGAGAAGGGAACACTTCCAAACTTACTTTGTGAGGCCAGCATTATTCTGACACCAAAGCCAGATGAGGACACTACAAGAAAAAAAAAAAAAATTACAGGCCAGTAGCTCTGATGAACATAGATGGAAAAATCGTCAACAAAGTACAAGCAAGTTGAATTTAACAACACATTAAAAGGATTATACTCCATAATTAAATGACATTTATCCATGAGATGCAAGGATATTTGACTACAAACAAATCAATAAATGTGATACACCAAATTAACAGAATCATATGATCATAAAAATCATATGATTATCTCAATACATGCACAAAAATCATTGTCAAATTCAACATATTTTTGTGATAAGAACTTTTATGATAAGAACAACAAATTAGGTATAGAAGAAAGGTACCTCAGCATAATAAAGGCCATATATACAAGTCCACAGCTAACACTGTACTAAATTGTAAAAAGAAGAAAGCTTTTCCTCTAAAATTAGGAAGCAGGCAAAGATGTCCATTCCTACTATTGTAGTTCAAGATAGTTCAAAGTCCTAGCCAGAGCAATTAGGCAATATGAATTGGCAATAATATGAAAGTCCTAGTCAGAGCAATTAGGCAAGATAAAGAAATAAAAGGCATCCAAATCACAAAGGAGCAAGTTAAATTGCCTCTTTTTTTAATTTTTAATTTTTTAATTTTAAAGATGTGGGGTACAATTCAGGGTTAGGTATACAGATGTTCATTATGCAGGTACCCTTGTTGATAAGGTGTGCCCCCCCTTTCCCAGGTAGATTCTCACTGTAAATTGCCTCTTTTTGCAGATGACATGATCTTTATATAAAAGACACTAAAGACGCCACCAAAAAACTGAACTAATAAAAATATTCATTTGTGTTTCTATACATTAGCAACAAACTGTAGGAAAAAAGTAAAGAAAAAACTTTATTTAGGCTGGGCCTGGTGGCTCATGCCTAAAATCCCAACACTTTGGGAGGGCAAGGTGAGAGGATTGCCTGAGCCCATGGGTTTGAGACCAGCCCAGGCACCTTGGTGAGACCTCATCTCTGTGATAAATCAAAAAATTAGCTGGACGTGGTGGCATGTGTCGTAGTCCCAGCTACTAGGAAGGCTGAGGTGTAAGGATCACCTAAGGCCAGGAGGTCGAGGCTATGGTGGCTGTGGCATGCCACTGCAATCCAGCCTGGATGACAGAGTGAGACTCTGACTCAAAAAAAACCCAAAAAAACTTGCAATAGTATAAAAAAGAATAAAATGCTTAAGAATAAGTTTGATCAAGGAAATGAAAGCTATGCACACTAAAAAATTATTAAACATTGATGGAAAAAATTGGAGACAAATAAATGGAAAGATATTCCATATTCAGGAATTGGAAAAATTAATGTCATTAAAATGTTCACATTTCTCAAAGGAATTTACAGATTCAATACAATTCTTATCAAAATTTGAATTGCGTTTTTCAGAAAAAGAGAAAAAACAACATATGGTTTCATATGAAACCATAAAAGACCCCAAATAGTCAAAGCAATCTTGATCAAGAAGAATAAACCCAAAGTTATCATACTTGCTGATTTCAAGTTATATCACAAAGCTATAGTAATCAAAACCAGTATAGTATGGGCACAAAAACAAACACATAAATCAGTGAAACAAAATAAAGAGCCCAGAGATAAACTTATGCATATATGGTCAACTATATTTTGACAAGAGTGCCTAGAATACAAAATGGGAAAAAGGATAGTTTTCAGTAAGTGGCACTGAGAAAAGTGGATATGCATATGCAAAAGAATAAAATTTCTGTTATCTCAAACTGTACAGCAAAATCAACTTAAAATGGATTAAAGACTGAACTATAGGACCTGAAACTATAAAATGACTAGAAAAAAAATAAGGCAAAATCTTTAGGACATGGGTCTGGGCAATTATTTTTTTATATAGCCCCAAAAGTACAGGTCATAAAATAAAAAATAGACAAGTGGAGTTATACAAAACTAAAAGACTTCTGCACAGAAAAGGAAACAATTATCAGAGTAAAGAGACAACCTGCAATGTGGGAGAAAATATTTTCACACCGTACATGTGATAAGGGGTTAGTGTCCAAATATATAAGGAACTCAAACAACTTAATAGCAATAAAACAAATAACCCAGTTTTCAAACAGGCAAAGGACCTAAATACACATTTCTCCAAAGCAGGCATACAAATGGCCAACAGGTATACAAAAAAAAATTCACCATCACCAATCACCAGTCATCAGGATAATACAATGTAAAATCATATTAAATTGGTCTTGGACCTTGAGACGCCTTCCAAGTTTTACTAATCACATTTGAGATTTTCTCTAATCTTGCTTTCAATCTTGAAAATAATAAATAATAAATAGATTATTTCCTTCTCTTTTGATTTAAACATGATTGGTTTTGATGCACCTGGCTGTCTTGATATTTTTTTCTTCCTGGCTATAGGTTTGACTCATTTATTTAACTAGTATTTACTCAGAGACTCTTATGTACCAGGTTGTGTTCATCCTCCTCCGCACCTCCTTCCATCTTACCCACCTCTTGGGAGGTGACTAAGATCTCTACAAGAGCTGCACTTACACCCCTAACTTTCCTGATTTCATCTGGGCCCTCCAGAGATGTTAGGTAGCTTCAGTTGTTTTTCCAGTGCTGAATTAACAGAGTTTTAAAACTTCCTGCAACACATTAGAGTTCCTTATATTGTGCAGATCACAGTACAAAGTACACAGGAAGCCTAGAATTTTCAGAATTTTTTCCTTAAGTTAGAAAATAAAGCTGGTGCAAGTTAGAAGTGTTAGATTAATGGCTCCAAAGATGAGAAAACCTTTGGTTTTCTGATGGATTCCAGCCAAGCAGTCATTTGCTCTCTAGGACTGAGCTTATTCAGCAGTCTAGATCTTTCCTCATATTGTCTCTCTTTTGAATCTTACAAAATGTTTGGGACAGGAATAAAAAAGGGCAAGAAAATAGACTGTTAGGAATCATGAAAAGTTAGAAATAGAGAATTCTGATGAGGTTTGATCCCCCAAAAGATTGATCTATTTTTATTTCTATTGACAAATAAAAATTGTATGTATTTAAGTTATACAACATAATGTTTTGATATAGTGGAATGGCTAAATCAAATTATATGTATGTCAATTTTATGTATATATATGCATATTATATATATATATGTGTATATATATATATATATATGTTACCTCAAATAATGATCCTTTTTTGTGGAGAAAGCACTTAATATCTACTTTCTTAGCAATATATTATATTGCTTCAAGTATCAACTGCAGTCGGTTATAGATCTCTTGAATTTATTCCTCCTGTCTAACGAAAATTTTATGTCCTTTGACCAACTTCTTCCCATAATTTTTTTCTTATTCCCTTGTACTAAACATACTTAGTGCAGTGACTTATTTGACCTTTTGATAATATATATGTTTATCAAAACACAGAAACTACCAACTCATTTTCTTATTTTATTCAAGAGCATTAAAAGTGTTTTTTCAGAAATAGATTTGTAGATGAGGATACTGATTACAACATTAACTTTAGTATGGAAAAATATGAATTGGTTATATGAATTATGTTACATTAACATGCTGACATATCACACAGTCATGAAAAATGAAGTTGCAGATTGGATCAAGATGACAGATCAAACACATATGACCCCCTTCCTCAGGCTTCAAAATTGAGAAGTTGGATTAGAAATTTGTGTGAGTATGTATTTTAAGATTAATTCCACCATAGCCCTGAAAAACAAAAAGTCGGATTGGGTGCAAGATGGCCTCTGATCTGGTCAGAGTGTGAGAGTCTCTGCATGAGTGAGTGCACAAAAAACTAATTTACATCTGTTTGTGTGTGAAAGTGGGTGAACGAATGTCCAACTGTGGGGAGACATGGGATCAAGCACCCGGGGACCCCTGCAGAAACAGCTACAACCTGCTGCTGCTCTGAATTCCCCATCCGCTGCATGCAGAAAGACCATCATCCCTGGCATCTCTCAGGAAAAGGCAGAAGAGATCATTTGGCACCTGGCCCACAACGCCACCTGCAGCAACAGGCCAGGCATGGGCAGCAGGGACTGTGGAGAAAGTGCGGGGAGGAAATCCGGAGCTGATAACCCAGAGGAAAAAAAACAGACCACTGCCATTTTCTCTGTCCTGGGACTGGACAGAGACCTGCTTTATCTTGCCCAACTCTGAGCTGCCTGTATCCTGAGCAGCCTGCATCCTGAGACCAAGGGGAGAGCTCTGCATCCCTCTGAAATTGACCGTTTGCCCAGAGAGGATACTCCAGGTGCACAATACAGGAAAGGCAGATGCCCCACCTCCACACTGGACCAAACACAGACACAAACAATCTGAGTGGGAGACCTAGACAATTTGGGAACTTTTCCAGGGAAAATCTGCTGGAGTGAACTGAACACTGACAGAGAGAGCCACAGAGGGAACACAGAGAGGGGGCCTGAGGCAAACTCCCCAGGAAGCAATGGAGAGAGCCCACCCTGAGCCTGGACAGGGCTCCAGAACCTTGCCACCAGGTCCCGAGATCCAGAGACTGGTAACTGCTGGGAAGGGAGCAAAAGCTTCCTGCAGAGAAACTGAGCAGACTCTCTCACGCCTGAGCAGAGAAAGGCTCCAGAGTGGCCTCTGTGGAACAGCGACTGCCTCTTGAGAGCAGGCACTGATCTCTGTGTTGTATTGAGGCTGCTGTTTGTGACCTCAGAGAACATTGCCCCAGTGCACAAACCCTGGTGGGTAACGGCAGATGTGGAACCCCAGATGATCCACCTGCCACCCTGAGCCAGCTACTGGACGATAGACACAGACAGCCAAACTGCCTGAGAAGGAGGCTGCTGGTGGTATTGGTTTGTTTGTTTGATTACCTCATTTGGTTGCTTTATTTGTTGGTTGGTTTTCTCTTTTCTTTTCTTCTTCTATTTCTCTTTCTCTACTTTTTGTGTGTTTTCTTTCTCCTCCTTTCCCTTTTTTCCCTCCTTCTCCTCTCTCTTTTTCTTCTTACACCCTGTCTTGGACTCAGGGGCTATGCAAGCATACCCACTGTAAGGTCATAATGTGCAGAGATGGAGAGCAAGTCCCAGCTGGCCCATTCACCAGGTAGCAAACATTATGACCTGCCAGTAGGTTCTGAATCCTTGCAACACCGTCTCATCCCCTAGTAAGTGCTCAAAATTGTAAAGAGACAGTCCAATGCCCCACCCCCAGCCCTACTTCATAATTGAACAAACCCAGAACCCTGACTCAAGGAAGGACAAAAGGTAGAGCAAATATCAGAAGTGACTTCTCCATTTTCCAGTGAGCAATGGAATTAAAGAGAAAGATAGGAGAACTGCTACAAATGAAGAAAAACCAATGAAGAACTACTGGTAACCAGAGCCCCAGCAGAGTCAGTGCTAGAAAGAACAGCTTCTGGGACTCAAGCAATGGCTATCTCCAATAACAACAGTATCTAGAAGGCACTTGAGGAGATCAGAGAATTGTTGATAGATAAAAATCAAGAAATGCAAGGGCTAAAACTAAATGAAATTGCAACAGAGCTGGACAAACTCAAGAAAGCATACTTAGAAATAAAATAAAAAACTGCACCCAAGAAATAAATGACAAATTGACATCCATGAGAAACAGAATTGACCAAGCAGAAGAAAGAATCTCAGAGCTGGAGACCAAAATATGGAATTAACTCAATCTATTAAACATATAGGAAAAAAAAAAACTTAAGGAAGAAGAAACTCTCCAAGAGATGTGTGATTTTATCAAAAAACCAAACTACATCTGATCAGAATACATGAAATAGAAAGAGAAACAGAAAATGCCCTGGAAAAAACATTCCATGGGGTCATTTAAGAAACTTCCCTCATCTGGCCAGAGAGATGACTATACAAGCACAAGAGATTCAGAGAAACCCTGAAAGACATCTTATGAGAAGAACAACCCCTAGACACATATTAATTAGTCTACATAAAGTAGGTATAAAAGAAAAAAATCCTAAAGGCAGCAAGGGAAAAAGGTCAGACTACCTACCAGGAGGAACCAATCAGAATTGATGTGGTACAAACTTATCTGCAGAAACACTACAGACCAGAATTGAACCCCAATCTTTAATGTTCTCAGAGATAAACAATTTCAATAAAGAATTTCCTACCCACTCGGGCTAACCTTCATCAGTGAGGGAGAATTAAAATCCTTCCCAGACATCCTATCCCTAAGAGAATATGCTGCTTTAAGACCAGCACTAAAGGAGATGCTTAAAAGGTACTGTACACAGAAGAAAAAAAAAAGCCGAACAAAAAAACCAAAGACCTAATATTTCACAAGATCACAAACACACACAGAGGTAGAACACACAGCTTACCCATAAAAATGAAAACATACACAAAATGAACACAAAAGCTAAACAAAAACAAAATAGCCTTATAAGAGCATTATGACTGGGACAAACTCTCACATTTCAATAATCAGCCTGAATGTGAATGGACTAAGTGCACCACTGAAAAGACATAGAATGGAAAACTGGATAAAAACATATTTTTATGTTTTTTGCAGTCTCTGGGAAACTCATCTCACCACAAAGGACACCCACAAACTCAAAGTTAGAGCATGGAAAATGAATTTCCTGGTGAATGGATCACAGAAGAAGGCAGGAGTTGTGCTCTTAATATCAGACAAAACAACCTTTAAGCTATCAAAAATTTAAAAAGATAAGGAAGGACACTACATAATGATAAAAGCTTCAATTCATCAATAAGAAATATCCATTCTAAACATATATGCACCCAACACTGGAGCATCAGCTTTTATAAAGCAGCTAGTAAGTAAACTAACAAAAGCTATTGACTCTAACACTGTCATATCTGAAGACTTAAATACCCCACTAACAACCCTAGTTAGATCATAGAGGAAAAAAAAAATCAACACAGAGATCCAGAACCTCAACTTGAAACTTGACAAAATGGACTTCGTAGATACCTACAGAGTACTCTACCCAATAACCAAATAATATACATTCTACTCATTGCCACATGGAATGTACTTCAAGATTGACCACATCCTCGGCCATAAATCAAGCATAAATAAATTTCATGAGATTGAAATACTGCCATACACCTTCTCAGACCACAGTGGAATAAAAGTAAATATCACCACTGATAAAATTCCCCCAAACCCACAAAGACAGGGACACTAAACTGCATGATGTTGCAGAACTCTTGGGTCAACACAGAAATCAAAACAGAAATGAAAGATTCCTGGAAACAAATGAAAATGAAGAAACATCTTGCCAAAACCTCTGGGATGCCATGAAATCAGTACTGAGAGGAGAATTTATGTCTCTACAAATACACATCAAGAAAATAAAAAGAGAATAAGTTGACAGCCTAACAAATCACTCAAGGGAGCTAGAAAGGCAAGACCACCAAAACTCTAACTTCAGCAGAAGAATCCAGATCACCAAAGTAAAAGCCCAAATACAGGACATAGAAGACAAAATATCATAGAAAAAAAATCAACAAAACAAAAAGCTGTTTCCTTGAAAGGATAAATAAGACTGAAAGACCCTTAGCCAGAATGACTGAGAAAAATGACAAAAATACAAAAGATTATCAAAGATTACTATGTACACCTGTATGAAAACAAACTTGATAACCTAAATGAAATGGAGGACTTTCTAACATCACACAACCTCACAAGGTTGAAACAAGAAGACACTGAGACACTAAATAGACCAACAACAATCCAGGAAATTGATTCCATCATAAGAAAACTACCTACAAAAAAAGTCCTGCGTCAGAAAACTTGCCAATGGAATCCTATAAAACATACAAGGAGGAGCTGATACCAATCCTATTGAAAGTATTCCAGTCAATTCAGAAAGATGGAATTCTCCCCAAATCATTATATTAAGCTAACGTCACACCGATACTCAAACCGGGTAAAGATCCAACAAAAAAGAAAACTACAGGTCAATATCCCTGATGAACATAGATGCCAAAATTCTCAAGATTTTAGCAAATCAGATCCAACAGCACATCTCAAAAATTATCCATCATGACCAAGTAGGCTTCATCCCTGGGATGCAGGGCTGGTTCAACATCTGCACGACCTTAAATATAATTAAATACATCAACAAATGTACAAACAAGAACATATTATTATATTATTAGGTGCAGAAAAAACTTTTGATAAAATCCAGCATCCCTTCTTGATAAACACCCTTGAACACCTAGGCATAGAGAGAACACACCTCAAAATAATAACAGCTATGATAAACCCACAGTCAACATATGGCTAAATAGACAGAAATTGGAAGCATTTCCCCTGAAAACCAGAACAAGGTGAAGATGTCCATTCTCACCTTTCCTGTGCAACATAGTGTTGGAAGTCCTAGCTAGAGCAATAAGACAAGAGAAGGAAATCAGCGGCATCCAAATAGGAAAAGAAGTCAAGTTATCCCTCTTTGCTGATAATATGATCCTATACTTCAAAAATTCAAGAAAATCTGTCAAAAACCTCCTTGCACTGGTGAAGGACTTTGGCAAAGACTCAGGGTACAAATGTGCAAAAGACAGTCACATTCTTATACACCAATAATAAGCAGGCAGAGAACCAAATAGAAAGCACAATCCCATTCACAATAGCTACAAAGAAAAAAAGAACTACCTTGGCATCTTCCTAAACAGAGATGTGAAAGACCTTTACAACAAAAACTACAAAACACTACTCAAAGAAATCAAAGATGACACAAACAAATGGAAAAGTATTCTATGCCCATGGATTGGAAGAATCAACATTGCTGAGATGTTCATCCTACCCAAGGCAATCTACAGATTTCAGTGTTATATCCATTACATTACCAACGTCATTCTTCTCAGACCTGGAAACAATATCGAAACTCATACAGAAACATAAATGACCATGAATAGCCAAGACAATCTTTAGCAAAAGAAACAAAGTGGGGGATATCACACTTGCAGACTTTAAACTTTATTATAAGGTTACAATAATCAAAACGGTCTGGTATTGGTACAAGAACAGGCATATAGACCAATGAAACAGAATAGAGATTCTGGAAGCAAAATCTCAATTTCTCAACCAACTCATCTTTGACAAAGCATACAATAACAATCACTGGGAAGAGGAGAACCTATTTAGTAAATGGTGCTGGGAAAACTGGCTGACCATGTGCAGAAGAATGAAATAGGATCCCTACCTAACACCATACACAAAAATCAATTCCAAAGGGATCAAAGACCTAAATGTAAAACCTCAAACGTTAAGAATCTTAGAAAACGTTAGCCAGGCTCGGTGGCTCAGCTTGTAATCCCGCGCCTTTGGGAGGCTGAGGTGAGTGGATTGCCTGAACCCGCGGGTTAGAGAACCCGCCTGGGCAGCGAGAGCTCATCTCTACAATAAATCAAAAAATCAGCCAGGCGTGGTAGCGCATGCCTGTAATTCCGGCTACTTGGAAAGCCGAAGCGGAAGGATTGCCGGAGCCCAGCAGGCGAGGCTGCGGTGGCCGGGAGCGGCCACTGCACTCCAGTCTGGGCAACCGAGTGAGACTCCAACTCAAAAAAAAAAAGAATCTTAGAAATCGCAAGAGACACCCTTACAGACATTGAAATAGGCAACAAATTCCTGATCAAAACCCCAAAAGCCCATGCCATAAGAGATAAGACTGACAATTGGGACCTCATCAAACTGAAAAGCTTCTATAAAAGAAACCATCAAGAGAGTGGGGAGACAGCCCACAGAATGGGAAAAAATATTTGCCAACTGCATATTGATAAAGGCCTAGTATCTAGGATCTATAAGGAACTCAAACGTACTAAAAGGAAAAAAAAACCAGCCCCATTAAAAAGTGTGAAAAAGACACGAATAGACACTTCTCAAAAGAAGACATATGAACAGCCAACAGACACATGAAAAAATACTCAGCCTCACCGATCATCAGAGAAACACAAGTCAAAACCACATTGAGATACCACCTAACTCCAGTAAGAACAGGCATCATTAATAAAACAAAAAACAACAGATGCTGGTGAGGATGCAGAGAAAAGGGAACACTTCTACATTGTTGGTGGGAATGTAAACTAGTTCAACCTCTATGGAAAATAGTGTGACGATTCCTAAAAGAACTAACCTTCTATACGACCCAGCAATCCTCCTTCTGGGAATATACCTGGAGGAACTTAAATCACTCTACAAAAAGATAACTGCATACTCATGTTTATTGCAGCACTATTCACAATAGCAAAAACATGGAACCAACCGTGCTACCCATCGAAACTGGACTGGATTAAAAAAAATATGGTACATATATATGATGGATTATCTTTCAACCATAAAAAAGGACAGAATTAAGGGTTTTGCAGCAACTTGGATGGATTTAGAGTCTATCATACTCAGTGATTTATCACAGAAACAAAGAACTGAGTACCACACGTTCTCACTCATAAGCAGAATCTGAACATTAACCATAATACAATAAGAAAGGGATTGGTAGTAGTGGGACACTGCCAGGGTAGGGAGGGGGGCACATAACATCAATAAGGATACTTGATCTCAAACCAGGTGAAGTAAGGACCAAAGGGAGGCCCAAACTTTACCTGTGCTATGATCACTTGTATACCTAAATCTGAATTATACCCCACATCTTTAAAATAAAAAATAAGAAACAACAACAAAAAAACCCCAAAAAGTCATCAGCAGAGTAAAAATATTGAGAAATTTCTGAAAGATGGAAAGCAGATGAGATCTAACTGATGAAGTACCCAGATTTGCCCCAAATCTCTGATAATGCTGCACCTCGATATGCTGGGCCTGATGGTGATGGTTTAACCAAAACTTTGGCAATAAATGTACCCTTTTAGAATGAAAAAGTCATACACAATGAAAGCATATCCAGTTGTGAGATGAAATGGAGAGCTTGTTTGAATATGCGTGACTGAAGAAGTTAGAGGCACGAGGGGATTTCAGGGGTGCTAAAATGTTCTCCTTTCTGATTTGGGTGCTGGTTTGCATGGGCAAGTATTGTTTGTGAAAATTCATTAAGATGTACACTAATAGCCGGGCTCGGTGGCTCAGCCTGTAATCCCGCACCTTTGGGAGGCTGAGGTGAGTGGATTGCATGAACCCGCAGGTTCGAGACCCGCCTGGGCAGCGAGACCTCATCTCTACAATAAATCAAAAAATCAGCTGGGCGTGGGAGCGCATGCCTGTAATTCTGGCTACTCAGAAGGCTGAGGTGGAAGGATCGCCGGAGCCCAGCAGGTCGAGGCTGCGGTGGCTGGGAGCGGCCACTGCAGTCCAGTCTGGGTGACAGAGTGAGACTCGAACTCAAAAAAAAAAAAAAAAAAATGTACACTAATGATTTGTGCTCACATTTCTCTCTAATAAAAATTAATATACACTGATGCTTTTTATGTCCACCTGCATCATCTCTTCCAAATTACTAATAAAAACGTAAGCCAATTGCCATTTCACCTTTTGAGCATCGCTTTCAAAGAAATGCCTTGTTCTAGCCAAGAGTCTTTGATTCCAAGGAAGAAAAGGCTATTCAAAGTAATTCCAAACAAGGGGATGCTATTGCAAGGATATTGAAAAATCTTATCAATCTTAAGGGAAGGAAGCACTGCTGGCCTTCATGGGTGTCTGGATATTGGCATCCTTGATGGGCACTCAGTAATGGCACTCCTCTTCTTCATGTGGTGCTAAAGAAATTGAGAAAAACAGGCAAAGGAGTGGCCCATGGAGAACGAAATACAGGCTTTATTACTGATGGAGCTCATGCTAGGATGTGGCTTTCAGTCTATTACCTAAGCATACTTGCGAATTCCAACCTCAGCATTCAGTTCCCGAGCAGACTCCCCCTGGAGGAGCAGCAGAACATGCCTTTTATGTGAAGGGAAAAGCTGAATTTTGTTCTTTATGAGAAGTTCACTTCTAGAGGAAAAACGAGCCAAGCACACCCAGTTATTCCCCACATTTACCACCTAAATACGTAACTCGCCTCCCTAGAGTGGCGGTGTTAAACCCAAAATTCAAAATCCGAGAGACCACCAAGGAGCCAGCTCCAATGCAAACACACGAGGGTCTTTATTCAGGCTCGAGTCTGGGCTCACGTTTGAAGCCAACGCAGTGGCTTCAGGGACGAGAGCCCTGATCCAGTATAGCAAACAGTTTTTATGCATAATTACAGAGGGAGGGGCTGGGCGTGACTGGTTTTTCCTAGGCTTACAACATTAACCAATCAGAAGAGGTCACGACGTAGAAACCGAAGTCTGCAGACCTTGCATAGTTAATTCCCAATCAGGTCTGCAGTGATGTCAGGGGACAGGGGTGCTTGAGATTGGTTGGTTTGTTTTTGGTTTGCGCGGGCTCCAGCTCAGTTGCCTGTGATTGACGGGAAACGGCTAAACAGGCAGAGTGGAATGCCAGATAAGCTAGGTTTACACAGTTACAGTGACTGTGTATAAATCAGCTCGGGCACACAGGCAAGTTTGAGATAATGCAGAGCCCACCAGAAGTGGGCTGGCACCACAGAGTCTAAGGAATGCCCGGAAGGGGCTTATCGCTTAACTTTTACAGCCCATTACAGAAGCAGAAGAGGCCAGCATGGCAATTGGGACAAACAAAAGCTTAACAAAGTTCTAAGTACAAACACTGCTTAAAACATTGTATAACTATGCAATCAGTTACTACCCGGCACCCGACATGTGCCTAGTTTTATGGGGTCTGAGGTAGGATTTAAAATACTAAGAATTTATAAAATATAGTGAACGTGAGGTAGGAATATATAAAATGCAATGAACGCTTCTTTTACGGCAAGTAGTTTTTTTTGAATCTCTTGGTTCTCTCAGAGGGAGGTCAAGATTGTATTAGGAAAAATCCCACATCATGGAAACTAGGAATAGAGACAAAGTCCTTCCTTCCTTCCTTCCTTCCTTCCTTCCTTCCTTCCTTCCTTCCTTCCTTCCTTCCTTCCTTCCTTCCTTCCTTCCTTCCTTCCTTCTTTTTGAGTTAGAGTCTCACTCAGTCGTCCAGGCTGGAGTGCAGTGGCATGCTCATGGCTGCCCCAATGTCAATCTCCTGGGCTCCAGCGATCCTTCTACCTCAGCCTTTCAAGTAGCTGGAACCACGGGTGTGCACTACCACTGTGGGCCAGGCTAATTTTTTTTTTTTTTTAATTGTAGAGACAAAGTCTCACCATGTTGCCCAGGCTGGTCTCAAACTTGTGGGCTCAGGCAATTCTCTCACCTCGGCCTCCCAAAGTGCTGGGATTATACGCATGAGCCACCGCGCCTAGCCAAAGTCCCTCCTTTCTAACACTGTGTTTAGGAAATGAAGAACCCTAAGGGACTGGGGCTACTGCTTCCCTCAAGGTCTGCATGTTCTTATCTCAACCTCTTTCGATACATCTGCTTTGTCTTCTCGTTCTCCCCTAGCTCCTCTTCTCATTCTCACTCATGGTCTGATATAGCAGCCTTACTCCCTGATTTTACCTCACTATTCAGCTTGGCCCCTACAGCTGACATACTAGTCTTCTCAGTGTCTCCACTCCAAATTTACAAGAGAAGTATCTGATGGTCCAGCTCATCTTTTAAAGCCAGGCTGCCAAAGAATCAAGCCAAGAGCCAGCCAACTGTCATACTAGCAAGAGGCAAGCCAACTGCCAGCAGACACTGTCAAACTAACAAAACTCACAGGAGGCTGGTGTACAAATGGGAAAGCCACTTCACTGATTTTCAAAGGGGGATGTTACTTCCAGGGACTCAAATATTTATATCTTTGGGGGACCATAGTGGAAATTTGAATTAGTGATAATAAGAATTGAACTTCTGACCTTCCCAACTGCAATTTGTTAGGTAGGAAATACCTTTTTGGCTAAGTAGCATATCTTCTTTTTTCTTAACATATTTTTTATTTTAAAATTGTGGGGTACAGTTAAGGGTTAGGTATACAAATATGCATTGTGCAGGTACCCTTGTTGATGAGATGTGCCCCCCCGTCCCCAGACAGGTATTGATTACCATTAATCCCACCTCCCTTCCCCTCCCTGCACCCCCCCATAGTTTCCCACCACTGTCAATCTTTTTCTTATAGTATTACGATAGTTGTTCAAGGTCTAAGTGGCATAACTTGGGGTCTATAATTGACTTTAAAATAATTCAGGATAAAAAAATGAAGCATAAAATTAAGGAAGGCATTTATTTTGGTAAACAATTTGGCAGATTCTTACAAAATTATAAAAATTACCATATGACCTAGAAATTCTGCTCTTAGAATCTATCCAAGAGGAGTGAAAATTTATGTACATAAAAAAACTCGTACACAAATGTTCATAACAGCATTATTCAGAATAACCAAAAAGTTAAAACAACCCAAATGTTCGTTAGCTGATAAACAGATAAACAAAATGTGGTATAACCATACAATGGAATACTATTTGGCAATAAAAACACAACAAAGTATTAACATGCTACGATATTGATGGGCCTCAAAAACATCATGCTCAGTGAAAGAAGCCAGACAAAAAAGAACACATATGGTATGATTCCATTTGTACAAAATGTTCAGAAAAGGCAAATCCATAGAGACAGAAAGTAGATGAGTGGTTGCCTAAGCCTGGGGTGGGAATGGAGAGTGACTGTAAATGGGCACCAGGTTGTACTTTCTTCTCTCATGTTCAAGCAGATGCTCTGTTTCTATTTCATGAGGATACTGGGTACTTACTATGCGTTGGGCATTGTGGCTGGTGCTGGGTCTCATCTCCCAGAGACCATTGGGTGGAGTGGAAGGAAACCGGCTTAGGAATCAGAAAATGTGGATCCTTGCCTTGGCTCTTCTCTTCACAGGCCAGGTGACCTTGGTTTCATCACTTGGTATGTTATCTTTGTTTGGGTGCCTGGCTCTAAAGATGGAGAGACATTTGTCTCTCCCTCTGACCCCTCCAGAGGTCTTCTGTATTTTATAATACCTTATTTTTAAAAACCAGTTTTTATTGCTCACCGTTTATGTGTCAGGCACAAACACTTATGCAGTTCTGGCATAGCACTTACCATGGTGTATGGTAATTTATCTCTTTACATGTCTGTGTAGATTGTGAGCTTCTCTAGTGCAGGAAGCCTTTTTCTGTGTGAGCTCTAGCACCTGGCACACTGTCTGGCCCAGAGTAAGCAAGCATTCAATCAAGGGTGAACGAATAAATGAGTCTCACTGGTAAATGGAAATCTTAGCAGATACTGTTTGTACCCTGGCCAATTCCCTTGGCATTTGCCTCCCTACTTAGGCTGCATACTGAAAACACCTGTAACTAGGAGCTCTTTTTCTGGCCAAGAGAATATACTGGCCTTGATGGCAAGGAACACTGGATGCTCCGGAGTTATCAGCCCTGAAGCTGCCCTCAGTCAAGGATGGGTATGTTACAGTCTGAGTAATGCTTGCTGCTCTCGCCTGATATCAGTATATCAAAGGGGCAGGGAACTGGTAGAAAGAAGTGTATTTCTGAGTTCGAATCCAGGGAGCAGAGCTGGGCTCAAGGTCTTTCTAAAATGGTTCAGCTCACCCTCCAGGCTTTTACAGTTCACTTCTATAAGTCCAGAGTTTTTAATACCTGTACATTAGTCATGTGACCAGCAGAGCATTGTATAGAACTTGAGTTTCAGCCACATTTATCGATAGTGACATTTTTCAGTCCAGACTTTCTGGTGCTAGGTATTAGAGATATCTCATGACTTTTATCAGTAGGACCCAGCAGAGGCTTTAATCAGGTTTGCCATAGAGTAAAGGGTGTTTACAAGGCCTAAGACATCATGCATTATGCAAAAGTTATACAAATTACAAAACTTATGATTACATTGATTCAAAAGTTATACAAATCACAAGATTAATGATTACATTGATACTATAATACTCAAACTTGTGACTACTCAGAGAAAGGGAGTAGGTGAGGATTTGCATCTTTCAGTTGATTAAGTGTAGTCTACAGGGAAGTCAAGAATCTCCTGAAGTTTCTTACTAGGAGTGCATCAGAGTTAAGGGGACTCTCGGGATTGTGCTCAGGAATATATCTCTCAGTTTACTGGGCATAGTCTGCGGGGAAGGTAAGGATCCTTTGAAGTTTCTTACTGGGAGTGCATAGGAGAGACAAGGGAACTCTCAGGAATGTTGTTCAGGAATGTACAGGAGCTCTTGAACCCTTGCCATGCCCTTGTCTAGGGGCTGTGGCAATATGGACAGACATTAGTGGGTCTTTGTATCCGGTGGGGAGTTGGTGGATACAACCCCAAGTTCTTCAGACCTTGGTTGGGATAACTGAGGCCTCTGTGCTATTTCTCAGCGTCTCCAGAGGATTTGGGCTCCAGTTTCCCTGTAGTAACCAGCTGATTTCACACTCTGAATTGGTTTCCTTCTTCTCTTTCTCACTCCCACACTCCCACTGCCTGTGTTTTCTAGGACCACCTCTCAAATAAACTACCAGCGCTTTACTCCCTGCCAAATCCTGCCTACCTTGAAGGATTGTTGTGATAAGCAAATGAAAAACACTAATAAAAGACTTTGAGATCTCAAAATGTAAGAGAGAAGTGTGGTAGGTTGAATAATGGTCCCTGTTAGGGTACAGCTAGGGTGAGGGTGGATGGAGAGACAGAGAAAAGAGGGGAGGGGCGCAGCACCAGTAACACAGAGATCCGAGCAATGCAAAGAATTACAATACACAGAGAGGTTAAAAAAAGAGAAAAGTTTATTTTAAAGTAGATTAGAGAAAGAGAAGGGAGAGAGAAGATTCACCTTCCTGAGGTGGGGGAGGGGTCCAAAGCCAGGAAGCATGGCGACAGCCATAGTTCAAAGAGCACATGGCCACACCAGAGTCTAGCGAGGCAATGGCCGCTGGTTGCTTGTGGTTGAGTTCTTTCAGTCATTCCCCTAGATGGGGGAAGATCTTTAAAAAAAAAAAGAAGGAAGTGTTGGGCTGTCCTGGTCTTGCATCTGATGGAGATTGACCGAGGGGGGATGGGATAGGCTGCTGCTTGTTCTGTAGTAGAATGTCTGAATGCTTTCTAATGGTTATGCTGAGGCAAAAAGATTAAACCCTTTCAGTCCCCAAAGTTTTTCAGGCCTTGATTCTCACATCTGTAAAAATTACATTATAGGGCAAAAGGGATTGTGCAAATGTGATTAAATTAAGGACCGTGAGATAGTGAGATTATCCTGGTGGGTTCTAAACGGACTCACTGGAGTCCTTATAATAGGAAGGCAGAGAGAGATTTGACACAGAAGAAGGCAACATGACCACTGAAGCTACATGGCTGGCTTTGAAGATGGAGGAAGTGGCCATGACCAAGAAGCGCAGGAAATGCAGCTTTAGAGACTGCTTTAAAGGCAAGAAAATGGATTCTCTCCGAGGATCACTTCCCTACCAACACCTATGTTTTGGCCCAGTGAGACTGATTTTTGACTTCTGACCTCCCCAATTGCAAGGGAATAAGTGTGTATTGTCTAAAACCACCAAGAGCATGGTAGTTTGTTCCAACAGCCATTGGAAACTAATCCAAGGAGGGTTCCTCCTGTTGCCCCTAACCCATACCAGCAGGTGGCGGTGTGGGATGAATGGTAGCAGTAATTACCATTAGCCTCCAGAGACTCCAGCTCACACTTCATCTGCTGCCTTCAAATAAGGTAAGATCAATTTGTGCTGTCTTTACCGCCTTGGAGGCCAGTCCTTGACCACAGACTCATGAGGAATTTCCACTGTGTTTCAAGGACAACAAAAGGAAAGAGTCAGGGCTTTTTATGGGCGAATGGGAGTAAATTAACAAGCACTAAAATGAAATCATAAATATGCACCGAGAGAGCTGAGTCAAGGAACTCGGAAGGCTAGCCCCAGTTCCCCGCTGTTATTAAAATTAACTTTAATGACAAGCCGTGTTCCTTCTCATGTCAGGACCCATATGCCAAATCCAACAATAGGATTTTTATTGTTACTGTGGACTCTGTGTTTTCCTTTCATCTGCAGCCCAGATCATGTAGAGTTCCTCTGAAATGTACTTGTATGACTACCCTCTTCTTCCCTTTAGGACTCAGTATTCTTGGAAGCACCACTTTGTTCTTATTTAGTATCCAAAGCTTGACTTTTTAAAGATTTAAAACAATATTTTTGAGATAATCAGGGAAATCTGAATATGGATTAATATGAAAGATTTGTTAATTCTGTTAGGGGTGATAGGCATTATGGCTATGTCAGAGAATGTCCGTATTTTTTAGAACTCTGCAATGAATAATGTAAGGGATGAAATAATATAATACAAAGAAGGAAGAGAAGGAAGGAGAAAGAGAAAGGAAGAAAGAAAGACAAGGAAACAATGAAAGAAAGTGGGCCAGTCGCGGTGGCTCATACCTATAATCCCAGCACTTTGGGAGGCCGAGGTGAGAGGATTGTTTGAGCCCACGGGTTCGAGACCAGTCTGGGCAACTTGGCCAGTCCTTATCTCTACAATAAATAAAAAAAATCAGCCGAGTGTGGTGGCGTGTGCCTGTAGTTCCAGCTACTTGGAAGGCTGAGGCAGAAGGCTCTCCTGAGCTCAGCAGGTCAAGGCTGCAGTGGCCGTGAGCATGCCACTGCATTCTAGCCTGGGTGACAGAGTGAAACTCCGACTCAAAAAAAAAAAAAAAAGAACATGAGACAAATGAAACAAGTATGGCAGAATCTTGTTATTACACTTAGGTGATGAGTATTAGGTAGTTTATTGTAGGTGTTTGAAAATATAGTGGTTTTTTTTTTTCAGTTGAAGTCTCTGTTTCCTAGGCTGGAGTGCAATGGCATAATCACGGCTCACTGCAGTCTTGACCTCCTGGGGCCAGGAGGAGATCCTTCTGTCTCAGTGTCCCAAGTAGCTGGTACTACAGGCACATGCCACCATGTGCCTGTCTGGCTAATATATAAATATATATTTTATAAACATGAGGTGTCACTATGTTGCCCAGAATGGTCTCAAACTCCTGGCCACAAGCAACCCTCCCACCTCAGCCTCCCAAAGTGCTGGGATTACAGGCATGAGCCATTATGCCGGGCTGAAAATACAAGATTTACTGGAAATTTTAAATAACTAAAACATATTTAAAAAGACTTTTAGTGGGAGGCAGCTTCAGAAAATAATTGTGAGCATGAACTCTGGAGTTGCCCGAGTCCCTTCCTGGGATTCTGTACTTTCTAGCTATGTGACCTTGGGCACAATTACTCCACCTCTCTGTTCTCAGTTTCCTTAAGATAAAATGGATAGAATAATAGTACTACCTCAAAGGATTATTGAAGAGAAACAGCAAGATAATATTCCTGATAGTGACTGGCACAGAGTACTACAAGTATTTATTATTACTATAAAATGTTATATAACATATTATAATATTGCATTACTTAGTATTGTCTATTACACTAGTACAGAGGTATTCATCTGGGGACACTTTTGACCCCATAGGAAACATTCGGAGATATCAAGTGATATTTTTGGTTGTCAGAACTGGGGGATGTTACTGGCATCTGGTGAGTAGAGGCCAGGGATGCTGCATAGGATCGCCCCCCAAGCCCAGAATTATCTGGACCAAAATGTCAGTGGTGCTGAGGTTGAGAAACTCTGTTTTAGTATTTCTAGGACATTGTAAAAATATTAAAAAATACAGATAAGCAAAATAAAGAATAGCGATTGTTCATAATTTCACCATGCAGAAGGAACCTGTTGACAAAAAGATGCCAAACTGTAAAATATTTTAAGATGGTTTATTCTAACCCACACTTGAGGGTTTAAGTCTGTAACACCCTTCCTCAGGAGGTCCTGAGAATGTGTGCCCACTGTAGTTGAATGGTGTTTTGATTATATACATTTTAGACAGGCTGAAGTTACAAGAAACCATACACTGGTTTGACCCAGGAAAGAATCCAAGTTGGTAGTGGTGGTGGTGGGGTGTGTGTGGGGGGTGTGGCTGCAGATCATAGGTGGTTTCAAAGACTTCTTGACTGGTAATTTGTAGTTCCTATCTAAGGAATTTGGGAAATCAGCAGAGGAGATGCTTTGTTAAGATAAGGGGGCAGGAAATTCCAAGTTGGCGGATATGTAGATGAAGCCCTATATGTGGCAGACATCAGAGAGGATGGATAAGTGTTTTACAAGGTTTCCTAGAGTCTGGGAATCTACAAGAGATGGCTTTTCAGGGCCATAAGATACTTTTATTTCCTTCTTTATTTTTGTGATGTTATGCTAGGGTCAGGTTGGCAAACAAACTTTAGGATGTAGAGCACTGGGGAACTAAAACCCTGTCTGGTAAGTCCTTATCAGGCAGTGACTCTCCAAGTCTTTTGGTTAGGAATTTGGGCAAGGGGAAAAACAAGGGAGCTGGGTGCAGTGGCTCACTCCTGTAATCCCAGCATTTTGGGAGGTGAAGGTAAGAGGATTGCCTGAGTCTGCGGGTTTGAGACCAGCCTGAGCAACTTGGCGAGACCTCGTCTCCACAACAAATCAAAAAATTAGCTGGACGTGGTGGTGCATGCCTGTAGTTCCAGCTACTTGGAAGGTTGAGGCAGAAGGATTGCCTGAGTCTAGCAGGTCAAGACTGCGGTGGTGGTGAGCATACTACTGCACTCTAGCCTGGGTGACAGAGTGAGACTCTGACTCAAAAAAAAAAAAAAAAAAAAAAAAGGGTCAGGTTTAGTCCTCAAATCGCTATCCAAAAATGAAAATTTACAAAATGAAAATGATGCATTATTAAGAAAAAGCCCTTTTATCTCACTGCTTCCAGTTGTGTCCTTCTTCAGACACAATAGTGTGGGAAAAGTTGTCCAACTCATTAAGACTTCTGGGAAATGTACTATGTAGTATTGGAATGAAACTGAATAAAACACAAGGAAACGATTTGAAGTCATTAATAATCTACCTCAAAAATCTTGGTGGAAACCTCCTTGGACACTACTTTTCTGGAAAAAAATTGGCAGATTATTCAAAAGTCTTTTAAAAGTCCATGTTCCTTGGCTTGGCACTTCTTCTAATAATTGATACTAAAGAAGTAATCAAACAAGTGTGCAAAGATGCTTGCACATTGTTGACTGCTGTACTGTATTTTTTTAATTGTGAAAAATTGGAAGGATCGCAATGGGAAACAGCTAACAAATGGGGATTGATTACATTCTAGCATACCTATGCAGTAAAATACTATGCAATCATTCGACAAAAGACAGTGTTTACCTCTGTAATAGTTACTTATTGAGAGAAGATATTAGCTGGGCTCCATGGCTCAGCCTGTAATCCCGTGCTTTGGGAGGCTGAGGTGAGTGGATTGCCTGAGCCCGCGGGTTCGAGACCCGCCTGGACAACTTGGTGAGACCTCATCTCTACAATAAATAAAAAACTAGCTGGGCATGGTAGCGTGCGCCTGTAGTTCCAGCTGCTTGGAATGCTGAGGCGGAAGGTTTGCCAGAGCCCAGCAGGTCGAGGCTGGGGTGGCCGGAAGCGGCCACTGCACTCCAGTCTGGGTGACAGAGTGAGACTCCAACTCAAAAAAAAAAAAAGAAAGATATTCATAATGTATTTAGTGAAAAGTAGTCACAAGGGCTAATGTGTTAACAGGTGTTGTGGAAAGGGTGTGGGAGAATGCCAGCAAGCATTGCTGATAGTGGAACTCACTAAGAGGAAGCATCCTCTCATCTACTGTCACCCCATGGAGAAGCATGCTTGGAAGCCAAGGTATAACTGGCTGCACTTTGGGACTGTGTGAGCAGAAGGACCTCACCCCTGTTACTCTTTTTAATAGGCCAACAGGAGTGGGCTTGTCACTGGCTAACAAATATTTTGCATTCAAGTGCTAAACCAGAGCTGTGCCTAGGTGCAGCTCTTTAGTGCACTTTGTGAAGCATCTGGTGGCTCCCCTGGTCTTGAGGAAAGTTGGTTTGGGCACAAGCACTCCCACAGGGAGCATTCATCAAAGGTCCCGGCCAGCTCATTGCCAGAAGCCCAGAAAGAGTCTTGAGGGTCAGCAGGTTTGCCTTCTCTCAATTATCAAAGAAGCCAGCCTTTTCAGCCTTCTGATGAGGGGTTGTATCAGATGATCTCTGAGTGCCCCTTGAGGTCTAAATATTTTATGATTCTAATATTTTAAACACTGTCAACCGCAATTTCTGTCGTTACAAATGATCTATAAATTTCCCTGGGTTTCACTGACTGTAGGAGTGAGGTTCCTTTGCTATAATATTATCAGACCACTGGGTAGGTGCATCGTAGCATTAGACAACACTTTCCCATTCTTCTCCCTCCTATTTCTTCCTAAGTTTTCTCTTTCCCTCATGGGAGGTTTATGTGGCTTAATTAACTCAGATCAGTCAAGTGCTTTTGAGAGCTGAAGAGTGAAGTCAATGTTTTGCTATGAATAATAGTTCACTGGAAACTCAAGTCACTCACAGCGTTATTGGCAGAAGATGTTAGTCTCCTGTTGTGTAACTTGAAGCCTATTAGTGCTAATGTGCCTCATCTGCTCCTTGGAAAATGTGGCCCAGGGGAACTCACCTGAATTCTAGGTCCTTTGCTTAAGGTCTTGAAGATGTAGTTAAGTCTGAGTGAGGGAATTGAGAGAATTTAAATTCCTTACAGGTATCAATGAATGATTTTTGGAGGAGCCATACTCTGTGTGGGATATATATCCTTCAAGGTAGGATTTCTGTGGGTCCTGGGGGGAAATGCCCTTCTTCAATTTCTCTTCTGGGGGGGGGTGACTGATGACAGGTGGTGAGGCAGTTTAACCTCTGGTTCCAACTCCCCATTTTACACATGAAAAAACAAAATAGAAAATCTGAGGTTCTATAACCCATCCAAGATCACAGAGCTCCTGAATAGTAGAGCAGTAGTTTGAAGCCAGAACTGTTCCAAGTCCTCCTCTCTTTACACGCTCGGGAGGAGCACACCCAGGTGCTAGAGAACCAGGAAAAAGAACTTGGGCCAGCTTGCAGTCTTGCAACAATGTCAATCTTTGGAAAGTGCATATATTTCTTTCCACTTCAATATTGCCAGTGAAGCCATATTGGATATAGAAGAGGAGAAGGAAGAAAAAAGGTAGGTCTGTGCACGTTGTTTATTTATTTGTACCCAGCCTTGTTCCAGAAAGACTTGTTTCTCGTAAAGTGCTGCCTTCGAATGAAATGGCTGCTAGATGGTGAAGAGGCGGGACTGGAACCCTGGGAAGGGCAAGTTCATTTTCTTTTTCTCCATAAGCCTTGGTGAGGGAAGCCTCTGTTTGCCCTCTGTGTTCCTATCCTCACCCCTCCCAGCATATGAAAAGGAATGTCAGGTCCAAAGTCAATGTAAACCATTACAAGATTCTGAGATGTGTTCAGAAGTGGTTTTCACAACCTGTGAATGTCCAGGAATGGATCCCTGAGGTATTAAAGACCTCTTCACTCCAATGTTCAGTGTTCGGGCCTGGCCAACTGTGACTGTAAATCACAGATATTGGCAGTGCTTAGTCTTCTGGTTTCTCACTCTTCATGGTACTTGTTATTTTTATGTATTTACATCAGCCAAAAAGATTTCAGAGTTCTACTTCCCACGGTGGGTACCGTGGGGAAAAAAAAGTGACGTGGCTTCTCAAAAGATACACCCTCCTCTCCTGACCACTGGATTCTGAGAAGCCCCTCTTTCCAACCCTCTTCTCCCTAGCATGTAAGGGAGCAGTTTGGGAGCAGTTTTTAATCTGTAAAATGGGGATAATAATACCTAAACCCCAGGTGCCACGGGGCTTAGGTGTAATATGAAGTGGTAACTATATGTGACACTCTTAGCAGATTACTGTCCACCGTCGGCCTATGTAGGCATCTGCTGAGATGTGTGTGGGGACCTCACCGCTCCTGGCGATGGGCAACAGCCACAGTTTATTGGGTACTTTTGATGTGCCAAGCTCTGTGCTAAACACTTTATATACACTATCTCATTTACTCCTCACAGCAACCCTTGGACAGCACTAGTAGGTTTTCATTTTAGAAATGAGGAAACTGAGGCATGGAGAGGTTGAGGAACTTGTTCAAGGACATGCAGTGAGTAAGTTGGACAGCAGAGCCCAACTTCATTTATTAGGTGTGAGCCGCCTTCCCTTCCTCTTCTGTGATTTCCTGTAGATCTTAGAGTTAACTTCCTCCAATTATGATTTTAAATCAGAGAAGATGGAACGTTTGTAGATGACCTGCAGAAAAAGTTCACACTGCCAGATTCTCAGTAACTTGTGATTCCAAATAAAGAGGCTGCAAGACACCTCGATTCATCACTCTTTGTCCCCTTTTGCCCCCTTTCGTTCCTGACTGACAGTTCCCATTTAAGCACCAAATAGAGAACTTGGCAATACTATTCATGCCTAAGAACTAATCCAAGTGGCTCTGATTTAATTTTTATCAGAGTTCTGAAAAGTGTATGATACCCTGTGCTCCAGAAATTAACTTCTGGTAGTCACAATGAAAATAACAGGAACGACAGAGCGAAGTCAGTCAGAAGGACAAAGTTTACTAGAATCTCTCTTGGAAATCCATGTGTCTTCAAATTACCTAGACTACATTTTGTGGGGGTGGGATTCATGTTTTCACCCTCGTAAAGTTTTAATGATTCTAAAAGCAATATATACTTAATATAGAAAATTTGGTATACCTAATCCTGAATTACCTAACCCTAACATCTTCAAAATAAAAAATTAAAAAAATTAGAAAATTTGGAAAGAGTAGAAAAATATCGTAAGAGTTCATATCGATCATAATTCTACTGCTACTCTGAGACAACTCTTGTTGGCACGGAGGTTCATTTACTTCTAACTGCTTTCCAATGGTTCTAATACACAGTTAGTGTCTAAATATATATATTCCCTGGTTTTTATGAACTCATAATGAAAACATTAAATTGTAAGTTATTTGCAAATATACAAATGTAAATTTTATTGCCTGCATAATATTGTGTCAAGTGGAATCAACATTTTAAAGAAGAAAATACACCCTATGTTAACTACTCAGTTTAAAAACAAAACATTGCCAGTATTTTAGAAGCTCTCTTTGTGCTCCTGCCTGATTGCATTGATCTTTCATCATGAAAAGTAACTGCTGCTTTTGAGGAAGCTATTCTCTTACTTTACCAGTTGTGGTAGACCATTACGTTGGTGGCCCCCAAATGAACCATGGATTCTCCCATCATGCTTTTGTGTAATGCCCTCTCACAGTGACTTCAGAGTTTGTCCATATGACTTGCTTTGGCCAGTGGGACATTAACAAGTAGTAGAACTTACCAGTTCAGTAGAACTTACCAGTGAAGGTGATAGACTTTGGATTTAAGGGTGGAAGATTTTTGACTCTGATTCAGCTTCATGAAAGTTATAGATCTACTCACATGTTCTGGCTCTTTGTGAGTTAGTTGGTAAGTTATAGTTCTCAAGGCGTTGCCCATCTCATATAAAGTATCAAAATTTATTGACATAATTTAATTAAAAATAAACCCTTATTATTTTTACAAAGTCTGCAGCATCCTAGTTAGGTCCCATTTTTCGTTACTGCTTATTTGTACCTTCACTTTTTTCCTCCTCATCATCTTCCAAAGGCTTATCAGTTTTATTAATCTTTGCAAAGAACAAACGTTTGGTTTAGCTGATCATTCCTACTGCATTTCTTTCTATGTCATTAATTTCTGCTGTTACCTTTCGATTTTCCTTCTACTTCCTTGATTTCAATGGACATCTGGTTTTAATAAGTTAGGCTCTACAGTGCCTTCAGTGAAGCAGTTCGTCCTTATTCCTCAGACTCTTTCTTAGGTTTGGGTCTGATTCTTCCCTTTTGTTTAGAAGGGCACAGGGTCTGTGCCCCTCTGCACCTCACTGGAGAAAATTTGCCTCTGGCATCCTCTGCCGTTTTCTCTTGTTAGCCACTGGCCAGAGTGATGATACCTTCTGTGATGGTTTTCCCCTCCATCTTATACGTGCACATCCCCTTTCTCACTTTCATCTCCACCTTTGCACTTCAGTGATTGGTCAGAGTGTACTTTGGCCAAAGAATTGTTATTTTGACCACTACAGCAGTGATTTCACTGGCTGGTAGACTAGGGGATAGGCCTTGTGCGGATAAATGAGGTGTGACCTAAAAAACACAAGGCTAAGCAGCTCTGTTCCCCTTTCTCCTTCCCTTCTGGACAACACTCATCTGTAGGGTTTTGCAAACCAAATGTGCTCTTCCACCTTCTCACAGAACCACAGAATTGATTATGGTGGCTTTCTTACCCTCCTGTCCCATTTCCTGCCATGGGACCAAAAATTCATCTTGGGAATTTAAAACATTTTGAAATATTACACTTGAGAATATGTGAGTGGGGCTTGTGCCCCTAGCTTATTGCCGAGGCCTGGATTACCTGATGGCACTGTCACATTTCTCTTGGCTTAAGTGTCCATTGCAAAACCAGGGAAAATCATTATACCGGACATTTGCTTTCCATTTGCAAACCGTTTCAATCTGATGCTGAGTAAAGGGTTAGGAAAAGAAAGTTCATTAGATAACGTGATTGAACCTGCAATGGGCAGAGCTCTGTTTAGAGAATCCCATTGTCCCTCAACCTCTCAGAGGTCGTTCTGGAGCATTGGATCTTACAGTCATAGTCCTCAAAGCAGGCTTTTCTTGTACCAGAATTCAAGAGATCCTGGGACAAAGACCTTCTTGCATGCACTGTTCCCGGTCCCTTCAAAGTTATGTGACTTGGAAACAAGAGAGGATAATTCGAAGTTGCCCTACAGAAAAGTTCGGAAAACTTAGATTAGTCCCATGAGCATTGAGGTTTTAATTACTTGTATTTCAATCATAAGCTTCCGTCGGAGATTTGTTCAACACATTCCCTCATCAGCCTCAGCTTCAAATACACATGAATAGTGCAATATTCCCCATTCATCATCTCATGTGGTGCTGTGGGAAAGGAGATGTGTTCCAGGACCCACGTGTCCCGGGAACACCCAGCAGCATCAGCAGATGCCACCTATGCAGGCCATATGGCACTTGTTTTTCAAAACTGTTGCCTCAAATTAAAACTCAACAAATATTTCTTGGCAATCCACATTCAGATTGGTTTTTTGATTGCAAAACCAAACAGGGCATGGATTCCATCCTTAGGAGGCTCACAGTGTAGTCAACAGATAATTACCACTGAATAGGAAAAATGCTAGAAAAAGCTAAGTAAAGAGTCCTGCAGGAGCTCAGACCAAAGGGTGTAGGGATTTCTCCTGCTTTCTCCTCCAGGTCTGCTCTCATCCTTTTCCACCAGGCTCTCTGCCCTAGGATAGGCTGCCCTGCCTGAACTACTTATTTTCCTATCTCTGGCTACACTGGTCCACGGGGCAGCTGTAGGTGGTGGGAGGTGGGGAAGGAAAGTGAAGTGGGGTAGCTATTCCCCCACCTTCCTCCCTACAGTGTGGCGTGGCCTTGGGCTGTCTGTGTGTCTCCAACAAGAACCACAGCTCCCATTCAGTACACCACTTTTCCCCAGGTTCCAACAACCACTCCTCCCTTTGCCGGTCAGGCCTCAGATGGAAACAACCCGGTTCTTAGTATCCTGGATATTACACTAGCCCTTGTATTTTCCTTATAAACTACTGAGACCTCTGTAAATAATCCTTAGTAAGTGTCTGTCAAATTATCCTTATTTGAATGTGTCAGTTTTTCCTCCTGGAACCCTGACCGATAGCATGTTTAACTTTGTTGGGGGTGTGGCAGTGTGGTGACCCAGTAGGGAGGCTTCATGGAGGAGGTGACATTGAGGATAGGTTTTAAAAGCTAAACAGAATTTTGTCAAAAATTAAATTAACTTTAGTTTCTTAGGATCCAAAGGCAGTAGTTAAATTGATACATTCTCAGGCACAATCTCTCCCTACGATAAGTTTTTTCATCATTGAGGGTTCTCCACTTTGTAAGAAGGACTCATTCTAAACAAGCAAACAAATGAACAGAAAAGATTCACTCATAATGGTAGTTATTCTTTTGGCATATGTTGACTGAAGAAAGTTTATAATATGGAAAACATTCCTTTAAAATAAGTTGGCATTTAATTAACCTCTGTAGCACCGTGTAGATTTGAAAATAGAACGTATATGTGTAAAATAGGTTTTATTCAGTTTGCAGATAATACTTGGCTTATGTATAACTTTGAGAACCCCTTGAAAAGAAATCTGTATCCTCTTTCCTAGGGTTTCATGGCCAAGGTCAGGAACCACAGATCTAGGATAAGTGTCTATATTTCTGTTCGCCACTACTCTACTCCTTCCTGCTCACAGATCATCAGATATTTGAGCTGGAAGAGGAACATTCGATTTACTCAATCTAATCACTCTATTTTTCAGATAAGAAGACAGAGGTAAGGTTACATTTTCAAGGGTTACATAGCTAGCTAATGGCCAAGTCAATAGAAAAACTTGGGTTCTTTTGTCTCCTAGAGTTTTTTCCTACGACTAAAAATTAAAAATTATCCTATGGTAACATTCTGTGTCAAAAATTTGATCTTCCAGTGGCCTCCAGATTGAACAGATCTTTCTTCCCTCCTACTCTCTGCTCATTCTACGGCAGCAAGTCCTAGAATGACAGGGAGTCTGTGCTAGCCAAGGACCAATTCCTACATCACAGGAACAGTGGAAGAAACTAGGTTTAGCCCACTGCAGATTAATGGCAAGAGTGGTTATCTATGCGCTAACCTCAATCCCAAGAGCCAGAGGAATTTAAGTCAGCCATGCACAGAACAGACAGGGCTTAAAAATGGAAGGAGTTCTTGGGTATGTGGGCAACTGGGTTAGCCTAAGAAGCTCCATATGAGACTACAGGTAGGTCTGTATTAACAGCCATCCTTAGGTCTGCATAGGATTTCACAGCTCAAGTGTATATGCGCATTCCCATGATCTTACCTGTGCCTTGTAAAGTAGGAGGGTAGATACTGAATCCCCGAGTCTCGAGAGAAGTGACAGAATCTGGTTTGGAAAGGCAAAATGTTGGGCCATAACTCGAGCCTCCTGGCTTCTTTCTTGTCTCACACAGGTCACTACGGCAGCAGAGTCTACAAGGCAACTTCCGGGCTTGAAGGTATAACTGCTCACCAGAGATAAATACACTGGCTTATTATGTTTTATCCCCAAGGCCTGAAAACAGAGTTTTGACCCAGTAAGTGATATATCCTAGCCCAGGAGAATTCTAGCCAGAAAGTCAGCATGTTTAGAGGACAGAGGGGTATTCACAATTAAAAGACCCAGACTATTCTCTGCATCAGAGGCATGTGTATACATTTTTAAAATGCTGTAGCTTATTGAAAAAATAAATAGCCCTTCCAGAAAATGCTTCCACCTTAGATTGTTCCACATGTGGAAGGAACTTGGTCCTATGGGAGTTGTAGCAAATGTTTAATCTGCTAAGAGTTACTTTACACATATAATTTGAATGGGATCTGCTGTATTCTTATAGTTCCCAATCTTCTAGTCATTATTAATTGACCAGAGATGAACATCTAATCCAAGTTGAGACAATTATGCTACCTATTCCATTGGCCATAGCTGATTTTCTTGGAATGGGCAACTGAGCCAAGTTGGATTAGTCCAAACACTTTCCTGGGACTGTTTTCTTCTTGGGTCATATCTGGTAACAAAGCTGGGTGCTCTGTGCCTGTGCTGCTAGCCATCAGGTTTCTGTTGACTTGGAGAAGACTTAGAGAAGAAAACTGACATACAGAGAGGGGCTGAGATGAGAGATCAAGAAGTAGTCCTGGTTTTAGTTGGCTTTCAGGCCATGAATTTTTATAATTCATCTGTGTAAGTAAAAAAATTCCATTTGTTACTTGCAACCAAAATAATTGACTAATTCTGGTGTGGTATAAAAGCTATAAACTTCTTGAAAGTAAACTTTATGTCTTAATCATCTTTACTTCACTAGTGTCTGGTGATTTTCTATAAGTAGAGCCGGAGGGATTTAACAAGTAATATTAATTAAGCCTCTATTATTCCAGGACCCTAATATATGTTAAATGTCCATCTCCAAATCTACCTGGCTATAGTCACATAGACTTCTAGGGAACTAAGTGTAATTCCAGGAAACATTTTGCATTTAAGAAATGCCTTCAGAACTCTAGATTTGAAATTGCTGTTGAGAAGGCAGAGTAATTCCTAGATGGGATCCCGAAACTCTCCCAGACCCAGGAGTCAAGGAAGCCATGACATTTGCAGAGGAACCAAACTCTAGGAAGAGAATGCATAGAGGCCTGGAGGTTTTTAGCAGAGAGAAAGTTTGGGGGTATCAGGGGAGTGGAGCAACAGACCAAATAGCTAGCTCCAGAGTTTTACTTTCTCTTTGGCCTCTTCTCACATTCATTTGTCTCATTCATTCATTTGTTCATTTATTTATTCATTCAGACGTCCTTTGTATACCTATTATGTGCTAGGTACTGGTCCAGTGCTACTGCCATAGTTTCCTGGCTCTCCTTTATATCCTGTTTCGGGGATAATGCCCACTGAGGCTCCAGTTGGGTGGTCTGAGTATGACAGGGGCCAGGAAGGGCAAGCAGTCATCGTGTAGCAGAGGAGTTGAAGGAGGGTGGGGAAGGGGTCTGTCTGTCTGAAGAGGGCCCTAGCCACCTCTGGCTGGTTGTAGAGCCCTTGGGAAGGCAGATGGGTCAAAGCAAGGAAAGGAATATGAGACATTATAACATTTTCAAACTTGCAAAGTCCTGAGCAAAATATGTTTTCTACTCTCAGCTTTATTCTCTGGAATGTGTAGTTCCTCAGGACACAGTCTGTTGATATCTTCTGCTTGTTTAGGTTGCCTTTTCTGGGAATCTCCTGATTTTCAATGGATTCATCACTAGTGTCTGGTGACCTCATCACCAAACAACCTAATCTCATTTAGTAATTTTCAAGCATGTAAAGGAGATAAAGGGGCGTGTGTGTAATGTATTTTCCATAACAGAACTCTAACATGCCTATCCAAAAGGAGAGATCAAATGAGTTTAAAGGGGATCCACAGTAATAATGCAAAAGATACACTATTATAAGCTGTGAAAAGAAAATATAATTTGATTACAAAGAGAAAATAATGCTTAGATGATTCATAAAGGAAACCGGACCATGATGGACTAACCGGCATAACAGTCCTGGGTTGGCTACCATTGTGTCTGATGCCTTCAGTCATATGGGTAGGTTTCTCTAAATTTAGACTGCTGTTCTAGAAATGAGCTTCATTCAAGTGTTAAAGAGATCTACAGAATTATAATAACATTACATAATGTTACTTAATGGTAGAAAAAGAAACATAATAGAAAAATGTTTACTGGGTTGAAATAGAGTATTTAAATACTAGGTATTAAAAGTCATTTTCTGGGACAATACCTTATAGCATTATGTTAAATTAGGTGTTTAATTAATTAGGTATTTAACACAGTAATTAATACATTTGTTTAATACAAATACATTTGAATGTAATGCAAATCAAGTATTTGTGGATACTCTACAGCAGTGGTTTTTAACTCTTTGGAAGATGTGGGTTCCTCTGAAGATATGTACACACATTCACAGTTTTTCATTCAATTCCAGGACTCCACATGCAGGCCTCTAGATTAAGAATTGTTGCTTTACAGGGTCCCATAGTGCTAAGCACTTGTACAATATAATGTTAAAGACTTAGTTTTAGATTCTGCTTCTGGTAATGGCAGACTAGCATACAGTCAACCAAATTCCCACTGGGGGAGGGGAAGTAAAGAAACAGAATACAAAAAGAAATATATGAAGGCTTTGAAGAAGTATGAAGATAGCTGACGGCTTTGTGGAGGTATGAAGATAGCCAGGACTGAAGAAAATTCTGGAGAGAAGGGAAATTCATATGTGGTAAGCCTCAATATGAGGTAAACCTGATATTCGAAACTGCTTTTTCTCTCAAGACAACTCTCTTTGATTCTTTCTAAAAATTTATTCTACTTTATTTTTTTAAGATGTAGGGTATGGGCAACCCCCTTGGATCCTCTTCCATTGTGGGAGCTTTTCTGTTCTCTCAATAAATCCTGCTTCTAAAAAAAAAAAAGATGGGTACAATTCAGGGTTAGGTACATAAGTGGTCATTGTATAGGTAAAGTTTGGGCCTCCCTTTGGTTCCCACTTTGCCTAGTTTGAGATCGGGTACCTTTATTGATGTTATGTGATCCCCACTCCCTCCTTTGGCAGCGTCCCACTACTGCCAATTCCTTTCTTATAGTGTTGTGATCAGTGATCAGGGTTCACTTGTGAGTGAGTATATGTGGTACTCAGATCTTTGTTTCTGTGATAGACCACTGAGTATTATAGACTCTAAATCCATCCAAGTTCCTGCGAAGTCCATAAGTTTGTCCTTCTTTATGGCTATGTAATACTCCATTGTGTTTATGTGCCACAATTCCTAAAAGATCTAAAAATTGACCTTCCATATGACCCAGCAATCTCTCTTTGATTCTTAAGCAGCAAGGACAGAGAGCTTGAAAAAATAAGCAGAAGGTAACTTCTAAGAAGCAGAGAATTTGAGCAGAGCTTTTGTCAGTTTCTCATGACTGGGGAGACAAAAATTGTAGTTTAGGGTTATGGAGACAGCAAATACTTGAGAGACCAAAAGCCTGCAGAGAAATGAGACATTCTAAATTACTTATCTCTTTGAGACATTCACTGATTAAAAAGAAGTAGTTAAGAGGTAAAATTGCCAAACAGAGTTTTCTTACCATGCCAGGGAGATAAAAAGTGGGTTTTAGGGTCTTTCAAGGAGGAGATGTCCCCTGATAAACACCTCTAGAAATTCTAGAACTGGAAAAATATTTCTTTCAACCACTTCCTAATTGTCCTGAAGTTAAAAACACAATAGATGGATTTAACAATGTCAGAGCCATCTGAAGAAATGATTATCTGGATGAATATAAAATATACAGACTGAAGCATAGAAGAATTTAAAAAGAGGTATAGAAAATACAGAAAAAAAGCATTGGATACATATAAAACTAGGTGACAAGACCTAACACACATGTATAATTGGAATACCTAAAGAAGGAAACAGAGAATGATTTAGAAGCAATTTTTCAAGAGCTAAAGCATGAAAAATGTCCCAAAGTGATAAAGACATCATACCATAGATTCAAGACATATTATAAAACACAGCAGTATATATACAACGACAACCATATCTAAGGACATTATAGTAAATTATAATAAAGGAGAAATATAGAGTAAATGTTCAAGTAATCTGGCTGGGTGTGGTGGCTGACACCTTGTAATCCCAGCACTTTGGGAGGCCAAGGTGGCAGAATTACTTGGGCTCAAGTGTTGAAGAACAGTATAGGCAACATAGTGAGACCTTGTCCCTACAAAAATCAGAAAAATAAACTGGGCATGGTGGCACATGCCTGTAGTCCCAGCTACACAGGAGGTTGAGGCAGAAGGATCACCTGATCCCAGGAGGTTGAGGCTGCAATGATCCATTATCATGCCACTGCATGCCAGCCTGGGTGACAGAGTAAGACCCTGACCAAAAAAAAAAAAAAAAAAAGTAGTAAGACTATAGATATAAACTCAAATGTGAATAATTACATTAAGTGTAAACTGACTTAATACTCCAATTAAAAAGCAAAAGGGATAGGAAAAAACCCACAACTGTATGCTTCTTACTAAGAGACATACCTTAAATATAAGGACACAGATAAGTAGATTTTTGAGGCAAGATGTATTGATAGAGATAAAGAGGATGTTTTAAAGGGTCAGTCCACTAGGAGGATATAATAATTCAAATTTGTATACAAATTTGTATAAACCTAATAACATAGCTTCAAAATATATAAAGAAAAATCTTACACTATTAAATAGGGAAATGGATGATCTCACAATTATAGTGGAAGATTTTAACAGCTTTTCCCAGTAACATACAGAAGAAACAAACATTAGTAAAGATACAGAAAATTTAGAAAATGTAGTGAATAAATTTACAGCATTTATATAACAGAACAGTGTAGCCAACAACTTCAGAATACATATTTTTTTCAAGTGTATAAGTCTCAGATAATTCCTAATTAGCCTACAAATCAATTTTTAAAAACTGGAAAATTTTCCAAATATTTAAAAACTAAGCAATACACATCTAAATAGTTCATGAATCAAAGAAGAAAACTCAATGGAAACTTGAAAATATTATAGATTGAATGATAAAACATTCAAGGAGGGGCTGATACAAATCCTATTGAAAGTGTTCCAGGCAATTGAGAAAGGTGGAACTCTCCTCAAATCATTTTACGAAGCTAACATCACACTGATACCCAAACTGGGTAAAGATCCAACAAAGAAAGAGAACTACAAGCCAATATCCTTGATGAACATAGATGCCAAAATTCTCAACAAGATTCTAGCAAATCAGATCCAACAACACCTCTCAAAAATCATCCACCATGACCAAGTAGGCTGCATCCCTGGAATGCAGGGCTGGTTCAACATCCGCAGGACCATAAACATAATTAAATATATCAACAGATGTGAAAACAAAAACCATATGATTATATCATTAGATGCGGAAAAAGCTTTCAATAAAATCCAGCATCACTTCTCGATGAAAACCCTTGAACATCTAGGCATAAGTGGAACATACCTCAAAATACTAAGAGCCATCTACGAGAAACCCACAGCCTACTGCTAAACAGACGGAAATTAGAACCATTTCCCCTGAAAACCAGAACAAGACAAGGATGCCCACTCTCATCCCTCTTGTTCAACATAGTATTGGAAGTCCTAGCTAGAGCAATCAGACAAGAGAAGGAAATAAGGGGTATCCAGATAGGAAAAGAAGTCAAGTTGTCCCTCTTTGCAGACAACATGATTCTATATCTTGAAACCCAAGAGAGTCTGTCAAAAACCTCCTTGCACTGATAAAGGATTTTGGCAAAGTCTCAAGGTATAAAATAAATGTGCAAAAGACAGTTGCACTCCTATATGCCAACAATAAACAAACAGAAACCCAAATAAAAAGCACAATCCCATTCACAATAGCCACACACAAAAATGAAATACCTTGGCATCTTCCTAACCAGAGAAGTGAAAGTCCTTTAAAATGAAACAACAAAACACTGCTCAAAGAAATCAAAGATGACACAGACAAATGGAAAAATATTCCATGCTCATGGATTGGAAGATTCAATATTGTTAAGATGTTAAGATTGCCTACCGAGTAGCAATTACAGGCATACTTTTTATTGTAAGCTATCAGAATTCATCAATCAGCTGAAATTCAATATGTTAAGATGTTAAGATTGCCTACCCAAGGCAATCTACAGATTTAATGCAATACCCATTAAATTACCAGGAACATTCTTCTCAGACCTGGAAATGACAATACAGGAATTCATATGGAAACATAAACAACCATGAATAGTCAAAACAATCCTCAGCAAAAAAACAAAATAACTTTTAGGAATCGCCATACTGATTTCCACAGAGGCTGCACTAGTTTATACTCCCACCAACAGTGTAGAAGTGTTCCCTTTTCACCACATCCTCTCTAGCATCTGTTATTTTTTGAGTTATTGATAATAGCCATTCTGACTGGAGTTAGGTGGTATCTCAGTATAGTTTTAATTTGCATTTCCTTGATGACTAGTGAGGTTGAATATTTCATCATGTATCTGTTGGCCGCTCATATGTCTTCTTTTGAGAAGTAACTGTTCATGTCTTTTGCCCAGTTTGCAATGGGGTTGTTTGTTTTTTTCTTTTCAGCACGTTTGAGTTCTTTGTAGATCCTGTAATCTCCCTACTGGGAATATACCCTGAAGAACACAAATCACTCTATAAAAAAGATACCTGCACATGTATGTTTATCGCAGCATTGTTCACAATAGCAAGATCATGGAACCAACCATGCTGTCCATCAAAAGAGGACTGGATTAAAAAAATGTGGTACATATACACAATGGAATATTACACAGCCATAAAAAAGAACAAAATCATGAATTTTGCAGCAACCTGGATGGAATTAGAGTTTATAATACTGAGTGATCTCTCACAGAAACAAAGATCTGAGTATCACATGTTCTCACTCATAAGTGGACCTTGAACAACTATTGTAATACTGTAAGAAGAGGATTGACAGTGATGGGAAACTATGGGGGGAGGCAGGGAGGGGAAGGAAGGTGGGATTAACGATAATCAATATCTGTCTGGGGATGGGGGGGCACATCTCATCAACAAGGGTACCTGTACAATGCATATTTGTATACCTAACCCTTAACTGTACCCCACAATTTAAAAATTTAAAAAAGTATTAAAAAAAAAGATAAGCGAGGATTCTCATTTGTATTCCGGCCCTAGTGAGTTCTATGATCATGGTGAGTAACTAAACATAAAAACAAAACAAAACAACAAAACAACAACAACAACAACAACAACAACAACAAAAACCCAACCAAACAGCAACAACAAAAAATACCAAAGTGGGAGGTATCACACTCCCAGACTTGAAACTTTTTATAAAGCTATAATAATCAAAACAGTCTGGTATTGGTATAAGAACAGGCATATAGATCAATGGAACAGGTAGAGATTCCAGAAGCAAAACCTCAATTTCTCAACCATCTCATCTTTGACAAAGCCTCCACCCTCAACCACTGGGGAGAAGAGAACCTCTTCAGTAAGTGGTGTTGGGAAAACTGGCTGACCACACGCAGAAGATTAAAACAAGACCCCTATTTAGCATCATACACAAAAATCAACTCTAAATGGATCAAAGACCTAAATGTAAGATCTCAAACTATAAGAACCTTAGAAAATGCAGGAGACACCCTTATGGAAACTGGAACTGGCAACCAATTCCTGATCAAAACCCCAAGTGTCCGTGCCATAAGAGATAAGATAGACAAGTGCAGCCTCATCAAACTGACAAGCTTCTGCAAAGCCAAAGAAACCATCAAGAGATTGAGGAGACAGCCCATAGTCTGGGAAAAAACTTTTGCCAATTGTATATCTGACAAAGGCCTAATGTCTAGAATCTACAAGGAACTTGAACATGCTGAAAAGAAAAAAAAAACAAAACAGCCCCATTACAAAGTAGGCAAAATATATGAATAGACACTTCTCAAAAGAAGATATATGAGCAACTAACAGATACATGAAAAAAATGCTCAGCCTCACTAGTCATCAAAGAAATGTAAATTAAAACCACACTGAGATACCACCTAACTCCAATCAGGATGGCCATCAATAACTCAAAAAACAACAGAGATTGGAGAGGATGCAGCAAAAAAGGAATACTTCTATAGTGTTGGTGGGAATGTAAACTAGTACAACCCCTGTGGAAAATAGTTTGGCAATTCCTAAAAGATCTAAAACTTGACCTTCCATATGACCCTGCAATCCTCCTACTGAGAATATACCTGGAGGAACTCAAATTATTCTGCAAAAAAGATACCTGCATACATATGTTTGTTGCAGCTCTGTTCACGATAGCCAAAACATGGAACCAACCATGTTGTCCATCAAAGCTGGACTGGATAAAAAAATGTGGTACATATACATGATGGAATATTGTGCAGCCATAAAGAAGGACAAAATTATGAACACCACTCTAACTTGAATGGACTTAGAGTCTATAATACTAAGTGATCTATCACAGAAGCAAAGAACTGAGTACCACATGTTTTCATTCATAAGCGAACCTTGAACAATTATCCTACTACAATAAGAAAGGAATTGGCAGTAGTCGGAGACTGCCCAGGGGTGGGGGGTGGGATTGGCAGTAGTGGAAAACTGCCAGGGGAGGGGGGCACACCTCATCAACAAGGGTACCTGCATAATGAACATTTGTGTACCTAATCCTGAATTGTACCCCACGTCTTCAAAATACAAAATTTTAAAATAAATAAATAAATGGAACGATAATGAAAATAAGACATGTCAAAAGATGTGAATCACACTAAAGCAGTGCTTAGAAAAAAAATTTTATCTTTAAATACATCTATTAAAAAGAAGAAAGACTTGGCCAGGCTCAGTGGCTCAACCTGTAATCCCAGCACTTTGGGAGGCTGAGGCAAGTGGATTGCTTGAGCCCATGGGTTCGAGACCAGCCCAGACAACTTGGTGAGACCTCGTCTCTACAATAAATAAAAAATGAGCCAGTTTTGGTAGCATGCACCTGTAGTTCTGGCTACTTGGAAGGCTGAGGCGGAAAGATCGTCGGAGCCTGGCAGATCGATGCTGGAGTGGCCGTGAATATGCCACTGCACTCAAGCTCAAAAAAAAGACAAGGTTAATTATCTGAGCTTCCATCTCAAAGAACTAGAAAAGCAACAACTAACTGAACTAAGAAGTTCGAATAAATAAAATAATAAAGAAGAGTGAAAATTATGAAATGAAAAGGTTATGGAATGTAGAAAATCAACAAATCCAAATGTTGGTTCTTTGAAAAGTCTAATAAAATTGATGGACTCTAGAAAGATTAAAGAGAGAAAGAGAAAGAATATAAATTATAAATTATCATTATCAGGCATGAAAAATAGGATATCACTGAAGATTCTACTAAAATTGAAAATCTAATAAATAATTTATGTCACTTAATTTAAAAGTTCAAATGAACAAATTTTTGAAAAATACATTCATATCAAAAGGTACACTAGAAGAAATAGACATTTTAAATATTCCTGTATCTATTTTAAAAATTCAATCAGGAATTAACAGTCATTCCACATAGAAAACCCCAGGCCAAATGACTTTCCTGGAGAACTCTTCCAAACATTTAAGAAGTCAATAAAAACAATCATAGAATCAAGAAAATGGAAACAGTTTTAACTCATTTTATGAATCTCCAATAATCATTAAAACATTATTATTATTGTTATTATTATTTAGAGACATATTCTCACTCTGTTGCGCGGCTGAACTTTAACTCCTAGGTTCAAGCGATTCTCCCATCTTAGCCTCCTGTGTAGCTGGGTCTACTGGTATGCACCAGTGTACCTGGCTAGCTGGGATAACCTGACAAGAATATTCATGAAAAGAAGAGTAAAGGCCAGTCTCCCTCATGGACACAAATGTAAAAATACTAAACGAAAATTGGAAGATAGAACCCAGTAATTCATTAAACATATATGCAGCACCAAAGCTGGGTTCATTTCAGGAATGCCAGGTTGATTTATCATTTGACTGCCAGTGCAATTCAATATATTACCAGATTGTCTCTATAGGTGTTGAAAAGCAATTGATAAAACTCAATACCCATTCACAATTTAAAAGGAAACAGAAACAAAACAAAACAAACAAACAAAACCTCTGAGCAAACTAGAAGACTTAGTTGGTTCAAGCTTTAAGAAGATAAAACCCGATTCAGAATTGGTTTTTCATTCTGGGACATCACTGGAGAATGCTTTTGCTACGAGTAGGATGATATCCATGAGCCAATTAGTAAAAAATTCTGCAATTACAGAACAGTCATAGTTACAGATTCCTTTTATCAAGCACTTACAATGTGTCAGACAGTGTGCCAATAATACATTACTCATTTAATTCTTGCAGAAACCCAGTGAGTATACTGTTACCTTCCCCACTTTACAGATAAGGAGGTAGAGGCTCAGAAAGATAATGACTTACTCAAAAAGACACAGCCAAGATCCAAACAGATCTGTCTGACTTCAGATCCTAATATTTTAGCAAATAGAGTCACTGGGTAAAATTTTCTTAAGGAACCAATGTTTCTGTTCTGCTTCCCTAATACTATACTCCAGAAAGGCAGACAAAGGGGTAAATCTGCCATTGCTCTCTAGAGGGTCCTGTCCTGATGTCTCACATATCCTTTCTCATGTCATCCTTTCACTTGCTCTGGCTTATTTTCTGTCCTTCCATCAAGATTCAGCAGGTTATGGCTTCTCAGGTGACAAAGACAATTAAACTATAAATTAAATATGGAAAGAACCCATTTGACATCCAGGGTCCCACATTTGTGGAGTGTGGGCAGAGTTCTTGTAGGAAAAAGAAATCTGTAGTTCTCTAAATTAGGCAGTTTGATGATGGAATGGGCAGAGACAGTTTGACCTCTTGAATCATTCTTATGTCTTTTTCCATTTATCATTTTATATTGTTTCTCAAAAAGACAGTCATTCATAGTAGAATAGTCATGAGTCTTACCTTTGATCTATCCCTTGCATTTTTTAGACTTAGGATAGCCGTTGTCTTAGAAGAGGACACTACCAATTTTAACATTAAGTTCCTACATGTAGGAAATTGGAACTAAAAATATCAGCAACTGCACAAATGGCTCTTTCTTATTTTGCAGTGTCCTTTGCTTTCAGTCCTGTATCACCTTTTATCTGAAAGGCTCTGTCTTAAGGAAATAAAATGGGTTCTCAAGACAGTACAAGGAGTCATGGCTCTAAGTTGAATTTGACCAAGAAAGATGGGCACTGAGGACTACAGGAGTTTTTGAACTGACACCATCACCCTGCCCTTCCACCTCCTCAGGGAGGGGCTGTAATAGCAATAATATGTAGGCAGAGAAAGGGAATTGAAGGCTCCTTGGTGCTGGGGATAGAGGATGAGCTTTGGAGTCAAGCAGACAATGATTTGAATCCCAGTTCCACCATTAATAAATATATGAATCTTGGTAAAATAGTCTCTCTGAACTTTAGGTCCTTTGATGTTTTTGTCTGTGGTGGTGGTTTTGTGGATAATAAAACTTTCTGACATTATAACCTTCTTGGATGTAGGTGTATGTGCTGCTTTTTCTATAGAGAGGACCTGTAATTTTCGTTAGATATGCAAAAAGAATCTCTGATCCACACCGAATATAATCTTAGCTCTAACAAGACATACAAATATTTTAAATAAGTCCTTATGATTGTTATAAATGAGTGTTATCAACCTGTTAACTAGACATTTAGGAATGTTGAGGGCTATCCTTCAAATACAAAGTTTTCTGGACATATGCTATCATTTGTACAAAAATAGGGAAAAAGAATGTATATGTTTCCCCCCCCAGATCCAAACTGGTTTTTTAAAAAAATTATTTATTTATTTATTTATTAAAGGGTCTCGCTGGTCTCGAACTCCTGGGCTCAAGTAGTCCTCTTGCCTTGGTCTCCCAAAGTGCTGTGATTACAGTGTGAGCCACTGTGCCTGTCCCCTAACTGCTTTTATATCTGTAAAATATCTCTAGAAGGAGACTCAAAACCACTGATAATACTGCTTGCCTATAGGGATGAAAAGTAGGTGGCTGGGACTTGGGAGTGGGAGGGAGAATTTTCACTTACAGACTTTCATACATCATTTTTCACTTTCTAAATCTTGAACCATATTAATTAATTATCTGATCAAAAACAAACTTTAAAAATGAGAAAAAAGGGTACTGAGAAGACTTTACAAGTGACAGTATTTTGGTGAGTTTCTGAGCCATCAATCTTTTAAAATTTTATTATGTTTAATTTTTAATTGATAACTAATAATTCATATATTTACGGGCACACTGTAATCTTTTAATATATGTTTACATCATGACTAGCATGTCTATTACTTCACATGCCATTTTTTTGTGGTGGGAACATTTAAAACCTACTCTTTTAACAATTTTGAAATACATAATACATTATTATTAACTATAGTCACCATGCTTTGAAATATGTAATACATTGATATTAACTATAGTCACCATGCTTTGAAATATGTAATACATTGTTATTAACTATAGTCACCATGCTGTGCAATAGATCTTTAAAACTTGTTCATCCTATCTAACTGAAACTAAGCACCCAAAGTACCCAATTCCCCATTCGCCCAACTCACTCTATGATAACCACAATTCTACTCTCTACTTCCATATGTTTAACTTTTTTTTAGCTTCTGCATATAAGTGAGATCATGCCACTATTTGTCTTTCTGTAGTTAGCTTATTTCACTTTACATAATGTCCTCTATGTTTATCCATATTGTCACAAATGACAGGATTTCCTTCTTTTTTAGGAATTAATTGTATTCCATTGTGTGTGTGTGTGTGTGTGTGTGTGTGTGTATGTGTTTGTGTGTGTGTAGCTCACATTTTCTTTATACAATTATCTTTATCCTAAGTGATGGACCCCTTAGATTGATTTCATATTTTAGCTACTGTGAATAATGCTGTAGTGAACATGAGAGTACAAATATCTCTTCAACATACTGATTTCAATTCCTTTGTCTATATGCCAGAAATGAGATTCCTTGATCATATGGCAATTCTATTTTTAGTTTTTGAACCATAAATTTTAACTGCTATGACTGAATTGGCCAATTTAGACAAACACAAGAGCTTCTAGTTGAATGTATCTAAACACACTCAAAAGAATAACTGGAGTTTGCTAGTTTCTTCATTTCTGATGTTTCAATATTCCCAGTATTTCAGCTATTTTCTTTCAAGTTGGCCATAAATTTTGGGTATAATCATCTCTGGCAGTTTTAAGAATTGCCTTTGAGATCTTCAAATTATTATGTTGGAGCTTAATAGTGAATGCATATGAATCCACATGGGATGTCTCTCGGAGTTTGTTCTAAGCCCCAGGCATGTAACATGTAGTTATTGGTCAGTCACCTTCTGATCCTAGGGTGCAGTCTGGTGTGATGTTTAGGTCTTCAAATTTGTTTAACTAACCAGTTTAATGTGTATCAATCACATAGAAGCAGCAATAAGCCTTGTTAGGAAGCATTCTTTTAGGGGATTACCTACTTGACTTTTCCATTCTGGCTGAGCACCAGCAACTTAACTGTATAGTTAGTTAGGTAGAGTTTCCTCAGGTCAGGAGCCTCCACCAGATGGTACTTCATTGGGGTTCTTTAATTTGGGATTTTATGAAGACATGAGTAGGTTTATTCAGAATGATCAAGCTCTGACTCTTTAATTCGAACTTCATAAAGTAAGGATGTCTTATAAAGATACACAATGGTTTGTGGGGTCAGTTTTCAGTCACCTCTCATTAGGACACTGGTGACAACCCAGTAACTAAAGTCTGAATTATTTTTCTTCTTTTATGTTTGGGAATTCTCTTTGGTCTTGACAAAACTTTCTCTGTATCATTTTATGCTGGGTGTTTGATGTTTGATTCTCTTTCAGTGACCTTATTACTTAATTATCAATTCCTTACCTATACTCTTCTGAAAATATCATCTTCAGGTACTTCATGAAATTGCCACTCCCACTGCCCGCCCACACGAGTGTTCTTAGTAAAATGCTGCAGATTCCTACTCCCATGAATGGGAATGACCAGAAGCAGCTTCTGATTTTGGTCCCTGAGGGTTTTGTGTGTTCTCATGGACAGCTATCTTCTCTTTGCAGCATCAGTGCCCTTCCCTTTTCACCAGTAGAAAGAGGCATTTTAAACCTCTTTAGGGAAAAAGGGCCACTTTTTATTAGGACAGGAAGAGGAAACTGCTCTTACAGTACACATTTGCTGTGTGGTATAATTAAGCACCCCCCAGGAAATGGGAGGCCAGGCTAACTTAAGGGCTTGCTGCTTAATCAATTTATGCTCAAACCTGTGAACCAAGGGGTGGAAAGTTCCTAACCTGCCCCCTGCAGATTGCCTGGTGACCACTATGGTTCCCCAACAGCTTGAACTCTTCAGTGGTTGGCCTTATACCTGAAGCCTAATGTAACCAATTCTACAATTCTGAACTGTTTAAAATTTAATTTCACTAGAATGACATCACGAAATTGGGACATAATGAAGGATTCCTGACAACAGAAAACTAGGTTTGACTGAGCCTCCATGGTCTTTGATGCCTGAATCACATCTAATAACTTATCTCCAAACGTGTGTCCCCTCAACTCAGCATTATGCTGGGTTTCAGATCATGGAGTGAGTACTAAAAAAAGTGTGGACACCTCAGTCCTAAGCTCTTTGTCTTGAACTTTGAAACATAAATATCTAGCATTGCTTCTTGCTGTTTCTTTGCCTTCTGTCTTATCAAATACACAAATACACTAGGATGACCTAGTTAGGGACAGAGATATTATACATATCTACTCTTCTGTATGAAAGCCGAGTGGTTGGCTCAAGTCCTCTCACAAGGGGTCTTCTTCACAGAGATTTTATTCCTACAGAGACAATCTGAGAAGTACAGAAACCTTCCTTTTGCTGATGTGCAAATGGCATACCCCTCAGCAAAACAGAGCATCCACGGGTACCCAACAGGAAGCCTTTACGGGCTAGAGACTTGAACTTTTCCACTGCAGTTGGCAGGGAGCCCAGATGATGAAATCTCTACCTAAATGCCAAGACTCTCATAGTCTAGGAAACTTCAGGGAAAAGGTATATAAAATGGCATTTCTTCTGCAAGCTCTAAAGAGTGCCTGCAGAGGAAAGAAGAAAATCATTGAGCTTAATGGCTTCTGATTGGGTAAATCCCTGACACTGGGGAAGACTTAGTTCACCCTTTGACAGGGCAGACTTTTCCGTAGCTCAGGCCATCACTGCCATCATCCAGGTGGACTACAATAACAGAATTTTGTGTGCTTCATTTAGTGGAAAGACACTAGTTACTAGTGTAGGTGTGCATGTTTAAGGGAAGAAGTGTCTGAATGATACTCACCTTGATGTGCATACATGTAGTTCTGACTTTGGTTATTTTGTTTCTCTCTCTGTTCTGGAGAAGAGTAAGTAGTTGGACGTGACAGGACAAGCGCTGACTCTGCAGCTAAACACAGCAGATCTGTGGTTTGGTTACACCCTCAACTTGGCAAGTGACTTAAATCCTGTCAGGCCCCATTTCCTCATCTGTAAAATGACCTGCCTCACAAGAGTGTTCCAGTATTTAAACGTATGAAAGTATATAGAACGGCTCCTGGTACACAGTAGGAGTTAAGTAAACATAGCTGCTATTGTAACTGTTTGAGGGGTTGGCATTCTCTTTGTCTCCCCAAACTCCCTTCTGGCTCACATAACAGATGTTTTGCCAACAGCAGTCCCTGGAAGGAAAACATTCATCTCTCTCCGTCTCACTTTCATCTCCTGGCAGGAACAACATACCTGATCTGGGATACTCAAAAAAGGAAATGCTTCTGCTGTTTTTGGCTCCATCTCTGAGGCCCAGCTACCCAGAGCTGCCCACATTTTTTTCTGCTTAACCTTCCTTTTTGTAAGCAAGTGATTCCAATCTGCAACTGGGTCAGATAGAATTGATCTGGAGGCTGCCTAGAGACTGTCTTTCTCTCTTGTTCATTCTGTCCCGCAATCTGTGGAGTTGGGTGTTCTCTGACTCTCCACACATAGGTTGGGAAAACATCTACTCTGCATACTCAACTGTCTCCACCTCAGACCTCCGTGACCAGAGCTGGAAGTATGTAGTAGGAAGCCATTCCTTGGACTCCAGGCATAAACTTCAGTTATAAATCCAGCTTAAAGCTGACACTATATCTTTGAGTTCTTGCTTTGTGTCTGTTAGCTACCCCAAATTTCTAGTACCACTGCTAATAGTAATACTAATTTATTCCCTTAGCACATGAATGTCTTTTTCAGCCTGTGGATTTGCTGACTGCTCAACCCTCTCAACAGTTTCTTCTGTAGCTTCTGGCACCCTCCTTTGGTTTTTCAGGAGATCATCTGAAGGAAGACTGCACTGGATTTCCAGGCTGGATATGGAACGCCAGATAATGGAGATTTAATTTACCTTGATCTTCAAGCCACTTGCCAGCAGAGCAAACTTAGAGTCTCTGATGACATGATAAACATCTTTAGCAAGCCAAGCAGACTATGATGTGTCATTTTGGGTGAAGCTTTGCTGTCCAACTGAAATAAAAGGTAGGCCTTTTATTCAGTCCTGGACACTTGAATCCCTACTCTGTCAGGAACAACTCAGATATCAGCTTGGCATCCTTGTCCCTATTTTATCAGGGAGAAAGATGGCTTAGGACTAGCCCAGGATTTCAAGGGGACTACAAGAGAGGCAGTTAAATGCCATTCTGTTAATACTATCTTTGATTTTTTAGTCTGACCCATGTATTGATGCTTGCTTGGTTTAACTGGTCTCTGAATTATTTGCTTTTTCAGCAAGGATTCTTGGCCTTTTGTCTACAAACAGACTATCTTTCCCAATAATAACTGTGTCTCCCTGCTCAGGTTTCCCGCCCTGCCCAAACCCAAACTGTTAATTATCTCCCAGCTTAGACTTCTTCCTCCATGGCTCCTTCCATGGCCCCCAGTGTTCACAAGATGAGCAGTGAGCCAGGACAGCACCAGCAACTGGGGAGAAAGTGGGTGGGGGAAGGATGGGAGGGGGTGGGGAGGATTACTGATGCATGGCCTTCGGGCTCTGCAAGTGGAAAATGCTGCTCTGGGTTGGACAAGAAGTTCTTGGCCCTCTGAAACTCCACTCTGAGAAGGTCAGCCTTGTAGGATGGAGCCCTGGCCCAGTGCTCTCCACTCTGTTGAATTCTCAACCAAGATTTGTTAGGCTATGAAGGTGGAACCTGGATTCATAAACTAACCCTGTCTGAATATGAGCATGGGGCTTGAGAAGGGATGAAGGAACTTTGCCTCTACGTACCATAAAGTATTTTCCTTATCCAGGACTTAATAAGTTACTGCAATGATCAGGATGTGGTCCTAGTACTAGCAGTATCAGCATCACCTGGGAACTTGTTAGAAATGCAAATTATTGGCCAACTCAGTGGCTCAGCCAGTAATCCCAGCACTTTGGGAGGCCGAGGCGAGTGGATTGCCTGAGCCCATGGGTTCAAGACCAGCCCGGGTAACTTGGTGAGACTCTGTCTCTACAATAAATAAAAAATTAGTCAGATGGTAGCGTGTGCCTGTAGTTCCGGCTACTTGGAAGGCTGAGGCAGAAGGATCGGTGGAGCCCCCAGCAAGTCGATGCTGGGGTGGCTGTGAGTGTGCTGCTGCACTCCAGCCTGGGAGACTGATTGAGACTCGAATTAAAAAAAAAAAAAAAATGCAAATTATCAGGCCCTACCGGTAGCAGACCCACTGAATCAGAAATTCTGGGTGTGGAGCCTAGCAATTTGTGGTTTAACAAGCCCTTTAGGTGTCTTGATACAATCTAAAGTGTGAGAACCACTGGTTTAATAAAATGAATAGAATGCGACTCATCCCCAGATGAGTCATGGTTCAGCTGAATGATGACTGGTCAGTACAGTTGTATAAAATTTCTATCCTTTAGAACCCCAGAAAAAGGAACTGGATAACAGGAGGTTCTACCATGTGCTGGGATCTTCCATTAAGAATTACTGCCATACCCCACATCTTTAAAATAAAAAATAAAAAAAAAAAAAGAATGTTACTGCCTGTCTACATTGGCCCAGTCCCCTCAGGAACCAGTTCTAAGAACACTGTGCTGGACTTTTTTCCCAGGGGGAGATGTTAGGGGCTTGCTGAAGTTTGGTCCCCCTAAAGATATGAAATCTTTTGACTCTGGGCCTGCCTAGGGGAATTGACTCTCTCACAGCTAGAAGGAGTCTGGTAACTGGGTAGGATTCAACTCAGACTCTCATGCAAAGAGTGGTACCAAGAGGAAGAGCCTCATCCACTTTTTCCTGACCATTTCATGTAGCAGGAAGAACATGAAATGTAGAGATAGGACAACTGGATTTACATCTGGGACCTGCCACTCTCTTGCTGTGGGGAACTTGTATGTCATCTATCTGAGTCTCCATTTGCTTACCTGTACAATGGAGATATCAACTTCCTAAGATTTTTGTGGGGATTAAATAAGATGATAAAAGTAAAATGTCTATATGTAAAATGCCTTGTGCATATAGAATGCTCAGTAAATGCTAAGATATTTCATTGACAATTGTCTCTCCAAGCTTCCAGGACTTTACTATGAAAGAAACCTGGGAAACTGATGAAGGAACCACCAGCAAGACACCAGGGCCCTCTCTGTCTCTTCATACTTTCTTATGGCTGATATTTGTATTTTATTTATTTTATTTTTATAGCTTTAGGGGTTACAAATAGTTTTTGGTCACATGGTCTCATTGTATAATGGTAAAGAAGTCTGGGCTTTAAGTATACCTACCACCCCACCTGTACACAATGTACCTGATAGATGATAATTTTTTGTCCCTCTAGCCCTTTCCCCTTCCCCCTTCGGAGTCTCCAGTGTCATTATATCATTCTCTATGCCTTTGCAGATCCCTAGTTTAGTTCCCACTTATAAGTGAGAACATGCAGTGTTTGGTTTTCTGTTCCCGAGTTAGTTCACTTAGGATGATGTTCTCCAATTCCATCCAGATTGCTGCCAAAGACATTATTTCACTCTGTTTGGTGGCTAAATTGTATTTCATCGTGTATATGTACCACATTTTCATTACCTTCTGATTGGTTGATGGGTATTTAGGTTGATTTCACATCTTTGCAATTATGAATTGTGCTGCGATGAACATGTGAGTGCAGGTTTCTTTCTTATATAATGATCTCTCTTCCATTGGGTAGACATCTAGTAGTGGGATTGCTGGTTCAAATGGGAGATCTAGTTGAGAAATCTCCATACCAATTTCCACAGAGGATATACTAATTTACATGCCCACCAACAGTGTATAAACATTCCCTTTTCATCACATCTGCCGTAGCATCTGTTTTTTGACTTTTTAATAATGGTCATTCTGACTGGTATAAGGTAGTATCTCATTGTGGTTTTAATTTACGTTTCCTGGATGATTAGTGATACTGACAGCATTTTTTTTCTTCCTTCCTTCCTTCCTTCCTTCCTTCCTTCCTTCCTTCCTTCCTTCCTTCCTTCCTTCCTTCCTTCCTTCCTTCCAGATGGAGTCTCATTCTGTCTCCCAGGCAAGTTCAATGGCACAATCACAGCTACTGCAGCCTTAACCTGCTGGGCTCAGGTGATCCTTCCACCTCAGCCTTCTGAGTAGCTAGAACTACAGGTGCCTGCTGTCATGCTTGGCTAATTTTTTTATTTATTGTAGAGACAAGGTCTTGCCATGTTGCCCAGACTGATCTTAAACTCCTGGGCTCAAGCAATCCTCTCACCTTGGCCTCCCAAAGTGCTGGAGTTATTGGCATGAGCCACTGCACATGGCCTTGAACATTTTTTTTCACGTTTGTTGGTCATTTGTATATCTTCTTTTGAGTGATGTCTGTTCATGTCATTTGCCCACTTTTTAATGACATCATTTGCTTTTTTCTTGCTGATTTGTTTGAATTCTTTGTAGATTCTGGGTATTAGTCCTTTGTCAGAAGAATAGTTTGCAAATATCTTCTCCCATTCTGTAGGCTACCTATTTGCTCTGTTGATTATTTCTTTTGCTGTGCAGAAGGTTTTCATTTAATTAAGTCCCACTTATTTATTTTTGTTTTTGCTGCATTTGCTTCTGAAGTTTTAGACATAAATTCTTTGCCTAGCCCGATGCCCAGAAGTGTTTTTCCTAGGTTTTTATTTAGAATTTTCATGGGTTCAAGTCTGACATTTAAGTCTTTAATCAGTCTTGAGTTAACTTTGTATATGGGGAGAGATAGGGATTAAGACTTTTAGGATTGTTTTTTCTAATTCTGTGAAAAATGACATTGGTTGTTTGATAAGGATTGCATTGAATCTGTAGATTATTTTGGGTAACATGGTCATTTTAACAATGTTGATTCTTCCAATTCATGAGCAAGGGATATTTTTCCATTTGTTTGTGTCCTCTACAATTCCTTTCATCAGTATTTTTTTAGTTTTTTTGGTAGAAATCTTTCACTCCCCCCCCTTGGTTAAATATATTCCTAGATATTTTAGCTTTTTTGGCTGCTATTGTAAATGGAATTAGTTCTTGATTTGATTTTCAGGTTGGCTACTATCAGTGTATGGCAGTGCTACTGATTTGTATGTGCTGATTTTGTATCCTGAAACTTTACCAAATTCACTTATGAAGTCCAGGAGTCTTTTTAGAGGAGTCTTTAGGATTCTCTAGGTATTAGATCATATTGTTGGCATACAGAGATAGTTTTATTTCTTCTTTTCCAATTTGGATACACTTTATTTCTTTCTCTTGCCTGATTGCTCTGGCTAGGACTTCTAGTATTATGTTGAATAGGAGTGGTGAAAGTGGACATCCTTGCCTTGTTCCAATTCTGAGTTGGAATGCGTTAAACTTTTCTCCATTCAGGATGGCGTTGGTTATGAGTTTGTCATGTATGACTTTTACTATTTTGAGGAATGTTCCCTCTCTGCCTATTTTGCTGAAGGTTATTGTCATACTAGATTTTATCAAATGTTTTTTTCTGCATCTATTGAAATGCTCGTATGATTTTTGTTTTAAATTCTGTGTATCACATTTATTGACTTGTGTATGCTGAACCATCCTTGTATCTCTGGGTTAAAACTCGATTGTGGTGGACTTTTTGTTTTTTAATGTGCTGTTGAATTTGGTTTGCTAATATTTTATTGAGTATTTTCACACCTATGTTCATTCATAAGGGATCATATTTGGTCTGTAGATTTCTTTTTTTGTTGTGTCTTTTCCTGGTTTTGGTATCAGGGTGATATTGGCTCCATAGAAAGAATTAGGGAGAATTCCCTCTTTTTCAATCTTATGGAAGAGATTCAGTAAAACTGCTACCAGTTCTTTTTTGAAAGCTTGATAGAGGCCGGGCTCGGTAGCTCAGTTTGTAATCCCAGCACTTTGGGAGGCCGAGGTGAGTGGGTTGCCTGAGCCTGCGGATTTGAGACTAGCTCGGGCAACTTGGCGCGATCTCGAGGTCTTGTCTGTACAATAAATAATTGTAAAAAATTAGCCAGGTGTGATAGCGCATGATTGTAGTTCCAGCTACTTGGAAGGCTAAGGCAGAGCGCAGCAGGTCATCGCTGGGGTGGCTGTGAGTTTGCCACTGCACCCCGGCCTGGGTGACAGAGTGAGACTACAACTCAAAAAAAAAAAAAGAAAAAAGAAAGTTTGTTAGAATTTGGCCATGAGTACATCAGGTCCTGGACTTATTTTACTGTTGTTGGGAGACTTTTAATTACTGTTTCAATCTCATTGCTCATTATTGGTCTGTTTAGTGTTTGAGGTTTCTATTTCTTCCTTTTACTCAAATTGGAGAGTTGTATGTTTCCAAGAATTTATCCTTTTCCTCTAGATTGTCTAGTTTGTTTGCTTAAAGGCGTTCATAATAATCTTGAATATTCTTTTGAATTTGCATTGTATTAGTTGTAATGTCTCCATTTTCATTTCTGATTAAGCTAATTTGAATCTTCTCTTTTTTTATCCTTTGTTTCTTAATTAATCTAGCTAGTGGTCTGTGTATTTTGTTTATCTTTTCAAAGAACTAACTTTTTGTTTCATTGATTCTTTGTATTTTTAAAAATTTCTTTCTTTTATTTATTTTTTTTGAGTTGAAGTCTCACTCTGTCACCCAGACTGGAGTGCAGTGGCACGCTCCCGGCCACCACAGCCTCAACCTGCTGGGCTCCAGCCATCCTTCCACCTCAGCCTTCCAAGTAGCTGGAACTACAGGTGCGCGCTACCACGCCTGGCTAATTTTTGATTTATTGTAGAGATGAGGTCTCGCCAAGTTGCCTGGGTGGGTGTCAAACCCGCGGTGTCAGGCAATTCACTCACCTTGGCCTCCCAAAGTGTGGGATTACAGGCTGAGCCACCGAGCCCGGCTTAAATTTCAATTGTATTTAGTTCTCTTCTGATTTTTATTATTTCTTTTCTTCTGCTAGCTTTGGGTTTGGTTTGTTCATGTTTCCAGTTCCTTGAGGTATAATGTTAGATTGTCAACAGATGGTACTTAATTCTTATGAATGTAGGACTTAAGCACCATTAATTTTCCTCTGAGCACAGCTTTGGCTATGTTCCAGAGGTTTTAATAACTTGTTTCATTGTTGTCATTTGTTTCAAGGAATTTTAAAATTTCTATCTTGGTTTCATTGTTGAACCAAGGATAATTCAGGAGCAAACTGTTTAACCCTCCATGTTTTTGTTTGTTTTTGTGAGTTCTTCTTGAAGTTAATTTCTAACTTTATTCCACTGTGATCTGATAAGGTGCTTGAATGATTTTTATTTTTCTGAGTTTATCAAGACTTGATTTGTGACCTATTATATGATCTATCTTAGAGAATGTGCTGATGAGAAAAATACATATTTTGTAGTTTGTGGGTGGAATGTTCTGTAGATATCTGTTAGCTCCATTTTCTATAGGGCCTAGTTTAACTCCATTTTCTTTATTGACTTTCTGCCTTGATGATCTGTCTATGCTGTAAGTGAAGTGTTGAATTCTCTTAGTATTATTGTATTGCTTTTTATCTCTGTTTTTTAGGTTGAGTAGAATTTGTTTTATAAAACTGGGGGCGCTGGTGTTAGGAACATACATATTTAAAATTGTATGTCTTCTTGTTGGATTGGTCTCTTTATCATTGTGTAATAACTATCTTTGTCTTTTTTTTTTACTGTTGTTAATTTAAAGTTTGATATGCGAATGGCTACTCCAGTTTGTTTTTGGTTTCCATTTGCATGGAATATTTTTCCCCACCCTTTTACCTTGAGTCTATAGGAGTCTTTGTGTGTTAAGTGGGCCTCTTGGAGCCGGCAGATATTTAGATTGTGTTTTTCAAAATAAATCCATTCTGCCAGTCTATATCTTTTTAGTGGGGTGTGGGCATCACTTATGTTCAGCGTTAATAATGATGTGTAAGGTACTATTCCATTCATTATGCTAGTTGTTATCTGGCTGCTTCATTTATTTATTTTTCCTCTATTGTGTTGGTGCTCCATGGGGCTGTAAGTTTTATGATTTCCAGCATTTTTCTACCAGTATATTTCAACCTTTTGTTTCAGTATTTAGAATTCCTTTGAGTAATTCTTATAGAGATGATTTAGTATTATACAAATTCCCGCAGTGTTTGCTTGTCTGAGAAACATCATTTTTCCTTCATTTATGAAACTTAATTTTGTGGGATACAAAATCATTGGCTGACTGTTATTCTGTTTGAGGAGATTGGAGATTGGGCCCCAATCCCTTCTGATTTATAGGGTTTCTTCTGAGAAGGGTGCTATTAGTATTATAGGTTTACCTTTGTAAGTTATTGGATACTTTTGTTTTACTGTTTTTAAAGTTCTTTCGTTTACATTAACTTTGCATAGCCTGATGATTATATGCTTGGGGGATGACCTTTTTACAATGAATCTTCTGGTGGTTCTTTGAGCTTCTTGTATCTGGATGTTTAAATCTCTGGAAAGAATAGGGAAGTTTTCCTCTATTATTCCCTCAAATAGATTTTCTAAACCTGTTGCTTACTCTTCTTCCTCAAGAACACCTATGATTCTTAGTTCTGGACATTTTACATAATTCCACATTTCTTGGAGTCTTTGTTCCATCCTCTTGATTCTTTTTTCTTTATTGTTGTCTGATTGGGTTAATTTGAAAGCATTTTCTTCAAGTTTTGAGATCTTTTCTTCTACTTGTTCTAGTCTATTCGTTAAGACTTTTCACTGCATTTGTACTTCCCTAAATGATTCTTTCATTTCCAGTTCAGCCTGTTTTTTTTTTTTTCTTTTTTTATCAGATCTCACTCTGTCACCCAGGCTGGAGTGCAGTGGCATGCTCATGGCCACCCCAGCGTCGACCTGCTGGGCTCAGGTGGTCCTTCCACCTCAGTCTTCTAAGTAGCCGGAATTGCAGATGTGTACCACCATGCCCGGCTAATTTTTTTGATATATTGTAGAGACAAGGTCTCACCAAGTTGTCCAGGCTAGTCTGGAGCCCCTGGGCTCAGGCAATCTTCTTGCCTTGGCCCCCCAAAATGCTGGGATTATGGGTTTGAGCCACCATGCCCGGCCTTGTGGTTTTTTTGAGTGTCTTTCTCTTTGGAGAATTTTCATTCATGTCCTAAATAGTTTATTTATTTAAATTTTAATTTTTTATTTTAAAGATGTGGGGTTCTATCCAGGGTTAGGTATGCAAATGTTTATTATGCAGGTATCCTTTTGATGAGGTGTGCCCTCCCCCCTTCCCCAGGCAGATCCCGCTACTGCCAATCCTGCCTATCCACCCTCCCCGCCGAAGTTTCCCACTACTGCCAATCCTTTTCTTTTCTTTTTTTGAGTTGGAGTCTCACTCTGTTGCCCAGACTGGAGTGCAGTGGCCGCTCCCAGCCACCGCAGCCTCGACCTGCTGGGCTCCGGCGATCCTTCTGCCTCAGCCTTCCAAGTAGCCAGAACTACAGGCGCGTGCTACCACGCCCGGCTCATTTTTTGATTTATTGTAGAGATGAGTTCTCGCTTGCCCAGGCGGGTCTTAAACCTGCGGGCTCAGGCAATTCACTCACCTTGGCCTCCCAAAGGCACGGGATTACAGGCTGAGCCACCGAGCCCGGCCTCCAATCCTTTTCTTATAGTATTACAATAGTTGTTCAAGGTCCGCTTATGGTGAGAATATGTGATACTCAGTTCTTTGTTTCTGTGATAGGTCACTCAGTATTATAGACTCTAAGTCCATTCAGGTTGCTGTGAAGTTCATGATTTTGTTCTTTATGACTGTGTAATAGTCCATCATGTATATGTACATTTTTTAAAACCAGTCCTCTTTTGATGGGCAGCACAGTTGGTTCCATGTTTTTGCTTTTGTGAACAATGCTGCAGTAAACATACGTGTGCAGGTATCTTTTTAATAGAGTGATTTGAGTCCTTCTGGGTATACTCCCAGTAGGGGGATTGCAGGGTCATTTGGAAGGTCGATTTTTAGATCTTTTAGGGATCACCACACTGTTTTCCACAGAGGCTGTACTAGTTTACACTCCTACCAACAGTGTAAAAGTGTTCCCTTTCACCACATCTTCTCCAGCATCTGTTGGTTTTTTGCCTGGTATTGGTACAAGAATAGGCATATAGACCAATGGGACAGGATAGAGATTCCAGAAGCAAAACCTCAATTTCTCAACCAATTCGTCTTTAACAAAATCTCCACTACCAACTACTGGGGAAAGGAGAACATATTCAGTAAATGGTGCTGGGAAAACTGACTGACCACATGCAGAAGATTAAAACAAGACCTCTACCTATCTATCACCATACACAAAAATCAACTCTAAATGAATCAAAGACCTAAGTGTAAAACCTCAAACTATAAGAACCTTAGAAAATGCAGGAGACACCCTTATGGAAATTGGAACTGGCAACTAATTCCTGATCAAAACTCCAAGTGCCCATACCATAAGAGACAAGATAGACAAATGGGACATCATCAAACTGGCAAGCTTCTGCAAAGCCAAAGAAGTCATCAAAAGAGCAGTGAGACAGACCACAGACTGGGAAAAAATATTTGTCTACTGTGTGTCTGACAAAGGCCTAACATCTAGGATTTACAAGGAACACAAATGTGCTGAAAAGAAAAAAACAAACAGCCCCATTACAAAGTGGGCAAAAGATATGAACAGACACTTCTCAAAAGAAGACTTATGAACAGCCGACAGATACATGAAAAACTGCTCAGCCTCACTAGTCATCAAAGAAATGCAAACTAAAACTACACTGAGATAGCACCTAACTCCAGTTAGGATGGCCATCATCACCAACTGAATAGTTTTTTAAAAATTTCTCTTGGTTTTCAACTACCTCCTGAATCTCACTGAGCAACTTTATAATTTTGGATTCTATGTCTGGAATTTCAAAGATTTCATTTTGGTTAGGGTCCCTTGCTAAAGAGTTAGTGTAGTCTTTGAAGATGCTGAAGAACTCTTGTTTTTTTTCATATTGTCACAACTATTTTTCTGGTTCCTTCTCATTTGGATAGACTGTTTCTACTATTTGAGGTCAGCAGGGGGTGAGGTAGACACTGTAGGGTTTCCTTGGTTATATATAGTCTTGGTGTGGTAAGTTTTTCATTTGCCAGCTGTGGCAGTCCTGTTTTGTGTACCTGCTCAGGCTTACGGCATCCTAAGTTTCAGGAGTGACTGGGATTGTGGTGTTAGCTGGGGTCTAGAATCAGATCATCTTCGTAGCAGAGATGTGATGGGCTGTGCGGTTGACCTCTGGCTAGGAGGTGACACCTGTGGGAAAGAGTCAGCTGTGATGGTGTCTGTGGGCTTTCTCCCTGTTATGTTTTGCTCCAAGAAAGTGGAGGGTGAGGCTCTGAGGATTACCCAAGTTCTCTGCTTTGAGCCTTTGAGAGGAGTGTGGGAGGGAAGGAGCTGAAGCACCTCACCTGTGTGCCCTCTTGGCTATCCCATTGGGGATTGGGAGAGAGTCCTAGGCCACTGTAGAAATCTGTTTTGCAGGTTGGGCACAGAAGGATCTACATGAGGGAGTGAGAGGTTGCTGTGACAAGGAGTCCCACCTGGATCCTTGCCTTAACCTCAGGCAGCCTGCATTCTGAATGTAAAAGTGCAGCCAGTCTCAGGCCCTCAGGTATTCTCACAGCAACCCACCTAAGCCAGGAACTATCTGCCTTCATGGAGTTTGCCTTTGGAATCCATCCCCCGCCAGGCTGGCTAGAAAGCAGCCACCGTCAAGGATTGAATTCCTGGGATATGATAGCTGGGGCTTTTTTTTTCCTGCACTACTTCATGTGGATTTCAGCAGAGTACAGCTGAGGGTAAGGCATTTTCCCATGAAGGACCGGATTCCCATAAGCCTAGTGGGTCCTCCAAGTCCATGACAAGAGCACAGAATTCCTGAATTCCCCTCATTCACCCTCCCCACTGTGTTTGAAGGTTGCTGTGGTTTGTGGTGATCCATGTGAGAGTCTAGCTAGTTCTAGCCCAGATTGATTGATTTTTCTCTTTTTTGCACTGTGTAGTTATTGTCACTTCTTTGTTGTGGGGGCATGCTGCTGCTGGTCTTGTTCCTCTCTGGGTGCTGAGAAACTCTCTACCTGGGTTTACTCTGTAGGAGAAACACACTCTAGTTGCCTCTCATTGGCCATCTTTTTTCCTCTCCCTCTTGAGGGTAATTCTTGACATAAGTATCCCAATGAATTACAGCCTATGATAGCAGGTCTCCACAAATTTCCCTCTCTTGCTCCTAGAGCAGAGTCTGTTTTATCCAAGGCTACTATAATTGTAGATGTAATTGATAGTCAAATTAGTCCCTTGTATAAAAATTAATCTCTCAATAAACTTTTTAGGATCGGAGTTAGGGACCATCTGGAGAGACTTTTGTTGTATTACTCTTTTTGTTTCAGGTGGTTCTTAAGTTTGGATAGTTGGAATAGTCTGACTGTTGCTGTCCAAACCAGTGGTTCTCTTTCTTTTTTTTTTTTTTTTTTGAGTCAGAGTCTCACTCTGTCGCCCAGGTTGGAGTGCAGTGGCACGCTCATGGCCACTGCAGCCTCGAACTGGTGGGCTCAGGCCATCCTTCTGTCTCCACGTTCCAAGTAGCTGGAACTACAGGCATGTGCCACCACGTCCAGCTAATTTTTTGATTTATTGAAGAGACAAGGTCTCACCAAGTTGCCCTGGCTGGTCTTGAACCCCTGGGCTCAGGCAATCCTCTCGCCTCAGCCTCCCAAAGTGCTGGTATTACAGGCTTGAGCCACCATGCCCAGCCCCAAACCAGTGGTTCTCATCTGGAGGCAATGTCTAGAGATATTTCTGGTTGTTACAACTAGGGGAGGGGATGTTCTACTAGCATTAGATGGGGAGAAACCACAGAGGCTGGTAAACAACCTAAAATGCACAGGACAACCACATACAAGAAAGAGTTATCAAGTCCAAAATAACAATAGTGCTGAGAAACCCTGATGTCAAGCAAGTTTAGGAAGTATATTTAATTTGGGGGACAATCCCAATCCCTTGCTATGTGTGCCTGAAGCATTATATTTAGCAAGACTCTGGTGTTATGTCTAGGTACTTGTGAATGACATGGCTGTTTTCTTATGTTCTTTCACTGGGGTACAGGAAAAAGGAGAGAGTACTGGAGCATTTTACACCTCACTTTCTACTCTAATGACCACTATCCATATTATCCACAGATTCCCAAGAAGGTGGTCAGGACGGAAGTAATGTGAAATCTCCCTTGTACTTCTTCATAAGTTCAAGATCTTGAATAGCCTTTTCTGGGCCAAGGAAACAGAGACATTGCTCCCCCATTATGTGATTAATCATGCTTTCTTTGGTTCCTTGGTGTCCAGAATTCCCTGAGGTGTGGATATATCTCTATGAACCGGACACTCAGGTACTTTAGGGCAGTCCCTAATCTTGGGTATAAGTTTAACCGGGTGGGGGAGGGACAGGGTGAGGTAGTGTAGGAAGAGAAGGAGGAAGAAGGAGGAGGAGGAGGAGGAAGAAGAAGGAGGAAGCAGAGAAAGATGAACTCTCTCCTTTGCAGTGACTATTGAGGAATAAACATCTACCTGAAAGAACAGTGATCTCTTTAGTTGTTTTGGAAATAGTAGATGAAATCCAAAGTTCACACTGTTGGCAATCTCATTTAGGTTCAAGAAGGGAGTGAATGGAAATTCTTTCTAGAATGTTCAAATCCAAAGGCAAGCCTGAGAACTGGGCAATACCTCAGTTATGATTAAAGTTGATTATTTACAACCTCATTCATAACTCACTAGGTTAAGAACTGGAACCTAAATTTGGGCCAAAAGATGGCTCAGCACAGAATCTAGAACAGCTGGCCATGACCTATCTTCTCTAGAGTCATCTTTTGGCTAATTTGTAAACAGACCAAATGTAGACTAAATCCCTGGGTATATCATTTCCCTACTGGGATGGAATTAGAAACCCTAAGGATACAGTTCTCTGAATGAAAGGATATCTAATTACCCTGCAAACTTCTAAGAATGACCCACTGCTGCCTCTGAGGCTAGCTCATTGTTATGAATTAAACCATGTTCTCCTCAAAAAGATATATTGAAGTTCTAACTGCCCAGTACCTCAGAGTATTACCTTATTTGAAAACAGGGTCTTTATAGAGGCAATGGAAGTTAAAATGAGGCCATTAGGGTGTGCCCTTATCCAATGTAACTGGTGTCCTTATAATAACGGGAAATTTTGACACAGAGTCAGTCACACACACAGAGAGAATGTCATGTGAAGATAAAGGCAGAGACCAGGGTGACGAATCTACAAGTCAAACAGCACCGAAGGCCTAGAACAGATTTTTCCTCTTAGACCTCAGAGGGAACCAACCCTGTTGACACCTTCACATTGGACTTCTAGCCTCCAAAACTTTAAGAAAATAAATGTCTGCTGTTTAAGCCCTTCATTCTGTGGTCCTCAGTTATGCTAGCCCTAGGAAACGAACACACTCAGAGGTTGGCCATCACCACCATACCAGTATCCCTGAGACCTCCTCCCAATGGTCCACACAGACACGCCCCTGCACCCTCCTTCAACCTGCAATCAGTGCTTGCACAGAACTCCTGTCAGTGGGACTCATCACTGCTCCTGAAGCAATTTGGGATCTCACTGCTGCAGCTGTTACCATCAGCAAATGAATCCAGGCCAAGGCCACGCTGAGCTGCTTCAGCGGCACTGCCTGAGTGGGCAAACAGGCTGAGTCACACTCCTTCAGAAATGCCTACTGGTGCCGTAGCAATGGCCCCCTGCCCTCCGCACTTCGCGCCTGCCAGTGTCTTGGCTGTTCTCATTCTTTGGTTGGGAAGCTGTTGCCAAAGGCTGTCCCTGACCTGGCAACTCCTCCTTACTGTGCCAGGCTCTCTCAGGAGCTACCCCACCACCCAAAAACCCACAGATCAAGAACTCACACGGCCACATCCCCCCAACTCCCACCGCCCCCAGAAACCCTCTTGTTTGAGAAGATGCATCCTAGCCACAAGTGCCCAGTCAGCAGAGGGTGGCCTTCCAGGGTCACAGCTCTATGTGTGAGATTGCATATGTTGTTCGTGGAGTTGGCATAGCTCTGTGGGTCCAAGGAGAACTCCTTTTGTTACAAGTTACAGCTATACAGAAATATTAATGGGCCCAGTTTATTGAGCAGTGACTATGTGCTAAACATTTAACATATATGATTAAATTTAATCTAAAAAAACTCATAAGAAAAGAATTATCATTCCTATTTGCTGACAAGGGGACAGGGGATCAGAGAAATTAAGTAACTTGTCCAAAGACACAGGAGTCAAACTGGAATTTGGCTAACTCCAATGTCTACCCTCTTCCTAGTTCAGGACATGATGCTCACACAGGCTGCTGGAGAAAGCACAACGTTATAATATAATAATCATAATTTTTCTCTTTCTCATGACACAAGGACAGTTGCTTTGCCCAAATACCCTTGCTAAACAGACACGTGAGCAGCCTGTCTCACAATCCACATAGGACAGAAAGATTCTATGACTGTCTGAACCTTATGGTTGGTATTGAAGGTTTGCAGCAGCCTAATCAATGACCTCTTCTCCATTTTGGACTCTAATAACTCTAGAAAATAGACACTAAAGGACAAATAATGCCTAAAGTATAGTGTCAAATGTATCATCCAAGATACAGAGCTTCTAATCTATCACACTGGAGAACATGGCCTGGACTTGGACTGAGTAAGACTTCCTCCTCCCTCCTCAGCCTAGACCTGGGGACTCATTTGGGGAAAGGTTGAGTCTACACAGTGAACTCCAGGCCCACTTGCCTTGCCAGTTCCTGAAGGGAGCCCAATATGAATATCTTGTCAGATGCAAGAGAAAGAAAGAACACTCCAGAAGGAGTGAAGGACACAGTGAAAGAGGCAAACTGAAGAACTGGAGCCAGAAAACACATGTGCTTAGTTGCTCACTGAACGCAGACCAGAGGCACAGACATCCCCTGTGTACAGGCTCAGAGCAGTTCTAAAACAGTTAGAGGACACAATAAGGGAAAGGTCGACATGGGCCTCATTCCGCCTCATGCATCCCACCATTAGTGAATGTGGACTAGTAGAAATCACGATCTCTTCATCTCATCATTCATGTAAGTGACTCTTCTTTCCACATGAAGGGACGAGGTGAAGGTGGAGAGACCTGGCAGTATTTGCACTCAAATGACTTCCTTTTGGGAAGATCCTTACACAGAAACAAGAGAATTTCCATCTCCAGCCAGTTCACCCTGTTGGAATGCTTCAAAGAGAATTGAGGGAAGATGCAGAAGGGGGTTAGTGATAAGTACCTAGTCTAAGAGTCGGGGGTATAAGATCAACAGCAACAGTATTCTTTCACCCTTAGGTCTTTGGAGCTCTCTAAAGTCCAACATGTCCCTGTCTGTGAATGAGGCCATTCTATCATAGTCTGCATTTCCATTGTCGTGCTTGTTCAGTCTAAATCATTCGACTTCAAACTGGTTTTATTTGCAGACCCTTTTCTCAAACCATTGAGATATGAAAAAAGAAGTGAAAACTGGATTAAAACAAAGCTTCCATAGTTGACATGTACACATTTAATATGCATCAAAATGTCAGGAAAGTCTGGATCCATCTGGGAATGCCTTCAATGTCAAAGTCAGGTGTTGGCATGGCACAGGATGTGAGGAACCACAAGCAGAGTGACCGGATGTGTCTTATATGTTGGGGCAAAGCTTGTACTTGCAGCTTTAATTCTCCTTTCTCTCCTGGTTCCCTGCTACTTATTAAAGGTTGAAGATTGTTATAGTTGTCCAAGGGGGTTAGACTGGGAGAGAAGAATGGTAGTTAAAGGATGTGCTTTGTTTTGTTATTAAAACAGGAGAAAGTTGAACTACTCATATAACACAATTATGCAATGTGAAAGGAGGTTTAACCTGTATAAGTCTTTTTTTAACTTTTAATTTTAAAAATATGGAGTACAATTCAGGATTAAGTATACAAATATTTATTATGCAGGTACCCTTGTTGATGAGGTGTGCCCCCCACAGCAAATCCCACTACTGCCAATCCCACCCCACCCCCCTGGCAATTTCCCACTACTGACAATCCTTTTCTTATAGTATTATGATAATTGTTCAAGGTCCAGTTATGAGTGAAAACATGTGATACTCAGTTCTTTGTTTCTGTGATAGATCACTCAGTGTTATAGACTCTAAGTTCATCCAAGCTGCTGCAAAGTTCATAGTTTTGTCCTTCTTTATGGCTGTGTAATATTCCAGTGTGTATATGTACCACATTTTTTTTATCCAGTTATCTTTTGATGGGCAGCACAGTTGGTTCCATATTTTTGCTATTGTGAACAATGCTGCAATAAACATGCATGTGCAGGTATCTTTTTCATAGAGTGATCTGAGTTCCTCCTGGTATACTCCCAGTAGAGGGATTATGGGGTCATATGGAAGGTTGATTTTTAGATCTTTTAGGAATTGCCAAACTTGTTGCCCACAGAGGTTGTACTAATTTACACTCCCACCAACAGTGTAGAAGTGTTCTCTTTTCCCCGCATCCTCTCCAGCATCTGTTGTTTTTTGAGTTATTGATGATAGCCATCCTGACTGGAGTTAGGTGGTATCTTAGTGTGGTTTTAATGTGCATTTCTTTGATGACTAGGGAGGCTGAGCATTTTTTCATGTGTCTGTTGGCTGCTCGTATGTCTTCTTTTGAGAAGTGCCTATTCATATCTTTTGCCCTCTTTGTATTGGAGCTGTTTGTTTTTTTCTTTTCAGCATGTTTGAGTTACTTGTAGATCCTAGATATTGGCTTTTGTCAGATGTACAGTTGGCAAATATTTTTTCCCAGTCCGTGGGCTGTCTCCTTGCTCTTTTGATGGTTTCTTTGACTTTGCAGAAGCTTGCCAGTTTGATGAGGTCCCACTTGTCTATCTTATCTCTTATAGCATGGGCACTTGGAGTTTTGATCAGGAATTGGTTACCAGTTCCAGTTTCCATAAGGGTGTCTTCTGCATTTTCTAAGGTTCTTATAGTTTGAGGTTTTATGTTTAGATCTTTGATCCACTTAGAGTTGATTTTTGTGTATGGTGATCGGTAGGGGTCTTGTTTTAATTTTCTGCATGTGGTCAGCCAGTTTTCCCAGTACCACTTGCTGAATAGGTTCTTTTCTCCCCAGTGGTTGGTGGTGGAGGCTTTGTCAAAGATGAGATGGTTGAGAAATTGAGGTTTTGCTTCTGGAATCTCTATGCTGTTCCATTGGTCTATATGCCTGTTCTTGTACCAATGCCAGGCTGTTTTGATCATTGTAGCTGTATAATAAAGTTTAAAGTCTGGGAGTATGATTCCTCCCACTTTTTTTTTTTTTTTGCAGAGGATTGTTTTGGCTATTCATGGTCATTTATGTTTCCATATGAATTCCTGTTCTGTTGTTTGAAGGTCTGAGAAGAATGCTGCAGGTAATTTAATGGGTATTACATTAAATCTGCAGATCACCTTGGGTAGGATGGACATCTTAACAATGTTGAATCTTTCAATCCATGAGCATGAATGTTCTTCCATTCGTGTCATCTTTGATTTCTCTGAGCAGTATTTTGTAGTTTTCATTGTAAAGGTCTTTCATGTCTCTGGTTAGGAAGATGCCAAGGTATTTGATTTTTTTTCTGGCTATTGTGAATGGGATTGTGCTTTTTATTTGTGTTTCTGGTTGTTTGTTGTTGGTGTATAGAAATGTGACTGTCTTTTGCATATTTATTTTATACCCTGAGAATTTCCAAAGTCCTTTATTAGCGCAAGGAGGTTTTTGACAGATTCTCTTGGGTTTTTGAGGTATAGGATTATGTGGTCTGCAAAGAGGGATAACTTAACTTCCTCTTTTCCTATCTGGATACCCCTGATTTCCTTCTCTTGTCTGATTGCTCTAGCTAGGACTTCCAATACTATGTTGAACAAGAGGGGTAAGAGTGGGCATCCTTGTCTTGTTCCGATTTTTCAGGGGAAATGGTTCCAATATCTGTCTGTTTAGCAGTATGTTGGTGGTGGGTTTCTCATAGATGGCTCTTACTATTTTGAGCTATGTTCCATCCATGCCTGATGTTCGAGAGTTTTTATCAAGAAGCAGTGCTGGATTCTGTCAAAAGTTTTTCCCATGTCTAATGATATAATCATGTGATTTTTGTCTTTACATCTGTTGATGTATTTAATTATGTTTATGGTCTTGCAGAAGTTGAACCAGCCCTGCATCTACTTGGTCATGGTGAATGACTTTTGAGATGTGTTGTTGGATCCAGTTTGCTAGAATCTTGTTGAGAATTTCAGCATCAATATTCATCAAGGAAATTGGCCTGTAGTTCTCTTTCTTTGCTGGATCTTTACCCAGTTTGGGTATCAATGTGATGGTACCTTCATAAAATGATTTGGGAGAGTTCCATCTTTCTTGATTGTCTGGAATACTTTCAGTAGGATTGGTATCAGCTCCTCCTTGTATGTCTTGTAGAATTCTGCTGAAAAGCCATCTGATCCAGGAATTTTTTGATAGTTAGTTTTCTTATGACATAGTTGATTTCGTGGGTTGTTATTGGTCTATTTAGGCTCTCAATTTCTTATTTCAACCTTGGGATGTTGTGTGAAGAAAGTCCTCCATTTCATTTAGGTTTTCAAGTTTGTTTCCACACAGGTGTACATGGTAATCTCTGATAATCTTTTGTATTTCTTGGGAATCAGTTGTGACTTCATCTTTTACATTTCTGATTGTGTTTATTTGGGCTTTCTCTCTCTTTTTCTTGGTCATTCTAGCTAGGTGTCCATCAATCTTGTTTATCCTTTCAAAACAAACCAGCTTTTGGTTTCACTGATTTTTTTGATTTATTTTTTGTCTTCTATGTCTCAAATTTGGGCTTTTATTTTGGTGATCTGAATTCTTCTGCTGAACTTAGAATTTTGGTGGTCTTGCTTTTACAGCTTCCTTAGGTGATTTGTTAGACTGTTAACTTGTGATTTTCCATTTTCTTCATGTGTGTTCGTAGAGATATGAATTCCCCTGTTAGGACTGATTTCATGACATCCCAGAGATTTTGGTAAGATGTTTTTTAATTTTCATTTGTTTCCAGGTATCTTTTAATCTCTGTTTTTATTTCTGTATTGACCCAGGAGTTGTTTAGCATCTTGGTGTTTAGTGTGCATGTCTTTGTGGGTTTGGAGGGGATTTTGTTGGTGTTGATGTTTATTTTTATTCCACTGTAGTCTGACAGGTATATGGCAGAATTTTAATCTTATGGAATTTGTTTATGCTTGATTTATGGCCAAGGATGTGGTCGATCTTAAAGTATGTTCCATGTGGTGATAAGTAGAATGTATATTCCATGGTTGTTGGGTGGATTGTTCTGTAGGTATCAATAAGTCCATTTGGTCAAGCATCACAATGAGATTTTGGATCACCTTGTGGACTTTTTGTCTTGATGATATGTCTAGGGATGTTAGTAGGGTGTTTAAGTCCTAGCTATGATAGTGTAAGAGTCAATATCTTTTTTTTAGTTTATCTAGAAACTGCTTTATGAAAGTTGTTCTCCTGTGTTGGGTGCATATATGTTTAGGATGGATATTTCTTGTGGATGAATTGAAACTTTTATCATTATATGGTGACCTTTCATGTCTTTTTAAATTTTTGATAGCTTAAAGAATATCTTGTCTGATATTAACATTGCAACTCCTGTTTTTTTGTGTGTTCCATTTTTCTGAAATTTTGTTTCCCATCCTCTTACTTTGAGTCTGTGAGTGTCCTTTCTGGTAAGATGAGTCTCTTGGAGACAATATATTGTAGCCTCATGATTTTTTATCCAATTTGTCCTTGGAGACAATATATTGTAGCCTCATGATTTTTTATCCAATTTGCCATTCTATGTCTTTTCAGTGGTGTGCTTAGTCCATTAACATTCAAACTAACTATTGAGATGTAAGAGTTTATTCCTGTCATGAGGTTCTTATAGAGTTTGTTGTTGTTGTTGCTGCTGTTTGTTTATTTGTTTGTTGTCTTTCTTTTGATTTTTGGATTGATTCCTGTATGTTTTCAATCTTTTCCCTGCATTCTTGTGAAGGGCATTGTGGTTCTTTTTTCCCTTTCTTCTGTGTCTAATACTTCCTTAAGTGTTTCTAGTAGAGCTGGTCAGGAAACAGCATAAACTCTTTGGAATTGAATGTCTGGAAATGATTTTAATTCTCCATCACTGATGAAACTTAATTTAACTGGGTAGGTAATTCTTGGTTGAAACTGTTTATCTTTGAGAACTTTGAAGACTTGTCTCCAAGCTCTTCTAGCCTGAAGTGTTTCTGTACTAAGTTTACTGCTATTCTTTTTTTTTTTTCTTTAATTTTTGAGTTGGAGTCTTACCTGTTGCCCAGACTGGAGTGCGGTGGCACACTTATAGCCACTGCAATCTCGACCTGCTGGGCTTGGGCGATCCTTCCACCTCAACCTTCCAAGTAGCTAGAACTACAAGTCTGCTGCTTTTCTTTTCTTTTTTTTTTTTTTTTTGAGTTGGAGTCTCACTCTGTCACCCAGACTGGAGTGCAGTGGCCGCTCCCGGCCACCGCAGCCTCGACCTGCTGGGCTCCAGTGATCCTTCCGCCTCAGCCTTCCAAGTAGACAGAATTATAGGCATATGCTATCACACCCAGCTGATTTTTTGATTTATTGTAGAGATGAGGTCTCGCTGCCCAGGCGGGTCTCAAACCCGCGGGCTCAGTCAATCCACTCACCTCAGCCTCCCAAAGGCATAGGATTACAGGCTGAGCCACCAAGCCCGGCTTGCTGCTTTTCTAATTAGTCTTCTCCAGTAGGTAGTAGTCTGACCTTTCTCTCTTGCTGCCTTTAAGATTTTTTCTTTTATATCTACTTCGTGTAGGCAAAATTACTATGTGTCTGGGAGTTGGTCTTATCATTTGTTGTCTTGTATGGGTTCTCTAAATCTCTTGTGTTTGAATGGTTGCATCACTGATGAGATGAGGGAAGTTTTCTTGGATAATTTCATGGAATGTTTGTCCCAGGTTGGTCTCTGTCTCTGAATCTACCTCAGGGATTCCAATTAATTTTAGATTGGCCTCTGGAAATAACCACTCATCTCTTGAAGGTTTTGTTCTGTCTTTCTAAAGCTTATTTTCTATGTTTTAATAGTTTGGATTAGTTCTATATTTTGGTTCTCAAGTTCTGAGATTCTTTCTGCTTGGTTAATTCTGCTTTCCATGCTTATCAGTTTGTTGTTTATTTAATTCACTGTATTCTTTATTGCTGTTATCTCAGTTATCAACTCCTTCATTCTTCTTGTCTCTTCTCATTTCTATTTATTCTATTAATATCTTGATATCTGGGTTTGTGGTTTGAGACCGGTCATTCTGGGGCCTCTTCATTGTTTGCGTTCTGGAGTCTGTATTCTCAGTGGCTGACCTCCCAGGGATCTGTGTGAGACTCATATTCTTCCTTTGGTTTTTCTTCATTTGTGTAGGTTCCCCCCTCCCCCTTTTTAGAAATTTTTCCTTAATTCTGTTGTTCAGTGATGGAGGGATAACTTTTATTTTTGTTTGCTCAATCTCCTATTCTTCCTTATGTAGATCCTCTGGTTTTGTTCAATTCTGAAGCTGGGCTAGGGGTGGGGCCTGTGCTTTTTGCAGTTTTGAGATTTAATTTAGGAGGGAGCTGTGATTTAGAAGCTATCTGCAGATTCCAGTATCCACTGATGGGTGTGTGGGCCCCCTGGAACCCACTTCCCACTGCCTTGCAATCTGTCCATACAGTGGGGTGTCTGCCCTCTGAAAGCAAAATGAGATAAGAAAAGGGGAAAGAATGGAAAAAGGAATGAGGAAGATGAAAGGAAGGTTGAGAGAGAGAAGAAGCAGAGGGGAGAACAGACAGGCATACCAACTAATGAATAAACAGAGAGACAAACAAAGACAGAAAGAAACAAAAAAGACAAAAACATACAGACAATCATACAAACAAAAACCCCATTATTGTACTCTCCCTCAAAAATACCCATACCTAAACAGAAAAAAAAAATAAAATAACAGAAGCAAAGCAAGTACAAAAACAGAAAGAAAGAGAGAAGAAAAGAAAGCTAAAGCTAAAACAAAAAACAAACAAGGGAAAAAAACTTGCTCTCTGGCAGTTTCTGTGAGTTCAGGTTCCTTTTAGGCCTTTGCCTTAGGGAGCGGCTCTGATCTCCAGCCCCTCCCCTCCACTCTCAGCACAGGCTGATAGGGTTGCTCTAAGCCCATGGACTACTGTGGGAGGAGGATAGATCAGACCTGGACTCACCCTACTCACTGTTGCTGCTGTCAAGTCTCCCATTCAGATCTGACATGCCGTTCCTGTTCCAGCGTGGGGGAGGGGTATCTGTCTCTCTGAGTCTGATGAGACAATAGCCTCTGGGTCCCAAGATAGAGGCTGGGTCGAGCTGGGTGGGACAAGGCAAGTCTCTGCCTGGTTGGGGGACAGATAAGATGGTGCCCATCAGTGTCCCATCACCAGTGTTGGAGCTTTATTTCAGATTTCCACGACCTGCCTGCTCCACAAATCCTGTTTGTGCCCAGTCAGCTGCTACAGATGATGGCATGGGCTGGGTACCTGTGTAGAGGGGTGGCTATTCTCTGCTGCCTCCTCTCAAGAGAGCCCCAAGAATGGCAGATGATCCTGCATGCCCAGATCTCCAATCTCAGGGCAGTGGGGGGGGTTGCAGTCACCTCTGGAGGAGAGTCCTGGGTGCATGAACCCTAGTCTCCCCTCAGACAGACTTTCACTCACCCACTGGCATGCATTCAGTCAGGCAGAGAGACTTTATGGACACTTACTTTTGTGGAGACTCTCACAGTCTGACTGTTCCATCACCATCTTGCTCAGAAGTCCCTGTATAAATCTTTGTAACTTTTGTTATTTGGACCCAAGTTTGAATTACTTGCTTCTATAATATTGGCGGCTTTCGTGTTATTTCCTGAGATTCTGCAAGACAGGTTGGGTTCTGCAATTCTGAGTACCACTCTAGTTCTCCTTACCACCCTCCTGGAGCTTCACACATGTTCAAAGAAACCATCATAGGCCCACCTGTCTTTACACATCTGAAATGGATTGCTGTAATCGAGTTCTTTCAGAAATAGTCAATGGGTTGAAATACAAAGGGAAGGAGGTCACCTGGTATTCCCTTGATACCCAGCAAACAGATCTTTTATGAGAAGGTAATGCAATCAAATGAGCTTTCAGGTCCCTCCTAAATCTAACATTCTACAGCATTCTACCTGTTGTTGTTAAGGAGAATAATTCAATTTTATAGGAATAAAAATTAAGAGACAAAAAGCAAAACATACATCTGTGTATCAAAATTGGGATCAATATTACTTATAATGTTAAATCTAATCAGAAGAAAAATAAAACAATTCTAGTTCTGAAATTTAATATGCACCACATAGAAGATTCATCTTTTTTGCACATTTTCATACTTTCATCCCCACCACCTTTTGTTCTAGGAGTCCAACTGCTGTATTTAGATGAAAATGCTCAAATATTCGGCTAAATGAAGCCACAGCTGCTCTGTCAGAAGCATCAAGTTAAAATGTGTTCTGCAATCATTTGGCAATGTTCTGAGGATGACTTTCATTTCATGAGCTACAAAACTTTGGGCACCATGAGGACTTTGAGCAGCCTTTGCAGTTCTTGAAGGGGAGTCAGGAAGGCAGAGGAAGGGTGGTGACAGAGGCCAACCACAGCTGAGCAAAGTGGAATAGGGAAAGGAGAATGAAAATAGATTTTTGAGATTCAATTTTATTTTTTCACATGTTTTGAAATCACTCACATGATTCAAAATTCTCAATATTCAAGAGAAAGACACCAACATCTCCCTTCCTTCCCAGTCTCTCAACAACCACCCAGTTTCCCCACAAGCAGCAATGTTGGCATTTCCTTGGGCAAACCTACAGGGGTATTTTTATGCATATCTCCTGTTCTCTACGCTACCTTTTTTCTCTATCTATAATAGCTCATTGTATTTATGATAAGTGATATCTCAGTGTAGTTTAAGTTGCATCTCTTTTGTTATGAGTGAGGGTAATTATGTTTTCTGATGTTTTAAGAGACATTCACATTTCCATTTCTGTGGAGTGATCAAAACTTTTGTTCATTTTTTTCTGTTGTATTTTCTTGTTTTTTTCTTATTGATGAGTAGGGGCTTTTTTATACCAAGGAATTTACCCTTTACCTGTGATATGAATTGTAAACATTTTTTCTCATTTTGTTGGCTTTTGTTCATGTTGGGTTTTGCCATGTAGAATTTTTGATTTTTTTTCTTAGTCAAATTTATCATTTTTAAAAGGTTTTTTATTTTTTTAATTTTTTATCACAGGTCTTTCCCATCCTAAGATTATAAAATAATTATTCCATAATTTCTTCCTGTACTTTTATGATTTCAGTTTTTATGCTTAAATCCTTTGTCCATTTGGAATTTATTCTGATTGCTGTGATTTCAACTGTTATGGTTTCTTTATGATTTGATTTTGAGATCTCTCTTTTGAGAGTGGTTATAAGCCAAGATAGTTACTCTCTGGAAGAACCCTGACCAAGGGGAAAGTTAAGTGTTTGGTCAGGTGAGACACAATGGGGAGGTGATACCAAATGTCATGAAACAGAAGAAATGTATTACTCATGGGTCCCAGATAGGTGTTAATAGGAGGATTACAGGGGGCATGGAGGTGCTAGGAGGAGTACACATGCATGCTTTCATGAGAGAAGCAGAGGGTGGAGGAGAGGTAGAAAACCTGTGTGACTACGCTTTTATTAATATCCATAGACATTATCCCTTGTACTTTCTCACAGGGCTTATGAATTGACTGATTTAAAGAAAACATGCAGGAAAGGGGAAGCTTATTTACATGACTCTGGTGTTGACCACTGGGGTTTATCATGGTCATCAGCTGTGGGGTGCGTTGGGTTAGGGTTAGTGAAGTGAGGAACAAGCTGGCTATACCACAAGCAAACACACAGGAAAGAGAAGTTTTAACAGGCCAAAGATAACAGGGTGTGACTAGGTTTCAAATAGCATGTCAGGCCTAAAAATGGATGCTGTTAAGTATGAATTCAACTTTATTTTTGTCTCAGTGGCTAGCCTGTGTCCCAGTTCTATATATTGCACAATTTACATTTTCCCTACTGATTTCAGGGTCTGTATATATTGGGTTCATTTAGGGACTTTCTATTCTTCCCATTGAGCTGTTAATTTGGCCATGTGACAGTACTATGCAGTTTTAATTATTATATCTTTATAATATATTTTGACTTCTGGTGATTACAGCTCCCCTTCTTCTTTATTTTATCACTATTTTTGTTTGTTCATTCTTCACGTTTAAACATTTAAATCATTTTGACTAGTTAAAAAATTGTTAGCATTTTAAATTTGTATTTAATTAAATAACTTAGGGAGAAATGGCACTTTAGAGTCTTAGGACTATATTATTAGAAAGGAAAGAGCTTGACAAAGAAGAAGAGACTAGATTCCTGCATTTGGTGACTGCATCTACAGGAGAAAAGAAGAATTGTAATCAGAACTTTTCTCTAGAACAGCCTTTCCAAAAGTATGTATCAGAGATTCTTGGCATACTAATAGAAGAAACTAAAAAAGGAGATTCTGTGTCAAAATTTTTGGATAAACATTGCCTACTATATTGCCCCTTGGAGATTTACAATGATCAACAGTCGATGAAGATGATAAGAAGTCCTACACTAAAGACACTTGATCACCCCTATTTACCATATGGCTTCCCAGACTAGTTTTATGATGAAATCCTTTCTCCAAATAACACCTCTTAACATTCCACACAAACTCAGGAAAACTCTGTCTAGAGGCTTTCAGGAACTACTGTGGATATTGAAAAGAGGATTTCTGCCTGTGCGGTCTTTTCCCATGCTGATGTTCATTGAGTCTAAAGATTGATGAGCTATGGATCTAGGAATCAATACTTGGGAAATTATTATTGAATCCTCAAGTTCGTCCCCACTGGCACAACAGGTGATCAAATACCATTCTTTCTTCTCCCACTATTGGACTTCTGTGTGGATTCACTAAACATGGAATAAAATGGTATGTTTCATGCCACTCTTCTAGTCATTCATTGATTCATTCATTCATATGGCACCTACCATGTGCTGGGCCCTGCATGGTTCTCTTCCATGAGACAGAGGGGCCTCTACACCAGGGTGAGGGGACTTGTGGAGCTGAGCCTGGGGCCCCTCTCTTGCCTCATCATTACCTCCTTGTGTTCACTTTGAGGTAATATTTCTAAGAGTAATTACCCCCAAAACTATTTTCTTGTACTTTATAATCTTGGACCTTTGGCAGCACTGTTTGTGTTTTTCTGAAAATGAAGACATAACATAACAGAATCTGGCTCTAGGCAGGATGAGGCAGCAGGAAAAAGAGAAAGGAATCCTTGCAAGTGGTAGAGAATCAGTTTAAAATATATAGATGTTTCATTGTTATAATCTGCAAATGGAAAAGGCACAAGGGTAATTTAAGAAAAGCACAGAAAAAGAGCAGGGGTCTTTATTTAAGTACCATTTAAAGAATCTTCTTTGGTGGTAATCTTCCTCTATTATGACATTTCTTTGAGATAAATACAAGGAAGCCCAGGCATAGTGGCTCACGCCTGTAATCCCAGAACTTTGGGAGGTGGAGGTGAGAGAATTGTCTGAGCCCAGGGTTTCAAGACCAGCCTTGGCAACTTGGCAAGATCTCATCTCTGCAATAATCAAAAACTTAGCTGGATGTAGTAGTGTGCACCTGTGGTTCCAGCTACTTGGAAGGCTAAGGTGGAAGAATCGCCTGAACCCAGCAGATTGTGGCTGCAGTGGCTGTGAGTATGCCATTGCATTCCAGCTTGGGCGACAGAGTGAGACTCCAACTAAAATAAGAAAAAAAAAAAAAAAGATAGAGGCAGCATCATGCAGAGGCTAAACAGCTGACATGACTAGTTGGATAACTCAGGACCAAGACTCCTCTGGGCCCTGAGATGCTGGAATAACAAACTGGTTGGGAAGCAAGATTCATCTTGGTTTTGATGTGCTTCTGTGTTTTCAATATGAATCTACATGTGACCCCTGTAGAATGTGAACAATTCAGAGACAGGCCAAGAGTTGACGTTTGAGTCATAAGGAAATGCTAAAAAGTATCAGGATTTGCTTTCAAATCCTAAAGCATGTCTAGGAGTGAGTGTGAGAGACCACTCTTCTATGGACCTGTGAACTGGACTTTGCCAAGATCATGGCAGAAACTAGCATCAGATTTGGTTGGCTAGTCTCTTCTTTTTCTTCTGCCCAAGTGGGCATTCGACTATATGCCGTTCTCCCCACCCCCACTCCTCAATTAACAACATGTTGAAGGTCCATTGATGTGGTTCTTTCTATAGAATACTTATGGCTTGTTACTATGAAATTTATAAGTAATTAAAAGCTTTCATATTACTAAGCTCAACTCTTGTTCTGAATTAGAGAGTCCAGGATGACTTAGAGCAAACACCAAATTTCGATCATAAGTGAGGCTTGTATGCTTCCACAGGCATTTTTCTGATATCTTCTGGGACCATCAGATATTCTTTAATTTTGGAGATACCAATGCGTTATTTTTAAACACAATTTTATTTTTAATAAAGTTTTTTAAAAAATCTATTCAAGGCAAAAAAATAAAATAAAATAGAAATCAGGAGCAAGGAAAGAATGCCCAATTTTCCCACACCTATTTAACTTGGTATCAGAAGTCCAAGCCAGATCAATTAGGCCAAAGCAAAGGAATTGAAGGCATTTAAATTGGAAAGGAAAAAATCAAATTATTTCTGCTCTTAGATGATATGCTTTTATATGTAGAAAATCCTATAGATTCCATAAAAACTGTTAGAACGGATAAACTAATTCAGCAAAGTAGCAGGATACAAAGGCAATACATAAAAAGCAGTTGCATTTTTGCACACAATGATATAATTTGGATTGTTGACCCTTCCAAATCTCTTGTTGAAATGTGATTCCCAGTGTTGGAGGTGGATCCCTCATGGTTGTCTTGGTGCTGTTTTCCTGGTAATGAGTGAATTATTGCTCTATTAGTTCATGTGAGAGTTGGTTATTTAAAAGTGCCTGGCACCTCTCTTTGTTCTCTTGCTCCCTTTGCCCCCTTGGCCATGTGACACACCTGCTCCCCTTCCTTTCCACCATGACTGTTAGCTTCCTGAGGCCTCATTAGAAGCAAATGCCTGCCCCATGCAGCAATGTCAGCCCAAACTTTTCTCTTTATAAATTACACAGCATCAAGTACTTGGGAAGGTAGAAATACAGTTGTCATAAAACAAATAAAAGAAAGAAAAGAAGGAAATAAATAGAGCCAGTATAGCTGTCTGTGTTTTCCCGGATCCTGGTCCTGACCTGACAGTTCTGTGATGCATATAGTTAGCACTTGGCTCATGACTGGTTTTCTGTTCAATTCAAGCATGTGATCATGTGCTCAAGAACTGACTTAGGTTGCATGTTCATCATTTTCTTTATTTTATTTTTTCTTTATTTTAAAGATGTGGGGTGCACTTCAGGGTTAGGTATACAAATGTTCATAATGCAGGTACCCTTGTTGATGAGGTGTGCCCCTCCCTCCCTGGCAGTTTTCCTCAACTGCCAATCCTGCCCCCTTCTCCTGGCAGTTTCCCACTACTGCCAATCCCTTTCTTATAGTATTATGATAACTGTTCAAGGTCTGCTGATGAGTGAGAACATATGGTACTCTGTTCTTTGTTTCTGTGATAGATCACTGAGTATGACAGACGCTAAATCCATCCAAGTTGCTGCAAAGTCCATATGTTTGTCCTTCTTTATGGCTGCATAATATTCCATTGTGTATATGTACCATATGTTTTTTAGTCAGTCCAGCTTCAATAGGCAGCATGGTTGGTTTCATGTTTTTGCTATTGTGAATAGAGCTGCAACAAACATGCATGTGCAGGTATCTTTTTTGTAGAATGATTTGAGTTCCTCTGGGTATATTCCCAATAGGGAGGTTGCTGGGTCATATGGAAGGTCCATTTCTAGTTCTTTCAGAAATTGCCATACTGTCTTCCAAAGAGGTTGCACTACTTTCCATTCCCATAAGTGGTGTAGAAGCATTCCTTTTTCTCCACATCCTCACCCAAATCTGTTGTTGTTTGTTTGTTAATGATGGCCATTCTCACTGGAGTTAGGTGGTATCTCAATGTGGTTTTGATTTGGATTTCTCTGATGATGAGTGAGGCTGAGCACTTTTTCATGTGTCTGTTTGCTGCTCGTATATCTTCTTTTGAGAAGTGTCTATTCATGTCTTTTGCCCACTTCTTAATGAGGCTGTTTGTTTTTTTTCCCTTCGGTGCATTTGAGTTCCTTGTATATCCTAGATGTTAGGCCTTTGTCAGATATTCAGTTGGCAAATATTTTTTCCCATTCTGTGGGCTGTCTCCTCACTCTTTTGATGGCTTCTTTTGCTTTGCAGAAGCTTGTCAGTTGGATGAGGTCTTACTTGTCTATCTTATCTCTTATGATATGGGTACTTGGAGCTTTGATCAAGAATTGGTCACCAGTTTCAATTTCCATAAGGGTATCTCCTGCATTTTCTAAGATTTTTGTAGTGTGAGGTTTTATGTTTAGGTCTTTGATCCATTTAGAGTTAATTTTTGTGTATGGTAATAGGTAGGGGTCCTGTTTCAATCTCCTGCATGTGATCAGCCAGTTTTCCCAGTACCATTTACTGAATAGGTTCTCCTCTCCCCAGTGGCAGTTGTTGGAGGCTTTGTCAAAGGTGAGTTGGTTGAGAACCAATGTGTTTTTGTGTGTGTGTGACTGTGTTACAATGACAAAGATGAGAAACTGAAAGATCTACCCCTCCAGGGTTTCAAAAAAGGACAAAGAATCTCTGAGATCATTCGCTGCATGGCTCTCAAACATTTTCCATGGAATCTTTCAGTTCTGTGTATTTGCTATAATTTGAAAGTGACGTAAAAACAAAATTCAAACTATCTGGAGAAGTCCAGGGTTAATATTTGCATCAGACATGCCTGGATCCAGATGCTGAAGCCACTTTATCAAGTCACCCCCTCCCTGCCTCCCTCACCTTTGTCTCTTGTTTCATCTTTTCTCTGTTTTGGAACCTCATTTGGAGTGACACTCTCTCCCATAAAGCAGCAAGGATGGCCAACAGACGCTTTAAGCTTTTATTATACCAGTTGAGCAATCCCAGAACAAAGAACATCCTTCTTCCTGATACTTTCAGTAATAAGTCTTAGAATTGAGTCTCATTGGCCAGAATGCATCATGTACCTATTTTTAAATCAATGGGGTGACTCCACTTGGCCATGTCTGTGACACATCCCCATCTCTAGAGCTAGGGGTTGAGGTCAGCCTTGTATGAACCAAATGGATTGGGCATGTGCACAGTGGCTCTCCAGAAAATAGGTAGATTCTCTTATCAAAAGAGATTCTGATATTACGCAGCCATAAAGAAGGACAAAATTATGAACTTTGCAGCAACTTGGATGAATTTAGAGTCTGTGATACTCAGTGATCTATCACAGAAACAAAGAACTGAGTACCACATGTTCTCACTCATAAGCGGACCCTGAACAATTATCATAATACTATAAGAAAGGGATTGGCAGTAGTGGGAAACTGCCAAGGGTGGGGGGAGCACACTTTATCAATAAGGATACCTGAGCTTAAACCAGATGATGTGGGGACCAAAGTGAGGCCCAAACTTTACCTGTACAATGACTATTTGTATACCTAACCCTGAATTGTGCCCCTTTTATAAACAAACAAACAAACAAACAAACAAACAAATAAATGCTTAGCTGGGTGTGGTGGCTCATGCCTGTAATGCCAGCATTTTGGGAGGTGGCGGAGGGAGGATTGTCTGAGTCTAGGGGTTCGAGACCAGCCTGGGCAACTTGGCAAGACCTCATCTCCACAATAAATTTAAAAAAAATTAGCCGGGCATCGTGGTGCATGCATGTAGCTCCAGCTACTTGGAAGATTGAAGTGGAGGATCACCTGAGCCCTGCAGATCAAGGCTGCAGTGGCTATGAGTGTGCCGTTGCACTCCAGCCTGGGTGACAGTGAGACTCCAACTGAAAAAACAAACACACAAAAATCATGCTTATTTACCAATTAAGGACATAGTTTTTACCACACCTCACATGTATTTTGTACTATGGTTTTGCTTCCAGGGGTTTTCACATAGTCCACATAAATAAATTTCTAGATTAAATTTAAAGCAAATATGGATTATGTGCAGAAATGCAGTCATAACAAAAGTTTTGACTTTTGACTTTGGAGAAAACCCCTGTATTTATTTATTTATTTTTGTCTTTTAATTTTTTTTATTTTAAAGATGTGGGGTACAATTCAGGGTTAGGTATACAAATGTGCATTATGCAGGTACCCTTGTTGATGAGGTGTGCCCTCGAGAAAACCCCTTTAAAATGATCAGCATTATGCATATCTTATAATAAAATATGAAATTCCCAAAACAAACAAACAAAACAAAAAATATTCTGGATAGATTAAAAATAGCAGACAGCCACCATGTCCATGATGCTGTCTCAGGATCAGCCATGACAGCAAGGGGGAGGAGAGAGGGGAATGGGTAGCTCTCCAATCCTCTTCCACCTGCTTCAACCAAAGCATCATTGTCGTTGTTTTTTAAAAAAATCTGTTTTATGTATTGGGATTCTGTATTAGGTGTAATTTGAAGAAAGTGATTTGTCATTTACTACTAAACCAGAATATTTAGAAACCACAAATTTAGTAAAACTCCTTCAGTTTGTAAACTGAATTGCAGGGACGTTACATAATCTTTCTTACAGTCACACAGTAGTTGGTAGAACAATTGTGATGCTGCTATGCCAGAGACGTTGAGCCAACCACCACATTTTGAAGTTCTAGTGTATATAAGGTCCTGTTCAAGCCACTGCATAGAAATGCGAACGATGACTATCTCACAGCACTCACATAAAGAATATTCACAGGAAGAAATGTCTTTTCTGAAAATCTTTACAGCAATATCTCTGGTCCCACATTCTCTTTCAGAACTTTGCCACTCTTCACCAAAGCATGGAGTCTATTTCCCCTCCCCCCTGAACCTAGGAAGGCTTATGAAATTCAGTCAATTGAAGGCAGCAGAACTGTGGAACCGAGGTTAGGGAATGGCAATACAGTTACCATCCAGTGCTTTCATATTCTCTCTTGCTCATTCCATCTCCCCCCTCCCCCTCTCTCCACCTCTCTCTCTCTCTCTCTCTCTCTCTCTCTCAAGATGTTGAACTTTGGATTCCAGCTACCTTGCTGTGAAAAAGCCCAAACGATCTCTCACAGAGAGGCCACATGGAGTGACCCGTGTGGAAAGGAACTAAGCCCCCAAGCTGATAGCCGGATCAGCAGGCAGACATATGATTGAGGAGTGAGTGAGTGAGTGAGCCTTCAGATGGATCCAGCCCTGGCTGGGAGTCCTTTATCTCAAGCCCCAGATACTGCAGAGCAAAGACAAGCTATCCCTTCTGTGTCCCATCCAAGTTTCTGACCCACAGAATCTGTGAGCATAATAAATGGTTGCTTGATGTGACAGAAACTGGAACAGAGAGATTCCGTCTCTGGGTCCTCATAGTGTAATGAACTGTGGAAGCCAGTGCTGTGAACTGTCCAGAATGTTTTTCTCCTACCCCTTCCTCATGTAATAATTCAGTCTCCTTGGTCTGGCTAATCATAATACTCTATTCCCTTGGATTCTGTGATTAGGACAGGGATAAGCACATGACCCAAACAGAGCTGATCAGAGCACTTTCTGGGTTGATAAATGAATGATGAAAGAGAAAGAGGTCTCATACTTCTGAGTTTATTTGGGCTGGGGCAGGGGGTATAAAATGAAAGATGGAAATAATGGAATTCTTGCTGCATTCGTCCTTCTTTTAGGCCCTGGTACCTGCAGCAATCCCTTTGAACATTTAGGCAATCCCCAGTAGTCTACTCAACCACTGAAACTAGTAATTTTCCTTTTTCATAAATTGTATTTCTGTTCCTTTCCTCCAAGAGCTCTGCCTAATTTAAAGTCTTTGTGGAGGATATGGCATTTGAACTGGCCTTGGCAGATAGTAGGGTATTGACATTTTGAAATAGGGAAGGGCTTTAAAGGAGGGGACAGTGTCCACAGAGGCAGAACAGCACAGCAGCTAAAAGTACTGACCTGTAGTTACCCAGTCTTGGGTCCAAATGGCAGCTCTACCCCTTACTCAGAGAGCTTGAACTTTATCTCATCAGACTGCAATTGTCTCACTGGTAAAATAAAGAAAATAGCACCAAAGACATGGGTTATTGTTAGGACTCAGTGACACCTGTTACCCACATTAGCCCAGTGTGTGATGTGCATTAAAATACATTCCTTCTATTTGGGATATCTCTGAGGTGTAACTTACATTCCAGAGTTCCCCTGCAGGATCAGACAGAAGGATTTTACCTGTGATCAAACTTTCACTTGAAGTTTTTATCTTCTCTGTCTTGTTTTCTTCAGTTCTTTACTGGTCTCTTGTGGGAGCCCCTCCTTAAGAAAACCCTTGAACATGAATCCTAGTCTCAGAGTCTGCTTCTGCAAAACAATTTTCTAGGACAAATCTGGGCAGAACAGCGTGGGGTATGGATGAGGAGCAGCATGTGGCAAGAGTGAGGCTGAGAAAAAGCTGGAACAATAAGTGGAGCTGGATTATGGGGGCCTGGAATGCCTGTGTTAGGTACAGTGAGGAAATGAGTGTTTATTAGCAGAAATGATCTGAGAAGTGAACACATGGGCCTCTCACATACAACTGTGATTTTGATAGCAGGAATTCCATTTCAGTATGGCATCAGCAATAGTACAGCTTTGCAAGTGTACATAGTATATTTGGAGGTAGTGGTGAGGTTGGATTCAAAAGCTCATGGACCCAGATGTCAGATGTTCTTCACTCTCTGCACCCACAAGCAGGGGGCTCTGCTTTGACTTTCTGCAGATTTGACCTGGATACACATGTCAGTTTCTCTTTTTATCACCATTAAAAATGGACTCATACACAAGCGTTGGTGAGCAAATGTAGACTTTATTAAGTGTTTTTGTAGTGGACAATATCAACACTTTATCAGATCTCAGCTCCACTTTTCCCATTTTGTGCCCCACCCTTGTCACTTCTTACCGGAATCTGCAACTTTTCTTCAGGACTGCCCTCAGGCTACTGGAACCACTTTTCTTCCCTAGTAGAGAGCCAGAAGTGCTTGGAAATTTATTCCCCTGCCCCACTCCATCCTTGACCAGTGATTGGCAGGTTGGAAGCCCAGCTCCCTTACCTCTATTTGGGATACTTCTGACATGCAACTGACATTCCAGAGTTCCCCTGCAGGATCAGGTTGAAGGATTTTACCTGTAATCAAACTTTTACTTGACATTTTCGTCTTCTCTGCCTTGTTTTCCTCAGTCCTTTACTGGTCTCCTGTGGGAGCCTGCCCTTAATAAAACCCTTGCACATGAATCCTAGTGCCAGAGACTGCTTCTGGAAAACAATTTTCTGGGGCAAATGGAAAGAGTTTACAATGTACATCCTACAGTAAATAACTTCAAAATCCCTCTAGGACATCTTAGCTTTCCTATTCTGCTAAGATATAAATTTTTCCACCTTTCCTTTTTTACATGCAAGGCCTCACTTTATTGATTCATATCTCTCTCCCTGTATCCTCCATTCCCAGGTTCAAATTCTCATCCCTTTGTTTTGCAGAACAATTCTACCTCAGCAATCATCCAGACATACTTATCAAATCACCAAGGTGTGGCACTAACAGAACTCTGAAATCAGCAGGACCATCTCTCCTAAGAAAGCTGTTGAGGTGTCGTGTTTATCATAAAACCATGGCTCTTGGGGTCTGGCCCCTCAATCCAATGAGTTACCAACAAATCACATATCATGCTCCCTCTGTGGGGAATTATTCTACTAGCTGGGCTAATAACAAGTTTGCTCTCCCATTTTGTGTATCTATATGTCTCCATCTATCTATCTCTATCTCTATTCGTCTAAGTAGGACAGTATAAATATTTCCTTACTAGTCTGAGACAAGTATTTCCCAAACATTTGATTTCTCCACACTTAAAAAAAGGGCGGGGGGTGGGAGACTGGAATGATTTGAAAATTGAAAAGCCTTTTTGGAGTTGGAGAAGAGCTTTATAAGCAGAAAAGTGTGGAGCAGGCAGAAGGGGCTGGCATGGAGCTTCCAAAAGTTCTTTTTTCTCCAGACACTACAGCTCAGATCCGTGTAGCTTCCCTCATCATCCAGGCCTATTTGTTTTCACTGCCCCAGAAGTTCTGCTCCAAGCAACTTGATCTACACCTACTGCAGCATGTTTTGAAGACTTTTCATGGGAAGCCGCCGGCTGCTGGTGCAAACTAATGAATATTTTCCATACAAAGTTTCCAATTGAGATTATGAAGTAATTTATTAGACTCCTGCTGCAGTGAGCACACACAGTTCTTGCTTGGAATGGACTAATTAAAAACTTCCCTACCATGTACAGTTTCAATTGCATTGAAAAAAATGGACAATATCAAAATGGTAATTTTTCATAGAAAGGAAATGATAATGATATCTTTTAAAAAATGAATGAACAAACAAATAAAAACAACTGGAAGCCTTAGTTGCTTAAAATAGACAAAACCAACATCTGTGGATTTTGGTATGAAACTCAGGCCACTAGTGTCCTTATGCAGAAAAGATCTAATTTCCCACCTCCAACTCCAATGTGGTACTTTCCTGAGTGCAATTGGTACAAAGGTAAGAGTCAATATTCCTAGTTGTAGAGAAGAACTGAGTTGAAAGGCAATTTCATTTTGGGGGTGATGATACTCACATAACCTGGATAGTCTTAGACGTTCTGGATTTAGTAGCCAAATATCCATCCTCTGAGCCACAGTCTTCTACCAAAATAGCCTCTTCAGGGTGCCCTGGGAATCTCATAGAAACACTTATACATTTCAAGATACACCCTGTTTGTTGCTTGTCTCCCTGGCCTGACATCTGACCTGTATCTATAGCAACTTTCTATCTGTGCCTAAACTCAGACTGTTATAAGTGACCTGAATACTGTTTTACCCCAATGGGGATGTTAAAGAACAAAATTTCACCAAACCTCCAACATGCCCATTCAGATTTGCCCACTGAGTGACACTGAGACCTCTAGAGCCTTATACAGCCTATTCTGGACTTGTTTGAAAATTGCACCTGTGATTCAATGATTCAAAGCCAAGAAAGTAACCAAGCTCAAGAGGGATTTTACAACCCACTTTTGAACCAATCAGAGATTTGGAAAACACTTCCCCTTCTCCATATCATCTAACTCTTTTACTTTCAGTTTGGGGAAGATTGCCAACTCTGCTTAAGGAATTTGATTCTCCTTTGCCTGGTACATAATAAGCTATTTTAGACTATTTTGCTGGCTTTGTGTTGATTCAGTGACAGTGGATACTGACTGCTTTTAATTCTTCAAATCTCAACTAAGATGGGGCTGTGACATTTACTGAAGAATGCGGCAACAGAGGGAATAAAACAAGAAGTCAGGGCTTCCTTAAACCTGGACACCACATTTGTCTATTCCCAGGTCCTTTGGCCATGCTCTTCCACAGGCATTCCCTCCTGGCTCTCACGCGTCTTACCACCAGCATGTGACCTTAGCACTGGGCCAGTTTGCTTCCCTATGATAGGAGTGCTCTGGCCAAATTCCTGCCTATCACACACCCAGAACCTCATCCACTAACACCCAGGGAAATACCCCATTTCCCTTCATATCGGTCTACCATCAGTTTCTTAATATTATGACAATCCTAGGGATGTCTCTGTATCATCAGTAGAGCTTCCCTTTATATCACATGCCGGGCTGTTGAACTCCTTGTCTCTAGAAGCTTTCTACTGCAATGGAGGATTATAGCCTCATTTTTGCATAAAAGATCATTAAAGTTTTCTAGACTGGAAGCTTTACTTGCTTAAGTAGACAAAACCAGCATCTGTGAGTTTGGTATGGAACTCGGAGCATTATTGTCTTTATGCAGGACAGATCTAATTTCCCACCTCTAATTCCAATGTGGTGCTTCCCTGAGTGCAATTGGTACAAAGGTAGGAATTAATATTTCTAGTTATAGAGAAGAACTGAGTGTAAAGGTGATTTCATTTTGGGGAGACAATGTGCCCTCAGAGACAAATCTAGACCTTTGCCCTCAAAGAACTAGAAAAGTTGTTGATTAAAAAAAAAAAAATCTTTCTCTCTCTCCTTCCTCATCCCTCCCCTACCAACCCCTTTGAAATCTCGTTGAGAGCATCTATTTATAGCTACAAAGACTCATTTGCTCTCACCATGTGCCAGGCAATACCCAGAATAGAGGAGGCAGAGAGAAATAAGACATAATCCTTGCCCTTCAGAAGCTCATGGCCTAAGAGGTAACAATAGTGGGATAGGAACAATAGAAAATTCATGTATAAGATGAAGAGACCTCAGGAGCAGGAGAGTTGGAAAAGGCTTCCAGGAAGAGTCTGCCCATGAGCAGCTTTTGAAGCAAAAATAAGAATTATTTGAATTATAAGAGTTTATTCGATGGATGAAGTGGGAGTGGAAACAAAAGCAAAGATATGACAACAAGAAACGCTGCTAGATGATTCCTAAAGATGGATAAACGGAAAACATAGATTCCATGCAGTAAGAGGGGAAGGGTCTGAGTCCTCTGAGGACTCTGGTTTTATTACACAGATGATGAGGAAAGTTTGAAGCATTTGGGGAGAGGGGTGGTGACATGATCGGGGGTGTGTTTTAGGAAGACCACACAGAGGTTGTTCAACTAGAGGTGAAGATACTAACCAGAGAAATAGTCCCATGTGAGAGGAGCCAGGGCCTCAGTGGTGGCTGTGGGAATGCAAGGGGGAAAAGGAGCTGTGAGGATTTTGAGAGGTTCAACCAGTAGGATGTGTTGTCTGATTTGGAAGGCCAAGGAGTTCAATGGGATAGCAGTGTTTCTGATGGGCAGATGGTGTTGCCACCTGCTAAGATTGGGAGCACAGGGAAGGAAGCAGGTATATTGGTAGGAAAGGGGCAGGGGGTAGCTAGTGATAAATTCTGGTTTGGGAATGCCATGAGTCTTCTTCTTGCCAGACTTCTGAAGATGACTGGTTAGTAGTTGGACATACAGGTCTGAAATTTAGCACTAATACCTGGAATGATGATGTTAACATCAGGTGCTAGTTATAATCATACAAGTGTATTTGATACTTCAGAGATAAGTGCAGAATGAGAAGAGAAGGAGAAGATGGTGGACTGTGGAATCCTGGGATAGGAGACCTTCATTTTTATAATTTTTATAGAGCCTCTTCCTCTACATTTATTTGGATTATTTGATGAATAATGTAAGCGAAAGTTAATCCATCTGCAAACTAGATGTTTTTCAGATAAGTAAAATCAACTTGAGATACCAAGCAAGCACATATCGGTGCATAATAAATATTATTGAATGCATGAAAATGAGTATTCATTTTGCTCTGTTTTACAGTAAGCACTCCAAGTCGGGCAACACCTCTGCTTTAATTTGCATAAATGTTAATAGTACAAATAAGCGTTGATGACCATGGTACTGCATCAGAAGGTTAAAAAGAGAAAAGCAGCATGTACTCTAACCATAGCAACAAGGTTAGGGGCAGTGTCACCCAGATAGTTATAGATCTCTTAAGAAGAATGTTTGCTCCCATGAATCCTTGCAACTAATCAGCAACAACATCCCTTTACTCTGAACATAGGAAAAAAAATGACTTTAGTGATATAAAGAGTGTTGATGTCAAGAAAGTATGCATTGATTTCTTTCTGAGAAAAATAATAAGGCACAGCTACTCTGGACCTATTGACGAAGACCAGATCCCACTTTTCCACATCTTTCTGGGCACTGATCCAAATGATCTCCACTGCCTCTGGTGTTCCACAGAAACACCCATTTTTATCATTTAACCTAAGCTGTGATCTAGAATTTACACCCAACCCCATATAAAATAGAACAACATTTCCATTCATAGGGACTTGATGGTCATGGACGTATGCAGTCAGCAGCCTGCTCTGCCCTAGTGGCTGTGAAGACCAGAGGGTTCCAGCAATCCTTCTGACAGCATTGCCAGGCAAGATCGGTGCTCTCCCACCTCTGTAATACCTGATCTGGCATCCCACACTCTCACAGCACTTTTTTTCTTTTTCTTTTTGAATTGGAGTCTCACTCCGTCACCAGGCTGGAGTGTAGTAGCATGCTCATGGCTGCCCCAGCGTCGACCTGCTGGGCTCCCAGGATCCTTCTGCCTCAGCCTTCCAAATAGCTGGAACTACAGGCACGTGCTACCATGCCTAACTAATTTTTGATTTATTGTAGAGACGAGGTCTTGCCAAGTTGCCTGGGCTGGTCTTGAGCCTCACCTCGGCCTCCCAAAGTGCTGGGATTACAGGCTGAGCCACTGAGCCTGGCCAGCCCTTCAATTTAAAACACTTCATTGCTAGAGGCTGGTAATGTCAAATGTCATTTCTGTCTTAGAGCTCCGCTGCCGGACAGAGACGACCCTTTACAAAAAGAGCTGTCTCAGCCAGTACTCTAGTGACACAGGGAGGTCCCCGCTATTTTGTTAAATTTACCATTGTTCCCCCAAGCAGTGCTAGCACACCATGTAATGTCCATCTCATTTTAACCTTTGGATGTCTGTGGGCCTCTGACAGTCAGAACCCATGGAGTTTAAGGTGTAGGCTTGACTTCTGGTTGGACAAACTTTAGAGCTTATCTTGCACAGCCCCTTGGGCCAGCAGTTTTTAACCAAGTGGCTACCTGTTTTGAAGATAGTATTGCATTATCAATAAAGTATGAAAGTTTGTTAAAGATTTCCTTTATCTCTGTCAATTAAAGCACATACAAAAATTTTTTTATCATAATATTTCTCACGCTCATGTGATAAGCTTTTTTATTGAGCCAGACACTCTGTTGTCTGTGGCATGATCACAACGATCATGGCTCATGGCAGCCTCAACCCCCTGGGCTCAGACGATCCTTCCACCTTAGCGTCCTGGGTAGCTGGGACTACAGGTGCACCACCACACCTGGCTAATTTTTTGATTTGTTTGTAGAGACAAGATTTTGCTATGTTGCCCAGGCTGGTCTTAAACTCTTGGGCTCAAGCAATCCACCCATCTCGGTCTCCCAAAATACTGGGATTATAGGAGTGAGTTACTGCACCCGGTCCTCATAGACTTTTTGAGTGGGGCAAGAAGAGGTTTATCCTACAGTTATTCCAATAGAAACTGAGCATAATTTATGATCTGTTCTCTATGTGATCTCCACTAGCAATGTGTGGAACACTTAAACTTCATTCATTTTATGTCACTTCAGAATGTGTAAAAGCTTCAAACTCACTTCACCCTCTCAGTGTGTGCTTGGATGCCTCCAGCAGTCAGGAACTACCTTCCCACGTGGCTCATTCTGTTATTGGATGTCTTTCATTGTCCAAGTCTTTCCAGGTCCTATTGGAACTCGTTCTGCCCATTTAGGCTATAAAGAGTAATTCCGAGTCTACTCCTGGGTGGTAATAGTGTTCAGTATCTTAGAAATCCAATTTCTTATCTCATTTTGAGTATTTCCCACTAACTTTGCCTGCCCCGTGAAATATTCTTCATGAGATGAGCTGGTTCTAAATTCCCACCTACACTGTGTGCTCCATCAGGGTGCAGATCAGTTTGGCAAAATCTCTCTTAGTGAGTATTGTCCAGAGTTGAACTCTATCTCTGATTGGACAAACAGTTCTGAATTTCTCACAGTTCTGAATTTCTTATCTTACTCAAGTAAGGGAAGACAAATACTATTATCTCTAAGCAACAGCTTGAATTCCAGCTATACAAAATGCATTAATTCTGTGGTTTCTCTTCTGAACAAGAGAGCATTAATGAGAAGCTCCCACCTCCAACCCCTCACACCCACCCTCCTGGCCCATCTCCTTCCTCCAACCCTCATTTACCCCTTCTCCTCCAGGGCAGAACTCTTGGCCCAAGGGGCTGGACCAGATGATCTCTAAGATGTGTCCAACCCAAAATTCAGTCTATCTCTAAAGCCAAAGGTTAGAGCTCATATTTAAACTCTGAGAAGAATGAAATTCCTGATAATAAGGTTCACTTGTGGTATCATACTGTTTTTCCCAAATGGGGAGGTGCTGCCCCCTAAAGTGGCCTTTTGAAAGTATGTGCCAGCATTTTCAGTTGTCACAATTGTGGGAGGTAGGTATTACTGGTGTTAGAGCCATGGATATGAGACATCTGTTGTGCCAGGGCAGTCCTGCACAAGAAAGAATTATCCCATTTCAAATTCCAACAATGCCCCCTGACAAGCACTAGTGGGTGGGAACATAGGACTAATCAGAAGAGACCAGATTTGAGTCCTGTGCTTGCTCTTACTAGCCTTGTTTTTCGCTTTTGTAAAATGGGTGGAAACACAAAGCTATTGTGAGAACTAAGTCTCAAGCATTTTATCAGGCTGTTTACTCAGCCCATGCAGTTGGGTGGGCCTGACCCTACACACCAGCTCTGTAGGTAGGGGAGGGGAGGTATCACCTAGTGTTACCGGTTTGCCAATTCTGCTCCCATGGCTTAGTGGTTGGCTCATGGGAAGGTACATGATGATTACACGAACCAAGGATAATCAGGCCTTAGATTTTCATAAAAACCTGTGAAAGAAGAGAAGCTCTATTTTTAGGCCAAATTAGGCCTTAGAAGTTGTGAGTCTGAATCTGGAAGTAGCCACCATGATGGAGCCTGGGGGTGATGCCAGCCCAGCCAAGGCAAAGCTAGATTAGAGAAGTGACTGACATACATTATTCAAGCCCTTGGATGAAGCTCAACTTGAGGTTTAAAGATACCCCTGGGCATTTTAGTTATGTGAGAAACACGTTTCCTTTATTAGGGAAACCAGGTTGAGTCTCTTACAACAGAAACAACCTGACTTACCTGGCATTTACCTCCTTCTGTCTTGAATTTTGGTTACTTGCCTCTTCTCCACTTGACTCCAAGCTCCTGGAAGATAGTCATGTTTTAATTCTCCTAGCTTTCTTCACACTAGTTGTTGTATAGTATAAATAAACACCCCCAAAATATTTGATGCAGGAGTAAAGTGAAATAAAATGGTATATTGACTCTGTTATCTTACAAATATATTTATCGAAATTTTCATGAACATGTCCTCCTAAAAACCTTGTCTGGTGAGACTTTTTTTTTTTTTTCAGGGGAAAGCGTGAATGCAGTCCCCCACTACCACAAATTATACAGTCGAGTTTCCTGCATTTGGGGAAATCGCAGGGGTCAGCACAACCGGAGTGCAATGGGTGAGCCTCGTCCTGGGAAAACCACCTTTGTGATCATGTATCTCCCCTGCCAGTTAAGTATGGAAACACTTTCTAAGAAATAAGATGAGTTTGTAAGTAAAGGCATCGCTCACCCAGTTTCTTTTTTTCTTTCTTTTTTCTTACAATATCAAGGGAGATAACATTTATTTATTATTATTTTTTCTTTTTTTATTATTTATTATTGAGATGTGAGGTATAATTCAGGGTTAGGTATATAAAAATTGATCTTTCAGGTACCCTTATTGATGAGGTATGCCCCTCCCTCCCCCAGCAGTTTCCCTCAACTGCCAGTCCCACCCCCCTCCCCTCACCCAGTTTCTTTTTCACATTTGTCCCCACTCCAGCTTTGTACTGAAGCAACTTGTCTTTGCTATTGTTCCCTAATAGTCTCCCTCATTAGACTGAGTTTCTGCAGTGAAAAGACCTTTGCAGTTTCAGCTCTGTGTCCTCGGTGCATTGCAGTAGGTGCTTGGTTGTTTGCATGAGCTCCTCCCTGCTTCTTAGCCCCCTCAAAAGCATCCCTTTATTGCCATGGGCTTTTGAAACTGGCAGAATTGCCAGAAGAATGTAACCCTATCATCCAAGGGGCTTCCTTGGGAACTTACAGCCTTATTATGTCCTTAATTTTTATTTCATTCAGAAGACAATCATAGAGCATGTACTATGTGCCAGGCATTATCTCCAGGAAATCATGCTCTTGTGGCACTCACAGACAAGTAAATAGACAATTACAGATCATCTGGTCAGCACTAGGTTGGAAGAAGTGTGGGATGTTCCAGGAAGTAAACAGGAAGTACCCAGACTTGAGGGAATCTGGGAAATCTTTCTGGAAGTCGTGGCATCGAAGCTGAGGCCTAATGGTGAATAGGAATTAACCATGCACTGATCAGGGAATGAGCCTCCCAGGCAAGGGAACGGCAAGTGCCAGAGAGTCAGTGGGCCAGGGAGCAGCATGTGTGGGGAACAGGCATGGTGTAGACTGACTGCAGTGTGCTTGTAGATATGGAGCTTCTTCAAGAGCTTTGCTTTGGTTTTCTCTGGGTCAGGGACTCCTTTCCACAGACCAACCAGGCTGTGCCCTTCTTTGTCTTATTCAGTGTTTTCCTGCCTCTCCCTATTAACTACGAAGATGTTGGGATACTAGGTGTGCCCAGCTCAGCTTGGCCAACGGCCTGGCTGGAGTCCTTCTTTTCATCCTTCTCAGAGTTCAGTAATTAAATTCTCTGGAGGTATTCCAAGCCTCGGGCAGAGTATAGACTGGCCTACCTAGCTTAGAATCAGGTCCTTGGTGACTGTACCATCCCAGAACCAACTCTGAAAGGCTGTGAGTTCAACTGTATCTCAGGTCAATTTGTCCAGCGTGAGAAAGTGAAAATAATGTATCAATTTACTTCCATCTCCCTGTAGTCAAGGTTCCTTCACAGGACATGATTCTTGGTGTCTTTATGAAAAAGATACCTAGGGCTTAGGAGAAGTAAGGTCTGGTGGAGGGAGGACTAGGGACCAGAAGTGACATGGGGTCAGGGTTGAGGGTGGGCTTGCCTTTGGCTCATTTACTCAGCAACAGATTCTTATCTCCATACTGGAAAGCTTTGAAAATCTTATGAGAGTATCAGTTAGGTGAATAGGGACATGGCAACCCATAGACATATATAATTTATGTTCATCCAGTGATGGACATTAATACTGAGCTTTGTAGCCAAATGCAATCACCACTCTTTGCTCTTTGATGACCAGCCATTCACTCTTTCTTCCATTTGGGGCTGCCAGTCTGGAGTTCTATTTGAGCCTATGGCCATGCTTTTAAATCTTTCTGCCAGAATCTTCCTTGTGGCAGAGGACTTGGCGAGAACCCTAAGGCCTGGGGGCCAAGCTAGAAGTAACTTGCCATCCATATGAGTTTCTTAGAGTTTTATCTTTTATCTTTATATTTGGCCCAAATTTGTGTTTCTCCATAATACATTCATGTTTACTTTAATAAAAATAGTGTTTTAAATTATTTATCACTGAATAAAATTGTTGTTTCAGAGGATGTGCTATGTTTAACCATGAGACTTATTGTGACTCTGGGCATGCTACCTTGTACATAATTCCCACTTTGAGAAACAGAGGCTTTTAGATTATGCAGATCTGTGTTACTAGATATGCAACCTTAAGCAGGTCGCTTCACTTTTCCCAACCTCAGTTGTTGTTGTTGTTGTTTTAATCTGCAATATGAGAACAATAAAACCTACATGTCAGAGTTAGTGTGAGGATTAAGTAAAATAAAATGTGTGAAGTGGCTGGTCCATAGTAGGCACTCAAGAAATGTTAATAATACTCTTGTTATTAGGCAGATCTCTGTCAGTTTTGCATTTCCAGAATCTGAATCAGCTGACTGAGAAGGGTGACCCCATGGGACATTTGCTACCAGAGGGGTTTTGAGGAAAAACAGTTTAGGTCACTACTAGATGACACAGCTGATGACATTAACATTTGAAATTAAATGGTATGGATTGCCCGAGTCCGCGGGTTCAAGACCCGCCTGGGCAGCGAGACCTCATCTCTACAATAAATTAAAAAATCAGCCGGGTGTGGTAGCGCATGCCTGTAATTCCAGCTACTTGGAAGGCTGAGGCGGAAGGATCGCCGGAGCCCAGCAGGTCGAGGCTGTGGTGGCCGGGAGCGGCCATTGCACTCCAGTCTGGGCGACAGAGTGAGAATCCAACTCAAAAAAAAAAAAAAAGAAAAGAAATAGTATAGAGTGAAGAGATATGATGTGGTTTTAGGGCTTATCATAGTCAGTTTTCTCATTTCTAGGTCTTTCTGAAGTGTGAAAATTGGCAATTGGGTGATGTTCACAGTGTCCCATCTACTTCCTGGACCTTCCTGTCATGCAGCGGCTGCAGGTGAGTCACTGGCTGAGAGAGATAAAGCAGCGTTTTGTGTCGAGTTGCCTGACAGCTGTCCCCTGCTCAGCGTTCATCTTGCAGTCCTGCGGCTGAAAAAGATTTAGGCCATGGTCATTGCCTAGAACAATGAGTATATCTCTGGTTATATAGTAGCAATCTTTGGAAATTTGCTTCTAAAATTCAAAATGGGCTGGGTGCAGTGGCTCACACCTATAATCCCAGAACTTTGAGAGGCCGAGATGAGAGAATTGCCTGAGCCCATGGATTTGAGAACAGCCTGGGCAACTTGGCAAGACCTCATCTCTACAATAAATCAAGAAAAATTAGCTGGATGTGGTGGTGCACACCTGTAGTTCCAGCTAATTGGAAAGCTGAAGTGGAAGGATCACCTGAGCCCAGCAGGTCGAGGCTGCAGTGACTGCGAACATGCCACTGCACTCCAGCCTGGGCAACAGAGTGAGATTCTGACTCAGAAAAATAAAAAAAATCCAAAATGATCAGTGGGAGTCCCAGATCACAGTTAAATAGGAAATATTACATATGATTCCAAGCATTCATATAAAAAGATTAACTTTAATTTTGAATATCCAACCACTTTCTAGAATAAAAGCCTTCTAATCAAATGACAGCTATTTCTGTGACTTACCAGGCCCAGAGTCCAGTGGGAGCTGGGGAGTGGGTAAACACGTTAAGTGCAGGAGAAAGTGATAAAAATCCAGTGTGGGGGTGTATACAGGGACACAGGCAAGGAACCCATGTCATCTGGAGGCTTTAGGTAAGCTTAAAGGTAGAAGAGTTAACTAAGCTCAAGATTCAGATTCAGAAGACTGTGGTGGGGATCAGGCATGAGTATTTAAAAAAATAAAGAAGAAAATATCTTAAGAGATTCTGGGTCAAATGTCCTGGCAGATTTGTGAACCTCTACTTAGGAGAATTTTCCTCTAGGTTGTGAGCCTCTCAGGGGCAGAGTCTTCCACCATCTCTACCCAACACTATCTTTGCGGTCATCGGGACCCTGACCCCAAGTCCAGGGCTCCTTCTTTTCCAGGGTACCTGTTGCACTGGTACAAGAAACCAGACACTGCAGGGTTCAGAAGAAGTCAATGTCATGTGTTCTAAAAGGTGCAAACTCAGTGACTAAACATCTGTAGTGTGACTGCCTCATTGCCATGCTCCCATCTTTCTGAAGGAATGCCATGTCTCTTTTGCTTTCCAAATGTGAATCTGAATCTCTTTTCAGATATATATTTCCTCCTTGTTTACCATTATCTCCCTAGTTTTCAAAATATACATTTTTCAAACACAATGTTTAAGTTTGTGAATACAAGGGCCTTGATTCTGTGCATACCAAAACAATTTCTGGAAAGGAGAAAGGGGGTGGATTTGGGGTAATGCTCAATACAAAAGAAGAACCCACAAAACTGGTGTGTTCAGAACTCAACTGAGGTGAAGCAACCACCCAGCTTCAGGCTGGTATGTCTCCTCTCATCTCTTCCAGCCCGCAGTTTGAGTCAATGAAAAAGCCATATTTCAGAAATTTCTGAATCTGTGGTCTTTCAACCACAATTTCTCTGCTTCTAAGTAGGAACCCAAAGCATTTGATGAGTGTATGAATGAGGGAATGAATGAGTAGAATATAACTCAATGGCTACATGCTTTAGTCTGTGTTAGAGAAAGTATTAAACACCCTTCTGGATAGAAGAACCTGCTTTGGGAAGCTGATGTAAATATCAGACAACAGCAGAGGCAAATTTTTTTTCCTTGGTCCCTAGAAGAAGGGTGCTGTAGGTGGAGAGAGAGAAAGATGCTGGGCATTCCAGGGAGCACATAAGTAGGTTTGCTCCTCTGAGGTATAACGGTGTGCTCTATGCCAGCTAACCTCAGGGAGACAAGTGGCCAGAGGGCCCGACAGAAGAGGAGGAGCCAATAATTGTTCTTGACAAGGACCTACCCTGGAGTAGTTAGGAGAGGTCCTGGCAGGCTGGAGAACTGGGCACCCAAGTCCCTTGGGACAGTAACCCAGAAAGGCACCCTCCTCCTTCAGGACCCAGAGTGTTGTTGAACCAGCCTAGCAGGACCCTGGTTTCTGTATGCCATCTATAGCATATGTGTGTCCACACGTGCTGTATAGACTAAACTGTGTGTGTGTGTGTGTGTGTGTGTGTGTGTGTGTGTGTGTGTGTGTGATGTGTGTCCATTTAAAATCCTGTGCTGTGGTTTGGAAAAAAGAGGAGGATGGAAAAGCTGGGTTTCACTGCAGAAGGCTGGCTGATCATCCTGGTACATACCCGCAGGGGAGACTGAGAGTAATTAATTAGATGAATAAGAGTGATGATTTTATTTACACCCTGAGTGGACTGAATGGTTCCTACCAGCTGAAAATAAAAAGGGAATCTGATCCTCTTGTTCATTCCCTCCTTTTTGGGAAGTTTATTTAGGAAGATGGATGATAAAGAGGCAGTTACTTGGCGAGACCGAGACTAGAACAAGGGGACTTATCTTTATGAGCCCTTAAGGGTTAGTGTCACCAAACTGTTCATCTTTGTGTTGGAGTTTGCCTGTCTCACTGGACACGTGTGCAGATGCACAAGGTAGGGCATCTCTCCGCTGAACAAGGTGGGAGCCATTGCTTTCTCCTCTCTCAGTGACTCCCTCTCTTAGTGACACTCAGACCTTTCATTTCTATCAACACCTGTTCAGACTGGGCTCAATTCAATTACTTGGGCATCTGAGTTTCCTGGTTGCAGTCTCTGAGGTTATTGGAGTTTGGCTGATCCTAGACACTGTTTTGGGTCATTTTTCACCAATGATCTTACCTTTTTCCAAATCTGAATTTTGAGGATACTTGCAGGTAACACTCTGTGTCACTCCATCCTGTCTAGCAAGCACCTCTTCTGTGCCACTCAGAGTTTCTCAGCCCCATCTGTCTGGAATCTTTGGCTGTTTGTTCTGCTGTAGCTACTACCTGGTACCAGTTTTATGTCAGCTACAGCTGATCTCTGGTGGGCACAACCCAGCAACGCCTCATACTTAGCTAAGTGGTATGACAACTTGGGGTTTTCTTGTTCAATCTGAGGCATGTGATCCCCAAAACCTGCTTGGTGACCACATAAATACACCCAGGAAATGTGGAACATTAATGTCCTGTGAAGGAACCTTGACTAAGGGGAGATGGAAGTAAATTGATAAATTATTTTCACTTCCTCACCCTGGACAAATTGACTTGAGATGCAGTTGAACTCACAGCCTTTCAGAGTTGGTTCTGCAAGGCAGAATGGTCAGTTGCAATTGGGCCAGCTCAGTAATTCCTCCTAGGGTTTTTTCCCCCTCCTTCCCCTTTCCTGTCCCTCCTGCTTCCCTGAAACAAATCCTATAATTTAGTACCAGCTCATTAGCTTTTTCTTCAGGGTCTCTTTCCTAAGGAATGCAGGCTAAAACAACCAGTGTTAAGAATACTTGCCATATCTATGTAAAAATGTGCATGTGTTACCTATTGCTGTGTAACAAATTATCCCCAAATTTAGCAACTCCAAACAACACATATTTATTATTTCAGTGGGTCAAGAATTAAGGAGCAGGTTAGCTGGGAGGTTCTGGCTCAAGGAGTCTCCTGTCATTGTAGTCAGGCTGTCAGCAGGGCTGACATCATCTGAAGGCTTGGATGGGGCTGGGTGATCTGCTTCAGAGATGTTCACTCACATGGTTATTGGCAGGAGCCTCAATTCCTCATCATGTGAGTTCTTCATAGGCTGCTGAGTGTTCTCACAGTCTGGTAGCTATGAGTCATTTAATCTGGAGTGAACAATTCAGGAGAGAGTGAGAGGGAGTTGTAGTGCCATTTATTATCTTGCCTCTGAAGTTGCACACCATCACAGTACCTTTTTTTAAAAAAGAGTTCCCACTTTGGGAACTTTCCTGTCCTCTCAATAAATCCTGCTTTAAATAAATAAATAAATAATTGGACTCAGATCCAAGATGGCCACCATGAAGCAGCAGACTATGCCTCTCTTGCCAAGCATGGGAGAGAGCAGGAATCCAGCTGCTGATAGATGGAGACACCCTGAACACTTTTCAATGGGTAAAGCACCCTGAACCCAGCAAAGATCTCTTTGAATACATAGAGACAGAAAGCTATGGCAGATATGGGAATCTGGGCTTCCCATCCCCTGCCATGCACCAGGCTCACATAGGAACCAAAGCTCTGCCTTGTAAGTGAGAGTAAGTGAGTGATCCTAATGTGCTTTGGACTGGTTCACCCTCTCCGAATCATGCGTGAGTCATCATTCACATGTGGAAAGAGTGCCCTGGTCAGGACACAGTGGTGGGCAACAGGAGCCCAAGTGGAATGGGGAACCAAATGTGCATTTGGTCACCTGCTGTCAGCAAGGCTTCAACTAGTGGAGCCTAGCAACCAGCTCCCAGGCAGAGAAAGCCTGCCTGAAGAAAAAACCCAGCTGGTGCCCACAGCCAACAACTGGTGGCCATCTTCCCAACCAGATCAGAAAGAATCACCTCCAAGCCCTGCATGCCTACAGGGCAGATTTCCCCCTCCCCTTGTGGTGAGGGACTTGCTCATTTTCAAGAGCAGTGTGTGAACTTGAATAGGGAGGGAGCAACAAGAAGGACACCCAGAGATTGGTTTGGTGGAAAGGCTTCTGGACTGCAAGCCAGAAAGCAGATGGGGGACCCATCCCCTCACCCACTCTCCACAGAGCTCTAGCAGCAGTGGGGAAACCTGTCACAGGGTGGAGCAAGGAGCAAAAATGAATGCCCCTTGCTCTCTCACTGAGTGATCTTTATTTGACCACAGAAAGAGTCCTGGATCAGAGGGTCATTGATTAACTTCAGAGTAACCAATCCAAAGTGGAATTATAGATAGGAAGAGAGGCCTGTCACAAATGAAGCAAAATCAATGAAAAAATATAGGCAACCCTCAGAGTCCTAAAGAGACAGCACCCAAAAATGCAGCTATCAGAGTGCAAACAATGGAAACCTCTTAGATGACAGTCACATAAATCAGAGAGTAGATAGCTAAAATGAACAGAGAGAACCAAGAGAAACTAGAATAGAAACTCACCAAAGTTGTATAGGAAGTAAAAGCGGAAATGGTCAATTTTAGAAAAGCCCATTCTGAAGTAAGGGAAATGAAGAACCATATTCTAGAAATTAAGAACATAGTAACAAGCATAGGGAGCAGGATCAACCAGGCAGAGAAAAGAATCTCAGAGCTTATAGGCCAAAATATGGAATTAACCCAGTCTGTCAAAAACATAGAAAAAAAACTAAAAAAAGAAAGAGCAAAGTCTCCAAGAGTTTTGGGACTATGTAAAGAAGCCAAATATATACCTGACTGGTATCCCTGCAACAAAAAGGGAAACTGAGAACACCATGGAACAAACATTCAATGAAGTAATCCAAGAAAACTTCCAACATCTAGTTAGAGGGGTGACCATTCAACTACAAAAGCTTCAGAGAATTTCTGCAACATATCACATGAGCAGGCCATCCCCAAGACACATAGTAATCTGCCTCTGCAAAGTAAGCATGAAAGAAAAAATCTTAAAGACAGCAAGAAAGGTCAGACTACTCACCAGGGAAGACCCATCAAAATCACTCCAGACTTATCAGCAGAAACACTACATGCTAGAAGGAACGGGAGTCCAATTTTTTTTTTTTTTTGGAGTTGGAATCTCACTCTGTCACCCAGACTGGAGTGCAGTGGCCACTCCCGGCCACCGCAGCCTCGCCTGCTGGGCTCGGGCGATCCTTCCGCCTCAGCCTTCCGAGTAGCCGGAATTACAGGCATGCGCTACCACGCCCGGCTGATTTTTTGATTTATTGTAGAGATGAGGTCTCGCTGCCCAGGTGGGTCTCGAACCCGCAGGCTCAGGCAATCCACTCACCTCAGCCTCCCAAAGGTGCGGGATTACAGGCTGAGCCACCGAGCCCGGCTTGGGAGTCCAATTTTTAATGTTCTTATAAGCAATTCCAGCCAAAAATTTTCGACCTTGTCAAGCTAAGCTTCATCAGCAATGGAGAATTAAAATCCTTTTCAGATATCCAGTCCCTAAGATAATATGTCACCTCCAGACCAGCTCTTCAGGAGACACTTAAGAAGGTATTGGGGGAAAAACAAACAAACAAACAAACAAAAAACAGGTCATACCCATCACAAAAGTATAGACAAGCACCAAGTCAAAAGAATACAGAGCACGTAACAAAAATGAAAATACACACATATATAAATACAAAAGGAAAATAAGCAACCCACTAAGAGCTCTATGACAGGGATAAACTCTCACTATTCACATTCAATTGAATGTGAATGGACTAAATGTTCCACTTATACATGGAGTGGCAAACTGGATGAAAAACATGATCCAGCAGTCTTTTTCCTCCAGGCAACTCATCTCACTGCAAAGGACACCCACAGGCTCAAAGTAGGGGAATGGAAAATGGTATTTCAGACAAATGGAAAACAGAAGAGTGCGGGTGTAGCTATTCTGATATCAGACAAAGCAGACTTCAAACCATCAAAAGTTAAAAAGAACAAGGAAGGATACTACAAACTGACAAAGGGCTCAATCCACCAGCAAGAAATATCTATCCTAACCATAAATGCACTCAACAAAGAAACATCAGGTTTTATAAAATAACTACTAAGTAAACCAAGAGAGAACACTGACTCTCACACAGTCATAGTTGGAGACCTACATACCCCATTAACAGCCTTAGATAGATCATCAAAGCAAAAAACCAACAAGGAGATCTGAAACTTTAACTGGATGCTCAACCAAATGGATTTAATAGACATCTATAGAACACTTCACCTAACATCTACTCATCAGTGCTTGAAACATACTCGAAATCAATCACATTCTCAGACATAAATCAAGCATGAAAAAATTTCAAAAGATCAAAATAATACCATGTATCTTCTCAGATCAGAGTGGAATAAAAATAAAGTTTGCCACCAACACACCAACATGATCCCCCTAAAACACAAAGACATGGACACTAAATAACATGTTGCTGAACGACTTCTGGGTCAACATGGAAATCAATACAGAAATAAAAAGATTCCTGAAAACAAAGACACATCTTATCAGAACCTCTGGGATGCTGTGAAAGCAGTGTTAAGAGGAAAATTCACAACATTGCATTCACACATCAGGAAACCAGAAAGATAACAAATAAACACCCTAACATCATACATAAAGGAGCTGGAAAGACAAGATCATCAAAATCCTAACCTCAGCAGTGGAATCCAGATCACCAAAAAAATCACAATTTCAGGATATAGAAGATAAAAATATCATAGAAGGGATCAACAAGACAAAAAGCTGGTTCTTTGGAAGGATAAATATGATTGATGGACCCCTGACTAGATTGACTTAAAAAGAGAGAGAGAGAATGTCCAAAGAAACACAATTAGAAATGCAAAAGGTGAAGTCACAACTGATCCTGAAGAAATTCAAAAGATTATCAGAGGACTATGAACACCTGTATGCAAATAAAATAGAAAATCTAAATAAAATGGAGGACTTTCTGATATCACACAACCTCCCAAGGTTGAAACAAGAAGAAACGGAAACTCTAAACAGACCAAGAATCCAGAAAATCAACTCAGTCATAGGAAATCTCCCTGCCAAAAAAAGTTCCAGTCCAGATGGCTTCCCAGCTGAATTCTACAAGACATACAAGGAGGAGCTGATACCAATCTTATTAAAAATATTCCAGGTATTGAGAATGATGGAATTCTACCCAAATCATTTTATGAAGCTAACATCATACTGATACCCAAACCTGACAAAGATCCAAAAAGGAAAGAGAATTATAGGCCAATCTCCTTGGTAAACATAGACATAAAAATTCTTAACAAAATTCTAGCAGATCGGATCCAACAACACATCTCAAGGATCATCTACCATAACCAGGTGGACTTCATTCCTGGGATGCAGGGCTGGTTCAACATTTGCAAGATGATAAATGTAATTCAGCACATTAGCAGATATAAAACCAAGAACCACATGATTGTATCATTAGATGCAGAAAAAGTATTTGACAAAATCCAGCATCCTTTCTTGATATGAGCCTTTGCACACCTAGATAAAGAAGAAACATTAAATCAATTAAATGGATTTAATAGATATCTACAGAACACTTCACTCAACATCTACAGAGTATACAGTCTACTCTTCAGTGCATGGAACATGCTCCAAGATCAATCACATTCTCAGACATAAATCAAGTATTAACAGATTTCGAAAGATCAAAATAATACAGTAAAGAGCCAGTTTGACTAAAAAAAAGAAAGAAAGAAAAGAAAAAGTCCAAATAAACACAATTAGAAATGCAAAGGCAAAGCAACAACTGACTTCAAAACAGTAAGAGCCATCTATGATAAACCCACCGCCAACTTTTTCAATGGGCAGAAGCAGGAAGCATACCCCCTAGGAATGGGAACAAGACAAGGATGCCTACTTTCACCCCTCCTGTTCAACATAGTATTGAATGACCTAGCCAGAGCAATCAGGCAAGAGAAGGATATCGAAGAATTCAAATAGGAAAAGGGGAAGTTAAGCTATCCTTCTTTGTAGGTGATATGATTCTATACCTTGAAACCCCTAAGGAGTCTGTCAAAGTCTCCTAGCACTGATAATTGACTTTGGTAAGGTCTTGGTTACAAAATCAACGTTGCATTTCTATACACCAGCAATAAGCAGGCAGAGAGCCAAATAAAAAGCACATCCCATTCACAATAGCCACACACAAAAAATGAAATACCTTGACATCCACCTGTCCAGAGAAGTGAAAGACCTTTACAATGAGAACTGCTAACCATTGCTCAAAAAAATCAAGGATGACACAAATGGAAAAACTCTCCTTGCTTGTGGATTGGAAGAATCAACATTGTCAAGATGTCCATCCTACCCAAGAGAATCTACAGATTTAATGCAATACCCATCAAATTACCAACGTCATTTTTCTCAGACTTGGAAATGACAACACAGATGGAAATCATATGAAAACAAAAAAGAGCACGAATAGCCAAAACAATCCTCAGCAAAAGGAACAAAGCAGGAGGTATCACACTTACAGACTTTAAACTTTACTACAAGGCTACCGTAACCGAAACAGTCTGGTATTGGTACATGAATAGGCAAATAGACCAATGGAACAGGACAGAGATTCTGGAAGCAAAAACACAGACTCTCAACCAACTCATCTTCAACCAAGGCACCAATAATAAGCACTGGGGAAGAGACATTATATTTAGTAAACGGTGCTGGGAAATCAGGCTGACCACATGCAGAAGAATGAAACAGGAACCCTACCTATCACCAAACATAAAAATCAACTCAAAATGAATCAAAGACCTAAACATAAAACCTCAAACTGTAAGAATCCTAGAAGAAAATATAGGAAACAACCTTATGCACATTGGAGTAGGCAACGAATTTTTGACCAAGTCCCCCAAAACAAATGCCATAAGAGCTAAGATAGACAAGTGGGACCTCATTAAACTGAAAAATTTTGCACAGCAAAAGAAACCATCAAGAGAGTAAAAAGGCAACCCACAGAATGGGAAAAAATATTTGTAAGCTATGTATCTGACAAAGACCTAATTTCCAGGATCTATAAGGAACTCAAATGAAGTGAAAGGAAAAAAACAACCTAATTAGAAAGTAGACAAAGGACATGAACAGACACTTCTCAAAACCAGATATATAAGCAACCAAAAGACAGATGAAAAATTGCTCAGCCTCGCTAATCATCAGAGAAATGCAAATCAAAACTACAATGAGATACCACCTAACTCCATTAAGGATGGCTGTCATTAATAAGTCAAAACAACAGTAAATGCTGGTGCAGGTGCAGAGAGAAGGGAATGCTTCTACACTGTTAGTGGGAGTGCAAGCTTTATGGAAAACAGTGTGGCAATATCTAAAAGAACTAAACATTGACCTTCTATATAATCAGGCAATCCCTCTCCTGGGAATATCCACAGAGGAACATACATCCTTCTACAAAAAAGACATCTGCACATACATGTTTATTGTTGCACTATACACAATAGCAAAAACATGGAACCAATCCTACTACCCACTGAAAGTGGACTGGATAAAGAAAATGTGGTACATATACATGATAGAGCATCATGCAGTCATAAAGAAGAACGAAATTGTGGACTTCGCAGTAAATTGAATGGAGTTGGAGACCACAATACTAAGTGAACTCTCACAGAAACAAAATACCGCATGTTCTTACTCATAAGTGGACCCTGAACGTTATTCACATTAGTACAATGGAGGGAATGGCAGTTGCTGGGCTCTGCTAGGGGAGAGAGGGAGGGAGGAGGGTGGAGGGCATGTAACAACAGAAAGAGTACCTGGTCCACTCCTGAGGGAGTGAGGGCCAATTAGAAGCCCAAACTTTACTTGCATGCAGCCTACTTATGTAGTTAATCCTCACTTGTAGCTCACATCTCTATAATAAAATAAAATAAATGAAAAAGCGAAAACTAATTAATTAGAAGCAAGACACTAGATCCTACCCATGCTCAAAGGGAGGGGAATTAGACTCCACCCCTTGAAGAGAGAAATTTCAAAAATTTTGGAAAATATTTTACATCTTTTTTAAGCTATCACAGAGTGTAAAAGGAGTTGCAACCTTATTCAATAAAACAATTTTCTGACATGCCAAGTACAAAGCCATGGAATTTCATAAAGGCAATAATCTAGATGATTTTTTTGCAGAAGCAGGTGACATGAAAGTTATGGCTTTGCAAGGTTCTTATTATTATGGGTGTAGAGTAGAGAGTAGAGGTTTTTGTGCTTTCGAGATCAGGGAACATTTGATGGAGAGGTTGCATTTGAGCCAGCTGCCTGGCTGATTGTGCTGCAGAATCCAGGCTGTACAAATGCAATATGATGGCAGTAAAAGGATACATGAATTTTAATTCCCGGGAATCATGAGTGGCTCCATGGAGAAGATGTTATTTGAGCTGAACTTGAAAAATGAGCAGAATTTTGATAGAGCAGATCTTCTCTGGAGAGGAATACATCTCTGACTGAGGGAAGGGCATAGACAAAAATCTCTAGTTGTAAGATACTAATTATTATAATCATCATTATTTTCTACTGCATTGGGAGAGTATTCAGTTGACATCTTTGTGTTTCATTTCCTTGTGCTACACAGTGTGGCTAACTATGGCATTTGTTGCATTGGTCCTCCCTGCACACCTGCCCCATTCTTCAGATAGTCCCAGCCCACTGCCTTTGGAGTAAGACACCTCTTCCATGCAACACTTCTCCAGTGAGCCTGCCCCTCTGGACACTGATTGGGTGGGCGCTTGACGCAAGCCAGGCCAATCGGGTACTCCCCTGAGATTTTGCTTAAAGATGCTGAAAGCAAGAAGCTGTCTTTTTCTCCTGGAGCTCAGCTGAAATTCTGCAAACCTCTAGCTGCCTGCCTGTGGCTGCACCTTTTGCAAAAATAAACCCAATTTGCATGGGAAGAAAATGAGAGCAATATATTAACAGAACTAGATGAGCGAGAGAGCTGCTGGCTTCATCTGAGTTCCTGGAACCCACTTTATCCTTGAACTTCCTAGTTATACAAGCCAGTAAATTTCCTTTATTTACTTGAGCCACATAAAGAGTTCTGACTGATACCCATAACTCTGTATGGTGAGACTATGTTAACTTTTTTTTTTTTTGAGTTGGAGTCTCACTCTGTCGCCCAGACTGGAGTGCAGTGGCCGCTCCCAGCCACCGCAGCCTCGACCTGCTGGGCTCCGGCGATCCTTCCACCTCAGCCTTCCAAGTAGCCGGAATTACAGGCATGCGCTACCACACCCAGCTGATTTTTTGATTTATTGTAGAGATGAGGTCTCACTGCCCAGGTGGGTCTCGAACCCACGGGCTCAGGCAATCCACTCACCTCAGCCTCCCAAAGGGGTGGGATTACAGGCTGAGCCACTGAGCCCGGCTACATGTTAACTCTTAATGTTGAACAAACATTTATGACCAATAGTTATAAAGTAACTTTGTTGTTGTCTCTCACTGTCCCTTTAATCCAGACCACGGGACAAATTTTCCCCTGATGCTAACTGCTCAAGCAGTTTAGTGACTTTTCTGGTTACTTTTGGGCAATAAAAAGAACCTCAGTCTGGTCATTAAATGTCTAGTTCTATGAACTTGATTTAAAGTTGGGGTTCCTGCTCTCCTCCAGCTCTGGCATGCTGTAAGCAAAAAAGGCTGTGGTCATTTTCTTATTTCTTTTTGCATTGAATTCTTCTCCTCTACCTCCATCCTGATAGCTGTGCTTGGCTTGGAATCCAGGAAGGGAGGGAGAGGTGGCAGGAGCTCCCTCTGAGAGACACTGCTTTGCTCTGGCACCCTTTTGGCCTGCCAGGTGTTTCAGACTGACCACAGTTGTAGAAGCTTTCTCCTTGGAGGTGCCCTGGCCCTGTCGCTGGTGCTTACTCACCTGCATCCCCTTGAAAACCATCTCTGTCCTAGATGGCTCTTCTTCAGTCCCTAGGAATCTAGCCATACTTTCAGCTTCTCTGTGTTTGCCCTTTAGGTGCTCTTTTTGGGAACAAGTCTAAGACAACCCAATGTTGACTTCCACCTGGGGGAAACCCACATCTGGTCTGTGAAAAAAACATCATTTTTGCCCTTCAAGCTGGGTGGAGAGCGGGGAGGCTTTCGTCTTTCCTTTATTCTGCTGTTCAAGCAGTTAGCCATCTACCTTCAGATGGGAGTCACACACGGGACCACTGTATTGATCAGACAGCTGGGGCATATTAGTCTCCTAAGAACCAATCTTTTGTAAACTGAGATGAGGAGAAAGGCACCACTTCTGATCTCATCCCTTTAATGTGAATGTGCTGGGGAGAATCTAACCACACATCAACAGCACTCTCTAAAAATTATCTCCCACTTTCCTTGAAGCCCCCATTACCAGAAGTTAGAAAGTGGGATCCTAACCCCTCTTTTTGGGAAATAAGACTCATACTACAGCCATTTCCAAAGAAATCCTCCTTGGAAATCCTGGAGGATAAGGATTCCACCCTTTCATAGTGAAAGAGGGGTTGGAGAACTGGGTAACCAGCTCTCAGGCACCTATTTGGAAAATGCTGTCTTTGACACCTCATTTGGAATGTAGTTCCCATTGTCTTTGGACCCCTGTTGAAACTTCCACTTAACGTTCTGTTCCATAAACCTGCCATGTTTGGTCAGGATGAGGATTCAGGTAGATAAATAATAAAGCACCGTATAAATGCAAAATAAACAGATGTCATGGGAGATGACATTTAAAAAGTACAGTTAAGCCGAATATATGAGATGTGATTGTCAGGTTGAGGGGTAAATGCGATATGGGCTTGTTTGAGACAGAGATTTAGGCAGCCTCAAGTAAGACAGGCTGGAGACAGGAAGGCTTGAGGCAGGGGCATTTTGCTTGTCCAGATGAGTGAAGGGAAGGCCTCCACACGAGCAGGGACAGCTCTCTGAGGCTAGGACCTGCTTCATCTAAGTCTAGAGTCAGGGTGTCATGTTATGCCAGCTCTAACTTTGGGCAGATGAAACGGAAATTGTAAAATAAACCTGTGGTTTTTAAAGTGCTGTGAGCCATCCTGGGATTTCATGCAGGAACTTTTGGAACCCCCACAGAAGGGAAGCCAGGTGGGCAAGAGTCTGCCCTGCTTCCGCAGAGCAGTACCCTGCTATTTACTTTCTGAAATGGGGATTTCATGTCTGATTTCACAGGGAAATAAGAAGGATTCTGCTGCTAGAAAGCATCTTAAAGCTACTGAACCACATCACTCAAATAGGACTACCAGATGCTATTTATTCAATGCCTCTCATAAGAGAGGGTGCTCTCTGGCTTTAACTGTAATATTCACAACAACCCAGCAAGACAGGTAATAGTGTTCTGATTTCACTGCGATTCAGAGAGATTAAGTGACTTGTCCAAGGTCACACAATCAACATTTAAACTATGTGAGTGAATGCATTGACTCCTGAGACTTATGAAGTATTGACTAGACCTCAAGGTAGGCAGATAACGTGGTGTGTGTTCTGTGGAAGTGGAGATGGTCTGGCCGTCTTGAGAGGAAACCACCAAAGCAGGGCCATGTGGTGCCCTTTGAGGAATGAGGCTCTACAGGAAGACAAAGGGGCTTCTACACAGCTTCTCCTCTCTCGATAGTGTTGGGCTACCCCAGGCACCAAGTGTTTTCTATCTGAGGAAATGTTGTTAGTAATGGAATGAGTGTGTTTAGTCTATTTAAATAGGGGATTTCCATGCCAGTCATTATGTGCCAGCCCCCAACCTACAAATCTGGGAGTAATTCCTTATTTCAGAAATAAACAGCTGGTCCCTACTTATGTCTCCACCTTGGCTTTCATGAAAACTCCTTTTTTCACTGAAAGTCGGTCAGCCTCAAAGCCGTTGTTCAAGGATGAAAGTATAACATGGTGTCCCCCACATGGGAGCAGGAGTCTCAGTCTAGTGGCTAAGGCCCACCAAAGAGAAGTCTTCTAATTTCTCAGGGTGTCTCTTCAAGCAGAAGTCCTCGGGTGGCCAAGGTCGAAGGAGTCAGTGCTGCCTTGGCTGGAGCCTAGGGGGTAGATAAAAGGACCAGGTGTTTCCGGCAGCCTACTGCCAAGTGTGCAGAAACAGACTCCCTGTCGAGTCTCTCTTGTTCCAGTGGCTGAAGGGTCCCATCAGGCTGTGCACACTGATGGGTTTCTTTAGAGACAACTAGGTCCTTGGGGATGTGGAAGCTGGAGAGAAACTGGAAAAGCTGATGGAGTTTTCCAGGTTTCACGGAGTGCAGTTTGAATTTATTCTTCCCTCTCAGTGCAAGCCCAGCTGCCTTAACAGTTTCTTTGTGTTTAGTTTAGTTTAGTTTTTTTCTCTCTCTTTTCCCCCCAGATGCCTTGACAACAGGGCATTTTGACTTCATTATTAAGAATGTGGACCCAAACATAAGTGTGCTAAAGAGAGAAAAGTGAATACAGACGGGAAGCTGAGAAAGAATAACTTAACGCCTACAACAAGGAAGCCAACAAAATGTGCTAACTTAAACAGAAAGAGTGCGGTCAGCAGTTTCCATCACTGAAATACATCAGGCTGTCAGGGAGGCATGCAGGCCTCCCACCGGTAAAGCCCCTGGGACCCCGCTCAGTCTCTGACTCTTTCCCGTGCACCCCATTTTCCTTTCCAACAGCCCCAGGAAGTTTTTAAAGAGCCACCCCCTTTAAAGTGCTACTCTTTCTCCAAGCTTCTGCTCTTTTTGTTATTGAAGATGGAGTTCATTATCTCTGCTTCCTCCACAGAAAGCCCCCTCATCACCCTGGCCTGGACACCACTTAAATTGGACAATAAGGTATTGCTGCACAATTTTCCACTGGCTTAATTATAGAGCCCACACTGCTTGTTTATTTGAGATAGTCTCTCCCTCCTTAGTTATACGGTGGAACTCCATGATGTTTCTGAGGCAGGACTTCTATAGCTGTTCTAGCTGCATTGGGCCAGCTTAGCTCACGAAGCGCTTACACCTCACAGGCACAGCTAGTGAGGGAGGTATGTGTGTGTGAATGGGGGGGATTGCTTCTTGGAGGTCAGTTTAGGGTTATTGATCCAGCAAGCAGAACTGAGAGAATCCCCAGAGCAAATAATACTTGAATTGGTGTGGGGCAACATCCTGGTTCCAGGTCGTTCACCCATTTCGGGCAAGACCCTAGGCAAAGAAGGAGGTAGGCATGTTAAGCTGGACGACCAACGTGGTGAAAGAAGCCAGGCCAGATTAGGAAGTAAAAGACTGAGAGGCAGAGCTTTGTTCTTTGTCAGATACTCACTGAGCATCTATCACATGTCTGGCTCTCTGTGGGTTCTTTCTATACGGGCTCTCATTGAAACCCAAACTGGAAAGACTACTTATAGATAAGGAGGCTGAGGTTCTGAGAGACTAAACTGCTTGCTCAGGATTATAGAGCAAAGTAAGAAGTAGGACTGGGATTTGAACCTAGAACATCTGACCCAAATTCAGGGCTCTATCTAGCAGGCTATATTGCCTTTTGCCCAACTGCAGTGGGCCCCACATAGCACAAATAGTGTATGCCTACTTCCTCAGTTACCTACCCTCTGTCTTGCTTGTTTCTTTTCTTTTTTTCTACCATTTCTAGCAAGTTATCTATCTAAGGTATCTGTTTCTTCAGTAAGAAAGTGGCAATATCAAAGACTAAGCAGAATTCTCTATGTCCTCTTGGACTGCGGGGCATTGGTCATTCAGTTTATTGGGCGCTCTTGAACATGAGTCCTAGCCATTTTCACTGTCTAATAAGTTAGAAAGTATGAATTTGCAGATCCTTTGCTCTTTGTTTTTCTATAAATCAAGTTATTTTCTATTTCAAACTCCATTTTGCTTCCTGGCAGAAAATTTAATCTTGGTTACTTTTAGTTAAAGATATTTATTTCAGGCTTCTACTTGAGTTATTTCAAGACTTTGTCCTCCCCAACCCCATCCCTGATTCCAAAGTTGGAATCTAATCTCTAGAGGTCTTCATGGCGTCACTGGCAAGAGGATCAGACCTCTGGTTGTTGGCAACTTTCCATTCTGCTTTTCACTGAGATGGACAAAATTCCTTGTGCTCAGACATTGCCACACTGGCATCTCCTGAAGTACCAAGTTCTTAGCTGGTCTCTAGCCATGCAGCCATGCAGTTCTCTCCACTTCAGCTGTGTTGTTCTTGCATCAGGATGTTAGTATTTTTTTTTTTTTTTGAGTTGGAGTCTCACTCTGTCGCCCAGACTGGAGTGCAGTGGCTGCTCCTGGCTACTGCAGCCTTGACCCGCTGGGCTCCGGCTATCCTTCTGCCTCAGCCTTCCGAATTACAGGCATGCGCTGCCACACCCGGCTGATTTTTTGATTTATTGTAGAGATGAGGTCTCGCTGCCCAGGCGGGTCTCGAACCCGCGGGCTCACGCAATCCACTCACCTCAGCCTCCCAAAGTGCTGGGATTACAGGCTGAGCCACCGAGCCCGGCTACTATTTTTTTAGTCTGGCTTTCTCCTTTTCCCACACTCCTCTGGGGCACAGAGAGGGTTTACCACTATCCATACCTTTCTAATCAGTGGGGGAATTTTAGGTCTTTCTGGCTTCAACACCATCACAATCATCTCTGCCCAGTGGCTGCCCTGCTGTGGTGGGGAAGGATGTTCTGTGACATTGATGTCACCCAAGTCCACTTGAGATGCAGAGCACTTGGGAGGCAGAGCACAGGGCACTTCTCTTTTCAGTACATACTCTTGTTTGGGGATTCTACTATTTCTTCAGTTAAAGTGAATCTTAAGGGTGTGGGATCATGTGAGAGCTCAAGGAACCTCTCAGATGCCATCACTAGCCCCTTCTTTTTTGCTTCCTTTTTTCCCACCTCAGTTCAGAGAAACTTTTAAAAATCCTTTCTCAGGCTTCAGGGAGAAAAAGCTGGTTCTGCTGGCCTTCTCAAGGCATCATGGACAATGTCAACCTTCCCTCTTTACAATGGTTTCCCAGTACATGAGAGGGGAAAAGGTGATAGGTGAGAATGAGATGTGTTTGTAGGATTACTAAAGGACAGTGATTATAATTCAAAAAAAGTATCCTGTTCCAGTAAAATATTTAAGCTTAATGAGGCCATAATGGCAAGTACTTTTATAGCACGTATCATGTAGTAGGTACTAGGTGTGGCCAGAATAACAATTGATTTATTTCTTGTGCATCCCACTTATTACTCAGATATTATTATTATTGTTATCCCTCTTTACCAACTCAGAAACCGAAGCAAAAAGAGGTTAAGTGATTTTTCTGTGGTGGCACAGGTGGTTTGGAGCTGGGAGTCAAATTCAGGCATTTGTCTCCAGTGTTTATGCTCTCAATTGCTCCATGGCTTTGCTACTTACATGCATAAATAATAGGTTATTCTTCCTTTAGGCTGGGCTGGGGCCATTTCCACTTTTACAGTACCCTGGGGATTGGGACAGGAAGAGGTGACATAATTGCCATTGAAACCTTATGCTTGGTAATTTCCCACCCGTTCTCCCTTCTTCATGAACAGGTGGGCACCAAGTCCTCTGTGGAGCCTTTTGTCCACCCACATTGGACATATAATCACTTGTCCCATAAAGAAGGAAGGGAGGGAAGGAGGGAGGGAGGGAGGGAGGAAGGAGAGGAGAGGGGAGGGGAGGAGAAGGGGAGGAAGAAAGAGAAAGAAGGGAAGGAAGGAAGGAAGTCCTGGAATGGAACTGAGACGGGGTGTGTGTACATGCGTGTGTATGTGCACATGTGTTTGATGGGGAGTTCCATGCAGACAGAACTGTGAATGTAAAGGCTTTATTCTTGGGATCAATGGGAAGCATCTATTTCATGGGATTGAATTCTACATAATACACCGAACACATGGTAGTTCAATAGTGCAAACTGAAGTTGGCAGTTTTAATTTTTTATAAATAAATATTATAAACTAAAGCACTTCATCAAAATCTTTTCTCTGCTTCTACTAGAATTTGCAGGAGGCGAGTGTACACAGTGATTGTTATGTGACACTTATACACATTCCTCTTTCATTTTCTCTTCAGGCACATGACAAAATTCTTCATAATATATAAAATAGGGAAAGTGTTGGTGACATTTTGCAATATGGTATGACAACTGGTAAGTTTGAGAAGTGATGATGTAATGAGATTAGGTGAAACTGCTGAAATTTTTATTTTTCCCTGTGGATTTTTGCCAACATTTTGTTTTCTGTGATTCTGCAGAAATAACATGAAACAAAATTGAACTTTTGCATCAGTTGGATAAATTGAAACTTTTGTTTATCTCGTTGTTATGACATGCAAAATATTTTCTTATGGCTTAGTGTTAGAAGGGAGTCAGAAGTTGACACTTTGTTGGGATTCTTGAAAAAGTCCTTGAATTGCAGAAAAATGCAAATGGTAAGTAAATGGTCATTAGGGAATCATGTAGAGGGAGTTTCCAGAAAGCAAAGGATCTAGGGAAACCAAAGTAGTTCTTAATAACAGGAATCCACTTGGTAATAAAAATTGTCAGTTATAAAACTGCAAGAATGGCCGGGTGCGGTGGCTCATGCTTATAACCCCAGCACTTTGGGAGGCTGAGGTGAGAGGATTGCCTAAACCTGCGGGTTTGAGACCAGCCTGGGCAACTTGGCGAGATCTCATCTCTACAGCAAAAAAAAAAAAAAAAAAAATTAGCTGGACATGATGGCGCGTGCCTGTATAGTTCCAGCTACTTGGAAGGCTGAGGCAGCAGGATCACCTGAGCCCAGCAGGTCATGGCTGTGGTGGCCAAGAGAGTGCCACTGCCCTCCAGCCTGGGTGACACAGTGAGACTCCAACTCAAAAAGAAAAAACAAAGAAAACTGCAAGAATAACACTGCCTCATCTTCCAAGATGTGGACTGATCTGAGCACTGAGAACGTTTAAGTGTGAGAAATAATTTAACTTCAGCGTTAACCTTTTAGTATAAGCTCCAGTTCCACATGTCCTTTTCAGGCTGTCAGTACCACCAAAGCCCTTAAAATCTTCTTTGTTTTATTGGCACTAATTCTCCCCTCCTCCCAGACATCTATTCCTAACTCAAACCTCTGGACAAACCAGACCAGTTTTTCGTCTTTTTTGGAGAGGAGCAGTTTGAACTATTCTACCCCCTTCATCGCATTCCCAGCCTGTCTTCTAAATCTGGGATCTCTTTGATAATAACCCTAGGGCTTAGTTGGAAAGGAAAGGTCACTAAAGACAGCTAAAATCTAGCCTATCATTCCTGGCACAACCAGTCCTGCAACCATGGGCATGGAGATAGGAGAAGACCCCAGTTCCCCTAAAGACTTTTGTCTGAAAAACACTTGCTTAAATAAGGAACAACACTCTCTGCTGAGCTGAGAGATAAGTTCGCTGGGCAGTCCACAGGAAGAATCCTCAGCAAATGGAAGAGAAACAGCTTTGGAAGGCTGAGTAATTTGGAGGGGGGTAGGTAGGATGCTGAGTGGGAATCTTGTGTTTTTCTGATTACAAAAAATTGTTTCAGTCACATTTGAAATCAAGACTAGTCAGTACTTAGACAGAGACAGGAGGTCTTAAACTGAAATATGTGAAACCCTAGAAATGGTACAAAAAGGATGTGTGTGTGTTGTGTTTAAGCATTTTCCAGTAAACGGAATCCATATTTTCCACTGAATTCTCAAAGGAGTCTTCGACACCTCTTCCACTCCTGCATCCACCAAAGTTAGGAACCAGTGACTTAAAGGGATTATAACCTTTTGAGCTGAAAGGAATCTTGGATGGTATGAAGTTCATTTTTGCTCCCTTTAAAATTTTTCTGGTATAAAATCGATTCTAATTAGCACGAGACATTTCATAAATATTGAAGTCCTTTAGGCCTTTTCTCTTCTGAAACACCTGCCAGTTGGGACTTGGAAGATGCCTCATGATGACACAAAGTAGGGCTGTGAGTGATGGGATAATTGTCCACCCATGTGTGCTGGAAGGACTGCTGAGGAAGTGGCAGGTGAGGGGGTGTCCTTTGGTTTGTCTTCATGTCTCCCTTGGAGCACAAAGGTAGGACTGTGGGTCAGAATCTCAAGTCCCTCTGTTTCAGAGAGAAATAATGAAATTCATTCTTACTAGAGGAACCTGGCAAGGTCCCACAAATGATTTCCCTGTGATCATATTCATGGCCCAACCATCCTCTGAATATTTGTGTGTTTATTTATTGTACTTCTCTGTTTAAAGCTGATCAGTGATGCATAATTCAAGTTGATTATGGCTTGCAAAACCCCAGTAGCTCAACACAAGTATTGAAAAAAGAAATCAGCCGGGCTCGGTGGCTCAGCCTGTAATCCTGCGCCTTTCGGAGGCTGAGGTGAGTGGATTGCCTGAGCCCGCGGGTTCGAGACCCGCCTGGGCAGCGAGACCTCATCTCTACAATAAATCAAAAAATCAGCTGGGCGTGGTAGCGCACACCTGTAGTTCCAGCTACTTGGAAGGCTGAGGCGGAAGGATCGCCAGAGCCCAGCAGGTCGAGGCTGGCCACTGCACTCCAGTCTGGGCAACAGAGTGAGACTCCAACTCAAAAAAAAAGAAAAAGAAAAAAGAAAAAAGAAATCAGCTTGACACTTGGCATCTTCCACTGTGGCTGGATTCACTCCTCCCAGGCCTGATGTTTTCATTCAGTGAATGGAAGTTACATAAGGAAGAGCAGGGTGAGAAAACCACAGAATTCCAAGTTCCATATAAGATTTATCTGGAGTAAGAAAGGAAGCAGAAGAGTAGTCAGTTGATTCTTTCAATAGGTAAGTCAGAATTGAGACTTTCTTACTAAGAAGTAGAGTAGAAAGTATTTGACAACAATTGGCTGTAAGAGTGGAGGTCTGGCTGGGCGCAATGGTTCAAGCCTGTAATCCCAGCACCTGCAATCTCACTTGGGAGGCCGAGGTGAGAAGATTGCCTGTGCCCAGGAGTTTGAGACCAGCCTGGGCAACTTGGTGAGATCTCGTTTCTACAACATATAAAAAAATTAGCCAGGTAGCACATGCCTGTAATTCCGGCTACTTAGAAGGCTGAGGCAGAAGGATCACCTGAGTCCAGCAGGTTGATGCTGGGGTGGCCATGAGCATGCCACTGCACTCCAGCCTGGGCGACAGAGTGAGACTCTGAACCCCCCCCCCAAAAAAGAGTGGAGGCCAGAGGAGAAATTGAAGATGATTTCTAGGTGTCTGATCTGGTGATTGGGGCATACAGAAAGAAGAACTTTGGGGAGAAATAAATGAGACCCATTTTGGATATATTGCATTTGGGCCCAAGTGGAGACTTTGGTGTACAATTCACTATGAGAATCTGAAGCTCAAAGTGGGTTGGGCTGGAAACACATTTTGGGAGTCATCAGCAAACCCACAGCTTATACATCTGGAAGTTAGAGAAGAGAATTTCAAAAAGGAGAGAAGACAATGATGCTAAATATCTCAAAGAAGTCAAGGAAGAAAGAACCAACTGTTCACTGGCTTAAACAATGAGGAAGTTATTGATGACTCTAGGAAAAGCAGTTTTTGTGGACTTGAAGGGGCAGAAGTCAAGTCATGTCTGATAAAGGATTGGATGCACAGCAAAGAAGTGGCAAAGCTGAATGGTGACCTCTCCATGGATAAGAAAAGGGAAAATATGGAGTGATAACTGGAGGAGGCAGATGGGAAGAGTTTTGCTTGTTCTTTTTAAAGGCAGAAGCGATTTGAACATGATTAAGTGATGATAAGAAGAAACCAGAAGGAGGGAGAAGTTGAAGAGACAGGAGAACAAATCGATCACTGATGGAACAAATTCCAGGCAGTAGATGGGAAAGAGCAAATTCAAGGTCACACTGGCCTTGACACATCTGTCCTCCAAGACACCAGAGAAGGAAAGATATGGATGCAGATAAGTGTGTGAATGGGAGAGGGAGTGGGGAACTGAGGAAGCTCATGCCTCGTCATCTCAGTTTTATCAAAGAAACTTGGGGTTCTTGGTGTGGGCCATGGAGCATGAGAAAAGTGGCAAAAATTTGGACTTATTATTGAAGAGAGGGGAAAAAAGAAACTGACTAGGGACACAGATAAGAATGACTCGAAGCACTGGGGGCCCAGATGAGCTGGAAATCCTAAGTGTATAGTTGCACTATCCACCTAACTATGTGTGTTTCTCTAATGCTTGGCTACCACTGTATAACTCTGGAGAGGATGGGTATATTGGAGCTAATCTGGGGACTTATAAAGCAAGGATAATATGACAAAGGGATGAGGAAACTGGGTTTTCTAGATAAAGAATGGTAGAAATGGTGAACAATAGAACCTGGGCAGGAAAGGAAAGAAAATGAAGCAGGAAAGTTACAAAACAAAAAGACTTAGGTAAAACAGAGTACACAAATTGCTATAGATCTTAAGACAATCAAAGAATAGATAGGATCAGCATAGGGATGAAAAGTTCTGGAAGGACAGGATAGTGTGGTCAGAGAATGCTTTGCCTAAAATGTGTTTTCAAAAATACTTTACCTCTATTTCCATGCTGTACTGTAAGCTTCAAAAATGTGTTACAAGTGAAAATATACATGTTTGTTAAATTACTTGTTATTTTGTATTATCTATGCCTTTGGCTGTCTTCCATATGATAATTCATTCTCTTTTCATTGAAATAGGAAAATGTAGAACGGGTCTTAGGAGTACTATATCTCTAATGCTTTTACTACTTTATATGTATGATGACATTATTATTATTACTTTAAATATAAACTCGGGAAAAAAGCCACTGTTTTCTGTGTCAGCTGTTTCAGCAGCTGCTATAAGCATAAGCAAGGCTTCAACACATCTGCTTTCTCTGGCTTTGTCCTTTCCCCTAAATTTAAGTTGATTATAGGAAAAATGTAACCTATAAAGCTCAAGAGGACAGGTCACATCAATAGAGACCACATGACAAGTGACTAATGGTAACAAAATGGACCCATGGGATGACGGGGGGTGTCAGGGAGGCCATGCATACCATTGTGACCTAGATTGGGAGCTGAGCCTGAAACCCAGTTAGATACATAGAGGTTAGATGTGCATTGTTCGCGAATGAAGTACAGGTCACTTCCATTCCATCTAAGGCTGCTTCAGCTGTACTTTTGGAAGAGATGTTAAGAACAAAGTGTGTGCATAGTTTGAATATAGTTCAGTAGAAAAATACTATAGTTACTATGCCTCATTTTGCTAAAATAAATGTTTAGCAAGTGTGCAGACTAGATCAAAATGCAAATAGAATTACAGGTAATGAATTAGAGTTGCATGTGCTGAGAAAATTATCCCAAGAGATTTTCTTAGGCAGTAGGACTAGGCTGCTTTACCAGAATTATATTTAATTGTGTTATAATTGGACAGAATAAAAATGTAATTGACACTTGTGAAATGACTACCAGGGTTTGGAAAAAAATAGCAAAAACAGAAAAAAACAAGAGCAAGGATATATGATTGGATTAGCTATCATTGGCTAGCTCAAGCCAACAAGGAAAAAGATTCTTGAACTTTTGCCACACATATTCCTACAAGATTAAGAGTATGGACAGTGCCTGGTCCACAGAAAGTTCTTAGTTAGATGGCAGGTCTGTTCTCGCCTCCTTCCCTTCAGTGGAGATCTTGTTGCTGGTTGCCACATCTCATGACTTTAACATCATCTAGTTCCCATGGTCTTAGTCAATGCTCATTAAACCACCTGCTAACGATAATTTGCCTTCCTATGTAGACTTTTCTTTAAAAAAAAAAAAAAAAAGAGCAACTCCCTGGCATACTGGCACAAATGTTCCAGTTTGCTTAGCAATTTTGCCCTTCCTTGCAATTAATGAAATAACATGGTAGCTTATTTACCAGTCTCTTGTGAAATGGCTAATTAAGGCAAGTTGCTGCCCCTGATTCTTATGGATTTTGGAAGGAAAATGTCAATATCCCACTTTTAAAGAAGACGAACTGGCCTGAATTCTACAAAAGCCTTGCCACTCAGAGAAGCCCTACATGAGCTACTGCCAACCCCTTTCCTTAGATATATCTTTTTTCTGTTTCAACAAATGCCGTGTATGTCTTCTCAAATCATACATTTTTACCCCTTATTCTGGTTTCAATGACAAGAGTTCCACTAAATTGCCTGTAATTCAAATATTCTCAACCAGATGAGAGGCCTTGTTGTGAGCAAACTTCATGCTCACCCAAATTGGTTGTGAAAATGTGCATTCCAGACTTCCCATAGAGATTCTGCCTCAGTAGATCCAGGTAGGACCTGGAATCTACATTTCCTGAAACATGTAGTCGACAATCTATACTTTGGAAAACTGCTTTAAATTGAGGTGCTAGTTCATTTGTGATTGTGGGCTCTAGCAAGAGAATTTTCTATTTTTGAGGGTCATGGGTTTCTCTCCCACCCCATAGGAAGGGAAGTTGGGGAAATGAAGCCAGTGTGGAATAACAAAGGAGAGAAAGAAATGATGACAGCCCTAGAAAGACTGTCATCTGGAAGACTTTCTATGGGAATTCAAGCTGTTTGCCTAAGGAACTGATTCTGGCCTTAGGGTGAGATGATTTGGTCTGCCTGACAAATTGGACCTGTTAACCACACTCCCATGCATAGAAACAGATTTCAGGTTTAAAGGGATGTTTAAAAGGAAAAGGCTTCTTTGGCAAAGGTCAGAGACTCTCTCAAGGGGCCTCAAATCATGGTGGCAGCATGTTGTATGGTAAATGTGAATATAGCATAGGGCTTCTTTCGCTTGTCCTAGAAGCCAACAATATTGGAATTTCTCATCCATATATAGGGTTGGAAATCATGATTAACTAGAACTTGGCAGTCTTACCCAGAGAGTCATAAATGGCTAGACCTCTGTGCTAATTCACAGAGTCTCGTTGGGCCCCTTCCTGTTTTATTGATGCAGAAACTAAGGTACAGGAAAGATGTGTTCATTCACCAATGTCAAACTCTTAGAACAAGAGCTGGGACAAGAAACAGGTCTCCCGACATCAGTACAGATCACCTCGCTGCCTGCTCCCAAGCCATAACCATGAGATTCTCCAGATCCCCAACTGCCTTCTGAATCAGCACAGAGCCAGTTAGATACGTTGGTTAGATAACTGTTTTAAGCATATTTTATCACACAGGTAACAGACACCTCAGCCGCTTTGCAGTTTCATTTTGTCCATTTAACTCTACATAATTCCCCACTGCCTTGAGCAACTCATCTTTTTGTGTGTGGTTGTTCTTATCAGTGATCCAAGGTAGCATTCCTCCTAAACTAAGTACAATCACCACCTAGTGATTCAGGGATAGCAGTAAAATTTCCTGCAAATGTTTTGTAGGTAGACCATATGGGACTGGAGAAGTTTCATGACCTGCAAAGAACTTTCTGGATCGACATTTCCAATACCTTCAGGTTACAAGTGAGGAGAATTGGACTCCAAAGAGCGAAGTGACTTGCTGAAGGCTTCAGAATAGGCCAGTGGATCCAGGGGTCCTTGACCACACCAAGTATATATGTGGGCATTGCCTGGTCCCACCCTCTCGCAGTAGGATGTGTGCTCCTGGAAGGCAGGGAGGTGCCAGGATGTGAATGCCTGACCTGGTGCCAGACACATAGTAGTGCCCAATGCATATGTGATGGGTTCTTTGTGACCAGCTTCACATTGCCAGCCTCCATTGTTTCTCTCATGGTGCCACTGGGCTAAAACTGATCTCCACAGATAGGAGACTCTACAATATGGTGTTGGTGGCTGGTCGGGTCTTTGCTTTGGTCAAGTCCTCTGAACAGTGCAGTGGCTTCCAGCTGGTGGGAATTCTTTCTGCCTCACCTGCAGCCACACGCTTCTGCACCCCTTCTGCCTTTCTGTTTTGAGCATCTCTTGCCCGGGATACTTTTGTGTTTCAGAGTGATTTTCCCGACAGGCAGCAAATCTAAGTGTACCCAGCCAGAAGTGGGATGAGCTTACAGGGCCCCATCTCTTTCTATTTATAATGTGCACTGGTGTCAGGCAGTCCCAAAGCTTTTGCTCCGGGCAGAGCTCAGCAAGCAGTACATGCCAGACCTACAGGAAGAGGCCTATGGCAGGGTGAATCTAGGGGGCTGGGAATAGGCAAGGGCTTTGAAAGGCTGCAGATGGTGAGGGTGCCAGGGTGACAGACTGTGGGTGGCAGTTTTCTTTGTATCCCAAATAGGCTGAGGATTTTCTTTTTTTCACTGAAATCCCATGGAAGAAAATGGGGACAGGAAGAGTGACAGGCTGAGGCAGATTTCTTATCCTGGTATCCATTTCTTATCCTGGACTTCCAAAGCGGGTGGGTTCTTAATCCCCTGCAGTTGCACAGAATTGTACAAATTTTGTGTCTGTGTATGTTTTTCAGAACAGAAGTTCTTTTTTTTTTTTTAAATCAGCTCTTTAAAGGAGTTTATGGCCTAAACCTGTGTCAAGAACCACTGGTGTAAAAACCCAATCCATCTGCAAACTCTTTAGAAGAAACCAATTTCTTATTCTGAAAAAGAAGATTCAGCTACAATTGTCATTTTCTCTTATCACCCTTCTCATCCACATCTGGTGTTATTTTTAAGAAGATGTGTGCATTAGAGAAACAAGTACATAAGTAAAATTCTACTTTCTTTTATAATGGGTATATATATAGATCCTAAACTGAGGCATGAAGAAAATACATTTCTTTTACTATTCTGAAATTCACACTAATTTCTATTTTGAGCCCCCTTCTATTTATATGGCAGAAACTTAATCTCAATGTTAGGGGCTTTCTACTCCTCTCTCCACCCGAGGGATTGGGTCTCAATTCTGAGGTGCTTATCTAGGACTGTAGCACCTACCTAGGACCAAGGAGATGGATGTAATAATAGGTCTAGGAGACATTCTGTTCTCTATGCCATTTGTCCACAAAGGTGTCTGCTGACACCCATCCTTCCTGCCACTGAGTCATTAGCCATGGACCGCATGTGTTACCTCTGAGCTGTTCATCTTCTGATCCTGGCCTTGGCAGACCTCCTACTATCTCCATGATGAGTCTCTGGAGCTGCATGAGGGCTCTGCCTGCCTAAGCTGAGGTTTTGTTGTCTTACTGCCTTCACAGGACCCTTTGATCCAAGAAAGGAGGGATAGGGCTTTTCTCTCTCAGGTCCAAAGTTGCCAAATCTTCCAATTTATTTTTCAAGAACAAACTGGAAATGTTGCCTATGCAAACTTTTTTGATTTCATATGTTGAAAATTTATTTTGAAAAAAATCACTGTAGGTCCAAAAACAAACAACAAACAAACAAACAAATACAGTCTATAGCCCAGCTTTGCCCCAAGGGCCACCATTTTGCAGGCTATGCCCTAAAGCCCTAGACTTTTGGAAACCAAAGCAGGGAAAACTCTCTTTTTTTCTGCTCTCAGATGTGTTGTGTCTCTCCCTGAGGCAATGAGCACAGAATTGTCTATCTACTTGGACAATTGTCCATCTACTTGGAAAAGGGTGTAGGGGAGACATCTGAGGACAAAACATTAGTTAATATTTTTCAAGTTTTATCCTTCTACACTTTGATATTGAGCTTATAAGGAAAGGCTCTCTATTTTGAAAAAATAAGTTTCTTTAATATCCAGGGAAAAAAGGCTTGTGATTGTGCAGTATATTTTCAGTAAAGTCATCCTTCAAAGTAAATGCTTTCTATGGAATTCTAGAGCTTTATATTGAATCTCTTTTATGATTGTTTAATCCACTTCCTGAGACCAGATTAAATAAATGAGACTACTGAGACCCAGAGAGGTAAGTCACCTAATAAATCACTGCTAGCCAGACTTATAGTCTCTCTTAGCTCCTTCTGTCTAGTGCCTTCTTCCTGATAAGCCAAGGCCCAATGCATTGTGTTCTGCTTAGGGTGGAAGTCAGATGTGGCATGGGAATGGGTATGATGGTGGAGGGCAGTGCTTAAAGTCAAGCTGGGAAGACCCAAGAGATCATTGACCCAGGAGAAGTCAAGTCAAACTAGACCAACAACCCAAAGGAAGTATCCCCATAAGAGACCCAGGAAAGAGGAAAAAATCAATGAACAAGCAGCAGATCAGAAGTCAGGCCAGCCAGAAATTTGCAAGTATCAGGTAGGATTCAGGGCCTTCATATGACCTTGGCTTTCTGTAGGCCTTGGGTAGGTGGTGGAAAGGACAATTAGACCAAAGCAACTGGGACACTCTGTATCATTGTTGGGAAGTGCTTCAAAGAGACACTTCTACTAGAATGATCTTTTTCAAAATACAACTTTTAATTAGATTACTCCTCTTCTTAAAACTATCCAAGAACTCCCTATTGCCTATAGGATAAAGTTTTAACTCTTTATATACCAGATGCCTTATAATCACATCCCATGTACATTTCTAGTATCTTCCAAGCACCATTACCCAAACTTTTGATGCTTTAGCCCAGTGGTTTTCCAACATTATCGTGACTCTGTAAGGTGCGTCAGAACCACCTAAACAGCTTGAGAACAAAGATTGTTTCATGCCCACCCATAGAGTTTCTAATTCAGTAGATGTGGAGTGAGGCCCGAAAATCTGTATTTTTTCTGTGTTTCTGATGATCCAGGCATCATACCTTGAGAATCACTCATCTGACCACTTGCTGGAGTATTCTGTGGGCCAGCAGCAACAGCATCACCTGAGAGCATGTTAGAGATGCAGGTTCCCAGGCATTTTTTTTCCTTTAGGTAGATAGTGGGGTTGGGGATAATTTTCTAGTGAGGATGATTGGAGGACTGAGATACCTGGAGGATACTTACTTGGCTTGGTCAAGGCTTGACTTAACTCATTCATTCAATCATCAATTACTTATTGGGAACCAACTATATAAAAACCAGGTTCTGCACCGAGCAAGTCACTGACATCTCAAACCTATTTAATCAGAGTTTATGTTAAAAGATCCTCAGGTGATTTCTATGATATTAACATTTGAGAAGTACTATTCTAACCTAATTTACTTGACCCCAGCTGCACCTTAGAACCACCTGGAGATTCTTAAAATGTTGTACATCCCTTGGCTCCACCCCTAAAAATTCTGATTTAACTGAGTTGGTGGTAAGGTCATGGTATCTGTACTTTTAAAAGCTCTCCTGGTAATCTTAATATGCAGCAAGGTGGAGGATTGCTCTGGCAATGCACAACCACCACCACTCTCCAAACATAAAGCAACCATTTTCCCTGTTGGGATTCGCACATACTTTCTCCTCAGCCTGCAATGAAACTTCTACTAATTCTTCAAAACCCAGGTTTCCAAATCTCCTCTGGGAAGGTGTCCCTGGAGTTTTCTGCAGCAGATATAACTCTCGTTTTTGGAGTCCACTCTTTGTATGCACTCTGTTGTAGCATGGATTATGTTGAATTATAATTATGTATTGTTAATGTCTTTCCTCACTAGGGAAAACTAGGCTGTGAATATCTTGGGACAGGGAATCTGGTTATTTACTTGTTTTTTTCAATAGAAGATTTTGAAATCTTTTTTTAAAACTTTAAAAAAAAAACTCATGTAGTTTATAAGTAAGTGGTGATTGAATGAATGCGTTAAGCTTTGACCAAGTCAGGTATCCTTCAGGTGTCCTCAGTCCTTCAATCATTCTCACCAGAAAATTTCCCCCAACCCCACTAACTCTTTACTATCTACCCAAAGAAAACAAGAGAAAGCAAACAAACAAACAGCAACAAATACCCCAGAAACAGTTGTGCGGGGAACAGTATATGTCCTGGCTATTGAAGAAGGAATCATTAGGAAGTGATTGTAAGATCCACAAAGGGAAGGGTTTTTTTTGGTTTTGTTCCCTGCTGTGTTTCTAGCACTGAACAGTGCCTGGCCTATAGAAACCACTCATTTGAATGAACAGATGTTGAATAAATGGATGATTATAGAACCATTTTCTTTCTTCTTCTCCTTTTTTAAAAAAATTATTATTCATTCCATGATACCTGTCTGTTTTGAATGCTGTGCCTTATCCCAACACAGGATCACCAGGAGCTCCCTTTACAGATAATTCTGGGTTTGGAAATTTGCTGACCTTGACCACGGTGTTCGCAGGCAAAGTGTGAATCAATCTCTAGTAATATCCTAAGAGCTTCTTAGAGACATGGTAATCTTTTAGACTAAATACAATATAGTCTGAAAACTTTTTTTCGCTCCTCACCCTTACCACAACACACACACACACACACACACACACACACACACACACACACACCGAGGGAAGAGTCTGGTGACACCGAGTGGTTATGCATATCACTCACTGAGTGGTGGGTATCACTTGGCTTGGTGAGCAGGAGCTCCCCAAGGTCTGCTCTTAAGAATGCAGAAGCAGCCAGGCTCGGTGGCTCAGCCTGTAATCCTGCGCCTTTGGGAGGCTGAGGTAAGTGGATTGCGGGTTCGAGACCCGCCTGGGCAGCGAGACCTCATTTCAACAATAAATCAAAAAATCAGCCGGGCGTGGTAGCGCATGCCTGTAGTTCCGGCTACTCAGAAGGCTGAGGCGGAAGGATCACTGGAGCCCAGCAGGTCGAGGCTGCGGTGGCTGGGAGCGGCCACTGCACTCCAGTCTGGGAGACAGAGCGAGACTCCAACTCAAAAAAAAAAAAAAAAAAAAAAAGAATGCAGAAGCACCTCTGCCCAGGGGGCTGAATCAGCACTGAATCTGAGGATCCCTTGAGGACTGCTTGTCTTACTGAATCGCTGACAGAGAATGACAGAATTTTAGAGTTGCGAGGGCTCTTAGAAATCATCTGGTTTAACCCCATGCGTTTGATGGATGAGGATGCTGAGATCCAGAGACATGCCACTTGCCCAAAGTAACATGACTCGTTAGTTGCTGAATAAGGGCATCAGCTGACGCCTAGCTTCTGCTAGCCTGCATTTTCTGTTTACCTTATTACAGCTCTAGAATCTGCCTTACATTAGATCTAAATTACTTAATGTATGAATAGGAATGACTTGTCATTCCTATTTTTTTTTTGACAAGGAGAAAAAGAACTTTCAAAGAGAGTTATGGTCCCTCAAAAATCAATCTCTTATGATTATAAATGAGGCTAGAAATGCATTGGCCTCAGGCCAGGCATGGTGGCTCATGCCTGTAATCCCAGCACTTTGGGAGGCTGAGGTGGGAGGACTGTTTGAGTCCAGGAGTTCAAGACCAGCCTAGGCAACATAGCAAGACCTCATCTCTACAAAGTAAAATAAAATAAAATAAAGTAGACGGGCATGGTGGCATATGTCTGTAGTCCAAGCTACTCAGGAAACTGAGACAGAAGGATCACTTGACCCCAGGAGGTTGAGGTATTAACTGTGATCGGGCCACTGGGCTCCAGTCTGAACAACAGAGTGAGACTCCAACTCAAAAAAAAAAAGAAAAAATGCATTGGTCTCAGCTTGAAAAAACAGATGGGAATTATTTGTTTGTTTGTTTCAGCTATTTGATTGAAGGCTGCTTACATTAAAGTTTTTCTCAAAACCAAATTCTTTTTTTCAGATCTCAAACCTCACAAAGAAATAAAACCAAAACTCTTATTTCTTAATTGAGCTGATTTATTTTCTAACCCCCAAATACACGTTATATTGGTAGAATATCCTCTCTTCCCTAATCCAGTATCTCTGGCCTGGCTGATCTCCAAGCAGTCACATCCATCCTACATGTTTTTCCAGACCCAGTTAAATTACCTCTTTTCTCTAAATGTTCTCTTGACCACCTATCTTGCCTGGGATAAAACCTTCTTTATCTTTTAACTTCTTTAACGTTTGTCAGAGAATTCAATAGTTATACCATAGATTCATTTTATTATGCATTAGGGAAATATATTACTAGCATTTCAGACTCATGATTGCATAATTTTTTTAAGAAGGTGATTTAGGTGAAGGTTTTAGCAATTCATTGTTGCTGTAAAACAAACTACTCCCCAAATTAATGGCTTAATGTTATAATACTTTATTGAGCTCATGATCCTATGGGTCGGTAATTTAGGCTGGCTTCAGTTGGGTGAGTCTTTTGATTTCATCGGGTTTTTCTGATCTGCGGTCAGCTTCAGGTTAGCCAAGCGTTTCTGCCCCTGAGGTTGGCTGACTGGCAGCAGGAGCCCCTCCCTATTTCTCAAGGTTTTTCATCCTTCATCAACTAGTCTGGCTCAACACAACCCCTGGTTCACAGTAAGTGATCTTGTTAATTGTCTTGCTGAGAACATGGTTCACCTTTTAAATCTTTATACAAATGCAAAAGTCAAAACAGAGTAACATGAATCATAGATGTTACTCCACATCACATTTTCCTAATGATTCAAAGGATACAGAAAGCACCCGGCATAGACAAAATATTCTGTTCCTTGAAACCTGAAACTATCAGAAACTTGCAAAAGCGTGCCAAAGTGTCTCTTTTTGGATACATTGGATTTTGGTTGGGGTTCTGAATTAGCCCATGAACTTAGAACAAAGTGTGTGGAAATTTGACACAAAAAGAGCCATTATGGCTTTGAAGTACTTCTATTTTACTCCATCAATTACACAATGACAGGCAGAGGCTTACATGAGTAAGTAACTTTATTCTCCAACCAGCTACACTCTTCATTCATTCCAGGTCTATTTACACCTTTATCTTGGACTTCCCAGCTTCCAAGATTGTGAGAAATGATTGTGTTGTTTAAACCACCCAGTCTATGGCAATTTGTTATAGCAGCCCAGCTAAGACAGTCAATCTCTTGGAAAACTTAAGAGGCAATGCTGCATAATGCTTTCGAATATGGGATTTGGAGGCAGGAAAATCTGGGTTCAGAATCTGACTCTGCCATTTATTAGTTGTGTCACTTTGGATATAGGAGTAATAATATCAACCTCATGAGGTTATGGATGTTCAATGAAAGAATGCATGTAAAGTGCTTAACACATGGACACACTGCCTTATAAATTGTTAGCACTCTATGAATGTAAGCTTATAATTATAATGACAATAATTATCATTATCTGCCTAAAGAGAGTTTTGAGAAGGAGAGGGCAATAAACTGTAATTATAAGTATTATTATCAGTCTAAAGCAAGTTTTGAGAAGGAGAGGGTAATAAACAGTCTGACATAAGGGTCAATTACAGGAAGGACTGAAAGATAATAGATACAGCAATTGGAAGGTCTTTGGTGTTACTAATGGATGGAGGCGAGGTCGAAGCCATACTGTAGTGGGGTGCAGAGGCAATGGACAGGTAGTAAGAGAAAGCAGAAGGGAGGAGAGTTGGTTCTGTCAGGAGAAACTTTGAGGGACAATTAGGCAATACTGTATCTACTATATACCCTTTGCCTCTAAATGCTGTGGACAACAGGGTATCAACTTATAAGGACAATATAGCAGTGACTCCCCAGACTTATGCAGGATATTCCATCTTTTTCCTGTCTGTGTTGGTCACCTCTAACCTTTTCTTTTCTTTCCTTTTTTTTTTTTGAGTCAGAGTCTCACTCTGTTGTCCAGGCAGGAGTGCAGTGGCACGCTCATGGCCACCATAGCCTCGTCTTGCTGGGCTCAGGTAATACTTCTGCTGTGGTCTTCCAAATAGCTAGAACTACAGGCATGTGCCACCATGCTAGGGTATTTTAAAAAATTTATTGTTGAGATGAGGTCTTGCCAAATTGCCAAGACTGGTCTTTAACCCTGGGGTCATGCAATCCTCTCGCCTCTACCTCCCAAAGTGCTGGGATTACAGACATGAGCCACTGTGCTCAGTTTTTAAACTTTTCTTATAAAAAAATATTTTAGGCCTGGCTCAGTGGCTCAGCCTATAATCCCAGTACTTTGGGAGGTGAAGGCGAGTTGGATTGCCTGAGACTGATGGGGCAACTTGGCACAACCTCGTCTCTATAATAAATAAATAAATAAATAAATAAATAAATAAATAAATAAATAAATAAATAAATAAATAAGCAGTGCATGTTCTGGCAGTGCATGTTCCAAGTAGTTCTGGCTACTTGGAAGGTTGAGGTGGAAACCTTGCTGGAGCCCAGCAGGTTGAGGCTGTGGTGGCCATGACCATGCCACTGCACTCCAGCCTGGACAATGGAGTGAGACCCCAACTAAAAGAAAAATTTTTTTTAAATCCCAAACTTCTATTTATGGTTTCTCTGTAGTTTGTTAAATTACAACTTTAAATATTTAAAGATTTCCAGCATACATAACAAACTGATGCAATAAATACAACATTAGTAAAGAATTACAAATTCAATCGCTTCTCAGCGTTTTGACTAAAATCAAGTGAAGAATTACAAATTCATAGCTAGCACAGAACTGAGTGGTGAGACCTCTAGCACTTGGGAGAATCCACACAAGCCAAAGATGGTGAATTCTGAGGTTTTAATATCACATGCCAAACTACAAACCCATTTGACACCTGACTATCAATACAGATAAAATGCAGAAACTGGTCTTTACATTTTTTCCTGAGCTAGTTGGAGGATTTCGTGTAGCAATAAACTTTTCAAGCCAGAATGGTAGGGAAGATACTTGAATCTATAATTTATTATTATTTTACTTCACATTGCAGTTTGAGCCAGCAGTCACATTTTACCCAAGATCTCTCTGAATAATTCCAGTTCTCCAGCCAGAAGGAAGAATAATTCCTCAAAAGTAAGGATCTTGGTTCCTATTTCCTTCCAGCTGAGCTGAAAGCTATGTCTTTACCTAGATGGGGCACTGGATATACTGCATAACAGAGCATCTGGACATAAACAGAGCCAAAGAGGTTCTTAGTTCTTGCCCTTGGGGGTTCTTAAGGAAGTTTTAATAAACTGTTACTGTGTACAAGTAAAAAGTCTTACACTCGAGTTACCAAGTTCAATCTCACCTCCTAGCTCCATTTACTGTGTGACTGGGTCACCTCATGTCCTCTCTAAGCCCCATTCCCTCATCTGTGACAACCTCATGGATTGTTGTGCAGGTGAAATAAGAAGCTGGGTGTCTGGAATGCCAAGGTTTCAATAAATTCCTCCTGAGTTTGGATTCCTAACACATCTCTACTTTCCATTCAATAAATATTTTGATTTCTTCCTGTAAATATAAGCTGTGTGATAACCTCTAAGTTCTATCCCAAAGATAGAGGGGGTGGTGAGCTATCTGTCCATGGTTACTGCCACAGTGTACAGTAAAAGATGAATGTGAAGTGATGTGACTTTGCTGTTCTGGAAGTCAGGACTCCTGGTTGCACCTTTAAACCACTGAGTGGTCTTGAAAATGACATGAACTCTACTGAACTTACTTCCTGATTTGTGAATTACACTTGTGGGACACGTGGTGGTAGGGAGGAAATACACTCTAAGTTGTTTTCTTCTGTCTTGAATATTCCTGATCTGCAATCAGAAATTTCTTTCCACCATACAGAGCTGTTGGTCATATTTATTGCTCATGGTAATTCACTAAGAAGCATTATTATCCAGTTATTATTATTATTATTATCATTTTTGAGTTGGGATCTCACTCTGACACCCAGGCAGGAGTGCAGTGGCACAATCACAGCTCACCCAGCCTCCATCTCCTGGGTTCAGGTGATCCTTCCACCTCAGTCTACCGAGTAGTTGGGACTACAGATGTGCATTACCGCACCTGGCTCATTTTTGATTTTCTGTGGAGATGAGGTCTCACTATGTTGCCTAGGCTGGTCTTGAACTCCTAGGTTCAAGCAATCCTCCCATCTCAGCCTCCCAAAGTGCTGGGATTACAGGCTTGAGCCACTGCTCCTGGCCTAGTCATTATTGCCAATAGCTAAATGGTTCCCCTAGAATAATTTAGCAGCTAATAAAATCATTCTCAATGAATGAATTTGCTAACTAAAATGTGGTGTAATACTCTGAAAAAAAAAAAAAAGAATTTGTCTTATTACTGTTAGGGTTAGGATCTAGATGGGGCACAGCACTGCTGGAGCCAGTGTGCCGGAGGTGTGCGTTGGTAACCAGAGGTCCGAGTCACACAAAGATTTGCAACACAGCAAGAGATGAAAAAAGAAAAGATTTATTTAAGAAAAGATCACTTCCCACAGACAGGAAGAGGGCCGGCATTCTAAGATGAGTGTGGCCTTGATGGCTGGGGAACCGGGTATATTTAAAGCTCTTGGAGAGGAGTTTGGGTTAAGAAGAATGTTTGAAGTTGCACTTTTTGATGTAGATAACAGAAATCACAAATCTTGTGTCTTGACATCACCAGGCCCCAGTATCTTATGACTCTAGGTGGTGGACTAGAGGTTGGTCACAGTAAACTATTAACAATATATCAAGGCTAGAAGCACAGAGGCCTCGCCGGGTGGATGATTTGTAGACCTTGAGGAAGAGAGGGGGTCTGCTTTATGATTACAACGGGCAGATTTTGGTCATGTTTGAGGGATCTGGGTTTCTGAAAAGACAAAGTCAGAAAAGTTAGTCTTTACCTAAAGTATGCATTTCTCCAGGACACAGTTTCTACTTTCTCATTTAGCATGTTAAGATTTAGGAACAAAACAAAGTCCGTCCTTTCAATTATGATTAAAATTTATTAACAGAAAGTCAGTTCCTGTATTGTATGTGTATGAATATTTGTTGACATACAGATTAAATAGAGGTTTGCATTCTATATCAACAATGTATTAAATAGGGTCAAACATGAACATGATCTATTTGGACATTTGAGGAAACGCAGAAGGAGCTGCGTTCTGATCACTTCCATTCTGTGATGCTGTTCGGTACTGCTGTCCTAAAATATGCCTTTGCCTACAAGGATCCTGCAGGCTAATTTCAGCAGCTGGGAACCTGCCCAGACTGTCATTGGCTTTTAGGTACCCTGCCGCAGGCGGTCACCAGCAGGCATCTGTCTCCAGATCTACGGGGAGCTTGGAGTGGCATGATCCCAACCCCAATATGGAACCTAATGGAAAGTGATAAGTCGTAGATACAGACCCAAGTATTTTTGTTAGACTAAATGTGGGACTTATTTAAAAGTTGGATTCACACACAAAAAGAGAGTTACCAAGGCCACATAGGGATCAATGCTATTAGTGTTCTGGACCAACTGTTGACACAGGTGAGCAGGGAGTTACATAAAAAGGTACCTAGGGGCTGCTTGGTGTGGCTGCCATCTTATGGTGTCCTCCTGTGTAGTGATCAAGATTTATGGTCTTTGAAGTCAGCCAGACCTGGTTTCAACAACTGACAGGGCCAACACGAGAACCAAGGGCTATCTGTCTGTGACTCTACCACACTGCATTTTGGACAGAATCTTGTCAGTCAAGGCAGAAAGCAGAGGGAATGAGCCACATCTAGGCAATCTTTCCCCCATCCTTCCCACAGGCTGTGCTGCTGCTACATAAAGATTGCAAGCCTGGACCTCAGGCACTCGGAAACCAGGAAAACCCAAACTGACCTACTTCTTAAGGTCAGTTACAAGTTGACAAAATAAATATCGAGTAGTGCAACAAGTGTAGCTTTTTTATTTTGTGTAACTTCTCTTTTGTAACTTCTCTTTTTCTATCCCACTGTGATACTCCACCTTGACATATTATACTCTGTGAAGCCTTCCAAATCCTAAATGGGAAGCGCCTCTGTTTTTTTCTTCCCCTCAAACTTTCTGGAGTTTTGCTTTTGCACAACCCTTAAGATATCACCTTAACAAAGGTGGGAAGGGGAAGCCAGACCATAGCCTCTGATTTCTTGCTATCCTTTTCTTCCTTTGGCAAAACTTTTTCTATTTTATGTTCAAGTCTTATGGAACTTTTTCTGGGTCACCTCCTGAGTCCACTCTACTCATGGTTTAGAAGAAAACTATATTTTCACATAGATAAGCATGGATTACACATTTAAAAAAAAGATTTGGTGATTTATTAAAAAATTTTCTCCCTCATCAAGTCAGGTGTGGTGGCTCACTTGAGGCTGGCTGTTCAAGATCAGTTTGGACAACATAGCAAGACCTCATCTCTATTAAAAAAAAAAAAAAAGTTATCCAGGCATGGTAGCACACACCTATAGTCACAGTTACTCAAAAGACTGAGGTAGAAAGACTGCCTGAGCCCAGGAGGTCGAGGCTGCAGTGAGCCATGTTTATGCCACGGTACCCCAGTCTGGGTGTTGGAATGAAACCCCCAACTCAAAAATAAAGTAAAATAAAAAGAATGTTTTCAACTCCTACTATGTGCTAGGAATATCTGTAAATACATGGTCAACTTTGTACATGCATTAAAATTAAGAAACATTACTCCAACTCTCACCATCTTTCTAATCTGAAGATTTAACATATAGTGGTCAAGAATATGGCTTACAAAAATTGAAAAATAAATTGTTTCACAAAATAAGCAGGGTGTGGTGGTGCATGCCTGCAGTCCCAGCTACTCAGAAGGCTGAGGCAGGAGGATCCCTTGAGCCCAGGAATCTGACACTGCAGTGAGCTATGATTGTGTCACTGTACTCCAGTCTGAGCAATTGAGCAAAACCGTGTCTCTAAAAAAAAAATTATCCATTAATATCTGGATTTCAAGTCCATCTTGCTATGTAATTTAAAAAGGAGACATTTTTCAAGGTGGCACTCATCTCTTCCTTCCCTAGAGCAATATGTCTCTTGGCTTATCTTTAAGGCAGATGGGATGCATGGGGGAAAAATAACACCTGGATTACTAAGAAGTTACAGAGAAAATAACACAAGATATTTTTAAAATGTTATTCGCATAAAACTGGTGAAGATCCACAATAGTGTATTTGGAATGGATCTTTCATTCATGAATATTTATAGAGAGCCAGTATGTGCCAGGCACTGAGGGTAACAATAAACTGAACTTTCATACTTTTCCAGTCCAGATAATAGTACTGAAGTCACCTGCTACTCTAAGTGTCTGATTTTCACAGAAACTTGGAGAAGTCTCACAGAAAATGAGTGTGTTTTTTATAGACTGTCTAGGAAAAAAAATTTACTTTTTGGGAGACTATTGCAACAAACCCTCTGTTCAGGATTCTATATCTGCATTTTGTATTAGCTGTCTATTGCTGTGTAATAAGTTGTATCCAAATTTAGCAGATTGAAACAGCAAACATTTATTATACCACAATTTCTGTGGGGCAGGCATCTGGGAGCAGCTTTCCTGGGTGCCACTGACCAAAGATATCTCATAAGGTTGCAGTCAACCTGTCAGCCATCGCAAGACTTGACGGAGACTGAAGGAACCACTCCAAGTTCACTCATCTGGTTATTGATAGGCTTCAGGAGATCTGCTTCTGAGCTTACTCATGTGGGTTTATCCCCAGAGCTGCCTTACAACATGGCAGGTGGTTTCCAAAGGAGTGGGCAAAACCAAAAGAGAGTGAAAGAGAGTGCCCAAGGTAGACGCCACAGTCTTATTATAACCTGATCTCACAAGTGACAGCCTATCACTTCTGCTGTATTCTATTTGTTAGGAACAAGCAAATAAATCCAGCCCACACTCCAGGGGAGGGGATTACCTAATAATATGAATACCAGAAAGTAGGGATCATTGAGTGTCATTGTAGAGCACAACATTCCAGTTGCCATAAATACCTCTTGGCCTATAAATCACAGCATCAATTTCTATGACATCCCCTAATTCTTTGGCATAAATAGTCACTAACATTTGATAAATTGTTTCACACATTATGCCTTAATCTCAAATGAGTTTAGGCAAATCCACTGGGTTGATGATTACTTGTAGGGCCTACTGAGTGGAGAGTTCCTTTTGAAGTGGCATCATCTGATTACTTGCACTCTGTGTGCTATCGAGAGGGCATATTGTGATACAGTCATGGAATCACCAATGAGTGGTTCATGAGATGAAGTAGAAATGTAGGTTTTTCCCATGGTCATTCATGCCCTCCTTTTTAGGAGTTGCTCTAACCACCAATCACTTGAGTTCATCAGATCACAGAATTAAGAAATCTAGATTTGAACTAAAGCCCTGCCTCTAGCTAGCTCTTGACATGGATCAAATTACTTTACCTCTCAGAGGTTTTGGTTCTTTTTTTGAAAAATAAAAGTTTGGACTAAATCATCTCCAAAGGCCCTTCCAGTCCTAACATTCCATGCTTCTTGAGTCACAGGTGTTTTTATTCTACGTGAGCTTTGTGTGGACCAGGTAAATGGTCTTGTTGCAGTTTTGCCGTATGGTATAGGTTGCTGGTATTGGATAGATTTTTATTACTTGACGATTTTCTAGAGGGACAGAGGCCCTGGAAATGGATAAGACACATCCTCACCAGTCTCGTAGGGGAAAATGGTTCACGTTTATTGAAATTTCACCACGATCCAGGCACTATGCTAAGCACTTTATAAGCATTCTCATTTGATGCAATCCTATCAAGTAGGTGTTTTTCTAGCCATTGTTTGTAGAAGAAGAAACTGAGGCTTAGAGAGAAAAATAATTTGTCAAGATCACAATCTCGTTATGAGCAAGTCCAAAATTCGAATGGTCAGTCTTTCTGGATCAAAGTCAGGCTCTTGACCTCTAAATTATCTATTTTTGTGTACCAGTTCTTTGGATGGGCATTGATCAGTTAAAGATCCAGGATCCTGAGCAATGAAACTTACCAAAGTACTCTGGCCAGTGTGGTATCTTAGAAATGCTAAGCAAACCTTACAAAAAAGCAATACTGTTTCCATAATAAGTTGATGATGTAAAGGTGTGACTTAATGAAAGGTAGGTCCTATGACCACATACCATTTTTTGACAAGACCCTAAATATGTGTTGCTGAGCAGAGATAGCAAATAAACATTGTGGTTCTTTTTTTCTTTCCTTTCTGGTTTTTTTTTTTTCATTCTTAATGAGTGTACATTTATTTGGAAACCTCTCCTGTGTTGTTGGTGAGTAAGAGAGCTACAAAATGGTAATTCAGTCGCTCAGCCCCTCTGGTCCTCTTCGAGATACAGCGATAGGTTTTTTTTGCTGCCAAGCAGGACTTTGGGACTTTCAAAGCAGACAGGTCTTAGAGGCTGGTTTTTTTTTTCTCCCTTAGGCTTTTAGTTAGACAACTAGAACTTAGAATTGAATACGAGCCACAGCATACGGTAGAATAGTCTGCAAGAATCCACTGGGAGCCCCTTGGTGAGGAATGTGTCTGGTCTCTGGTTCTGTTGCTGTTATACAAGCCAATTCTTGCTATGGGCTGAAAGAGGAGGACATCGAGCACTTTTCAGTGGTTCTTGTTTCTAAGTAGCTGTTTGGGAGGGAACCCTTTGAAGTTGGAAGAAATATTTTATATAGCCATTTATTTGGCACTTGCTGTAAGGAAAATCCCCACCCACATGAAATAGTCATGCCAAAGATCTTACTAGATGGAAAAGGCTGCATTCAAATGATCAAAACTGCAAAGTATCAAGGCTTAATCACTAACATGGAGAATTTTGCAGGAGTTTTGCACATGACTTGAGTAAGTTATTTCACCAATCTTGGTGATTCATACTATTATTATCTATATCATGCAGATGACACATACAGAGTTTAAAAGACTTAGCCAGGGTCACAATTGCTAGAACCAGAAGAGCTGAACAAGAGCATGGGTCTTTCAGAATCCAGAGTCTGTGTTGTAGGTTACTATGCAAACTACCTGCAAGTAAGTTGCAGTTTTCGAAGCCCACCTGCAATTGTGCTCAATGGTTTAGGATGGGACTGGCATTTAAAATGTGCATTTTCAGCCGGGCTCGGTGGCTCAGCCTGTAATCCTGTGCCTTTGGGAGGCTGAGTGAGTGGATTGCCTGAGCCTGCGGGTTCGAGACCTGCCTGGGCGGCGAGACCTTATCTCTATAATAAGATAAAAAAATCAGCCGGGCGTGGTAGCACATACCTGTAATTCTGGCTACTTGGAAGGCTGAGGAGGAAGGATCACAGGAGCCCAGCAGGTCGAGGCTGCTTTTTTATTTTTTTATTTTTTTAATTATTTATTTATTTATTTATTTATTGAGTTGGAGTCTCACTCTGTTGCCCAGACTGGAGTGCAGTGGCCGCTCCCGGCCACCGCAGCCTCGACCCGCGGGCTCCAGCGATCCTTCCGCCTCAGCCTTCCAAGTAGCCGGAATTACAGGTGCACGCTACCACACCTGGCTAATTTTTTGATTTATTGTAGAGATGAGGTCTCACCTGCCCAGGCGGATCTCAAACCCACGGGCTCAGGCAATCCACTCACCTCAGCCTCCCAAAGGCGCGGGATTACAGGCTGAGCCACCGAGCCCGGCTTGCTTTTTTATTTTTAAAAATAAAAAATAAAATGTGCATTTTCAGCCGGGCTCGGTGGCTCAGCCTGTAATCCCAGAGCTTTGGGAGGCTGTGGTGAGTGGATTGCCTGAGCCCGGCTGTTCGAGACCCACCTGGGCAACTTGGCGAGACCTCATCTCTACAATAAATCAAAAACTAGCCGGGCGTGGTAGCGCACCTGTAGTTCCAGCTACTCGGAAGGTTGAGGTGGAAGGATCGCCGGAGCCCAGCAGGTCAAGGCTGCGGTGGCCGGGAGTGGCCGCTGCACTCCAGTCTGGGTGACAGAGTGAGACTCCAACTCAAAAAAAAAAAACTGGCAGTAAAATGTGCATTTTCTGCCTGATCCTAATCCAGGTGAAATGAGGTCCAGTGGGATGCCCAAACCTTCACCTGTACCTAAACCACTTATGTACACAATTCTGACTTGTGCCCCACAACTTAAAAATAATAATAATGAGACAAAAATAAAATATGTGCATTTTCTAAATTTGTAGCACAGACAAAAGGTTGCGTAGTTAAATTTTTTTTTAAAAAGAATCAACATTTGTAAAGCATGTCAAAAGTACACATTTAAAAAATTGATATAAAATCTGGAATAATAATACATCAGGATCAGAAAGGATCTCAGAAGGAATACATCTTTTATGCTCACTCCCAGTTCTTCTCCATGCCACTCATCGTTCTCACTAATTTACCATTCCTTCTCTTGGCAGAGCATTTAGTTTATATGCCTTACTTATATGCCTTAGCTCAATGCCTTAAAGATGTTCAACAACTTCAGTTTCTGTTTCCCTCAAGATTAGACCAAAATCGTGTAAATTATTTACTATTGAATCACTACACGCCCTATTAGGGAGCAAAATGTATGCAACAAAAAAGTCTCTCTATGTTGCTTTCCTCTGGAAAATTTGTACATTAAATAATACTACTTGCCCATTTATTTTTTTCTTCCAACCTAACTGAATAGGGTTATACTGTCCAATAAGGTAACCACTGACTCATTGAGGCTATTAAGTAGTTGAAACATGGCTAGTCCCAATTAAGAGATGCTATTAAGTATAAAATACACACCAGATTTTGAAGATTTTGGTTTAAAAAAGTACCATATCTCACTAATAAATTTTTGTATTGATTACAGATTGAAATAATATTCTGGATAGATTGGGTTAATGTACATTATTAAAATTAATTTCACTTATTTCTTTAATTTTTAAGGTGGCTACTAGAAACTTTAAAATGACATGTGGCTCACACTACATTTCTGTTGGACAGTGTTAGACAAGACCATAGATAGGTTAAATGAGAAATGCAATGCAACTATAAAAATTAATTAAAGCTGGATGCAGTAGCTCATGCCTATAATCCCAGTACTTTCGGAGGTGGAGGTGAGAGGATTGCCTGAGCCCAGGGGTTAGAGACCAGCCTGGGCAAATTGGCGAGACCTCGTCTCTACAATAAATCAAAAAATGATTTTCTAACTTGTGGTAGTGTGTAAAGCAGTCACCAACATGCAAAAAAAAAAAAAATTAGCTGAGTGTGGTGGCACGCACATGTAGTTTCAGCTACTTGGAAGGCTGAGACAGAGGGATCACCTGAGCTCAGCAGGTTGAGGCTGCAGTGGTCATGACTGTGCCACTGCACTCCAGCCTGGGTGACAGAGTGAGACTCAGGTTCAAAAAAGAAAAGAAAAGAAAAGTTTATTCAATCTCAAGCGTGAAAGGTTTTGAAAAAATATTCATGAATCACTCTGAGTGTGCTAAATATTGTCCACAGATTACATAAATATGTAATGTCTTCACTCAAGCTTCATGACTTTGATATCATATGGTAACTTTCACATGCCAATATCCACAATTGTTGGAGCCGGTTATCTTTCCCAGTTCTTTGCTTGTTGTGTTTTATGCAGCAGTTACATAGTTAGAGAAAGCTATCAAGAACAGAGGTGAGAAAAGAAGAAGGCACAGTCCTGCAAAGGAATTAGGAGACAATTGTGTAATTTCTATCTGAGAGTGATGAAAATGAAGGCACCCTGCCATCAGCTCAGGGTGTGCTTTCTGGCAGACCTTTGACAAGAGGCATAACGTCTACTTAAGTGGGTCACAGACTAATTGTTCATTTCCATTTATGGGGTTTGTTTCATTTTCTGGTGTCTCAGTTAGCTCTAAGGTGACGCTTTAAATAGTTGTGAAGGAATCCATAGAAGTGGTCAAAATTTCCAACATGGTCATTATTAACTTCCTTTGTCAGTATTTCTTCACCTTCCAATGAGTCTTCAGCAGAATCTGAGCTACTCCCCTGGACTCCAACCAGCAAGCTGTTATCAGAATTCTCCAGCCACTCCTGGATACCATTGCCAACCAGCTGGAAAGAACTGTGTAGGAAGAAATGTCAGCTTTGCTGAGTCAGGCAACTTCTTCAAATCAAGGTTGAATGGTAATGAGTGTGACTGTGTCCCTGGGACCACAGCGGGTACAGTCAGCCCAGACCCAGCTCCATCCAATTCACCAGTCAAGGAAAGGCACTGTCCAGGGAAGGGAATGTTCCAACTCTATGCAGAGAAGAGCTGGCAGAGTCAGGCTCTGTTCAGGCAGTAGTTGTGGTTACCAGCCCTCTGAATTCTGAGGTTCCTCTGATGTGGTACTGCAGATAAAAGTGAATAAGATATCAAGGGGCTGGGCTAATCTGAATAGTCTCCAAAGTGATTTTAATTGGAAGTTTAATATAAACAGCATGGGCTTTAGGGTCCAAAGAAGTGTAATTGAGTAGTGATTCTGCCAGTTAATAGATATGTGATCCTGGCCAAATCACCTAGCCCTTCTGCACTTCAATTTCCATCTATAAAATGAGCATATACTACCTCCCTTCTGGGGTCATTGTTAGGCTTAACTAAGGATGTATGTAAAAACATCTGGTACCCAGTACAAGGAATGCGATGGATCTCCCTTCCCTTCCCACCTTAGTGTATTTTGTTGTTAAAGCCTTAATATAAATAAATATCTTTCCAGTGAAACCAAATTTCAATCTTTGGTAATGATAGCTTATCTTTTTTAACTACTTTATTGTGAAGATTTTTGGATGATGATAATGTTGCTGATGATAATGAATAAGAAGAATACTTTTCTTTTAGTCAGCAACTTCCCAATGTTTGGCCTCATAAAATCATAATGACAGGGGGTGGGACCGGCAGTTGAGGGAAACTGCCAGGGGAGGGAGGGGCACACTTCATCAACAAGGGTAACTGCATAATGAACACTTGTATACCTAACCCTGAATTGTACTCCACATCTTTAAAATAAAAATTTTTTTAAAAAAATCATAATGATTCTATGAAGCAAGTATTAGTATCTCCATTTTACAAATAAGGAATGAGGATAAGAAAGATTAAGTGATTTGCCCAAAGCTTGAAACTAGATATTAGTAGACCTGAGATTTAAACCCAGGTGTGACCAGCTTCAGCATGATCATTCTTAACCACTGTGTTATATTGCTTCGATGCTATTAGTTCACTCTATTTTTCCAAAAACCAAAATATTTTCTGTGTCCATAAGAGGTATCAAAATATGCTTTAAAAAGGAACGATACCCAATTTTAAATATCTTGATTTAAATAGTTTAAACATATTTAATATCTCATTAACATTTTTAAATTGACATACAACCAGGAAATCATTTTGATGAAAGAAAATTGAATTTCTCGCATTCTGTATGGAAATTAGGGAATAGATGTATTCTGTGGAGAAAATAAAATAAATTATATTTTAAAAAAAGAACTAATTATAAATATATGTATAATTTAGAAATAATTATAGTACTTAAGGTTTTACTATCAGTATTTTATATTATTTGGGAAAATGTTTAAAAATGTGTAGACAAGTAAGCTTATTTGTAGTCTTTGAAGATTCCAAATGTTCCTTTTGTTTTACATAAGAGTTCAAAAGTTATATAATATCCACCTGCTCCCATATCACTAAATATGAAAATATTTGATGAAATTTGAGAATATGAAAAATAAAAATAATCTATAAAAAAGTGTACAAAGCGAGTTCTAAGACTAAAAGATAACATTGCAAAGGGACAAACCACTGAGCATTTTTTCATGACAGGGATGGGGAGGCCCTTCTATCTGTCAATATAAAAGCTATTATTTGCTGTTACCCAGAGAGTCCCATTAGAATTCTTTTTCTTGACTTTTGCATGAAGGCACAAATGTCATTCTAATGCCAATATTTTCTAATGCTATTTATTGTTTAGATTTACTTTTCTAAAATTTGGCCTTGACATTGCTCAATTCACAGCATTACTTTCACCCATCAGTAACTGTTGGCCAAGTTTATCTTGAATTACTTTCTTCATTTGGCTTGAAAGATCACTTTCCTTTGGTTCTCCTTCTGTTCCACTGGCTGTTCTGGTCCTTATCCACTAACTACTAAGTATTAGAACATCCCAGGGTTTATCCCTAAAACCCTTTAACTTTTTTGTCTTTACTTCTAGGTAACACCATCCCTAGTTCTTAAGCTTTGAAAGTGTTTATATACAAATAACTCTCAAATTTAGAATTCTAGCCCTGGCCTCTTTCAAACTTGTAGCAACCTCTACTCAGATCATCACTTGAACATCTAATGGAGTTCACAAAATTAACCTGTCTAAAATCGAACTCCTGATTCTTTACCAACATCTTCCATCTCTGCTGCCATTTTCTCCTAGTACAGTCTTCTACATCTCGGAAATGGTTTCTCTGTCCTTCTAGTTGATAAGGCCAAAACCTTATCTTCTGTATTTTTCTGATACCCCAAATTGAATCCATTAGCAAATCCTGTTGGCTTTCCCTTCAAAAATACTACATATTAAAAATCTGAATACTTTCACCACCTCCACTGCTGCTATTCTGGTCCATGCTTCCATTATATCTCACCCTCTGGTTATTATTTCAATAACTTCCCTGCTGGAGTCTCTTTTTGACATAGAGGCCAGAGTGATATATTTAAAATGCAGTTATGATCAAGTCACTCTTTTGCTCAAAACTTTTAATGGCTCCTCGTCCATTCAGAGTAAAATCTGAAGACAATAATAACCTGCAAGGCCCCCCATAAGCTTGCCATCAGCTACCTCTCTCGCCTCATAATTTTATCTCTTGCTATTTGTGCTTCTTGCTCACCCTCTTCTCCAGCTTACCTCCAAAATTGCCTAGGACAGTTACCTCTCTGAATTATCATGGTTATTTGCTCAAATGTCACTACTTTGGAAAGACTTTCCCTGGCAACTTTATCCCTCAGCCCTGGCATTTCTATCTCCCTTATTCTACTTTAGTGTTCTCTATAGCACTTATCATCCCCTGATACAATATGTATTTACTCATTTATTTGCTTATTTTGGGGCTTCCTGATTAAAAGATTAGCTCATATTCCATATTTCAGGACTGGCAGAATATATGATAGCAATCCAATTTCCTATTTGAAAACAAGTTTAAAAGCTATAACAACAACACATACATTCTTATAAGCATTAGAGATTTAAGAAGATAGTAAGGAGTGAGGACCAAAACAACAATTAGAGTTCAAAGAAATGGACCAGAGCCTTTTCAAAAGGAAGGATTTGTTGACAGTTAAAAGGAAGCCAAGAGACAGAGCTACACTGAAATCCTAGAAAATCACTCACTCTGTCTCCTGGAACCACAAGGGCTATCATTTTGGCTCTAGGGCTCTTTGACAATGAACTGGAAGCAGCCGAGACATGGAGCTGAACTTTTGAGGACACAGATGCATGAAGGTTTAGGAACAGGCATTCACCCCTCAAATACAGAGTCCTTAATATAATATCTCTTCTTCTGGCTTGAAACAAAGATGGCAACCTGGAAGGATGGGGTATGGGGTTCATTCCAGCCTGTAAAATCCTCAAATACTGGTTTCAGACTGCTCATGCGTTTCATAAGGAAAAAAAAGGAAAATTTCCTTGTGGAGGAAAATAACATCATTCTCGGTCTCAAACCATCACTAAATAATTTTAATTTGTTTAACAAACTATGGAAGATTATAAAGCAAAGACTCAAGACATCCCAAGCCAGAACCAAGTAAAACAGCAGACAACAAAAACAGAGCTACAGTAATCCAAATATTAGAATCATCAGACATTGTAATTATCAAATGTTGTAAAATAATACTAAAATGTTCATGAATACAAATGCTGTGCTTAAAAATTTCCCCAAAGTAATAGAAACCATAAGATGTTCATTGTGAAACCAGAAAAGAGCCAGTTAAAAGTATAGAATTTTAAAAATACAGTAAGTAAAATAACAGAATGGATGGGTTTAACAGCAGATTATATACAACTGAAGAGAGAATTTGTGAACTGTAAGCTGGGCCAGAGAAAAATATATAGAATGAAGCCAAAAGCAATTTTTAAAAGGAAAATATAGGCTACTGAATAAGAAATATTAAGGGAAAAGTGAAAAAGTCTAATATTCACATACTTATAGTGTATAAAGGAGAAAAGAGAAAAAACTGGAGCAGAAGCAATATTTGAGAAGATAATGTCAAACAGTTTCAGAGAACTGGTTGAAGACAATTTTGTTACCCTATAAGAAAAAATAGGTCAGCGGAAAGATGGTGATGGCATAGGTGGAATTGTGAGATTCTCCAAACGTGAGTTCCCAAAAAGACTCTTACTTTTCTTCTCCCACCCCCCTGCCCACCACCAGCTGCACTGGTTCGAGGCCTGGGGACCCTTGGTCCCATGCAGGGCTGGATATTGTGGCCCCTGGCTGCTGCTGCTCCACTATATGTGACCCCCACCCAAGCGGGAGTCTCAGGTCTTGGCTCCCTCCCTGGCTACATTGTCTCACCCAGCACCCAGCACTAAACCGCTGGTCACCCAGGGAGGCTCTGGGCATGCGCCCCTCAGAGATACTGGTTCCATTTCTGGCTGAAGTACCCTGTGAGGGGCCCAGGGCCACTCTCACTGCTCACTGCCTGTCCTTTGGAGCTTTGGAGCTCTGGGTCCACTCTGGCTGAGGCACTCAGCATGCAACCTCATGCTTGTGTAAGGGAACAGCATATCTTAAGGAGGTGCTGATTGGAGGCTCTCAGCTCCAGAGGGGGGAACTCCTGACCCCCTCCTCCACCCCAGCCCACTGGTGGCACCCTGGATCTAGTGCCCAGCTGTGCAGCTGATCCCCGGTGCCTCCCACACCACCACAGTCCATCATAGTGGATCACCCAGGGACCCAGGCGAGCGGAGAGAAAGGATCCATGAAAGAGAAACTGCCACCTCAGTCATTCTCCAGGCAGAGACTTGCATTGCCCCACCCACCTATGAGCAGCATCCACTTCGGTTCCTAAGGTAACGTCACAAAACAGGAGGCAAAGCCCCTCCCCTATGCTGAAAAAGACAAAGGCAACTAAGTGTCACAGACCTCCCAGGCAGCAGGCTAAAAGAACAAACCCAAGCTGTGAGTAAATCTAGCTGTCTGCAATGATAGCAAAGGGGAGAGGCCAGAGATCAGAGCTGAAGAGACTTTAGACACTCAGGAAAGATTTCAGAGCTAGTCTGATTTCTTATTTTGACTTTTGATTTTATCATTTTGACTGTTTGTTTTGCTTTTTGACTTATACTATCTGTTTGTGTTAGGCAAAATGCATCAAAAGGCATGATTTTTTTGGTCTGTCTTTGTGTAGCTACCAGTATTCTTTAGGAAATTTTGCTTGCATTTTATTTCACTTCTCTCCAGCCTTGTGTCTCTTTTTCAGCTGTTAGTTGGTATGTATGTCTGTTTTCCCTCTCACTCTTCTCTCTTTCTAACTTCCTATTGATGCCCCCTTTCCTCCATTATTTGCCTCTTTTGTACCTCCTTTTGCTCCAAGGACCAAACCTACATAGCACTGCACAGAGAGATTGTAAGGCTGTGAGAAGTAGGTTCCAGTGGGCTCATACACTGGTTGGTGGATGCTAGAATCAACATATAGATTCTGAATAACAGCCTCCCCCTCAATTAAACCTCAAAACTGCAAAAAGTACAAATCGCAGCCCACACTCCAACCTCAAAAGTGAACAAAGCCAGAGGACCCTCATAAGGAAGAACTGGAGATTGCACAAGCAAAGCAAAAGCAACCCCACCTTCCCTGAAAAACAGAATTAAAGAAGGGGAGGGAAAGGGGGAGAGAGAGAAAAATCTACACAAATGAAGAAAAACCAAAAGAAGAATATGGGTCTCTCTCAGACCCCTGGGAGGGCAGACACTGAGAAAACTGACTTCAGAATGCAAACAATGAAGAGCCCCCAGAATGACTGGTCTCAATCTACAAATCTAGATATCAAGACATTAATGGAGAGATTAAAAAGAATTCAGGAGAGACAAGAAGAAACTAGGAAGGAGCTGAAACTGAGATAACAGTAATAAAGAATACTGTGAATGAAATAAATAACAAACTGATAAGCATGGAAAGCAGAATTACCCGAGCAAAAGAAAGAATCTCAGAGTTTGAGGACCAAAATATAGAACTAACCCAAACTGCTAAAAAACAGAAAACAAGCTCAAAAAGACAGAACAATACCTTCAAGAGATGAGCAATTACTTCAAGAGATCAAACTTAAGAGTAATTGGCCTTCCTGAGGCAGAAAGAGAGACGGAGAACACACGGGAACAAACTTTCCATGAGATTATTCAAGAAAACTTCCCTTATCTAATCAGTGATGCAAAAATTCAAACACAACAGATTCAGAGAACCCCTGCAAGACAACAAATGAGAAGACCAACTCCTAGACACATAATAATTTGCCTAAACAAAGTAGGTATAAAAGAAAAAATCCTAAAGGCAGCAAAAGAAAAAGGTCAGATCACCTACCATGGAAGACCAATTAGAATAGCAGCAGATTTATCTACAGAAACCCTCCAGGCTAGGAGAACTTGGAGTCCTATCTTCAAAGTCCTAAAAGATAAACAATTTCAACCAAGAATAATCTACCCAGCCTCAGTTAAGCTTCATCAGCGAAGGAGAATTAAAATCTTTCCCAGATATCCAATCCCTAAGAACTTACGCTGCCACCAGACTACCTCTACATGAAACACTTAAGAAAGTACTAAACACAGAGGAAAAGGAAAAAAGAACAACGTTCTTCACAAGAGTATAGGAAAAAGAATAAAATACACATGAACCAACCCTAAAACCAAAAGAAAGACTAAGTGGAAGAACAACAACTCTATAAGAACTCGATGATAGGGATGAACTCTCACATTTCAATAATTAGCCTGAATGTGAATGGACTAAACGCACCACTGAAAAGACATAGAATGGCAAAATGGATAAAATATCACCAGGCAACAATAAACTGCCTTCAAGAGACCCATCTCACTAGAAAGGACATACACAGACTCAAAGTAAGAGGATGGGAAACAAATTTTCAGGCAAATGCAGCACAAAAGAAAGGAGGAGTCACGATTCTAATTTCAGACAAAATACCATTTAAGCTATCAAAAATTAGAAAAGATACAGAGAGCCACTACATAATGATAAAAGGTTCATACCCTCAACAAGAAATATCTATCCTAAACATATATGCACCCAACATAGGTGCGCCAACTTTCATAAAGCAACTTCTAGGAAAACTAAAGAAAGATATTGACTCTAACACCATCATAACTGGGGACTTTAATACCCCACTCACAACCCTAGACAGATCATCAGGACAAAAAATCAGCAATGAGATCCAGAACCTCAATGTGACTCTTGACCAAATGGACTTAATCAATACCTACAGAACACTCCATCCAAAGACCACAGAATACACATCACTGCATGGTATGTATTGTAAGATCGACCACATACTTGGCCATAAATCAAGCATAAGCAAATTTAAAAGAACCGAAATTTTACCATGCACCTTCTCGGACCACAGGGGAATAAAAATAAACATTAACACCAACAAGTTCCCCCCAAAACCCACAAAGACATGGACACTAAAAAGCATGATGTTAAACAACTCCTGGGGCAATGATGAAATCAAAACAGAGATCAAAAGATACCTGGAAACAAATGAAAATGAAGAAATATCTTACCAAAATCTCTGGGACGCCATGAAAGCTGTAGTAAGAGGGGAATTTATATCCTTACAAATGCACATGAAGAAAATGGAAGGATCACAAATTAATAGCCTAACAAGCAACATAAGGAAGCTGGAAAAGCAAGACCACAAAAACCCAAATTTCAGCAGAAGAATCCAGATCACCAAAATAAAAGCCCAAATCCAGGACATACAAGACAAAAAGATAATACAAAAAAATCAATGAAACAAAAAGCTGGTTCTTTGAAAGGATAAACAAGATCAATGATCCCCTAGCTAGACTGACCAAGAAAAAGAGAGAAAAAACCCAAAATAAGCACAATCAGAAACACAAAAGAAGTCACATCTGACCCTGAAGAAATACAAAAGATCATTAGAGACTACTATGCACACTTGTATGGAAACAAACTTGAAGACCTTAAGGACTTTCTGTCATCACACAACCTGCCTAGGTTGAAACAAGAAGAAATTGAGACCCTAAATAGACCAATAACAATCAAGGAAATTGACTATGTAATAAGAAAACTACCTACAAAAAGAGCCCTGGACCAGATGGCTTTCCAGCAGAATTCTACAAGACATTTAAGGAGGAGCTGATACCAATCCTACTGAAGGTATTCCAGGCGATTGAGAAAGATGGAACTCTCCCCAAATAATTTTATGAAGCTAACATCACATTGACACACAAGCCAGGTAAAGACCCAACAAAGAAAGAGAACTACAGGCCAATATCTTTGATGAACATAGATGCTAAAATTCTCAACAAGATCCTAGCAAACTGTATTCAACAACACATCTAAAAAATCATCCATCATGACCAAGTAGGCTTCATCCCTGGTATGCAAGGCTGGTTCAACATTCATAAAATGATAAATGTAATTAAATACTTCAACAGATGTCAAAACAAAAACTACATGATTATATCATTAGATGCAGAAAAAGCTCTTGATAAAATCCAGCACCCCTTCTTGATAAAAACCCTCGAACATCTAGACATATGGGGAACATAACTCAAAATAGTAAAAGTCATTTACGAGAAACCCACAGCCAGCATACTCCTAAATGACAAAAATTGGAACCATTTCCCCTGAAAACTGGAACAAAACAAGGATGTCCGCTCTCACCTCTCCTGTTCAATACAGTATTGGAAGTCCTGGCTAGAGCAATCAGAGAAGAGAAGGCAATCAGGGGTATCCAAAGAGGAAAAGAGGAAGTCAAGTTATCTCTTTTTGCAGATGACATGATTGTGTACCTTGAAAACCCAAGAGAATCTGTCAAAAACCTTCTTACACTGATAAAGGCCTTTGGCAAAGTCTCAGGATATAAAATAAATGTGCAAAAGACAATCACATTTCTTTACACCAATAATAAACAAACAGAAACCCAAATAAAAAGCACAATTCCATTCACAATAGCCACAAAAAAAAATGAAATACCTTGGCATCTTCCTAACCAGAGATGTGAAAGACCTTTACAATGAAAACTACGAAACACTGCTCAAAGAAATCAAAGATAACACAAACAAGTGGAAACATATTCCATGCTCATGGATTGGAATAATCAACATTGTGAAGATTTCAATCCTACCTAAGGCAATCTACAGATTAAATGTACTACCCATCAAATTACCAGCAACATTCTTCTCATACCTAGAAAAAACAACACAGGAATTCATATGGAAACACAAACGACCAAGAATAGCCAGAACAATCCTCAGCAAAAAAAAAAAAAAACAAAGCAGGTGGTATCACATTACCAGACTTCAAACTTTACTATAAAGCTACAATCATCAAAACAGCTTGGTATTGGTATAGGAACAGGCATTTAGACCAATGGAATAGAATTGAGATTCCAGAAATAAACCTCAATTTCTCAACCAACTCATCTTTGACAAAGCCTCCACCACCTACCACTGGGATAGGAGAACCTATTCAGTAAATGGTGCTGGGAAAACTGGCTGACCACATGCAGAAGATTGAAACAGGACCCCTATCTATCTCCATACACAAAAATTAACTCCAAATGGATCAGAGACCTAAATGTAAAACCTCAAACCATAAGAACCTTAGAAAATGAAGAATGTACCCTCATGGAAATTGGAACTGGCATCCAATTCCTGAACAAAACCCAAAACCCACAGGCCATAAGAGATAAGATAGACAAGTGGGACCTCATTAAACTAACAAGCTTCTGCAAAGCCAAAGAAACCATCAAGAGAGCAGGGAGACAGCCTACAGACTGGGAAAAAAGTATTTGCCAACTCCAGGTCTGACAAAGGCTTAACATCTTGGATCTATAAGGAACTCAGACATGCTGAAAAGAAAAAAACAAACAACCCCATTATAAAATGGGCAAAAGATATGAACAGACACTTCTCAAAGGAAGCCATTCAAACAGCCAACAGACACATGAAGAAATGTTCAACCTCACTAATCATCAGGGAGATGCAAATCAAAACCACACTGAGATACCACCTAACTGCAGTCAGAATGGCAATTATCAATAATTCAAAAAATAACAGTTGCTGGAGAGGATGTGGCGAAAAGGGAACTCTTTTACACCGTTGGTGGGAGTGTAAACTAGTGCAACCTCTGTGGAAAGCAGTGTGGCGATTCCTAAAAGCTCTAAATATCAACCTCCCATATGACCCTGCAATCCCCCTACTGGGAATATACCCTGAAGAATTCAAATCACTATATAAAAAAGATACCTGCACACGTATGTTTATTGCAGCATTGTTCACAATAGCAAGAACCTGGAAGCAACCATGCTGTCCATCAAAGGAGGACTGGATCAAAAAAATGTGGTACATATACATGATGGAATACTATGCAGCTATAAAAAAAGAACAAAATCATGAATTTCGCAGCAACTTGGATGGAACTAGAGTCTATAATACTGAGTGACCTCTCACAGAAACAAAGATCTGAGTATCACATGTTCTCACTCATATAGTGGACCTTGACCATCCAATGTATTACCATAAAAAAATGACTGACAGTGGTGGGAAACTATGGGGGGCAGGGAAAGAGAGATGGGATTAATGGTAGTAAATATCTGTCTGGGGACAGGGGGACACCTCTTATCAACAATGGTGCCTGAATGAAGCATATTTGTATACCTAACCCTTAACTGTACCCCACAATATCATAATAAAAAGTATTGATTATTAAAAAAAAAAGAATAGGTCAAATAAAGCTGAACAGAATAAATAGAAATCTGCACCCAAATACATTATAATGTAATTGCAGAAAATCAAATGCAAAGAGAAAATTTTAAACATAATAAAAGGAAAAGACAGATCACCAACAAAGGAGCAACAACCTGCCCAATTGCTGCAATTTCTATAGAAAAAGTGGAAGCCAGAGGAAAGGTACCTTCAGGGTATTGAATGATATGAGAAAACTGCCAACCTAGAATTCTTTACACAGTTATGTTCTTTAAAAACATAACTTTACACTGAATTGTACCTAACATCTTTAAAATAAAAAATTTTAAAAAATATAGCTTTGAATAATAAAGGTGAAATACACAAGCAACATTAGAAGATAAATGACAAACTGGCAAAATATGTTCAATTTATAAATATTCCTAATATATTAAAAGTTTCTAAAAATAGAGAGGAAAAAGAGTAATAATCTTGAAAAATGAACAAGAGATATGAACAAATAGTTCACAAGAAAAATAAATGCAAATGACCCTTGGTTGAAAAGATACTCCATCTCATTCATGATGTGATAAATGCAAATTAAAACTATAGTGAGATATTAACTCATCCTATGAGATTAGCGCAAATTCAATTTTCACCCAGAAAACATTCTGGATAAGAGCACACAAAGTGTGATACTTTGTATATAAAGTTTCAAAGCATGACAACTACACAGATTATTTGGAGCACACATATGCCGCTCATACATAAAGAGATATTTGGAAATTTAGGAAATGGTAAACAGGGAACCTTAAATGAATTGATAATGTTTTATTTCTTAATCTGGGTAGGGAGTTACCTGGATGTTAATTATGTTTTCTCTACTTCTTTTGGCATGTCTTAATATTTTGTAATAAGTTTCATATGTGCATAATAGTAAATAAATTCTAAAGGTATATATACAAAAACATTTATTGTTTATTTCTAGATGGTAGAAATATTGGTAGCCTTTAATTTTTCTTTGCATGTTCTCTAATTTGTATTATTCTCATCTGCTGCAATTTTGATCTGGTTAGATCTAGTGATGTAGGTTTTAGTTTGTATTGAGCAGCACAAAAAACCTGCTCAGTGGTTCCTTGTGAAATCTTGAATGAATGAATTGCAATAAGTGTGCAGGTGACTCAGTATTGACTTGCCTGTAGGTAATGTACAATCTTTGACATGTTACACGACATCCTCTAGCTATGTAGAATCTGGCCTTATCTCACCAACTCATTTCAAATCCCTTTTTAAACTTTCACTGTAAAGAGACACTATAGCTTGCTTCTCTGAACAAAGCATGTTTTCTCTTACTTCTAGGCTTTTGTCCATGCACTTTTCTATTCCTGGAATGCACTTCCTCTTTTTTTGTCATCTTGGCAAACATCTGTTAATCTGTTAAAACACAGCTTAAAATTTCTTCCTTATTGACACACCCCGGCCCTCTCCCCTTGTTCATTAATTCACTCAACAATTACACGCTGTGGTAGGCTGAATAATTTAGTTCCCCGAAATTTTCACTTTCTAATACCCAGAAGTTGTGAATATGTTACTTTGCATGACTAAAAGGACTTTGCAAGTCTGATTAAGTTAAGGATCTTGAGATGAGGAGGCAGAAAAAGACGGTGATGGTGATGTGAAGACAAAAGCAGAGAGATTTGAAGATGTACACTGCCGGGTTTGAAGGTAGAAGTAAAAGCCACAAAATGCAGATCTAGTAGCTAGAAAAGACAAGGAAATGGATTCTCCCCTGGAGCCTCCAGAAGGAACCAATTCTACTGACACCTTGATTTTTGCCCTGCAAGACTCCTTTAGGATTTCTGATATCCAGATGATTAGAAAATACATTTGTGTTGTTTCATGCCAATTTGCGATAAATTGATATAGCAGCAATAGAAAACTAACACACTCATGCAACCACTCTTTGCCAGACACAAAGCTAGGCACCGGAGACACAGGCAAACAAGACAGATGTGATCTGTACTTTAAAGGAGCTTGTAATCTGATGGAGAATATGGATATTAAACAACCAAACAGAAATATAATATACTTAGGTTGATGAAAATTACTTTAGATTGATGGAGATAAGAAAAGTCTGCCTGAGGACATCACATTTAACCTGGGACCTGACAGATGAATACGGCTTAGTGATGTGAAGAGTGCGAGAGGTGTTCACAAGAGCATGTGCCAAGACCCTGTGACAGGACACTGCTTGTAATGAGGTACTGGGAGATGAGACTAGAGAGACGGGCAGGATGCAAATCATAACAGACCTTGTCACCCGCATTGCAGATTTCGTTGAAGGATAATGAAAAGACATCAAAAACTTCAAACTAGGCGAATGATATGTCATAGTTACATTTTTAAAAATGACTGTGGCCGGGCTCGGTGGCTCAGCCTGTAATCCTGCACCTTCGGAAGGCTGAGGTGAGTGGATTGCCTGAGCCCGCGGGTTCGAGACCTGCCTGGGCAGCGAGACCTCATCTCTACAATAAATCAAAAAATCAGCTGGGCGTGGTAGCGCGCGCCTGTAGTTCCAGCTACATGAAAGGCTGAGGCGGAAGGATCGCTGGAGCCCAGCAGGTCGAGGCTGCAGTGGTCGGGAGCGGCCACTGTACTCCAGTCTGGGTGACAGAGTGAGACTCCAACTCAAAAAATAAAAATAAAAATAAATAAATAAATAAATAAAAATGACTGTGACTTCTCCATAGGGATTAGATTAGAAGTGGGCAACTATAACAAAAGGGAGACCAACAAGAGATTATGCAAGAAATGATGTGGTGTGGAAAGGGAGAGATTTGGATGGATCCTACATTTAATTTTGAGGCAGTGCTTTTGGGACTGGAAAAATGAATGCGGGAATGACGTATAAAGGATATTTACTGGGTTTTTAACATAAGCATACGGGCAGATGTTTATATTTTCCTGGAGAGAGGACCCCTGAAAGAAGACATGGGGTGAGAGTGGTTAAGGTCAAATGTTTAGTTTTCAAAATATTAAATTTGAGGTACCTGTGGAACAACCAGTCAAAGATGTCAAGTAGGTAGTAGTTGACCACATGGCTTAAGGTTCCAAAAAGATGTCTCAGGTGGCACTAAAAGTCATAGGGGTGGTTGAAATGACCTAGGAAGAGAGGTCTCTAGCCTAGAGAGAAGACACTCAAGACCGAATATGAAAAAACTCTGACATTGAGGCTTCAAGTAAGGGGAAGGGAGAGAGCAAAGGAGATTGAGAGGGAATGCCCAGAGAAATGAAGAGGAAGGTAGAAGAAGGTAGGAGAGTTGAATGGCAGTGAGGAGCAAAGAGATGAGAACTACACACTGTTCTAGAGTTGAGCAATGTTGGCAATCATAGGCAACCGTAGCCAACAGCAAATGCAGCTGGGTGATAGGAGCCAGACTGAGAAATGAAAGTATTATGGGGAAGTGGAACATTGTGTAGGTAACTGTTTTTTTTTTTTTTTGAGTTGAGACTAAAAGACGACAGACTGAGGGGTGTTCCAGGAGAGAAGGGGGAAGAGCTGGTAGAACAAGGCTCCTAGTATGGCTGGAAAAGGTGGGATCTCTCCTCTGAGAAAAGACTAGTCTTTGTCAGGAAGAAAACCCTTCCCCCAGAAGGCAAGGGTACAGATGCTGGTGGGTTTGTACTCTGGGAGGCAGAACAACGAGGATGGGAGTTTTCTTCTTATGACCCCTGTTTGCTTCATGAAGGTTATCTGCTGAAAGTGAAAGGAAGATGAAAGAAGACAACCTTGGATTTGAGCAGAGGCCATTTTCTCCGTGGTGCATCTCTTTACCTTAAAAAGGTACCTACCCCTATAATACCTAGTGGAGCAATTATTTGTGTAAAAGTCTTTTCTTTACTAGACTATGAGCACCTTGAAAACAGAGGTTTAGTTTTCTTCATCTCTGCAATTTTAATATTACCACTGGTGTATAGTAGAAATGCAATAAATAATTAAATGTAGGATGAATAAGTCAGTGATTGAAGAACTGTGATAGAGCAGAACTGATGTGAAAATGTTTGTCTAACTGATCATATTTCATATATTTCAACATTGCCTACATTCTGAGAAATAGCAAGTTGCCTTGATAATTTGTCACTGATGAGCCCTTATCTTCCCAAGGACTGTTGAGTCAAGAGAACACAAATCCAATGAAGCCAGGTGATTCTGGGTCAGTGAAGTAGTTACAGGCAAAGGTTTCTTTCTTCTGACAAATATAGTCCAAAAACTTTGGAGAAAGTGGAATATCCTGGAATATTTCCTGCCATTTCTCCCTAGTAGAGCCAGAGCCTAGTCCTAAGGATAAAAGAAACATCTTTTAAAAATAGAGAACACTGTCACCTATAATCTCATATTATTTTTGTATATTCCAGTCTTTTTTAAGAGACGGGGTCTTGCTCTGTTCCCCCAGTTGGAGTGAAATGCCATGATCATGGCTCATTGCAGCCTAGGCTCAAGCGATCCTCCCACCTCAGCCCCCACACTACAGGCATGTGCCACCACACCTGGCTAATTTTTTTTATTTTTGTAGAGACAGAGTCTTGATATGTTGCCAGGCTGGTCTCAAACTCCTGGTCTCAAGCAATCCTTCTGTCTCAGCCTCCTAAGCAGCTGGGGTTACAGGCTTGAGCCACTACACTCCATCATATATACATTTTTAATAGTAAGCATGTTATTCAAATAACTATGTATGATGCTGTTTTTCACTTAAAATTATAACTTATGACAGCTATAATAATCAAGACAATGTGGCATTCATGAAAGGATAGAAACACAGATTAATGGAACAGAAAGAGTGTCCAGAAATAGACTCAAATAATGCTCAACTGATTTTCAACAAAAGTGCCAAAGCAATTTGATATAAAAAATGATAGCCTTTTCAATAAACAATGCCAAAATAATAGAACAGCCATATTTTTAAAAATTTAATTTGAAATGAATGATAGGCCTAAATTTAAAATAGAAAATTATAAAACTTCTAGATTAAAAAAAAAAAGAATTTTTTAATTTTTATTTTGGAGATGTCACCAAGCTCTCCTAGACTGAAGTGTTTCTGTAGATTAGTCTGCTGCTATTCTAATTGGTCTTCCTCAGTAGGTAGTCTGACCTTTTTCTCTTGCTGCCTTTAGGATTTTTTATTTTATACCTACTTTGTGTAGGTGAATTACTATGTGTCTGGGAGTTGGTCTAATCATTTGTTGTCTTATAGGGGTTCTCTGAATCTCTTGTGTTTGAATGGTCACATCACTGATGAGATGAGGGAAGTTTTCTTGGATAATTTCATGGAATATTTGTTCAAGGGTGGTCTCTGTCTCTCTATTTGCCTCAGGAATTCCAATTAATCTTAGGTTTAGCCTCTTGAAATAATCATTTATCTCTAGGAGATTTTGTTCTGTCTTTTTATGCTTCTTTTCTATGTTTTTAGCAGTTTGAGTTAGTTCCATATTTTGGTCCTCAAGCTCTGAGATTCTTTCTTCTGCTTAGTTAATTCTGCTTTCCATGCTTATAAGTGTGTTATTTATTTTATTCACTGTGTTCTTTATTACTGTTATCTCAGTTTTTAACTCCTTCATTCTTTCCTCTTGTATCTCCTTGATTCTATTTATTCTATCAATGTCTTGATATCTGGGTTTGTGGTTTAAGACCAGTCATTCTGGGGAGCTTTTCATTGTTTGCATTCCAAAGTCTTATTCTCAGTGACTGACCTCTCAGGGGTCTGTGTGAGACCCATATTCTTCCTTTGGTTTGTCTTCTTTTGTGTAGATTTTCCTCCCCTCCTCTCCCCCCCTTTTTTTATTTTTACCTCTTCTTGAGTTCTGTTGTCCAGGAATGGGGGGTAGCATTTACTTCTGTTTGCTCAATCTTCTATTCTTCCTTATGTGAATCCTCTGGCTTTATTCAATTCTAAAGCTGGACTGTGGGTGAGGGGCTGTACTTTTTGCAGTTTTGAAATTTAATTGAGGGAGGAACTGTGATTTATAAACTATCTGCAGATCCCAGTATCCACTGATAGGTGTGTGGGCCCCCTGGAACCCTGTTCCCACTGCCTTACAATCTGTCCATACAGTAGGGGTACAGGTTTGCCCCCGGAAAGCAAAATGAGGTATAAGAAAAAGAAAAGGAATGGAAAAAGGAAGCAGGGGGACAAGAGGAAGATAGAGAGAGAGAGGAAGAAGAAGAAAACAGATAGGCATACCAACTAACAAATAAAAAGAGACACAAAGACAGAAAATATTTTTTAAAAATACAGACAATCATACAAACACACAAACTGACAAAAAACCCCCATTGATGTACTCTCTCTCAAAAATACCCATACACAAACAGAAAGTTTTTTAAAAAAGCAATAAAATAACAGACACAAAGCTGGTATGAGAATATAATCAAAAACAGAGAGAAGAGAAAAAGAAAAAAACAAGCAAACTCATTTGAGGCTGTTCCGTAACTTCAACTTTCTTTCAGTTCTGGTCTCCAGCCCTCTGCTCTCAGCACAGGCTGATAGGGTTGCTCTCAGCATGGTTCAGATGCCCCATGAAATACTGTGGGAGGAGGGTGGATCAGATCTGGACTCACTCAGCTTGCTGCTGCTGTTGTGAAGTTTCTTACTGAGATCTGACATGTCTGTGCATGTTCCAGCATGGGGAAGAGATGTCTGTCTCTCCAGGTTTGATGAGATAACCTCTAGGTCCCAGGTTGAAGGCTGGGTGGAGCTGGGTGGGGTGATGCAGGTCTTTGCCTGGTCTGGGACAGATTAAATGGCTCCAGTTGTGTTTCCTCACTGGTGGTGGGTCTTCTCTCCAGCTTTCCCCAACCTGCTCTCTCCATGGAACCAGGCTCCTGCTGCTCTGCTGTCACAGGTGATGGTGTGGGCCAGGGGCCAGGTGGTAGGATCAGCTGTATTCCGCAGCCTTTTCTCAGGAGACTCCGACAGCAGCAGATGATCCTGTGGTGCCACTGGCTCCAATCCCAGGATGGTGGGGAGTTGCAGTCACTTCTGGAGGAGAACCCTGGGTGCATGAACCCGAGTCTCCTCTCAGACGAACTTTCACTCACCCACCAGCACACACTCACTCATGCAGAGAGTCTTTATAGACACTCACTTTTGTGGAGACCCTCACAGTCTGACCTGTCCCATTACCATTTTTCCAGAAATCCATCTTTTTGATTTTGGATTAGGCAAAGATTTATCAGATAGGATACAAAAAGCTGAAACATAAAAGAAAAAAAAATGGATGAACTGAATTTCAAAAGTAAAAGCATCTGCTCTCTGCAAGACACTGTTAGACCATGAAGAGAATTCACAGACTAGGAGAAAATATTTGCAAAACACAAAATTCTTTAAGTATTATTGTAGTTCAATCATAAGAAAATAAACAGCCCAATTCGAAAAATGGGTGAAAGAGCTGAACAGGCACTTTACCAAATGTGGCAAGCAAGCATAAGAAAGATCCTCACTGACATTAGTCGTCAAGAAGATGCAAAAAAAAAAAAAAAGAAGATGCAAATTAAACACACAAAGACATATAGCTACCCATCAACTTTTTAAAAGAACAACTGGCAGTACCAAATTCTGATGAGGATGCAGAGCAATTGAAATTCCCATGCATTGCTGATGGGCATGCAGAATGGTATAGCCACTTTGGAAAAACAGTTTGATTATTATTAAAAAGTTAAACAAACACTTAGCATATGACCCCAAAAATCCAATTCTAGATATTAACCCAAGAGAAATGAAGATATATGTCCACACAAAAGCCTGTTTACAAATGTTCATAGTAGTTTTATTCATAACAATAAGAAAAATGGGAAATGTTAGTTAATTGGTAAATGGCTAATCGAACTGTTATAAGCACACAATGGAATACTACTTAGTAATATTAGTTTAGGACAATCACTTTTTAAAGAACTCAGCTTGACCTTTTCAGAACTTTTCTGGCATTTCTGTCACCTCTGTGAATTGCTGAGGGAACCTATGGGAGCCCTGAGAGGGTGACGATAGATCTTAAACTCAGTGAAGTGCAGGCAGCCCTATCACGTCACGTTTCTCCTTCCACTTGGCTTGCTTGATTCCTCATCTGAGCTGGTGCTCCTTCTGTTGTTCCTGCTGTCCCCTGTGGTTTGGCTCACAGTCCCCTGTGACATGGCGAGACAGCCAAGGACATTTCCACAGGAAGGACATTTGCTGTGAGGCTCAGCTGCCTCGCTAATTCGTCCAGTGTCTTACATCACCCAGAGCAGGAAGGCAAAATAGACTTGTGACTTGAGGTCAGGACCTTGTCTTATTCCTCTCATAGTAACCCGTCATCTGCAAGCACAGAGCCTAATATATAGTAGGTGCCCAATACACATTTGCTTTGTGTGCCTATTTGGTTTTTTTTAAATGTCAAATTTAGTTCCTAGTGTGTGGAACTAAAATATACGGACTACTAACTAAAAATAATGCAGCAGGAGTCATACTTAAATCATTGAAAGAGAGATAATCACCTTGATGTTCTCAATGTAAGGGTATTGGCTATGTAATATCATTTTATTCATTAATATATTAGCAAATATTTCTTTTTTTTTTTTTTTGAGTTGGGGTCTCACTCTGTTGCCCAGACTGGAGTGCGGTGGCCGCTCCCGGCCACCGCAGACTCGACCTGCTGGGCTCCGGCGATCCTTCCACCTCAGCCTTCCAAGTAGCCAGAATTATAGGCATGCGCTACCATGCCCGGCTGATTTTTTGATTTATTGTAGAGATGAGGTCTCGCTGCCCAGGCGGGTCTCGAACCCGCGGGCTCAGGCAATCCACTCACCTCAGCCTCCCAAAGGCGCGGGATTACAGGCTGAGCCACCGAGCCCGGCTAGCAAATATTTCTTGAATACCAACTATTGCCTAGATTATATTCCAAATTATTGAGATTAAAGGAATATTTATTCAAGAGCAAAAATAAATTGCTAATTAAAAATTTCAAAGACATATATTGATCTTCACTTTCAGTGAATTTTTTTCCTTTTTTTTCAATAAGTAAATAGATATTATTGTGTACAGATGTCTTGGAATAGTGATTGGCATTGTATTTTCTGTCCCAGCATGCTTAGAGGATTTGGTTCATTTCTACAAGCTAAGTTGAGAATGAATTCTCAGAATTCAGAAGAGTTGGGAGAACATGTGCCGTTCTAAACCATCTATCCACTCCTCTCTCTCTCACAGTTGTTTCCTTATCTGTTTAGTCCAGAGAGAAAAGTTTTCTCATGTTTACTTCCTTTTTCTTAATGGTAAAGATTCTATTGTTTGACTCATGTTTTTGCTACTTCAAGTTCTCATTAAATGATAACTATATAATGAAATAGGAAACATACATAGTTAAATTCTCTATTAGTGTATTATTGCTTGTAGTTTATTCCTTTCTCCCTCCCCTTTCCCTCTTTTTCTGCTTGCTCTCCCTCTTTCCTTCCTTGCTTTATTCTTCTTGTATTTTGATGATCTTGTTTTTGTTTTATTTAGTTTTGGATATTGCCATTGGTTTTATAAATCATTGGTGGGAATACACAGAAATACAACATCTAATAATATTTGAAGACTGATTTGCATATGGACAATTGAATCATGTTTATTTTTATTGATGCTAAGTGGTGACTTCAAATCATTTGGGAGAATGTTTTGTATTCAGTAAAGTTTTTTTGAACAAATAACAAGCAATGTAACATTGCAAAAACCAAAAATTTATCCGTCCCTATTATAAATATCCCTCAAACTTTCTGGCATCCACATGCATGCGTACTCTAATATATTATGACTATAATCATGGTGGTAGTGAAGGGCCCAACTGGAAAGAAGGGGAATGAAGGGGATGTTCCAATGTTCCATACTGAGCCTAAGTGGCGTGTTCATTGTTAGGATTCAGGTATGTCTGACACCTCTGTCTGCTGCATGCATCAGAGCAAAGTTGGGTCTTCTGAGGAACCCTAAGTCAAGAAAACACAATCACTGAAGCAGTACTCTTTCAGTTAGCAGGATCCAGCCTTTTAATGGCCCTCTGCGGCTACTCAAGCATTTCCTTAAGCAGTGAAATCCCCAAGCCTTACCTAGGCTAATTATTATTCATTAAATAAAATAGATCTCCTCCTGAAGACAGGAAGAAAGGATTCTCCTTTTAGGAAAATAAGGTGATCTCCATGTTGTAATGTACATGACATGCAGAACAGCTCTTCATTTCTGGGAAGAAAGTCTGACTGGAAACACGTGTTCTCAGCAATGTACAGACTTAGACTCCAGCTGAACTCAGAGTACAGCACCAACACTTTGAATAGATTTGCATGGATGTGTTCTTATTTGTTTTGTAAGAGATGAGTTTATAACTTCTATTAAATTCCCAAAGGTGTCTGTAACCCCACAAATCGTAACCACTGCTTCATATGTGGCCCCAGATTGATCTCATTCACACATATAGCTTCATTTATTATTTACATAATGATTCTCTCAAATATATTTTTCCAACCCCTATACTCTCCAGAAATAAAATTTGTAGATAATATAACCATTCTACATACACATTTAAAAAAACTAAGCTTAATGCCTTAGTTGTAATGTAAAGACAACACTCTAAAATGATTTATAATAAAATCTACATATTTCATTCTCAAATGCTTGCATATAACTACACGAGATGACATAATGTAGTAGCCAGAGGATACGGTTGAACTGTCCTGCATGTGACAGCTATGCATATAGCTGAGCATCTGTGTACCACTGGCAGTTCCAGTGCCACATATTTTGCCACTGGTGACAAGGTTTTCCAAAATGGAGACAAGTCTTGGCATAAAGTTTTAGACAAAACAAACTTATCTGATTACAAGGAAGTCTTATTCCTGAAACATTTCCTAGTATATAAAAACCATACCAAAATAAACAAAACCACCACTCCCACCACCAACAACACATCTTGGGTTCCTTAAAAAAAAAAAAGTTAGGTTCTCAGCTCAGACAGTGATAAACAGGCATATCACTTACATGAATTCTGCCAGGATAAGGAATAATTCTTCACTGTGTGTCCCTTGCATTTCAGGATGTCCAACATTCTTGGTCCTTGGGCACTAAATACTAGTTCACATCCCCTCCATCATTATGATAACCAAAAACACTCCCACAAATGTCCAAAATGCTCCCAACGAGACGGTGTCACTTCCACTGAGAACAGTTGACCTACTGAATAAAGTTCAGACTCTAGACTTTGCACACGGGTCCTTCATGATCTGGCTTCTGCATCCCTCTCCATTCTCATCTGGGAGCATACATCCACCCTCTGGCCATTCAAACCACGAGAAGTTCCCTGATTGGGTGGGCCTCTCCTGTACGTGCAGTGTCCTATGCCTGGGAACCTCCCGTCCGCAGTTTAAATTATGTACAATCACCTCCTCCCCAAAGTGTCCCCAGACGCTCTTCAACTCAGCTTATCCAGAATGTGTTAGTACTCTCTCTTCATGTCCCCCACTTTTCTCAGTTTCATTCTCTGCCCTGCCTCCCTCCCCCAGGTCTTCTACAGGTTGTTTCCTTTTCCCTTGTTCCTGTTCCCTCAGTCAGCCACATCCTGCTCTCTCTTCAGATCTCAGGTTAAATGCCACTTACCCAGGGACGCTTTCCTTGCCACCCCTACTTCCAACTGGCTCTCCAATTCTATTATTTACCCTCAAAGTAACCTGCACATATTTTTCTTAACACTGCAGAGATGATCACGGGGTCCTTGGCAAGGCCAGGGATGGCGGGAGCAACCTAGAAGGAGAACAAGGATCCTCCTTCTTTTTATTGACTCTCGTAAGCCACAGGTACTTCCATCATCCCTAAATGACTAATAATGACTTCTCCTCAACCTTAAAGACTGAGGTTCTTGAGCTTAATTTATCTTGGTTTGGAAAAATTAAAGAATTGTGACACTCTTGCTGGTTCCATTTCTTAGTCTGAAAATAGTAGAATAGAAGCTCTATATAGAAATTTAATCAATGAAAGACACACACAAGGGCAGTTAGACTTTTTTCTATGACCCAAAAAGTAAAAAAGGCACTCAACCTAATAACCAATTCTTGCAATACTTCACTCTATGGAAATCTCAGTGCTCTACAAAAATATTAGCAGGTAGCGTGGGCTGCAATTCAATTAAATAGAGAGTTGAGCATTTTACTGTTGAAAAAAGTGATTAAAGTTGTATTTGGAAACATGTAGGTTTTTAGTTTAAGTGAGAAAAGAAATTCGTCTACTCCACTCTCAAGATTTCTCTACCTGGGGGACTGATTTACCTGCCTAGGGGTGAGCCATATCCACTCCTCTAACTTGGAGGCCACTTCTTTTGAGGACCTCATATTTGATCCTTTGAACCGTTCTAGGAGTTTGGTCTTTCTCTGAGTTTTTGTCTATTCTATCCTTTTTAAACTAACACTTTCGAAGTTTTGTCATTCAGTAGTCAGTTCCATATATACCTTAGAGCTCTGCAACTCCAGAAAAAAACTTAATTTCCTAAATGATGAAAAAATGCATTAATTCAAAAAAGCTCTTTAGCAGCCTACAGTCAGTTGTTATTCATTTTTTCTTATTGTATTTTTTATAAATACCTCTTTAAAACAAAGCAGCATGCATCACTGGTAATACACTTGGTTTTATCTTCCGGCATAATTCATGACCGATAGCCTAGGCAAGCATTTTCTGAGTTTTTAATTTTAACACAATTCACGTTTTTTTCTTATTGCCATTGCTGTTATTAATGTAATAAATGTTTCTTATGTATGAACAAAGTGACAGATAGTAACAAAGCATAAAATTAAGTACTAGTTCTTGCTTGTCAATTTAAAATACAAATTACTTGCATTTTACTTGCATCAATTAGCCATCCCAAAATATTCACTCATAGGATACAGGCAAATAATCATCAGTAATACATATATGGGCCAGGCTCAGTGGCTCAGCCTGTAATCCCAGCACTTTGGAAGGTCGAGGCGAGTGGATTGCCTGAGCCAGGTTCATGACCAGTCCGGGCAACTTGGCAAGCCCTCATCTCTACAATAAATAAATAATAATAATAAAAATTAGCCGGGCATGGTAGCACGTGCTTGTAGTTCCGGCTACTTGGAAGGCTAAGGCGGAAGGATCGCTGGAGCCCAAGCAGGTCAACGCTGAGGTGGCTGTGAGCATGCCACTGCACTCCAACCTGGGCGATTTAATGAGAATCCAACTCAAAACTAATAATAATAATAATAATAATACATATATGTGCTCTAAATATATTACTAAATCCTAAATAATCTAAAAGTGCTGCTATTTACTGCTTAAGAAGCTAGTGTGATTTTTCACACAGCTTTGAGTTGAGTTGAATAAAATAATATTAAAAATCAGTTGTTTCCCCCACATAGAAATGAAACATGATTTATAAATGTGTATTCAATCTACATGTGAAAACACCACCCTAACTGATAATACTTACATTTTAAAACAGAATTATGTAATAAAGAAAAATTGTGAGACATAAGATTACTTAGAATAACTGAAGAATCCCAGAAAGAATTCCCTGGATTCTCACTCTAAATTCTCATTTGCATGGCATATTTTAATCTTATGTTTGTATATATTTATAAATATATAATATATATAAAATAACAACAATAACAAAAATAGATATGTAACAACTTCTTTACCTAAAGTGAATTTTCATGATTAACTATTGCTAACACATGATTTTAAAACAGTAATCGGTAATTTTTTATTTTAACATATATTATTAGTTTCCTAAGGACACAAGGAAGAGGAGAAGCAATGCTTAGTATAACTGTTAAGTACAAGAGAGTGAGAAACAAATACATCAGAAAAAAGTGAGACTAGTATTTCTAGTCTCCGGGCTCGGTGGCTCAGCCTGTAATCCCGCGCCTTTGGGAGGCTGAGGTGAGGGGATTGCCTGAGCCCGTGGGTTCGAGACCCGCCTGGGCAGCGAGACCTCATCTCTACAATAAATCAAAAAATCATCCGGGCATCGTAGCGCATGCCTGTAATTCCGGCTACTCAGAAGGCTGAGGTGGAAGGATCGCCGGAGCCCAGCAGGTCTGCACTCCAGTCTGGGCAACTGAATGAGACTCCAACTCAAAAAAAAAAAAAAAAAAAAAGATACAACGCCACCAAACCATGGATTCTAATTTTCTATAGACATGCTTGAGTCACAAATTCACATCTCCTGTGTTTTTCATATTTAATAATTCCAACACACACAGCTACTTAGATATTCTGTCACTCACACAGTTTCTGTGGTCTATTGACCACAAAAACAGAGTAGCCAGCCTGTTGGTGTCACTCTGAAGTGGATGTGTGAAGGAGCTCATGCCCTCCGTGGCCCACAGGGATGCCTTCTAGAAGGTCCATTTCCAGCTCTCATTGTCTTTTAGACATGCCAGGAGTCACGTTAAGACCTCTAGCTCCCTCATAAGCAAACCCTGAATAATTATTAAAATACTATAAAAAAAGGATTGGCAGTAGTGGGAAACTGCTGGTGGGGAGGTGGGGGTACACACCTCTTCAATAAGAGTACCTGATCTCAAATCAGGCAAAGTGGGGACCAAAGTGAAGCCCAAAATTTATCTGTACAATGACCATTTGCATATCTAATCCTAAATTGTACCCCATATCCTTAAAATAAAAATTAAGTAAAATAAAAAAAAAAAAGAAATTGTCTGTTAAAACTATCACATGAAAACTTGTGAAAGAAAAAAGAAAGACTTTTAGCTCTCCCCTATCTCCCTGGCTCTTGATGTCCAGTGGGAAGTGGAAGTGATAACTGACAAGCTTAGGACATGGCTGTTCTTTGGATGAGGATCTTTGAAGCAATAAATGATTCCTTTAGCATGTTTAGCAAGGTCTATTGAAGTCCCTTCTGTACCAATTGCCATCAAAGAAGCTTGAGTGCAGTGGCCTCGAACTGTAGCCTTGAGCCCCTAGGCTCAAGTGATCCTCCCATCTCAGCCTCCCTAGTAGTTGGGACGACAGCTGGATGTAACCACACATGGCTACATTTTTAAGTTTTGTAGAAACTAGGTCTCCCTATGCTGCTCAGGCTGATCTCAAGACTCCTGGCCTCAAGCAATCCTTCCACCTTGGCTTTCTAAAGTTCTGGGCTTACAGGCGTGGGAGCCACGGTGCCCAGACAGTTTCTTTTTTATTACTGTTAATCAAGTGGTTTTGATGATGGAGGATTGCCTCATTGAGAGAGAGAGAGAGAGAGAGAGAGAGAGAGAGACAGCGTTCCCCACTAGGCCCAGCATGCTGGTGGCTGACTCCTCCGGGAGTTGGAAATCTCTTTCCCTCTTTATGAGAAGTGTGAGAGGTGTGATCTTAATCGGTGGAAGACTGAAGGGATCTCAAGAAGGAGATGCGCTTATTCAAGGTTAGGAAGTGCTGGTTTTATCTAGTTTTTCTGTGTCAATTTCATGTCAGTTACAGATCAAATTGTGCCAGATTCATGTCAGTTACAAGTCACAGAAAGTTTCTTAACCTCCAGCTCAGTAATTTTCCATTCCTTCTTATGCCTAGACTAGCTAGCCTGCCTCAGTTTCAACTATGGCTTATATATTTATGTCTAATGGCTCCTTTCAGTTTAATTTTCTAATTTCAGACTAATTTTATTTTGTAGAAAATCAAACATAGTAATGTTAAGAAAACAGCACAGCATGGAGTAAATGTAAGCGTATGCAATGAAACCCTGTGGCAGAGTGTGCAGAATCTCCTTAGTGATGAATTCCTGTTCTCTCCAGCCCTCAGGCATGAAGGTGGGCCTCAATGGTGGTGGTGGGTTGGGGAGAGTGGAGTTTGTGGGGGGTTGTGGGGTGGCGGTGGTGGTGGTGGTGATGAGTGGTATGTATGTGACTGTGACTTGCCACTCTATATAGGCACATGGAGAAGCGCAAGGTGGATTCTCACATTCTGATTATCCAGTGGGCCCCATCTCCCTATTGAGAGCAGATACAATGGGAGCCAATAATTCAGAGGATCTCTGAAAACACTGCTGGGGTTCTAGACGCTCCAACCTAGTAATGTTTAAGCCGGAGTGAAGTGTTGCCACCAGGTGGCGCCAAATCGCAGTTAGAACCAGCTCGGATTTCAAACCTTGCAGTAAAGGAAACACATTTTGGGCAGCTGATTTTTTTATATTCTATTTATCATACTAAAGTGGATTTTTCCTGAATGTGTTTGTATATGTATTATTTCTTATTTTAAACACAAATGTGATAATGTTATGTATATGGCTTTGCGTATTATTTTTTCCCCTCACTAATCTATCTTGGACAACTTTCCATAGTAATGCTTTGTAGATCAGCTTTTAATGACTGCGTTGGTCATTACATAAATGTAGCATAATTTATTTGACTCACCATTACATAAATGTAGCATAATTGGCCATTACATAAATGTAGCATAATTTATTTGACTCACCAATGAAAGATGGTTCTCCCTCATCTCCCACCAGCAGCTTTGTGGTTGTTTTGATGTTAATATAAATAATATTGTAATAAGAATTCGTGGGCTGGGCGCAGTGACTCATACCTGTAATCCCAGCCCTTTGGGAGGCCAAGATGAGAGGATCACTTGAGGCCAGGAGTTGGAGATCAGCTGGGGCAACATAGTGAGACTGTTTCTCTATAAAAAATGAAAAAATATTAACCAGTTCTGATAGTGCATGCCTGTAGTCCTAGCTACTCAGAAGGCTGAGAAGTGAGGAGACTGCTTAAGCCCAGGGTTTTGAGGCTTCAGTGAGCTGTGATTGCACCACTGAACTGGTGCCTGGATGACAGAGCGAGATCCTGTCTCCAAAAAGGAAAGAAAAGAGTTTCTGTTTGGTGCACCTGCATCTAATGCTAACTCACACAGGCCCCATCTGTGTTTAAAAATTAAATATGTGCATATGCATGCATACACACATACATACACAAGAGGTATATGCTTAAAGCATATATGCATACAATATCTGTAAGTGCATATAGCAAACTGGTAATAGTTTGAAGGATATGGAATTATAAGCAGGAGGTGGGAGGACTATTCATATTTTTGTATTTTTAAATTTTAGCAATAAACGTGTGTTTCCAGGAATGACTGATAATTCTTGAAGATTAAATCACTGGGTAAGTCCCTTGTCTTTGTCTCCCTCAGCCGAAATGCCCTCATGATGGTGTCAGCTTCCCACCTGTCTTTCAATGCTTCCAACTTCATCTCCTCGATGACTTCCCCCTCCCATTCTGAGTACTCCAGTTCTGTTTTAAACAAGTATCATTCTGCTTCTAATGCAAACAGTGTAAAGGAAAGCTCCACTCAATTAATGGAATGAATAATTGATTCAAATCCGTAAGAATGCTCATGTAGAGCTGTTTTGACAATAAAAAGTTTTTCTCCAGATAAGACTTGTTATCACCAACACTCTATTGTTACCATGGCTACATGCTAATTTAAAAGCCAGTTGCCATAAGAAAGGATAGTCCAGTTCTCCAGATGATTAGAGTAGGTTAAATCAAGATTTGGAGAGGAACCTGAAATGCCTGGAGGCCCTGAACAACCCAGCAACGTCTGGTCTAAGCGTTACTGGGCCTCAGCCATGCTGTGTCTCTGCTAATTGTGTTCAGTTTTGTAAGAAATAGAATGATTTGTTTTCAAAATGAACCCTGAGCCATGTTTTAAATGCCTTTGCTGAGTCACTTCCTGCTGCTTCTCTTTTTCGCGGGCTTTCACTTTGGTGGGGTTTTATGTTCAAATTTCGGAGGGAGCCAATCAAAACGAAATCCTGTAAACCAATCAGCAAATAGGACATGTAAATAAAGGGATTTTATGATAGCCCTATACACCAATCAACAAATAGGACATGCAAATAAACTAATTATGTGACCCAATCGATGTGTGCCATGTAGGTGACGTATGTTGTAACCTCTGGAATGCGCAGCCTATGAGAAAGCAGGAAGGGACTTGTGTTCTACTTTACAAATATGCTAGCTGTAACAGCTTTGGTGTGCCTGCCCACCAGACACCCCATCTTGCAAGACTGTCATTAAAGTCTCTGCTGCACTCCATGTCTCTGTGTCCATCCTTTGATTTTGGACAGGTGAGTTCATTTCTCACAGTTTGATGGGCAACACAAAGAAACAAGTACATAGGACATAGATGTAAGGGGCAGGAGAACTGGCACCCTAAGAAAAACCAAATCAAGGAACTGGAGGTAGAATGGTAAAGACATTGGTTAATGATATGATACACATTTAACATTTAGGTAAAAAGAAAGGTCTTTGTATTACATTGCTAATTCCAGAGCTGTATGAGAAGTGTAAAGTAATTCTGTTTACAAATTCAAACTGTAGAGTGTATGTATACATACATAGTTATATCTTAAAGTGCCAATAGATATTTATAAATTGAAAGGCAGATGGCTAGGACATCAGATCCCAAACATGTGAATTCTAGCTGCTACCAAATACCTATTTCTACAGGAAAAAATAGTTTGTATGCACAGAGGACAAACCAGGCAAATCGGGAGGCAGTTTCACTCTGAGAGTGGTTCCAAGCACCAGAGCCGAGCTCTAGTTGGGCTGAACCACATAAAGGGCTCCTTTTAAATACTGCATTTTTTAAAATGTATAAGAGTAACACATGATAAGGGAGGAAAAAAAGAAATGTAAAGCAGAAAGTAAAAATCACCCATAATTCTAGACCTTAGTTACCAGTTTTTCTCTATTTTATATACTTTACCCAAAATACCTTTACCCATAGATCATTGTGTCCTTACTGGATTATTTCTTTCACAGGAATGCCTAGAAGTGAAATTTCTAGATCAAGCTAACTTTCAGAAAGGTTGCACAAACTCTGCATCCCAAAATGGTGTAGACTTATCCGTTTCCATCTGCTGTGCTAGCAAGGTTGAAGATCGGTGTATTATGTGTCAAGATTTTGTGGGTTAGGAATTTGTGCAGGATTCAGCTAGGTGGTTCTTCTCTCCATATGATGTTGAGTGGAATCTCTTGATGGTATGGAGTTGGCATCTAGGGCAGTCTGCAGGATCCAGGATGGCTTTACTCATCTGCTTGGCATCTTGGTGAAAACAGCTGGAAGGATGCACTCAGCTGGGCCATTCCTTGTTGTCTTACAGCCTCTCCATGTAAACTCTAGTAGCAGAGTCCAACTTCTCAGCGGTGACTCAGGGCTCCCAGGACCATGAAAGCTGCCTGCCCTCTTAATGGGCAAACTCAGGACAGGCAATGGTGTTGCTTCCACCGTTCTAAATTGGTCAAAACAGACACAGGTTATTTCAAATTCAAGGGGAGGACCAACAGATCCTACCACTCAACAGGAGGAGTGGTAAGGAATGCGTCCCCATCTTTAGTCTGTCGCAAATGTCGTTATTCATGTATTTCTTAAGATTAAAAAATATTCACATTTCTTGGGGACATCCTACTTGGACATAGTGGAAAGTCACTAGATATTTACTTTCCTTTAATTTAATTTGTAAATATTTTTCCAAGGTTTTTGCTTCTATATTGATATGTAAGTTTGGTTAATAGTTGTCGCTGTTGTTTTAAATTTTGGTACCAAGGTACTTTTAGTTTTTTTTTATTTCGTTTGTTTGATTTTTTTTTCTTTTTTTTACAATTATGTAGGTCTTTTCATTTTCAACTTTGAAGCCATTTACAAAGGATGGGAATCATGTCGTTTTTAATTATTTGAAGGGGTTCACCCACAAAGCTGTCTGGGTTAGGAGATTTCTTTGAAGGTAATCCTATGATTTTTTTTAAAAAATTTGTTATTGTTCTCAAAAGAAGATATACAGGCAGCCAACAAACACATGAAAAAGTGCTCAGCCTCACTAATCATCAGAGAAATGCAAATCAAAACCATATTGAGATGCTACCTAACTCCAGTAAGAATGACCGTCAATAAAACAAATAACAACAGATGCTGGCAAGGATGCGGAGAAAAAAGAATGCTTCTACACTGCTGATAGGAACGCAAACTAGTGCAACCTCTTTGGAAAACTGTGTGGCAATTTCTACAAGAACTAGACATTGACCTTCCATATCATCCAGCAATCCCCCTACTGGGAATATACCCAGAAGAACTCAAATCATTCTACAGAAAAGATACCTGCACATGCGTGTTTATTGCAGCACTATTCACAATAGCAAAAACATGGAACCAACCATGCTGCCCATTGAAATTGGACTGGATAAAAAAAAAAGTGATACCTATACACAATGGAATATTATACAGCCTAAAACAAAGATAAACATATGAACTTCACAGCAACTTGGATGGATTTAGAGTCTATCATACTCAGTGATCTTTCACAGAAACAAAGAACTGAGCACCACTGTCGGGGACCAGCCCCGACGGAGGGTAGGGTTAGGACCGCAACGGAGAATCCAGATGGCGCTAGAAGAGACCACTCAGAGGCGATTTCTTCTGGGAACAGTCTGATCAGGACTGAAGCCAAATTTTATTTGAACTCCTTCCAACTTATATACCTTTTTCCATACCCTCCATCAGTGTGTCAATCACTTTGGGGGCGTACACATTCCTATGCAAATTACACATCACGAGACTTGCAAGTTCCAAGCAAACAATTACAACTCCATGATACATGACGTGTTTCACAAAACTTACATTAAATTCACAGGTATACAATTTTTATGCAGATTGAAGTGTTCTCCACAATGTTCAATAAATCATTCACATTATACTCTTTGTTCCAGACCCTGATTAATACAAAAACTTTTCTAAGCCAAATCCAAGTTTACTGACTCCTAATGTTTCAACGATCAATAGTATCAATTTAACACTATACTATAATCTATAAGTTTACTTAAATGACTCAGTTATTCTATTAATCTATTATGGAATGTAGTGTCCTGTAATTCTATAACTATTAAAACTTATTCTTAAATTATAAAACCTTACCATGACTTAAATGAATTTCCTATGTCTAAACTTTAATTTTTGTAATGATTGACCTTTACTACTATGCTATATCCTATAAGCCAATACCTTATCATTAATTCTTTTATAAATCGTATAGTAACTATTATATCTAAACAATGCAACCAAAAGAAACAAAACAGCAAGCACAAGTCCACTCAAATATACTCTAAAACATAACTATAAGTGTATAAATTATATTTTATCCTAACAAGTCTACTCTAGAAATCATATAGTAGCTTTCACAGCCTGAGTAAGGAAATGGATGGCCACATGGCCTCAGGCTGAGGTAAACAGAGGCAGACAGAGTTTCGGTATGAAACAAAGGCATAGTCGCCAAGTTAATGGCTTTGGGGTGTAGACAGTTTTCGGTATTTAACAGCACAAAGGCAAGGAAATGTATACCTGTAATGGGACAATAGCAATCCTTTCTGCCTGGCCAGGAACAGGGCAATAAGACTATGATGGTAATTTAGTCTCTAACCTTAGCTCTAGGGAAACTGCTTAAGAGTTGACTCACCAGAGAATAGAAGTTTGAAAAATATCTAGAAAGAAGTAAGATTTAGAAAGGACAAGGTCATTCTGCTGTATAACCTTTCATCAGACGTATAGAGATTTTTCTTATAAGTTTTACTGCCATGTATGCACACTGGTCATCAATCACACGCCAATATTATAGGTATAACTGATATCCTATGTCAGAGGCGATCTTCCAGATGGGCCTTTACAGGCCTCAGCCATGAGCTATAGATGTTGGCTCCCAACATTTCCCCCTTTTTTATTAAAACGACCAGTTGAGCATCTTGGCTTCTGTCTTAGGTTGATCTCGCCTCACCTAGTTGTTACCCGTCATCAGCACATTCTCTTCCCCGCGAGGATGGCCTGTCTTAGGTTCATACCAGGTGGCTGGATTCTTACCCGTCATTGAATACCAAGAGCGTAAAAGCTTGAGGGGACATAGGGAGAATGAAGAATGGTGAGCTGACGACACAGATGACACAAAATATTAGCCTTTATGACATAAGTGACCAGCTGATAGATGACATTATTTTTTTTGCTGTTAGTAAGAACTGCCAAATGAATATTATCAGAGTTACGTTGAACTGCTTTCCTTAAACGTTGGATGATGACTGGAAAGATAAACAGCAGAAAAAGAACAATCATGCCAATAGCAATGAAATTATAGATCAGATTCCAAAGAGAATTGGAAGCCACAAACTGAGAAAGGGAAGAAGTGAATCTAGATGCTAGTTGAGAAAATGAAAGTGAGGACAAGTGTGCCTGAGAAATAGCAGTAATCTGACTATGTAACTGTTGAATGTTTAAAGAAGAATTAGAAGACTGCCAAACTCCCATGAGATGTTTCTGAACATCAGCCCAACTGACATTCTGACCATCATATGGCAAGGGTGTAACACAAATCCACTTAAACTGTGCATGACAGGCTACAGACATCTGAACCTTAATGTGCTGTATTTGATTTCCTGTGTATACTAATGCTGATTCTAAAGCATTTAACCTATCAATAATACCTTCATCTATTTGCTCTTGAGTAAAGAAGGCTAAGCTAACATTTTGAGACAAATCATTTACATGATCAGCTGTATGCACTTCCTGTACTAAAGCAGTGGCAGACGCTGCTACAGATTCTATAATAGCTATTAATGCAGAAATTCCTAAAATTAAAGCAGCTACGAATCTACGTTGTCTTTTTAACATAGCAGTAGCCTTTTCTATTAAATAATAACCTGGAGAAGAATACCAAGGGTCCGGAAGATGAACAGGAACAAAAACATAAGAAGAATGCTTTAACAGAAATACTTGATATGGGTTACCAATAATACAATTAGACAAAGTACAATTTTCATAATTAATTTCAAAATGACCAAATTTATATGTTACCGAGTAAATAGAATGAGCATCAGTAATTAACAAAACATATAGGGAATAAACGTAAGCCTGTAAAAATGTTGTAAAACCGGAATGAGGACAATAAAGTGTTACAGGACCTGTTGCTGCAAACAATCAATAAAGCTGAGTTTGTAATGAATGATTAGAAGATAGAGAACTTTGAAACATGGGTATAGCCCATCCATGTGGGTGCCTTCTAGCTGTGGCAAGTGTAGAGCCATTAAAACCCCAATCACTAATATATAGTTTTTCACTGGGTACAGGATAGTCCACCTTAGAGTTATAAGCACGGTCTCTCCATTTCAGGAAGCCAGCATCTCGCCGTATGAGTGACCAGTCCTTTTCCGTATCATTGAAGGTGTAAGCAGATATGCTGAGAGGTGATGAAGCTCTAGTCGCACGGCTAGGGGCGGTTCCTCTAGGCATTAACATCTCCAGTCGCCAACCGTCCTCGATATTGTCCTGATAAGGGCTTTCTGTACTCAGAGACTTAAAGGTAGACATTAAGCAAGAAGTTTGGTAATTATTAAAAGCAGAATTATTATAAAAACAAATAGGTAGGGAGTTGGAATGCCCTTCATAAGAAAAAATTATTAGTAACATGTTTAACTTGAGCACAAAATAAAGCAGGCTCTACCCTTTTCCTGTAAGAAGACTTCCATTTTATTAGAGGTTTTATACTTTCTTCTGGATTTCAATGTCTAGCCATAGCTGAATAGCCTGAAGAGTCCAAATTTAAATGATTAATAACAAATAAAGTGTGATTCAAGATGTGGTGAGGAGAGCTATACTTGAACTCACCCTCTTATAACTTAATTGATTTTTTAAAGTTTGGTGAACTCTTTCAACCATGGCTTGACCTTGTGGATAGTAGGGAATTTCTGTGGAATGAGAAATATTAAATTGGGAGTAAAATTGCTGGAAAGATTTAGATGAATATGTAGGACTATTGTTGGTTTTCAGTTGCTCCGGCATACCTAGCTGTGAAAAGCAAAAGAATAAATGTTGTACCACGTCCTTGTAGGCTTCTCCAGTTTTTGCTGAAGCTAAAATAACATGAGAAAATGTGTCTACAGTCACATGTAAATAAGACAATTTTCCAAAGCTGGGAAAGTGAGTTATATACATTTGTCATAGCATATTACGTCTTAGTCCTCGACAGTTAACTCCTGGAGCTGGAAAAAAAGTTTTTGAATTCTCAGAGAGTAAACTGAATGTAAATTGTTTACAATCCTCTGGGCTTAATTTGTCTTTTCTTTAACTTGAATAGGTTCCTGCATCCCCTGTCAGTCTTTGCCAAGTTCCTTAAAGGGATCATAGCCTATCTGCAGCATTTGTGCTTAATCTTTATCATTACTGCTATATAAACGCATGCTTATTTGAGTAAGAATATCTCTTCCCTATAATGTAAAGGGGATAGATGGAATAACGTATGGGCAAAAGTTTTTGAGGTCTCATCTGTCCAATTTAAAATTTTTAGAGCTATTGGCTACTGAGTGTACTCGACCAATGCCTATGAGTCCTGAGAGAGCTTTTTGAGTAGACCAAGAAACAGGCCAATTTTTCCGGCAATACAGGAAACATCAGCACCGGTGTCCAACAAATCTTTAATCTTAATTCCTTGTATATATAAATCTTCTAAAGGTTTAGAGTTAGTAACCTTCTGAACCCAAAAGACAACATCACTAGAATCAAATCCAGAGTTACCTCTAGGCAGCTTAGTTAGTTTTACCTGTTTCGTGATAAGACAGGAGCAGCAACTGGGCTATTCTCTGACCTTTGTTAAATTGCAGTTTTGTTAGGGGGAGTGACAAGCACCTGGATTTCTCTTGTGTAATCCGAATGCACCACTCCAGAAATAATGGAAATTTCTTGTAAAGATAAGGAACTTCTTTCTAATATTACACCCACTATTCCTTCTGGGAGAGGGCCCTTCTCCCACAGGAATTGGGGTTACCGGAATGTCCGGAGTTAATATTGTTGCGGTGGAGGAACACAAGTTTAGTCCGGTACTCTCAGGGGTGGCTCGTTGTTGATTTAAAGGATTACCATTTTTCCTCTTTCTCTCTCTTATTCTCTCTCTCTATCCCTGTCACTCTCTCTCTTGCTTTCTCTCGGTTACAGTCCCTTCATGTAACTGCCCCTTTAATAAATCTCGGTTCAGACCAAAAAAGAAAAATAAAGGATTACCATTTTTAAGAAATTTAGATAGGCATTCTCTAGCTTAATGAAAGCCTTTTTGGCAATTGGGACTCAAAGCTTTTAGTCGTGTAGACTCAGTAAATGGTGACAGTGTGCCATGTAAGTTAGCCATACCTTGCTTAATCAAACAATCTCTGCTAATTTATCTGACTTGACCACAGTTAAAACAAGACTGCAACGAGATATTCTTTTGTTTATTATATACTTTTACTTATATAAGTTACTTATATACTATTTATGTATTACTTATATTATTTGTTACTTATATATTAATTATATTGCTTATATATATTGCTTATATTGCTATATATATACTGCTTATGTTGCTTATATTACTTATTTTACTTATATTACTTATGTATGACTTATATTATTTATATTACTTATATATTCTTTATATATATAGCTTATATTGCTTATATATATTGCTTATATATGTTACTTATATTACTTATATCACTTATACTTTACTTATATACATTTGTTTATTATTACTTGAGCTTTCTACATTTCTACAAGGAAAAAAAAGTGCGACTAAGTTCAGGCTTTATTTCAGTATTCTTAACTTTTAAAGGAAAACTTTAGAGAGAGGTGCAGCATGGGTGGCAGGAAGGAAGGGTTTTTAATCATCATTATTATTGTTAGCATTGTCTGATATAATCAATTATACTGCCGGTCTTTTTTATCAGTCTTATTAAAGCCTAACAAATGTTATTAGCATTTTTAACAGCCAATTGTTTTACTAAAATTTTTGCTACCTCTTTGTTAGTAATTACTCATTTGACCATGGTGGTTATTTTAGAAATGAAATTCTCATAATTTTTATCTGCCTTTTGCTTTACCTTAGACAAAGAGTTTAAATGAAATTAGTAGGCAACTTTCTGTACAAAATCTAAAAAAAATTTACTTTATCTCTACTTACATTTACACCTTTATGTTTCAAAGCTTTACACATAATACGAATATAGGCTCTCCTTTCCTTGGAGCCGCAATTTCCTATTTCTGTAAAACAAACTTTCAATATTCACAATATACACTATATTACAAGGGGTCGCACAGTCCCGTCGGCGACGTAACACTAACACTACAAAGGGCTACGCTCAGTGGCGCAAAGGGGTCGCACAGTCCCGTCGGCGACGTAACACACTCACTCTTACTTGCCTCTACCCGCGCACTCCGGGGGGGCTGCAGCACCCTTAGGCAAGATCCATCTGGAAACGAGAGAAACAAACTGAAAAATATATTTTTATAATTACCGAAGTCAGGTCCCTGGGTTCGGGCGCCAATATGTCGGGGACCAGCCCCGACGGAGGGAAGGGTTAGGACCGCAACGGAGAATCCAGATGGCGCTAGAAGAGACCACTCAGAGGCGATTTCTTCTGGGAACAGTCTGATCAGGACTGAAGCCAAATTTTATTTGAACTCCTTCCAACTTATATACCTTTTTCCATACCCTCCATCAGTGTGTCAATCACTTTGGGGGCGTACACATTCCTATGCAAATTACACATCACGAGACTTGCAAGTTCCAAGCAAACAATTACAACTCCATGATACATGACGTGTTTCACAAAACTTACATTAAATTCACAGGTATACAATTTTTATGCAGATTGAAGTGTTCTCCACAATGTTCAATAAATCATTCACATTATACTCTTTGTTCCAGACCCTGATTAATACAAAAACTTTTCTAAGCCAAATCCAAGTTTACTGACTCCTAATGTTTCAACGATCAATAGTATCAATTTAACACTATACTATAATCTATAAGTTTACTTAAATGACTCAGTTATTCTATTAATCTATTATGGAATGTAGTGTCCTGTAATTCTATAACTATTAAAACTTATTCTTAAATTATAAAACCTTACCATGACTTAAATGAATTTCCTATGTCTAAACTTTAATTTTTGTAATGATTGACCTTTACTACTATGCTATATCCTATAAGCCAATACCTTATCATTAATTCTTTTATAAATCGTATAGTAACTATTATATCTAAACAATGCAACCAAAAGAAACAAAACAGCAAGCACAAGTCCACTCAAATATACTCTAAAACATAACTATAAGTGTATAAATTATATTTTATCCTAACAAGTCTACTCTAGAAATCATATAGTAGCTTTCACAGCCCTGAGTAAGGAAATGGATGGCCACATGGCCTCAGGCTGAGGTAAACAGAGGCAGACAGAGTTTCGGTATGAAACAAAGGCATAGTCGCCAAGTTAATGGCTTTGGGGTGTAGACAGTTTTCGGTATTTAACAGCACAAAGGCAAGGAAATGTATACCTGTAATGGGACAATAGCAATCCTTTCTGCCTGGCCAGGAACAGGGCAATAAGACTATGATGGTAATTTAGTCTCTAATCTTAGCTCTAGGGGAAACTGCTTAAGAGTTGACTCACCAGAGAATAGAAGTTTGAAAATATCTAGAAAGAAGTAAGATTTAGAAAGGACAAGGTCATTCTGCTGTATAACCTTTCATCAGACGTATAGAGATTTTTCTTATAAGTTTTACTGCCATGTATGCACACTGGTCATCAATCACACGCCAATATTATAGGTATAACTGATATCCTATGTCAGAGGCGATCTTCCAGATGGGCCTTTACAGGCCTCAGCCATGAGCTATAGATGTTGGCTCCCAACACACCACCTGTTCTCACTCATAAGTGGAATATTTACCATAATACTATCAGAAAGGGATTGATTGGCAGTAGCAGAATTCTGCTGGGGTGAGTGGGTGTGGGGGACATGATCTCAAACCAGGCAAAATGGGGACAAAGGGAAGGCCCAAACTTTACCTGTATGATGAACACTTATATACCTAATCCTGAATTGTACCCCACATCTTTAAAAGAAAAGAAAAGAAAAAAATTGTGATTGGTATTCAGACTAGATAACTTCATCCTGAGTCAGTCATGCTCACTTAATTTCTTTTTTCATTTTTTTCGTGTTGCATATTGTTGCTATGTTTATGACCTTGGAAATAAGTTTGTAATATTAAGGGAGGAAAACCAAATGATCAAGGAACATGGGTAGGTAGTGCTTTCTGGAAAGATTTATTATGGGCACAAAAAGCAAATTTTAGACCTTATCTTTGTTTTTTCACAAAATTCAAGAAGATATAGGCTCTTGGAAATAAAAAAAATTGAAAGGAGAAACTTATAAGTTACTGAGATGTGATCTGAGCTTGAACAAGCAGCTAAGGCAGAATAAAAAGCCAAGTTAGGGCTTTTAGGAGCATCCTTGCTCCTCGCAATAAGAGGGCTCAAAAGTATCTGCTGGTGCATGTATGAAGAAGGAAATGGTTAGGAATATCAGTCATCATAGTGTAGTTGAGTCTTGTGGAGAATTTGTGCTAATGGTTGCAAAACTCTGTAAACTTACTAAGCATTATTAAATTGTACACTTTTAAAAGGTCGGTGGAAGCAGCATGTGTATCCTCCACTGACTGGCACTATCATCTATTTTGGCAGTGTCAGGAACAGCACAGGTATCGAAGATTCCAGAGAAGAATATGCCTGTTCTATGCTTGCAAGGAGCCCTAATGTAAACTGCACGTGCGAGGGATCTAGGTTGCATGTTCCTTATGAGAATCTAAGTACTTATTTTCCCCCCAAATAAACCTTGTCCCTATTTGCACTCACTCCCCATTCCCACCCCCATCCCCAAACAACTGCAAATCTACTCTCTACTTCTATTGATTTGCCTATGATGGATATCTCATATAACTATTTCACATAAATGAAATATAAATCATATAACCTGAGCTCTTTTGTGTCTGGCTTCTTTCACTTAACAATGTGTCTGAGATGCATTCATGTTGAAGTACATATCAGTACTTTGCTCCATTTTATTGTTAGAATAGTATTCCATTGTATGGATATACCACATTTTGTTTATTCATTCACCAGTCAATGAATATTTGGGTTATTTCCACTGTTTATCCACTCAGCTGTCAATAGATATTTGGGTTATTTCCACTGTTTGAATATTACAGATAATGTTCCTGTGAACATTCACATGCATGAACATTCACTGATGAATATGATCACACAAGGAATGGCAGGACAGTTAGTCAAAAAAGCTCTGGACTAAAAAAGCATGGGTAGATTACAGATGTTGAATTGTTGGGTCTTATGATAACTCTATTTAACATTTTAAGAAACAGTTGGCCAGGCATGGTGGCTTATGCCTGCAATCCAGCACTTTGGGAGGCTGGGGCAGGAGGATCATTTGAGCCCAGGAGTTTGAGACCACCCTGGGCAACATAGCAAGACCCTGTCTCTACATAAAATTTTAAAATTGACTGGGCTTGGTGGCTCAGCCTGTAATCCCAGCACTGTGGGAGGCCGAAGTGAGTGAATTGCCTGAGCCCATGGGTTCGAGACCAGCCGGGGCAACTTGGCGAGACCTTGTCTTCTTAATAAAATAAAAAATAGCTGGGTGTGGTAGTGTACGTCTGTAGTTATGGCTACTTGAAAGGCTGAGGTGGAAGGATTGCTGGAGCCCAGCAGGTCGATGCTGGGGTGGCCGTCAGCTTGCCACTGCACTCCAGCTTGGGCAATGGAGTGAGATTCCAACTCAAAAAAAATAAAGAAATAAAATAAAATAAAATTTAAAAAATTGCCAGGCATGGTGGCATGTACCATAATCCCAGCTACTTGGAAGCCTGAGGTGGGAGGATTGCTTGAACCCAGAGGTTTGGAGGCTGTGGTGAGCTGGGATTATGCCACTGCACTCCAGCAGAGAAGAAGAGCTGCAGCGAGCTACGGTATTTCTACATCCTTGCTAACACTTGTTATTGTTTGTCTTGCTATCCGTTGGTTTTGTAAATATTTATAAGACTGTGTAGAACTCCATAACTCCTTTATAGATCCTTAAATGGAAGATGTTATCTGGAATCATATTTCAAGGACTAGATTAATTATCCTTTGCAGAAGCTTAGGACCTATGTATACCATTTTGCAAATGTATTAACATCTAAAAACTCTAGTATATTTGAAAAAGGTCACACAATCTAAAGCTTAGGGTGTGTTAGAGACTATTAATTGTACCCCAACATCCAGTCTTCCCTTTTTATACAAAAACAACTTTTAGGTGGATATAGCCAGAGTCCATTTCTCAGTCTCCCTTACAGCTGGTTGTAGCTATATGACTAAGTTCAGGGAAATGAGATGTGAGCATAAATATTGTGTGCTCTTAAATGGAAGACATGAGCCAGCTTCTACCACATCCTACTGACTGGAAAGTGGAAATGGTGGTAAAAGCTAAGCCATGTTAGACCAAAGATGGATGCTATGTGCTGAGATGCGCAGGGCATCAGAGAGAGGAGGCCTGGTCCTCTGGTGATTGCAGGGCCTCCATCCCAGCCCTGGACTACTTACCTGAACTTTAACACAAGAGATAAATATCTTGTTTAATGGGATTATTTTGAGGCTTTCTGTTGTAACAGCCAAAACGTGAAAGTACTAACATCTAGAATGGCTCTATAGGAACATAGCTAGAATATGAGAATCTCCACTGATAAATATGATCACAGAAGGAAATTCAGGACAGTTAGTCAAAAAAGCACTGGACTAAAAATAAGGATGTGAGAGTGTTTAGTACCTACCTTACCACTGGTTGGTTTTGCAACCTCAGGCAAGCCTCTTTATATATCTGTGTCCTCATCTGTAAAACAATGTGGTTTTGTACAATTAAACATAAAGATTTTGGCTGGGTTTGGTGGCTGAACCTGTAATCCCAACACTTTGGGAGGCTGAGGCGAGAGAAGTACCTGAGCCTGCATGTTCAAGACCAACCTCAGCAACTTGGCGAGACCTCTTCTCTCCAAAAAGTCAAAAATTAGCCAGGTATGGTAGCTAGCACCTGTAGTTCCGGCTACTTGGAAGGCTGAGGCGGAAGGATCACCGGAAGCCAGCAGGTCGACGCTGGCATGGCCGTGAACTGCACTTCAGCCTGGGTGACGGAGTGAGACTCCAACTATTAATAAATAAATAAAGTTTTAAAACTTAAAAATTAAAAAAAAAATCTGTTTTTCAGAAGTGCTTCATTATATTCATATTCATTGATAAGGTGACTCAATACTAGAGGCTGGGAATGGGGGAGGGGCATAGGGAGAGATTTGTTAAAGGACATGGCATTACAGCTAGATACGAGGATTAAGTTCTAGTATTCTATAGCACTAGAACGTAAGGACAAGTGCCATTAACAGTAATATATTACACATCGTCACTAGCTAGAAGGAGGATATTGAATGTTCCCAACACAAGAAATGACAATTGAGATGATTGATATGCTAACTACACTGACCTGCTCTCCATACATTATATGTATCACATCACTATGTAGTTAATAAGTACAATTATTAAATGTCAACTTAAAACATTTTATTAAAAAATTTAAAAAATAAGTGTGAACAGATGATAACGACTTTCTTAAATAAAATAAGATCTTCAGCAGCTGCATCATTGCGAACTTTTGCACAAGGCTAAGAATTCCCCATATACAGTATTAGCTTTTAAAATTCTCCCAGTAGGTGTCATTATTTTAGCTCCATTTTACAAGTAAGGTGCCTGAGGTTTAATGAGGCTAAGTGCCTTGCCCTGCCAGGAAGATAGTGGTAGAGACAAGATTTAATTCCTTAGCCCAGAGCACAGGTGTTTACTACTGCTATCCTGACTCCATAACTATGCCTAACTAGTCACTGTGGAACATACCAGAAGAGCAGTGGTAATGGCCATTGGCCATATGGCCTCTTCAGCCACTATGACGAGGAGGGTTTGTTATACTTTAAATACCTAATTTGCTCACTAGGTTAAGGTGACATGTAGAGAGATCATTGGGAATCACCCAGGGAACACAGGGAGAATTAAGTTAATGGTGACACACACCTACCAACTGCTGGGAAGAAGATAAGCAGCCCTCAAGAACCTGCCACCCAGCCTCATGGCACAGCGTGGTCACTGTACTCCTGGGACCAAGCCTCCTGAGTTTGGCAGGCAGCTGTGATTCGAGAGTGGGGGATGGGGGTGGGGAGGTCAGGCCCCAGGATGTGTTGTTTTCTGCCCATTGCAATTTGCAGTCGCACTTCAGAGAAGCTAAGCCTGATGGACTCTGAGCATTGTTTTTTTTTCCCCCCGTAGCAACAAAATTAAAACTGCACCTAGGGATTTATCCACCCTTTTGCTGATCTCGATGTGAACCGTGCAGCTAAATCCCTGCACTTGGCACTGACTCTATCTCCCAGAGTGTTGCTTAAAATGTGACCAAGCACAAACAGAAAACATCGTCTTGTTGAAGTCAGCACACGGAATTAATCTCTAAGAGTAATGAAAGAATTCATTTCACTTTGTAAGATAAATAAATGCGAAGTATGGCAAAGTCAGAGATGTTCAGCACAGCTGCTTTTAGAAGGGGACATCTCGGGAAAAGCATATTATGTACTTGGGGCATATTTTAATGCCACTCTAATCTTGTGAGATTAGGAGGATGCTTTGGGTTTTTGTAAAATTTGTTTAACATATGAGATTTTTAATCTGCTACTATCCGCCTTTACTGCTTTTTAACATTGGAAATTTTTATTTATTTATTTTTACCTCCTTATTTTTATTCATTTATTTATTTTAGCTTATTTTTTAAATTAATTTTTTATTTATTTTTAGCTCTTGAAGCATGTGATTTAAATCACTACAAAATTAGAAACCATCTCAATCTTTAAAGTTAATGTGAAAGCTCTCTGTTTTTCACCCCATTTTTACCCTAATAGCGAGTATCAGACTTTGGTATTTTGAGTGGTGTTTGTTTGTTTGAAACATAAAAATAATCATCTTGGCTTCACAGGGTTGTTGGGAGGAGCAAGAGAGAAAAAGGATGTGAACACTGGACCACAGAACCTAATACTTTTTTTGAGTATGGTTCATCTGTTTGGAATCACCAAGAGCATTCGTTAAAAGTTTGTTCTGAAAGTTTGGGGTAAAGGGAGTGTGGTCAGAGAAGATTCCTCCTTTAGTACCTAATGAAATGGACAAAACTACTGCATTTTAAAAGGCCTAAAATTCATTGTCATCAAGAGTGCAAAAGGGTGAAGATTTATGAAATAAGCTTGAAAAGTGACTCTCAACTTTGCTAATGACACCTGCTTTCCAAAAAGAGAAATGAGGAAAAGTGAGTCCACAAACTTCTGATACTCTTCCTGAAATCACCTTGCTATGAAGAGAAGTAGACTGAGAGGCGAGAAGATTGGAGACTGGGGCATGCAGGAACCGCTCTCTGTGCCACTTCAGATCTTCCTGAGGCAAGGGGTGTCGCCAGGGCCAGGCTTTCTCAAGATGCTTGCTGGCTTGGGGGACCCAACCAAAGGCCGTGGGAGCGTCTGCCCCATGCTGGGATGACTGGCTCTGGTAAGGGACATTTGCTGGGACTCAGAAGAGAGAATTCAGCCAGGATGCAGTGAGGATTGCAGGCAGCTCCTGAAGACGTCTCTCTTCTTCCCCACTCTCACGTCCTCAGGCTGCAGAAAATAGAAAAGTAAATAGAAAATAACATCCAGTCCTCACAGTGGTGTCCATAGGAGTGACTGATAGTTTTCAGGGAACAGAACCAAGAGCTACAGTAGATCAGAGAAACTGAAGAGTTATACAGAACTGCCCAAATTTAGCTTCAACAAAATGAAAAAAAGGTTATGTCAACCTTGTAAACGTGACACATGGGAGAGAAGGAAAGAGAGAATAGTAACATGAAAATAATCGTCTTGGCTTCACAGGGTTGTTGGGAGGAGCAAAAGAGAAAAAGGATGTGAACACTGGACCACAGAACCTGACACTATCTAAGTTCTCAAAAATTATAGTCTTTCTTCCATCTTCACCCCTTGTTCATACCCGATACACTAGTTTTTGTTTTGTTTTGCTCAACTCAGACTCACTTTATATCCTTATACCACTGTAGTTTTTCAGTTTGAGCAATTTATGGCTTAAAGCTAAATAATTATTTGCCAGCAAACTGTTCTTGAAAATATATAGCAGCACAGAAAAGGTCATGAGCTTTGGCATTTTAACTAGGCTTCCGTGGGTTTTCTCTCTCAGTTTGTGATTTGGGACAGGTTATATATTTAATCCTTCTGGGTTTCCTTCTTTACTGAATGATGTTATAACCCTTAATTTGCTATACCTCTGTATACCTGGCACAAAGTTAGGTGCTCCTTGAGATGACACGCCTAATATCATTTTACTTTTGGAAATTGTTATATTTATATAAAACAGCAACAAATTATTATTTGTAACCCCAACTAATTCCTTGGGAGGGTGGGTCTTATCGCCATAGGGCACCTTGTTTTGTGGTGCACCATGATGTCTTGGGTCTGTAAGTTTGTGAGTTGGATTTGAGGGAAAAGCTAAATTGCTTGCATAAGAAAGGGAAGAAAATAATAAAAGTGGAGGCGGGGGCATGGTGATCAAAAATCTAGGTAAGAGAATTAAGCAGTGGAGTCTGGGAGGATTCAGGGAGGAAAATCCCTGGAGAGGATATAGGCAGGAAGGAATTTTGAAGGTACAAGTATAGAAAGTGAATTTTACCCTTGTTTTCTTTAGGTTGTGTGATATAACTACCCAGGACACAGAAAATCTTCAGGGAAACAGACATTGTTCAGTAAAGCTTTTGGTGTGACTAGATTTGGTGGTAGGCAGTGGGACTAGAAGAGGCACTGGGTTTTTCCTGCAGGTTGATGTCCTAATGCTGAGCATTGAATTACTAGTTTGTATAGTGAATGTCCTTTCAACTTTTTAAGAACCTGCCAAACTCTTTTCCAAAGTGACTGTATCATTTTGCATTTTCCGTAATGTATGCAAGTTTCGATTGCTGTATGTCCTTGTCAACACTTGATATTATCATTCTGTTTTGCTGTTGTTTTTGAGTCAGGGTCTCATTCTGTGGCCCAAGATGGAGTGCAGTGGCACGATCATGGCTCACTACAGTTTCCAACTCCTGGGCTTAAGCAGGCTTCCTGTGTCAGTTTCCTGATGGCCAGGATTACAGGCACATGCCGCCCTGCCCAGCTAGTTTTTAAAATTATTTTGTAGAGACAAGGTCTCACTATGTTGCCCAGGCTAATCTTGAACTTGTGGGCTCACGTGATCCTCCTGCTGCCTTAGAATTATTGTTCTTTTTAAATTGCATTTTTTTCCATTTCCTAATGCCCAGTGATGCTGAGCATCTTTCCTGTGCTTATTTGTCATTTATGTTTCTCCTTTGTTGAAGTATCCATTAAAATCTTTCACCTATTTTTTAAAAATCAACTTTTTTTGTTATTACTGAGTTGTAAAAGTGTCATTCTCTTAAAACCTGTTGGCATTTTGACTGGGATTATGTTGAATTCTCTGATTGTGTTTGCAGAGAATTGTCTATTAACAATATGACAATATTAGTCTTCTAATTCATAAACATGCTGTATCTTTGTATTTATATAGAACTTTAATTTCTCTCAGGAAAGTTTTATAGTTTCTCAGTGTACAGCTCTTAAACATATTTCATTAAATATATCCCTAAATATTTACTATTTTGATGTTGTTGTAAATTGTATTTTTAATTAAGCTTCCAATTGTCTATTCTAATACATAGAAATATAACTGAATTTTATATATTGACCTTATATCTTGCAATCTTGTTAAATTCATTATTATTTCTAGTAGCATCACTGATCTACAAATAAAGATGGTTTTAGTTCTTCCTTTCAAATATGTGTACCTTGTATTTTATGAAGCTGGCAGGGGCCTTTGGTACAATGTAGAATAGAAATGGTATGAGCAGGCATTTTTTTTTTTTTTTTTTTTGATTTGTAGTCTCACTCTGTGGCCCAGACTGGAGTGCAGTGGCCGCTCCCGGCCACCACAGCCTCCACCTGCTGGGCTCCGGCAATCTTTCTGTCTCAGCCTTCCAAGTAGCTGGAACTATAGGCGTGCACTACCACACTCGACTAATTTCTTGATTTATTGTAGAGATGAGGTCTCGCCAAGTTGCCCAGATGGGTCTCGAACCCGCGGGCTCAAGCAATCCACTCACCTCAGCCTCCCAAAGCGCGGGATTACAGGCTGAGCCACCAAGCCCAGCTTGTTCTCAATCTTTAAGGAAATAATTAGTTCTTTCTCCATTAAGTATATTAGTGGTTGAGTGTGCAGTGATGCACATCTGTAGTCCCAGCTACGAAGAGGCTGAGGCATGAGGCTCATGTAAGCCCATAGTTTGAAGTTTGAGGTCAGCCTGGGCAAAATCATGAGATCTCTCGAGATTTTTTGTAGATGCTCTTTATCAGGTTTAGGAAGTTCTCTTCTTTGCCTAGTTTCCTGAGAGCTTTGTTTGTTTTTAAATCATGAGTGGGTATTAAATCTTGCTAAATGCTTCTTCTCCCTTTATTGATCGTATGGGTTTTCTCTTTTAGTCTGTTAATATGGTCACTTCCATTGATTAATTTTTGAACTTTCACCACCTTGCATTCCTGGGATAAACCCTATGGAGTCATGATGTTACCACATTATAGACAGCAGGGTGCAATTTGCTAAAATTTTCTTCAGAATTTTTGTATCTATATTATGAGAGATAGTGGCCTATAATTGTGTTTTATTATAATGTCTTTGTCTGGTTTTCATGTCAGGTTCCTGCTTTCCTCATTGAATACTTTGAGAAGTGTTTCCTCTTCTTCTGTTTTCTCAAAGAATTGGTGTAGAACTGATTTTATTTCTTCCTTTGGATTCGCCAGCAAAGCCATCTGGAGCTGAAATTTTCTTTGTGGCAGGTTTTTAAACTACAAATACAATCTCTTTAATAGAAAAAAGGTTGTTCATATTATCTCATTCTTATTGTGTGAGCTTTGAGATCATGTGTCTTGCAGGGGATTTGCCCATTTCATCAAAGTTGTTGAATGTACTGGCAATGGCATTGTTCATAGCACTCTTTTATTTTCCTTTTAATGTCTGCTATAGTAATGTTCCGTCTTACATTCCTGATATTGGTGACTTGTTACCTCCCTCTATTTTTTTTCTTATCAGTCTAGCTAGAAATTTGATTTACTTTTTTGGTCTTTTCAAAGAACCAACTGTTGGTTTCATTGATTTTTCTCTATTACTGGTTTCCTCTTTTATTGATTTCTTTTTTTGTTTGTTTGTTTTGAGTTGGAGTCTCACTCTTTCGCCCAGACTGGAGTGCAGTGGCCGCTCCCGGCCACCGCAGCCTCGACCTGCTGGGCGCTGGCGATCCTTCCGCCTCAGCCTTCCAAGTAGCTGGAACTACAGGCACGCATTACCACACATGGCTAATTTTTTTATTTACTGTAGAGATGAGGTCTCACCAAGTTGCCCAGGCGAGTCTCGAACCTGCAGACTCAGGCAATCCATTCACCTCAGCCTCCCAAAGCGCTGGGATTACAGGCTGAGCCACCAAGCCCGGCTTTTATTGATTTCTGTTCTTTATTTCTTTCCCTTTGCTTACTTTAGGTATCATTTGTTCTTTTTATATTTTCTTAAGGGAAAGTTTAAATCATTGGTTTAAGGCATATCTTCTTAAATGTTACTATTTTATGCTATAACTTTCCTTTTGAGCACTGCTTTAACTACATTCCACAATTTTTGATGCATTTTGTTTTTTTTTATATCAGTTCAAAATGTTTTCTAATTTTCCTGTGATTTATTCCTTGACCCATGAGATCAAGTGTGCTGCTTAAAGAATGTGCTGCTTGGTCAACAAACATATGAAAAAATGTTCAACATTATTAATCATCAGAGAAATGCAAATAAGAACCCTGGTGAGATACCATCTCACATCATTCAAAGGGCTATTATTAAAAAGTCAAAAACAATAGATGTTGGTGAGGCTGTGGAGAAAAGGGAATGCTCATACACTGTTAGTGAGAACGTAACCTAGTTCAACCCCTGTGGAAAGCAGTTTGGAGACTTCTCAAAGAACTAAAAATAGATTTACTACTTGACCCAGCAATTTTGCTACTGGGTATATTCCCAAAGACGCACAAATCACTGTGTCCAAAAAACACCTGTGCTTATATATTTGTTGCAGCACTATCTACAATAGTAAAAACATGCAACCAACCTAGGTACCCATCAACAGTGGCCTGGATAAAGAAAATGTGGTATATTTACACCATGGAATACCACACAGACATAAAAAGAACAAAATCATGACCTTCACAGCAATGTGGATGCAACTGGAGACAATCAGTCTAATCGAATTATCACAGAAACAAAAAACTGAATTCTGTACGTTCTCACTATAAGTGGGAGCTAAACACTGAATACAGACAAGCATAAGGAAGGGAAAAACAGGCATTAGGGACTCCTAAAGGGAGAAGGAAGGGAGAACGTTAAGAGTTGAAAAACTAAGCCAGGCGCACTGGCTCATGCCTGTAATCGCAGCACTTTGGGAAGCAGAGGCGAGAGGATTACCTGAGCCCATGGGTCCGAGACCAGCCTGGGCAACTTGGTGAGACCTTGTCTCTACAATAAATCAAAAAATTAGCCAGGCGTGGTGGTGCACGCCTGTGGTTCCAGCTTAGAAGGGTGAGGCAGAAGGATCGCCTGAGCCCAGCAGTTCTAGACTGCATGCCACTGCACTCCAGCTTGGGCGACAGAGTGAGAGTCCGACTCAAAAATAAAAATAAAAAAGAGTTGAAAAACTACCCACTGGGTACCACACCCACCACCTGGATGATGGGCTCAATAAAAACCCAAACCTCACGATCACACAATATACCTGCATAACCAACCTACACATGTACCCCTTGAATCTAAAAATGTGTGCTAATATCCAATGAATTTGATTTTCCAGTAGTTTTTTTCTGTTACTAATATCTAGTTTAACTTTGCTGTGGTTGAAAAATATCTTTTGCATAAATTCAGATCTCTTAAATTTGAGACATTCTGTCACCTAGACTATGGTCTATCTTGGTAAATCTTCCACATGAATTTGTTGCGAATGTAATTTCTGCAGCTGTTGTGTGGTGTGTTCTATAAATATCAATTATATCAAGTTGATTAATAGTGTTATTCAATCTCTATGTTCTTACTGATATTTTTTACTATTTGTTCTATCAATTACTAACAAAGGAGTGTTAAAGTCACCAACTACAGTACCATTGTGGATTTATTTATTTTTCCTTTCATTTTAATAAAATTTGTTTATGTAATTGAAGCTATTATTAAGTACATACACATTTGTCATTATCGATGGTCTTCTTTTTCCTGGCTGTCTGATTTTTTGTTCCGAAATGTGCTTTGTATGAAAATATTGGTTTTTCATGGTATATCTTTTCCATTCCTTTCCTTTTAAACTCTCTGTGTCTTTATAGTAAATTACAGTGTTTCTGGGTCTCTAATCTCACATATGGACATTGTCCTCCAGGTGACTCATGCTGTTTCTTTCTTTGTCTTTTTTACTCTGTGCTATTCATTTAGGATAGTTTCTATTACTTTGTCTCAAGTTAATTTGTCTATTATTCTATAGTGTTTAAGCTATTGCTCACCTCATTCATTGCATTTTTCATTTCAGATATTGTATTCTTATTTTCTTGAAGTTTCGTGGATCATTTTTATGCCTCTCGTTCTTCACGTGGTTATTCTTATGCTTTTCTCTAACTTCTTCAATATTATGGAGCATATTTGCAATAACTTTTTATTTTTATTTATTTATTTATTTTGAGTAGGAGTCTCACTCTGTCACCCAGGCAGAGTGCAGTGGCATGCTCATGGCCACCACAGTCTCAACCTGCTTGGCTCAGGCGATCCCTCTGCCTCAGCCTTCCAAGTAGCTGGAACTACAGGTGTGTGCCACCATGCCTGGCTAATTATTAAATTTATTGCAGAGACAAAGTCTCACCAAGTTGCCCAGGCTGGTCTTGAGCCCCTAGGCTCAGGTAATCCTCTTTTCTCTGCCTGCCCAAGTGCTAGGATTACAGGTGTGAGCCACCATGCCCAGCTATAATAACTTTTTAAAACATTCTTATCTTCGAATTCTATTATCTCTGATATTTTGGTCTTTATTCTATTGATTGATTCTTTCCTGTTTATAGATTTTGTTTTTCTACTTTTCTTGCATGCTTGGCAGTGTTTGGTGTACTGACTTCTTGGGCTTCTTTCCCTGGTCTCAGGTAGTTTTCTCTCACACACATAGATCATTACTTAGTGGAAAACTTCAGAGTTCTTTCTCCCTCCTTTTCTCTTCTCTGAGGGAAATTCTAGCTGTTTGGCCTTCTAAAACTTCAATCTCGAACTCCTCAACTCAATGAGATAGCCAAGCTCTGGGTTATCTCTTCCTGTACTGCAACCTCAAAACTTCCTCCAGCAGGAAACTGGGGCAATTGTAGGGCGCATCTCATTTATTTTCCTGCTGCTGGGGGGAGCACAGCCTCATACTGCTTATTGGCAGACATCTTAAAACTATTGCATTGTACATTTCATTGGATTTTCTAGTTGTTTAAGATGGAAAGGTAAATCTAGTCCCTGGTGCTTTATCATGGCTAAAGTAGAATTACCATACACATTAGCTCAACCCTCAGCTCTCTGGACCTCTCTCTCTACCTCCCCCACACAGGCAAAGGCACACACAAATGTACAATTTTTTTGGTCTGGGTTTTAGTGCATAAGGAAATATACAGTTTCTATAAGTTTGAAAGAATTGGGGTAGAAGATATTTTCAATATAATATCCAAGATAACTCAGATGGCCACAATACTGGAGGGAGACTATTTTAGCCTCAGTATGGTACTGATTTCTCATCTACAGCTGTGGCTGTGTACTGGAACTGCCCGCAATTTTGAGTACAGTGTGGGAGATCCATTTAAAATACAGAAGAAATCCTGAGGGATGATAGAAGCAGAAGCTCTGGTGTTAATTTCCTTTGTTTCTGGGGATAAATCAGTGTTGCTTCTACCAAATTCGCTAGAGGGATGACAAGAGCAGAGGTGGTAGGATATCTCACTATTGGTCTCTTTTGAGCGGATCCAAATGTTGGGAAAGGGAAGAAAGAATAAAGTCAGGGCTCACCATCCATTTTCTTGACGTTCTTTATCTTTAATTAGATGAGTTCCCTTTTTGTATTGTGAACCAACACCTTATACAAAGGATGCCAGTATTAATGGATGCATGAATAGGAAAAAGAGACACTAGTGTTTTCTGTTCTATCTTGTCAGCAATTCTGGAGACATCTAATAATGGCAACTACCAGGTTCTGGTTAACAAATACTGGGTTTGCAGCTTTTTATTATAATCATTCTATTTTAGTTTCAAAACATATTTTAATTGGGTGGTTTGGACTTATTTGGAGTTGTCAGAATCCATATAACATCCATATAGCATAACCTTAGGGATTTTGAAATGTGTGTCTCAAAATAGAGCTGGGGAAAGGGAGAGGGTTAGAATCTTTGTTGGCTTTAAACTCCACTTGGAGCAAGGGAAATTTACAGCTTGGGCTGCTTTCTGAACTCTCTCAACATCACTGCTGATTCTGCACTTTGGGGGACAGGCTGTCATTTCAGTGCAGGTTGTTCATTTTAAGTGATTTGTTCAGGACAAAATACTCTCTGTAAAGAAAACTTGGGGCTAAAGTCTTTCACCTAAATATTTCCATGTCATACTAAAAGATAAAATTTGCCACATCAATAGTATTTTAGGAAAACTAACTATTATTGATAATGAAACGTCCTAAATACTTGAAAAGGTCTGAGAGCTGCAGTTCATCAAGCTACTCATCTCGAGCTCTGTAACGTTTTGAAACAGGGCCCCCTAGTGGAATCCTCTCATTATGAAACCATGAGTGCATCCTCTAAGACCTCACATTTTTTAGTCTTTAAAACATACGTTTTAATGCCTCTAGACCCGGATTAACTGTCCCTAACATTATACATTTGCTCAGAAATAAATACCTTTCCACTCAAATTCCTGCACTGATTCATTTGGCCATATCATGTTCTGTGGATACACATGCAAATAAATACATTTCTAAAAGTTCCAGGTTGTTTACTTTTTTCCCTTCCTATGGAAAATAGCCCTTTCTAGCCTGCCTCCTCTCACACTGTTACCTTCTCAACCATGAAATCTCTTTGAAGAATTAACAAATGTATAAAATGTATATGTGAGACAGTCTGAAATTTACACTAGACAGTATACAATATAGGATCCAGATGCTTGTTATAGATGTGAGAGGACTGTATATGACCCATCAGACACATTGTTGACATGTGTGAGGTGTCAAGAATGTTTCCGTGGACTGGTTGGAGAGAACAGGCCTCTAAGAAAGGGTATATTTAAACCTCTGCCTAGCCAAATGGAATGAAGAATTCGTTCGCCGAACTCATTTTGCTCTCTTCCTGAAAACATAGCTAAATTACATTTTCCAGCACCCCCTGCAGTTAGATGGGGTCCCATGATTGAGTTCTGGCAAGTGGAATGAGGATGGAAGGGTTAAACACTCCTTGCAGTTCTGGATCCTAAAATATCCTGCATTACCCCACCCCCCACCCCTGCTTCCATGTTTTCTTTTGTCTTCCTTCTTCACCCCCTTCTGGTAGACATCATTACCCAGGCAGACCATAGGACTTTTTAGCAGCCTGGGTCTTTGAATGTCTGAGTGGGGCCTAGCCCTCTGCCCTAATTCCCACAACTTGCAATGGACATGAAATACAGTTTTATTATTTTAGGCCAGTCAGATTTGAGGGTTATCTGTTAATTATCCTGATAAACACAGGAAAGAAGAAACTGGATGAAAGGAAAGGAAATTATGGGAGAGAAAAGCAATAATTTTCCTCAGAAACATTTGTGAGCATTCTGACTTTTTCCTGCAGGCTGAAGAGTAAGTCTGTGGTAAATACGAAAACATCCAGCAGAACAACTGGAAGTAGAACCACAGAATGCTTTCTGACAGCTTGCATGTATGGAGTCAGAGAGGCAGGCTGTGGATGAAGCTTGGATGGAGATGTTCCCCACAGCTTTAGCCATGGTGAAGTATAAGGTATTCACATGGGAACTGTGGGAACAGGGCCTTGTCAGCTTTAGCCACCAGATGTTTACCATATTATCATCATGGTTTTACTAATTAAATTTTTTTACGTTGTCCAGAGACAGATGAAAAATTAAACTTCTTAATGAACTCTGTTCCAAGATGTCCTGTGAGATATGGCATGTACCTGTTTCCATATAATAGGTGTTTCCATAAAAGAGGTTTCCATATAATAGCTATGCAGAGTGGAATATTAGTAAACATTTTTTATCTGAGCCATTTGTGAAAGCAATACTTGGCACCAGTTTAACTCACAAGGAAGCCATTAGATTACCAAAACCCCTCAAAATCACTGGGCCACAGAGATCAAAGTTTACAGCGGAGGTGGGACTTTGGTACCACCATCTATTGGCAGAGAGGAAGAAGGCAAAGAGATGGGAGTGAATAATGTGATAAGATTGAGGAATAGAAAGGCTAGGAGGCTGCAGTATTAAAGTATTAAAGTAAGATTTGAGCCAGGTGTGATGGCTCATACCTGTAACCCCAGCACTTTGAGAGGCTGAGGTGGGAGGAGTTCGAGACCAACCTGGGCAACATAGCAAAACCTCATCTCTATAAAAAAAATATAAAAACCAGCCAGGCGTGGTGGCATATGCCTGCAGTTCCAGTTGAGAATGTGGGAAGCTGAGGCAGACATATCACCAGACCCTAGGAAGTTGAGGCTGTGGTGTGCTGTTATTGTGTCACTGCATCCTGGCCTGGGCAACAGAGACCCCGACTCAAAAAACAAACAAAAACAAACACAACAAAAAAAGTTGCCATTTTGCCTATTTATTACCCTACTTACTCAATGAAGTGTTACTAGGCAGTATATTGAGAGACGGAATCCGTGTCCTGTGAAGTGTGCTATGCAACTCTATGCACTGCCGCCCTACATCTGAATGACTGTAAAACTTTTATTCATAGAATGTGCCAGAACATCACATAGCCTCTACTTGTCTCCCATACAATTGTAAACACACACACAAATTTGGGTATTTGGTTATAAGGTGGTTATCCAAGTGATCTAGAATATACTCGGGCTAAAGTTTTAAAATGAAAACACAAAATTTAGAAACTCTTGAAGAGAATTTGAGGACTTTTTCTGCATGACTGAGTCAGTGATTGTAACCAGTCACTCTTTCTAGAATGTCTCATCGTCATCACTTGCCATAAGGCTAGGATTCAACTAGAAGTAAAAATTGAGCAAATGAACATCGTTTTGAACTACTAAATGTTTAAGACATCAGACAAGTGATTCTGCTCTACTAACCTCAGAGGGATCTGAAGACAGTGACAGCCATGCCAACTGTGCTCCCTAGATGGAAACTGATATGCAACTATAGGTTCAGCTCACAACTCCATCTCTGGCCCACTGTGTATGACCTTCTGCCTCTGTAAGTAACAAACTTCACCATGACATTGCTGATTATATTAGTTTTTGTATATCTCCAGAGCACTGACAAAAAAAAAAAGTTTCAAAGTAGGTATTTGTAGGAGAATACCCCTACTTATGCATTCACAGCCTTTTCTGATCAACATGAGCAAGTCTCCTTGCACATAATGATGGCTTGTATGGTAGGGTAGCACAACAATTTTTTAAAAAAATTTTTGCAGCCGGGCTCGGTGGCTCAGCCTGTAATCCCGCGCCTTTGGGAGACTGAGGTGAGTGAATTGCCTGAGCCCGCGGGTTCGAGACCCGCCTGGGCAGCGAGACCTCATCTCTACAATAAATCAAAAAATCAGCCGGGCGTGGTGGTGCATGCCTGTAATTCCAGCTACTCGGAAGGCTGAGGCGGAGGGATCGCCGGAGCCCAGCAGGCCGAGCTGCGGTGGCCGGGAGCGGCCACTGCACTCCAGTCTGGGCGACAGAGCGAGACTCCAACTCAAAAAAAAATTTTTTTTTGCTAAAATAATCTTACAGGGAGATACAGGAATTTCTAAAGAAAAACTTTTTTCAGTTATCTGGCACAAGCAGTGCTTAAAATAAAGATAGCACAAAGACTCTTAAATTACTGAACTTGGGAAGGCTGAGGCGGAAGGATCACCTAAGCCCCGCAGGTGGAGGCTGCGATGGTCCTGAGCGTGCCACTGCACTGCAGCCTGGGTGACAAGAGTGAGACTCCAATTCAAAATAAAAAAAAAATATTGAACTTGGATGTGGAACTCCAGCTTGATTCCTGGCAACAGAGTGTGGCAAGGTCCTACACTCAGACCAGTCTTCTCTCCACACCCCTTGAAACCCATACTCTTTTATCTCATGTCTGTGTCAACTAGTACACTTTGTCACGGAGCAAATGATGCCCCCTACTGGCTTTTTAAAGCTCTAGGCACTCAAAGTTGGAGAGGTAAGTTTATGGACAGAAGATACTTTGCTACTTTATCTCCTGTCCCCTTCTTTTTCCTGTCCACTATGAACTTTTAACTCCTTTTAAGTTTTGTGTCCTGGTTACCAAGCCTTTACAAAAACCCAATCTTTCAACAAGCTAGAGTGCCCTCTTGTGGGGATGCTCAGTAGTTACCCAGGTACTGAGAGCATCTGAGTCCACATTTTCCAGTCGTGCTAAGTTGAATGAATGCACTCTCTCACCACTGTTTTTATTCAACTCAGTCTCGTGGCACAGCCATCGGCAACTGCGGGGGTGGGGTTGGGGGATAGAAATATGGTACGCAGTAGCCAGTGGTATAAGAATATATTTTTCTAAGCAATATTGATTTTCTTTTTCTTTTCAAATGTGGAGGTGGGGGAGTGTAGTAATTTCCCAGAGTAAGCCAGAATGATGGCCCCACATTCAAGAACTACTAGATGTATTCTACTTCATTAACAAAGGAAACATTTATTTGGGTTATCAAATGCCTCATTGGGGACCCAAATATAGTCCTTCCTGGGATGGTTAAACACTCAAAGATTTACTCTAAGTTGAGTATCCATTGTTTGGATGCTTGGATTTCATCATTGCAGAGTCGAGACCTCTAGCTGAAGTAGTGAGATGGAGCAGAGATCCCTTTTGTAGGGGTCTGCAGAACCCACACCTGAAAATAAGGGAAAATACTGAGTTCTTTCAAGGGAAACTCCAGGCACCTAGCTAGCCCCAGAAATAAATACATAAATTGTTAAACAAGAAGGTAATAGTAGCCCACAAAAATAGCCAAGAGTTAAAGGGCCAGAGATGTTTGCTTTCCACATAGAAACTGAGGATAACATCTTGACATATGTCCCTGAGTTGTCTTTCAGAAACCCGGACACTGACCTGGACCCCCGCCAAGCGGGTCTGGCTGGCACACAGACCTCAGATAAGGGGAGCTGAGGACTGAACTCTGACCATTGTTCTTTGTTCTAAATTTCTTCCTGAGGGTCCTGAAAAAGGTCATGTCCAGGAGATAAAGTTAACATTTTTTTCTCTGCCTCTGACATTTTAAACAAATCTTCTCCTTAACCAATTGTAAATCAGAAAACCTTTGAATCTACGTATAACCTGTAAGCCCTCCTGCTTCAAGAGACTCCACCCTTTCAGGCCTAAACCAATGTGTAACCTCCATGTATTGATTTACAATTGTGTCTGCTTCTTCTGCTTTCCTGAAATGTATCCTTGTCTTTAAAAATCCTTGCTTGCAAGCCACTGGGGAGGCTAGAATTTGAGCATCTAGCTGCCTGGTCCTCCTTGCTTAGTGCCCTGCAATAAACACCTTTCATTCTATTGTAACAAATGTTGGTGTAGATATCTGGTTTTACTGTGCTAAGCAAGCGAACCAGTCCAATTCTATAACAGTAGGCTGCAAAATTTGAGTCCAAACTGTAGCTGTTATAAGGCAGAACAAACCGGGTGCAATTGCTCACACCTGTAATCCTAGCACTTTGGGAAGTGGAGGTGAAAGGATTGCCTGACCCAGGGGTTCAAGACCAGCCTGTGCAACTTGGTGAGATTAAAAAAAAAAAAAAATTAGCCAGCTGTGGTGGCCCATGTCTGTAGTTCCAGCTACTTCGAAGATTGAGGTAGAAGAATCACCTGAGCCCAGCAGGTCCAGGGTGTGATGGCTGTGAGCATGCCACTGCACTCCAGTCTGGGCAACAGAGTGAGACTCTGACTAAAAAAAAAAAAAAGAACAAGGATTAATAATTGCTTAAATACACAAGTTTACCTATTATTTCAAGGCAAAAATTATTATTATATTTTGAAACAGGGTCTTACTGTGTTGCCCAGGATGGAGTGCAGTGGCCGGATCATAGCTCCTTGTAGCCTCAAAGTCAAGGGCTCAATGATGCTTCTGCCTCAGCCTTTCAAAATGCTGCGATTACAGGTGTGAGCCACCATGTCCAGCTTCAAGGTATAAATTTTAAGAAATTTTTATTTAGGGAAACTTTAAATATATACATAAATGGCCTATGAGAGAAAAATATAATGAGCCCTTGTTTACCTATCAGATAGCTTCAACAATTGCCAACTCATTACTATTCCTATTTCTTTCAGACCTTCTTCCTCCCTTCCCAATTATTTAGAAATAAATTCCAGTCCTCATACTCTTTTATCTGTAAATACTTCAGAAGGTAGGTCAAAAAGATCAGAATTTCCCTTTCAAACTATACAGGTCAGATGCGGTGGCTCAAGCCTATAATCCCAGCACTCTGGGAGGCCGAGGTGAGAGGATTGCCTAAGGCCACAGGTCCGAGACCAGGTTCAGCAACTTGGCGAGACCTTATCTCTACAATAAATCAAACAATTAGACAGGCATGGTAGTGCATGCCTGTAATCCCAGCTACTTGGAAGGCTGAGGCGAAAGGATCACTTGAGCCCAGCAGGTCAAGGTTGAGGTGGCCGTGAGCATGCCACTGCCATCCAACCTGGGCAACAGAATGAGACTCCAACTCAAAAATAAAATAAAATAAAAATATAATCACAATATCATCACATACAAAAAATTAGCAACAATTCCTTGATATCATATTGAGGTAGTGTTTGTCTCTAACAATCTTTGGGTTCTTCCCTCTCTTTCTTCCTCAATATATTTTTTTAAGAAATGGAGTCACTCGTCTGCAATCTGGATTTACCTGAATGTATCATTTAGGCGTTGTATAAGGAGTGCCTCTGTCCTCCGTACTTCTTTTAAATGAGTAGTTTGATCTAGAACCTTGATCTGATTCAGATTCAATTTTTGTTTAGCAAGACTTCTTCACAGGCAGTGAGGCAACCTTCCACCAGGAGGCACAGTTGCTCTCTTTTTAAGATGTTGGCAGCAGCAGATGGATGATCACTGCACTGATTCATTAATAAATTAACATGTAAAATGGTGATATTCTAACTTCGCCATCCCTTTTTCTTTTATTAAATGTTTATGCTTCTTTGAAGAAACTTTCCCTCACCAATAATTTTGTTACTCTAAGATGTAATTTGTATAGAGAGGCTAGAAAAACTGCTTGAGTTTTTTTCTTTCCAATTTTCAAAATGAGTTGGTTCCTCTGAAGAACAGAGAGGAAAAACCCATTTAGTTTCTTCTCACTACACTCTCACAATACCCTTCTGACACCAGATATGTAGGCGATTCCCCCCACACATCAAGTAAGCAATGGATTCTGCAGGGGACAACAGCTGGATGTCCTCTAATTCAACTCAATTCTGGCACTATCTATTAGATAGCATCAGATCCCACAGGTTGAGCATCAGATCCCACAGGCTTAATCCCACAAGACTACCCCCAAGTTCAGATGCCAATCACAAGTGATAGGTTGTCATGTATACTTATGTCCAATCAACTATAAATTGAGGTTTCTACAACTTCCTCAGGTTTGGTTAATTTGCTAGAATGACTCACAGAACTCACGGATTTGCTAGTTTATTATTATAAAGGATATTACAAAGGATACAAATGAACAACCAGATGAAAGAGATGCATAGGGCAAGATATGTGAGAAGGGTGCCCTCTCTGCCACCCCATAAGAACCTCCATGTGTTCAGCTATAAGGAAGCTCTCTGAACCCTGTCCTTTTGAGGTTTTATGAAGGCTTCATTACACAGGCATGAAGGGTTAAATCATTTTCCATTGATGATCAAGTCCACCTTCAGCTCCTCTCCCTTCTTCGAAGGTCAGAGGTGGGGTTGATAGTTCCAAAGCTCTAATCAAGCCTTGGTCTTTCCAGTGACCAGCCCGCATCTTACAGCCACCTAGGGGTAGCCAGTCATCGATCAGCATTAGCATGCAGAAGGACACTTGTCACTTTGGAGAGTCCAATAACTTTAGGAGTTGTGTGCCCAGAAACGGGAAGAAGACCAAATATTTATTTCATAATATCACAATTCCCTAATATCATCCAAAAGTGACAAATGAGATTTTCTTAAATCATTATGAATTCATGTCTGTGACATATTTACTATTTTTCAGTCCGCTGAAGTTACTTTACTTGTTGATGGTCTAATTTTTTAAACTTTGGGAGCCTATGAAAGTTGGCTCTTGAATCCTTATGCCATAACCCCACTACTACTGGCCTTTAAAACTTCCCTGATTTCTGTATGACAAGATATTCCAAGCTTCCTCTACACTTCCTAACCAAACCTGAGATTAGCCACTTTTTCCAAGGCAGAGAGGTTCTCAAAATGTGGGCTAGTGGACCCTGGGAGTCCATGTGATCCTTTTATGGGCCCTGGGAGGTCAAAATTATTTTCATAATAATAGGCATCACCCAATATCCATGGAGGATTGGTTCCAAGACCCCTCCTCAGATACCAAAATCCACAGGTGCACAAACCCCTTCAGAGAAAAATTGTAGACAAACTAAATTTAACAGAGTTTAACTGAGCAAGGAAAAAACAATTCTCAAATTGAGCAGCACTCAGAATCACAGCAGAATCAGAGAGAGTGCTCTCAGCTTGGTCGTAGAGAATTTAAGAATAGAAAAAAAGGAAAGACATTAAAAAAAAACTAGATAAAGGACTTTGGGAAACTCTCAGGGTACAAAATAAATGTGCAAAAGACAGTTGCATCCCTATACACCAACAACAAGCAGGCAGAGACCCAAATTAAAAGCACAATCCCATTCACAACAGTCACACACAAAAAATGAAATACCTCCGCATCTTCCTAACAAGATACATGAGAGAACTTTACAATGAGAACTACAAAACACTGCTCAAAGAAATCCAAGAAGACACAAACAAATGAAAAAAATATTCCATGCTCATGGGCTGAAAGAATCAATATTGTTAAGATGTCGATCCTACCCAAGGCAATCTACAGATTCAATGCTATACTCATTAAATTACCAACACCATTCTTTTCAGATCTGGAAATGACAATGCAGAAATTCATATGGAAACATAAATGACCACGAATAGCCAAAACAATCCTTAGCAAAAGAAACAAAGCAGGAGGTATCACACTTCCAGACTTCAAACTTTACTATAAGGCTACAATAATCAAAACAGCTTGGTATTGGTACAAGAATAGGCATATAGATCAATGGAACAGGATAGAGATTCCAGAAGCAAAGCCTCGATTTCTCAGCCAGTTCATCTTTGACAAAGCCTCTAACAACAACCACTGGGGAGAGGTGAACCTACTCATTAAATGGTGCTGGGAAAACTGGCTGATCACATGTAGAAGATTGAAACAAGTCCCCTACCTATCACCATGCACAAAAATTAACTCTAAATGGATCAAAGACCTAAATGTAAAATCTCAAACTATAAGAATCTTAGAAAACGCAGGAGACATTTTTATGGAAATTGAAACTGGCAACCGATTCCTGATCAATACCCTAAGAGCCCATATCATAAGAAACAAGATAGACAAATGGGACCTCATCAAACTGACGAGCAAAACAAAAGAAACCATCAAGGGAACAGGGAGACAGCCTACAGAATGGGAAAAAATATTTGTCAACTGTATATCTGACAAAGGCCTAACATCTAGGATCTACAAGGAACTCAAACACGCAGAAAAGAAAAAAACAAACAGCCCCATTAAAAAGTAGACAAAAGACATGAATAGACACGTCTCAAAAGAAGATATACAGGCAGCCAACAGACTCCTAAAAAAAGTGCTCAGTCTCACTCATCATCAGAGAAATGCAAATCAAAACCACATTGAGATACCACCTAATCCCAGTAAGAATGGCCATCATTAATAAAACAAACAACAGATGCTGGTGAGGATATGGAGAAAAAGGAACGCTTCTACACTGCTGGTGGGAATGCAAACTAGTGCAACTTATTGGAAGACAGTGTGGCGATTTCTGAAAGAACTAGAAATTGACCTTCCATATGACCCAGCAATCCCCCTATTGGGAATATACACGGAGAAACTCAAATCAATTTACAAAAAAGATACCTGCACATGCATGTTTGTTGCAGCTCTGTTCACAATAGCAAAAACATGGAACCAACTGGATAAAAAAAATGTGGTACATATACACAATGGAATATATATATTTTTTGAGTTGGAATCTCACTCCAGACTGGAGTGGAGTGACATGCTCCCAGCCACCGCAGCCTTGTCCTGCTAGGCTCCGGCGATCCTTCTGCCTCAGCCTTCCAAGTAGCTGGAACTACAGGTGTGCGCCACCAGGCCTGACTAATTTTTTTGGTTTACAGTAGAGATGAGGTCTCCTCAAGTTGCCCAGGTGGGTCTCAAACCCTCGGGCTCAGGCAATCCACTCACCTTGGCCTCCCAAAGCATTGGGGTTACAGGCTGAGCCACCAAGCCCAGCCCACAGTGGAATATTATGCAGCCATAGAGCAGGACAAACATATGGAGTTTGCAGCAACTTGGATGGATTTAGAGTCCATCATACTCAGTGATTTAACACAGAAACAAAGAACAGAGTACCATATGTTCTCACTCATAAGCGGGCCTTGAACAATTATCATAATATTATAAGAAAGGGATTGGCAGTAGTGGGAAACTGCCAGGGTAGGGATTGGCAATTGAGGGAAACTGCTGGGGAGAGAAGGGCACACCTCATCAACAAGGGTACCTGCATAATGAACACTTGCATACCTAACCCTGAATTGTACCCCACATCTTAAAAAAAAAAAAAAAACTTGCTTCAAGTTTGGAACTATTACTACTAATCAAAAGGTAATTATGATAATAAATTGAATTCATTAAAAAAAAACTGGACTGGGCTTTGTGGCTCAGTATGTAATCCCAGCACTTTGGGAGGCTGAGGCAAGTGAATTGCCTGAGCCTGCTGGTTCGGGACCAGGCCGGGCAACTTGGTGAGACCTCATCTGTACAATAAATAAAAAATTAGCTGGGCGTGGTAGCGTGCTTGTAGTTCCAGCTACTTGGAAGGATGAGGTGGAATGATCGCTGGCGCCCAGCACGTTGATGCTGGGGTGGCCATGAGAGTGCCACTGCACTCCAGACTCCAACTCAAACAAAACAAAAAACTGGTCACAGCTGGACATTTGTCTTAGTTGAGCATGGTGTGAACAGCTAGCCTCCTGTGAGTAGCTGAAGTGTGACTGCTGTGATTGGCTGAGACTTGGCTATTGTTAGGTTTCCAGTTTAACTTTTAAGATAGGTTGCAGTTCCTACATGACAACTCAAGTATGAAGGCATGGAGGTTTTCTCAGGACAGATTTTAGTTAGATTAACACCCTTATATAAAATAGGATAGTATTTGCATGCAACCTACATATGTCATCCTATACTTTAAATTATCTCTAGATTTCTTGTAATGCTTAATGCAATGTAAATGCTGTGTTAATAATAATTATGTTCTATTGTTTTTAAATTTGTGTTACTTTTTATTGTTGTATTGTTATTTTATCATGTTTTCACCAAATATTTTTTGGTTAAATGTATGATTTGGAATCCATGAATTTAGAGAGCTATTTCCTCTTTTTATTTTGTCCTTTATAAACTCTCATCTGACAAATGTACATGGAGATATCCAGAGGCTACATGATGTGTTATATTATGATTGAATGCAGAAATAACAATTGTGCTGCCATAAAAGCCAGACATTAAAGACAATTATAAAAATGTAAAATAATGCCATTCTTCTCACTAAATAATTTTTGTTGATGGATATACTGTTATTTTAAATCGTTTAATTTCTAATTCAGTAAACATTAATAGATATAACCCAGGTAAACAAGAGCTCAACAGTTTTTAAGAGTTTAAAGAATTCTTGAAAGCAAAATATTTAAGAACTGCTGCTTCAAGAAGTCCTAGTTCATGGAAAATGGTATTTTATTTTATTTTTTTATTTTTGAGTTGGAGTCTCACTCCATCGCCCAGGCTGGAGTGCAGTGGCATTCTCACGGCCATCCCAGCATCAACCTGCTGGGCTCCGGTGATCCTTCCTCCTCAGCCTTCCAAGTAGCCAGAACTACAGGCGCTACCACGCCTGGCTAATTTTTCGATTATTGTAGAGATAAGGTCTGCACCAAGTTGCCCAGGCTAGTCTTGAACCCATGGGCTCAGGTAATCGTCTCACTTTGGCCTCCCAAAGTGCTGGGATTACAGGTTTGAGCCACCGCACCTGGCTTGAAAATGGTATTTTAAAAATCACAATCTAGGAACAAGAGATGCTCTTGGTTATGAGTTTGGCTGTTTTTAAGTCATTTTCAACAAAATGATATATATATTTACAGATAAAATACATTGAGTTTATACTTATTCTTCCTGTTCAAAATTCAGGACTGTAGAGTTTTTGCTTAAACTCATACAATTTATATATATGTCTTTTTTCCATACTCAAAATACCAGTTCTTTACAGTACTAACATAATACTTATTTTCAGTTTCAGAAAACAATACTACTACTACTATGACCACTATCAACAATATGATTAAACAGTTAAAGGACTTTTTGGGATAATTTATTGTCTTTGAGTTTTATCTCTCCATGGATGTATGGTAATGTGATGGTTTAAAGTTACAACTGACCCTTGAACAGCACAGGTTTAAACTTTGAGAGTCCACTTACGCATAGATTTTCTTCTAACATTGCCACTCCTGAGATAGCAAGACCAACCCCTCCTCTTCTCCTTAATATAATTTTCTTAATAACAATTTTTCTCTCTAGCTTACTCTATTGTAAGACTATAGTATATATAAATATAACATTAACAGATGTGTGAATATACGTTATCAGCAAGGCTCCTGGTCAACAGTAGGCTATTAGTAGTTACCGTTTTTGAGGAGTTAAAAGTTATACACAGGCTGGGTGTGGTGGTATACATCTGTAATCCCAGCACTTTGGGAGGCCTAGGCAGGAGGATCACTTGAGGCCAGGAGTTGGAGACCAGTCTGGATAACAAAACGAGAATTTGTCTCAAATTAAAAGTCTAAATAAATAAATAAGCCAGGCATGGTGGCACATGCCTGTAGTATTAGTTTCTTGGGAGGCTAAGGTGGGAAGATTGCTTGAACCCAGAAGTTTGAGGCTGCAGTGAGCTGTGATTGTGCCCTACTGCACTCCAGCCTGGGTGACAGAGTGAGACACTGTCTCTCAAAGTTTTATGCCAATTTTCAACTGTGTATGGGGGAAGGAGTAGGGTTGGCACTTCTAACGTCCAAGTTGTTCCAAGGGCCACATTACTTGGCATGGTGTGTGCCTTTGAGATTATGTCACTAAGTAGAGCAGTTAAATCTGTGTGGTTTTACTTGATTTTTAGGGACTGCTTTTTGTGAATTTAATTTTGTTTTACAGTGATATTGTTAAAATAAAAGACTTTAGACAAATTAAATTTAGCAGAGTTTAACTGAGCAAAGAACAATTTGCAAATTGAGCATCCCTCGGAACCAGAAGAAGTTCAAAGAGCTCTGCTCCACAAAGTGAGTTGGCAGTATTTATGGACAGAAAATGTAAGTGAGGTAGAGAAACAGCTACAATTGTGATTGGAGGCCTCAGCTTGGCATTTGCCTTGAACACGATTTGATCAGTTGGCTAACTGAAGCCTGGCTACTATGATTGGCTGGACTCAGATATTTGTTACAAAAGTACACTCCTAAGTTAGAATTTCAGTTAGTTTGCATACTAAGCTGGGTTGTTGTTCATTATGTAACGACTCAAAGTAGGTATCCTCAAACCAAATTTAGCTTAACAATATGAAATATTTATTTGATTCTAAAGTCAAATTTATGAAAGAAGATATTTTCAGAGATGTCTATCTTCGATCCCTGTCTCCCCATCCTATTTTTTTACTCTCCCATAGGTAACATTAAAACAATTAATTGCTTTTCTTTCCATTATTTAAAATTTAAGCAAATATAAATATATATTTACTATTATTACCATCTTTCCCTTTCTGCATGAAAGGTAGCATACAATATAAACTTCTCTCTCTTTTTTCCCCCACCTAATAATATATTCTGGATATCACTCCACAGTTGTGTATAAAGTTATTCCTTATACTTTTCATGACTGCATAAACACTCCATTGCTTTGTTGTGTGAAACAAATTTTATGGGCGGTCATTGTTTTGGATTAGCCTTATGCACCAGGAGACAAGATCAAACCAGAATGGAGTTATTTGTGCTAAGTACCATGTAATCAAACTGAACTTTGAAATGGACCAGTTTTCCATAAAACTGGAGATTCCAGTCAACCTGAGTCAGCAAAATAAGAGAGTCCCTTCTGCTTTAACCTTAAGAAGAAATTAACTTTGAAATGACCAATCTTTTTGTTGTTTCTTCTTTCTTCAGCCATTTTCTGCCTATAAAGCCAACTTTCTCTGCTCAGTTCTTCAGAACACTCATTCTACTTTATAGATCAAGGTGTTGCCCAATTCTAGAATCGCAAATAAAAGCCAATTAAGATCTTCAAACTAATTTGTTACAATTTTGTCTTTTTTTAAATGTTTGAGTCAGAGTCTCACTCTGTCACCCAGGCTGGAGTGCAATGGCACGCTCATGCTGGGCTCAGGTGATTTTTCCTCCTCAGTCTTCCAAGTAGCTGGAACCACAGGCATGTGCCATCACGTCTGGCTAATTTTTTGATTTATTGTAGAGACGAGGGCTTACCATGTTGCTCAGGCTGCTCTCGAACCCCTAAGCTCAGGCCATTCTCTAGCCTCTGCCTCCCAAAGTGCAGGGATTACAGGCTTGAACCACCGCGCCTGGCCTGATTTTGTCTTTTGACAGCGGTACCATAATTTTTTTAGCCAGTCCTTTATTAAAGACTTTTGGGGTAATTTCTATTATTTTGCTATTATAAATCGTGCTGCAGTGAATAGTTGTGCATACCCTTTCATACTTTTACTACATATTGTGGGGTTAAAGATATGTAATTCTGCTAGTATCAAGCTACTGTTTTTACTTCTGCTGTACAGATGGAGGGACAGACTGAGGCAGCCATTCAAAGTCTCTTTACGGTTACAGCTGGGATTTGAACTTCCCAGCTGTAACTATCTTCACAGACTCTCTAGGCTATGGTTAGAAGAATTTCAAGGTGGGAAAGGCAAGCAAAGAGTTTTGCATCTGGACATCATATACACTGAAACGCACACGCTCATCTTTCCTATTCCCGGTAGGCAAGTTCTTCCTTATCAAAACCTCCAGTGCTCTGATCTCGCATCCTTTCTCCTGGCCTGTCACTTCCCCTACTCATGCCCAAACTAAAGTCCTTCCCACCTTCACCCGCTTTTAATCTGGGCTCAGGAAGCCGTGCGGGCGGGGGAGCGGGTGAGTCAGAGGGTTCTGCGCATGCTCAGAATCTGCTCTCCTGGCGAGGAAGTCGGGGCCTCGGCAGAGGGAGGACCGACTCGTAACGTCATAGCCGTGCGCCGGTCCCAGGCGTCCTCGCAAGGTCGCTTTGCAAAACGGGAGCGCGCTTAAGTGACCAGACCTGAGTTTGTGGGCGCACCGGGTCCTTCTGCTTTGGGACCAGCGGCGACATGTCGGGGTACACGCCAGATGAGAAACTGCGGCTGCAGCAGCTGCGAGAGCTGAGAAGGCGATGGCTGAAGGACCAGGAGCTGAGCCCTCGGGAGCCGGTGCTGCCCCCTCAGAGGATGTGGCCTATGGAGAAATTCTGGAATAAGTTCTTGCAAAATCAGAGCCCTTGGAGGAACATGGTGAGTGATGGCGCTCCTCGGTCCCGTACACACACACCACTCGGCCGCCAACCCGGCCCTTGCATGTCCGCTCATTGCAGCCACACCAGGGATTGACACCGCTCTGTGCCTTGCGCCGAGTCCTGGCCCTTGAGTTCGGAGTTCAGGACCATGTATGACTGGGAGAATCACGCCTTTGTGCTGTCAAGTGTGAGAAAGAGGCGAATCTTTATTTAGGTTTTACAGGACACTGCATGTTTTTCCTTCGATTGTGGAAATAGTCCCTCAGAATAACAGCCAGGGCCTCGCTGGAGTTAAAATTATGTGATTTTAGCCCTTGCGGACACTTGTCTAACTTTTAAGATTGAGGTTTTAGAGACCAACTAACACTGCACCCAGCTACTAGAGGACACTGAGTCCCGAGCTGGTAGTACATCCCCATGAGACCACCATCAAAGATAGGGTCTTGTTGGTATTTTAAAAAATGACATTCCTGGACTTTGAAGAAAACCACTCATTTAAGGACTGTATTTTCTCTGGGTATTTTCTCGAGGCCTTTTATATTTGAGTAGATGAGGTTAGGCAAAGACTATAAGAAAATATGTACCACTTAGAGATTTGTAAAATAATCATGACATTGTTATATGATTGATACTCTTTTTTTCTACCACAAACATAAAAAATGAGATGTGTTTATTCTTTGTATGTGTTTTTTCCCCCTAGATGTATAAGGTATACCGAAGCAGTATCTTTGCTTTTACTCATTTGCTTATACCTGTCTGGATTATTCATTATTATGTCAAGTATCATGTGAATGTAAGTATGGTTTAAGTATGTACTTTTCAGAATTTCTTTTTAATATTGTCCAAGATTATTTTCAGTGTGGGTATGCCTTTTTTCTTACTTGACTCATTGGAAATAATCTGCCACTTATAAACTGATTTTGAAGTACTTTGAATCCTTTTAGGTTAGGTTTAATGGCAATTAAGTAATTAAGTATGGTTTTTCAAAAAAAATTCTCTTTATATTAGTTTATAACTTAAGATGCATTTCCTCATAGAAATAGTTTAAATGATCACAGTGTAGCTGACCTAATAATACTAGTGTAAACTTGAGGTCCTGAGTAGAAAAGGAGAAAATAATTTCTGCTCCTTTTTAAGCATAGATCTGGTATAAAATAAAATTAGAAATAGACAAAGGTGATCTTTATCATCACCCCATTTCTCTTTCCTAGATTTTACCTGATTTTTCACAACTTTATTTCTTAGAATTCAGGATATTCAAAAGCTTGAACTTCTTCACTGAAAAATCTTGCATGGGCTAATTGAACTGGACAAGTTGTAATATTTTAAAAGCTAGGAAAAGGACAGTCTGGTGCAGGGTGTTAAATCCCAGGCAGGTTGAAGAGGGCATGCATTTTAGAGAGTGGTGTGGCAGGGGGAGCAATGGTGGCTGCCCAGCATGGAGTACTGGAACACAAAAGAGTGAGGAAGGCATTCTTTTACCAATTGAGGGATGTTAAATCCTGAGTGGGTTGCAGTGGAGGAGGCTGAGCACACCTTTTTGGGGAGCTGCAGCGGCAGCAACTTGGCGTAGCATAGTGGAACTTGAGTAGAGGGAGGAGGACACCTGGAGGAAGAGTTACAGGGTAATGATGCAGACAGCAACCTAGAATAAGATATTAGAACCTGTGTGAGGTGAGGAGGGTATTCACACTGGGGTATGGTTGTGGTGACAGGAGATTGGTTATATTTATCAAATACAGACAATACCTCAGATATTGTGTGTTTGTTTCCAGACCACTGTGATAAAGGAAGCCATATGAATTTTTGGTTTTCTAGTGCATTATAAAATTTATGTTCACATTATGCTGTAGTCTATTAAAGTGTACAATAGCTTTGTGTCTAAAAAGTACATACCTTAATTCTAAAAAGTAATAGAAAAATACTTTATTGTTAAAAAATGCTAATGATCATCTGAGCCTCCAGCGAGTAATGATCTTTTTGCTGGTGGAGAGTCTTTTCTCCATGTTGATTACTGCTGACCCATCCAGAGTGGTGGTTGCTGAAGGTTGGGGTGGCTGTGGCAATTTCTTAAAATTAGACTGTAATGAAGTTTGCCACATCGATCGACTGTTACTTTCACAGGTTTCTCTGTGCATGTGATGCTGTTTGATAGCACTTTACCCACAGTAGGACTTTCAAAATTGGAGTCAGTCTTCTGAAACCCTACTGCTGCTTTGTCAACTAAGCTTGTATACAAGAGAGGACCCCCCCAAAAAAAAACCTGGAATTATCTTTTGGAGGGTGGGCTCCTTGTGTACAGGCTTCCTCTGCTAGGTATCCATCAGCATCAGCGTGCAGCTAGCATTGTTGTGAAAGAGTGCGTTTGACCTCAGTGAATTTTTTTTTTGGAGAACCTTTCAACATGTTACCCATTTCATGGTGGGTGATTTATGAGCACATCCTCCCACACCTTGCTGAGTGTTCAGCAGGTTTTGACCATAAATGGCATGACCCCCATGCCCCCCTTTGTCACCTGATCTTGCTCCAAGCGACTTTTTTTTTTGTTTCCCTGGATGGAAAAATTGCTCAAAGGGAAACGTTTTGTTGATGTGGAAAAGGTGAAACAAAAAATGTGGGAAGCACTAAAAGGCATCAAAATTGATGAGTTCAAAACTGTTTTGAGCAGTGGAAAAAGCATCTTGATAGCTGTATTGCATCCCATGGAATGTACTCTGAAAGTGACTGAAGTTTAAACATGTAAGAATAAATACACAATTTTTAAAATAAATAAATTCCAAAGTTTTTGGCTCCCCTGTCGTATTTAGAAGAAGAGCATTTCAAGTCGAGTATAGGCACGAAGTACAAAGACCCTGAGGCAAAGGCAGGCTTGGCTGATCGCAAAGCTTGTAGGGGAGCTGCTGTGGTTACAGTGCAGTGACTGAGGGAGAGTGATCAGAAAAGTAGCCAGAGTCTTAGAGGTCACAGCAAGGACTCTGGCTTTTTCTTTAAGAATTATGAAACTTTGAGTAGAAGAGTGACACATTTTAAAGGGATCACTCTACTCTGCCTGCATTATGGAGAATAACCTGCTCCCACTTGTGTAGGAGGTCAGAAGGCATTATTTGGTAGTCCAGGTGAAAATATTATAGAGGCTTGGACAAGGGTAGTAGTATTAGAGGTGATGAGAAGCAACTTGGTTTGGGGTGTCTTCTACCATTTTTGCTGAGGAGTCAAGGTTTTCGACTTTGTAACTGGAGGAATGAAAGTGCCATTTACTGATAGGGGACATGAAGATGAACAGTTTGGAGCTGGGGGAAGCTAGACTTGGTTAGTTTGAGATGCCTATTTGCTAGCCAAGTAGAGATGTTGAGGAAATGGATTTGTGAGTCTGGAGTTCTGTGAAAGTTTGAGCCTTAAGTTAAAATTTGGGACATGAGTCAGGCTCGGTGGCTCATCCTATAATCCTGCGCCTTGGGAGGCTGAGGTGAGTGGATTGCCTGAGCCCGTGGGTTTGAGACCCACCTGGGCAACTTAGTGAGACCTCATCTCTACAATAAATCAAAAAAATTAGCTGGGCATGGTAGCGCGAGCCTGTAGTTCCAGCTACTTGGAAGGCTGAGGCGGAAGGATCGCTGGAGCCCAGCAGGTTGAGGCTGTGGTGGCCGGGAGTGGCCACTGCACTCCAGTCTGGGTGACAGAGTGAGACTCCAACTCAAAAAAAAAAAAATAAAATAAAACTTGGGACATGACTTATTTAATTGTCAGAAGAAACTCTTAACACAATTAATACAGAATTACTTTTATTGCAGACAAAACCATATGCCATCGTTGAAAAGAAGCCCAGAATATTTCCAGTAAGTCTTAAAACTTCTCTAATTTTTCTTGTGTTATTTTTCTCTTTCCTTTTCCTCCCCTTCTAGGTGATGATTAGATTAAAATGTTCCTTCTCACTGTCAGTTTAAGTGCATTCTTGTTTAAAAAAAAAAAAAGAGGAAATAGTGTGAGGTTGTGATTATATCTGAAATGGGGAGTGGGTGCATTATTTTCAGCCTGGCAATAAAGCTTGTTTTGTGATCTTGATTGTCCTAAAGTGAGTTGAAAGCACCAACAAGTTTTCACTGGCATCTGTTTCATGCTAGGTAAAGGACTGTAGGGCATCAGTCTGAGAAGACACCTATGTGTGGTGACAGCAACTGAATGTCTGCTATTTTTTCCAAACTCTGATTTCCTATGACTCTGCCTTTTTTCAAGGTTTGACCTTAATCTCTCTGTGAATTTAAAATCTATTAATGTGTTTCAAATTTTATACTATGAATATGTAAGCTATAATACTAATTTAAAATGAGTTCTTTTAGCATTAAAAGTTACTCAGAGCTGGGCTCGGTGGCTCAGCCTGTAATCCCCCGCCTTTGGGAGGCTGAGGTGAGTGGATTGCCTGAGCCCGCGGGTTTGAGACCCGCCTGGGCAGCAAGACCTCATCTCTACAATAAATCAAGAAATCAGCCGGGCGTGGTAGCGCATGCCTGTAATTCTGGCTACTTGGAAGGCTGAGGCGGAAGGATCGCTGGAGCCCAGCAGGTAGTGGCTGCGGTGGCCGGGAGCGGCCACTGCACTCCAGTCTGGGTGACAGAGTGAGACTCCAACTCAAAAAAAAAAAGAAAAGTTACTCAGTAGTCAACTGGTATTTTCACTGGCTGTGAGGTTACTGTATAGCATAGTAAAATACATGTTATATTCTTTTCTATTTCTAGTAACACATATGATGAACTACTATATGATGAACTACTATAACTCAAAGTTCTGTAATTTAAAAAAACAGCTTAGTGTGATTTCTGTTTTAATCAAATGACTTAGTCACAATAATCATTATCTGGTGCAACAAGGAAATTTTAGTGAGAACCACCAAAATTGGTCAACCATCCCAGCTGCAACTCTGCTTTAAGAAATAGTAGGGGGTTGCTTCTTTTATTTCATTGTGTAAAATTGTAAAATTGATGTATGTTGGGGCTTAGGTGGTCTCAAAATAGGAAATTAACTTGCTGGTTTCATCAGTTGAATAATTTTTTTTTTTTTAGTCTTTTACTGTTCAAAGTAAAAGGAGGGTTCTATTCAGAAGACCGCTTCAGTGATTCCATAACACTTCTCATATTTCTGTATTTTTTACCACTGTGGTTTTTTTCCTCTTTCTGTGCCCTATGACCCCTTTGAGAATCTTCCCTTTCAAAGAACTGAAGAATGCTCATTTGTACATATGTTTTAGAATAAAATAGGTAGTAACAAACTTCCAAATCTCAGTGGCTTAACAAAACAAAGCTTTATTTCTTATCAACATCACAGTCTAGTGTGAATCAGGTGATCCTTCCTCAGTCTCATAGTTGTGACTCTGGCATGTGAAGCCTCTAAGATTGTGATTGGTGAAGACAGGACTGGATATTTCAGTGGACTGTTTTAAGGTCTAAACTTGGAAGTAGCTTACATCAATTATGCTCAAATGCTATTGGCTAGAACTCATTCTCATTGTCCCAAACGGGTATGTGCTCTTCAGACTCCCATGCATGGAATCTCTGCCACATTTCATCCTTCTAGTTACCACACAACTCTTTGCTTCCTTCTCCCCACACGTATAACACACCTAGTTAGTTAAGGAGAAATTCCAAAGAGCGGCATTCCATCATTACAACCAGTTCCAAACCCAAGATCTCCAGATGATGGACAATAGTATGTGAGGTTTAGATATGACTTCTTTTAATTTGAGGATCAGTGAACTAAAAAGGCAAGTTAACCTTATCCCTTGCCTCCCCAGTCACTCAGTGGTGGAATTTGGATGCCACAGCAGTCACTGGCTCTTGGCAATTCTGAATTCCTAGTAGTCACTCCCCTTTTTTTTTTTTTTTTTTTTGGATTTGGAGTCTCACTCTGTCATCCAAGCTGGAGTGCAGTGGCATGCTTATAGCCATGACAGCCTTGACTTGCTGGGCTCAGGTGATCCTTTTGCCTCAGTCTTACAAGTAGCTGGAACTACAGGTGTGTGCCACCATGCCAGCTCATTTTTTATTTATTTTTTGTAGAGACTAGGTCTCACCAAGTTGCCCAGGCTGGTCTCGAACCTGTGGGCTCAGGCAATCCTCTCGCTTCTGCCTCCCAAGATGCTAGAATTATAGGCGTTAGCTACTGCTCCTAGTAGTTACTCCTAAGCCCTATGTGTGGGAAGTTACTTGAATGGGCACTGATTTAGTTTTCTGGAGGCAGCACCTTTGTTCATTGTTCTTACTGGTTCCTGGCTCAGTCCAGAGGGTTCTTTCTTTTTCATTATCAATTGAGACCACATCTAAATACTACTGGGAAGTATGCCTTCCTTAGGGGGTTGTATAGCCTTCAGAATCTGTTGCCTGCTCACAGAAGGTTAAATGCCAGAGGTTGTTTTAATTCAAACATTTGTAGGATACTGTAGACTGTATGTTTGGTTTCTCAGCATCTGGTAGATACAGAAAGAAAAATATTTGGGAGTTTTTGCTTCTAGTCAGTTGCTGATGTCAGTATCTGTTCTTTGTATACATAGTTATCAACTTTTCTCATTTTGTTGTCCTCATGTATCTGCCTCTTTGACTTTAGTGGCAGCTATGTGGAGACCATTTGAGATAGACTGGTTAAAAGACTACCTTCACTTTAGTGTGACCTTTGCCATAGGGCTGAGCCCATTTACTTAGTTCTATTGAGCTTCTGTCGCTCAGAATCTCTTAACACTTACTGCTTAGGGAGTAAGAGGTAATCTGATTTTCTAATACCACAAGGTCCTGATTATTTAGATTCTCTTCATTTTTAAATTAAAAGAAATTCTGGGGAATTCTGGGGAATAGAGATTCTCCAGTGTGGACTGAAGGAGCTTTCTCTTCCCCTCCATTTTTTGTCTTCTCTCAATTCAACCACTTCTCACCTGAGCTCATGCTTCTTAAAGTACATTCTCAAGGCAGCCAGTAGTATCCAAACATATAACAGCTCTTTTCTCTTGGAACCTTGAGTTCATTAGGCAGTTTGCTTCCAGATTATTATAGGAGACATTTTGCTAAATAGTTTGCCCTTGCCCCCCCCATCTTTTAGCCTCCTGTGCCAATATCTTTGCTACCAGACTGCTGAGCCACTGCTCCATAGTTTTATTTTTATTATAGAAGCATTAGTACCACTTCAAGGCACTAATTTTTGTGTTAAGGTAATGCTAGCTGTGGTAACAAATTGTCCCTCAGATGTATAATGGCTTAAACATAATACAGGTTTATTTCTTCATGGCATAACAATGCTGAGCAGTACCCAGGTCAGAGGATGGCAGGGGTGGGGATAGTTCTACTCTGCTCAGTCAGTCACGGACTGTCAGGCTGACAGAAACTATTTGTTTCATTACATGGCTGAAATTGAAGCTAAGTAGTCGGCATAAAATTATACAATTTGTCAGTGGAGGTTCCAGGATTCTCACTGTTTGGTTCTGCCTTTCATACCCTTTCAACCACATACTGTTATCTAGGTTTGAAAAGACACCTGGACTAGCCTAAGTTAGTATTCTGTATTCAATACGTAAGCCAAACAAAATTGGTGATTGCTTAACACATTCAGTTGCTGGGAATATATTACCTCCTTATATTGAACTGGAGATGTTTCCTTGCAACTTCTTTCTAGGGCTTCTGTTTCTTGGGGCCATGCAAAGTAAAGATGATCACTTTATCACTTGCAGAACACAGCTTTTGTGCCCTTTCTGGTTATTTTGTTTCTGAGTGCAGATTTCCCTATTATTTCACTGTACCTTAAGATTTAGAATACTGGTTGCTTATCTTTAGACAGCTTCTACTTTGTCTAGGTCCCTTTTAAAGTGAATGGCAGACGCTTTGGCTCATGCCTGTAATCCCTTGGGAGGCAGAGGCAAAAGGATTGCCTGAGTCCAGGGGTTTGAGACCAGCCTGGGCCACTTGGGGAGACCTTGTCTCTACAATTTAAAAAAAATTAGCTGGGCGTGGAGGCGTGCGCCTGTGGTTCCAGCTACTTGGAAAGCTGAGGCAGAAGGATCCATCTGAGCCCAGTAGGTCGAGGCTGCGGTGGCTGTGAGCATGCCACTGCACTCCAGCCTGGGCAATAGAGTAAGACTCCGACTCAAAAATAAATAAATAAATAAAATGGCAGAGTTCAACTAGATTTTCCATATGAGGTCAAGATTTTTCTACTAATTGTATCTTCTTTTCCTAGGGTGATACAATTCTGGAGACTGGAGAAGTAATTCCACCAATGAAGGAATTTCCTGATCAACATCATTGAAGATTACATAAAAATTTCAAAGGCTTATGAGCCCAAGTTTGTTCCTGCATTACTGTATTTACTGAATGCATTTTCTGGAAAAGTAACTTTAATAAAGTTTTACTCTCAGAAATGTGTCACTTTTTTTCCCAAACAGTGTACAATTTGAGGCTCTTTGAATAATTTAACAATAAATAAAAACTGAATATGCTAAACAAATTATATGAGCAACGACCTACACTTTTTCTGGCCATTCTTGACTTGGAAAACAGGATGTAGAAAAGTATTCAGTTAAATGATAATTTCTTTTTCCTTCCACAGTACTTAACTCTAATTTGGTGTGAAGGTGTGCAGCAGGGTGAAATGTTGCAACAGACAAATACAAGAACAGAAATTCATGCTCTTTTTTTTTTACAGAAAGTTTTCTAAGGCATCTTAAAAGAAGTAATTTAGAAACTTGGTTGAAAGCTTGTCATTCCATCTGTGATCTGCTAACTCAAAGGCTGTCAGATCTAGGTTGCATTGCATTTTGTCACATGAGAATAGTAAAAGACTAAGACCTCTTAAGTATTTGGGAAATTTGCACATAGTGTTTATTACAAAGGGCTGTGCAAAAAACAAATTTGGGAACATAGTATTATGAATTTTATTTTCAAGTCTACATGGTTGTTAAATAAGCATGAGGGAAAGAACTACATTTGCAGAGAATGAACTCCAGAGGGGTTACAAATTTTCATTCATCCGAAGGTTCTGTCTGGGTATCTCTTCCTCAGCTCTCGTCTTGCAGCTACCGTGGATGCATAGATGACGTATCCCCAGGAAAGTAAAACGATGGCAAGCAGCAACTACAAAAGCCGCAAAGGGGAAGCGACATAATCAGAGTCTACTACTTCCCCTCGCACAGGTGACCGTGGGCCATTGCTAAGGTGGGAATGCTAGCGACAAACGACCCGAAACCGGGTTCCGGAGGCGGGTACGCCCCGCCGCCCTTACGTAAGAAGCGGAAGAGCGTATCGTCCAGGAAGAGGCGGAGTCGAGGTGAGGGGGTGAAATGCTTAATTCAGGGATGGATTTTGGAGTTTCTGGGCGCTGAGGAGCTGGGGCCCTTCCGCCTGCGGGCCCCGTGAGCCGACACGGTGGAGCCCCGCCAGGCCCCGCACCTACCACCGAGTAAATCCAGTCCAGGGTGCGACGACTCACGGGCTTCATGGTAAGGAGGTGGCGGCGGCGGTCCGCGGGAACAGGCGGGAGCTGCGGGCCTTACAGAAACCTCCCAGGCGGTGGCTGCCGAGCGGCAGCAGCCATCTTTCCGCCGGGCGCGAATGCCCGCCCTCGGGCTTCCAGGAGCGCTTTCTCCGTCCTCTTCCGCCCGGAGTTGGGGGCGGATCACGTGATGGGGGGATTCGTCCCAGCCCGCCTTTTAGGGAGGGAAGGAAATAAGCCAGAAAATGTTAAAAATAGCTTTTCCTTTTGCCGCCTAGAGTGTGAGGCGTGCCCCCTCGACTGGTTTCCCTTACCAGTTGCAGTATTAATGCAGAATAACGTGCCGTTCGTGCGTTTAAAAGTTTGAGAAACGGTCCACGTTTTGAAGCTTACCTCGGCGTCTAACGCTGGAAGATTTAACGTCTCCCTCCCCGCATCTGTTCCCACTTGATATAGTCAGACGTTCGTCTGTTCGTAGCACCATTTTATATAACGGTGACAAATCGTTGTGGGAGTCCCTGCTCCTTGAGCCTTCCGAGAAGCGTAGTTTTTGAGAACGCAGTAGCTTGATGATGTAAGTCAAACGTCTAAGAAAAACTACGTGGCTCGTGTTCCCCGCCATAACGTCCCGGGCGATCAACAAGTGTTTGTGGAGGCTGTGTGATGTGCTCGGAACGGCGGCGCGTGTGGAATATCAAGCCCCGAGCGCGGTCGTTGGGCGGGCGAGCGCCCCGCGGCCAGCCCTGGAATGTTAGGGCCGCTCACCTTGGAGACCTGCCTGGCGGAATCTGGCCGAGGGCCGCTTTCGGCTCTCGTGTCCTTTCACTTTACACCCCAGGTCTCCCTTCAGCGTCTTCATCCGGATTTCGAGGCGTTGTGGGAAGGGGAAAAGCGGAGGAACACGGGACGTGTTTGGGGGACAAGGTCCCTCCTGTTCCTCCCCAGACTTTGTCGGATACTCGTTGGGCTCCGAGTTCGGATCCCACTCGAATCCTGGCGTTATTTCTTAGCGGCACTGCAGTGGTTCCCGCCTCTGTGCCCTAGAGATCATTTCAGTAACTTCTTGCAGAGTTTGGGTGAGGTTTAAATAAGATCGAGTCGTGATTGTGTTTTCCAGGTAAGTTCGCCCCGTATCCCCAGCAAAGAGTGATAACTAGATAGTGATAGTGATGGTAGGGTTGGGTGCCTGGGAGGGGCCTGATCCCCTCGGGCCCGGGGTGGCGCCGTCGGGGAAGGGCCCGGGCGCTCTCGGCCCCTCCCTCGGTGCCGGCGCGCGTCTACCCCGCATGCGTTGCGACGGCGGGTGTTGTGTTTTGACGCGCCGGGAACCGGGAGGGGGGCGGGTCTCGCGCGCGGCCCCGCCCCCAAGCTGCCATTGGTCACGAGCGCTATACGTCACAGGGTTCGCAGCAGCAGCCGCTGGGGTCTCCGCTGTCTCGCGAGGAGGGTGAAGCACCCCCTCCGGCTCCCGCTTCGGAGGGTAGGCGGAGAAGTCGTCGGGTACGCCTTCGCGGATCCTGCCGCCACCGACCCAGCTTTCTGGGCCGTCGGGAGCTTACGGCGAGCGCCCCAGCCGGGCCAGCGTCGGCATCTTCCGAGGTGAGTGAGATACGGAACAATAGGGCGCGGGGGTCGGGAGGGCTGGCAAGCCGGCGCTCCTGCCTGGGGGGGAAGGCCCAGGGACCCGGGGCTGCGGTCGCGGCCTGCGGGTAGCCCGGGCCTCCGCGGGCAGGGCCTGTCCCGGCGGGCGGCTCCTGCAGCGCACCTGTGGATCCGTGCTGATGGGCGGGCGGGGGCTGCGTCTCCTGGAAGCGCTCCCGAGACGCGCGAGCCTGGCCGCGTACTGGAAAGAGCTCGGTCTCTGGGAAAAACAAAACCAGACAAAAAACGCAGAGACGGAATGGTGGCGTCGTCACTCACTGGGTGTGTGACCTTGGCTGGGTCCCCGAAACCTCTGAGTCTGTCTGTAAAATGGGAATGACAGTCCGAGTTGGCTGTGGTTATGTAATGCACAAGGCGCCTCCCCTAGGTCTTGGCTGGTGGCAGTTCTTAATAAAGGAAGCGACTGTCACCGCGACTGTTGGACTTGGCTGTGTCGTGGTGCACGTTCTGCGCCCGGCTTGCTAGTCTGTGACTTCTTCCGCCATCCAGTTAGTGCAGCTTTCCCTGTTGGCTGCTGATGTGTAGACTGGAAGGGGTCGGTGCTGGGAGAAGGGAATAGCCCTTTTGATAGGTAATTTTCAAGATTATCTAAGATACATTAAGAAACAGCCACCCAAGCCTAACAGTAGGGATTTGTTTTGTTTTTGTTTTTTTGGTCCATTAAATGCAAAGCTATACAGTCAGCCAAAAACAATCATGATTATCTGTAATGAGTGGCTTTAGGGGGAAGCAGTTCCCAAGCAGTTCCTTTTTTTTTTTTTTTTTTTTTTTTAGTTGGAGTCTCACTCTGTTGCCCAGGCTGGAGTGCAGTGGCACGCTCCCAGCCACCCCAATGTCGACCTGCTGGGCTCCGGAGATCTTTCTGCCTCAGCCTTCCAAGTAGCTGGAACTATAGGCGCGCCCTACTACGTCCGGCTAATTTTTGATTTATTACAGAGACGAGGTCTCGCTAAGTTGCCCGGGCTGATTTTGAGCCCATGAGCTCAGGCAATCCACTTGCCTCGGCCTCCCAAAGTGCTGGGATTACAGGCTAATCCACTGAGCCCTGCCTCCAAGCAGTTCTTTTTATTGCTGGAATTGGAATTAAGTTTGATAGTAACGCGTCCATCCTATAACTTTTGTGTCCACTTTGGAAATTGGTGATTAAACTGCAGTTTAGAAAGATATAGTGGTTTAACTTTATTTTCACATAACATACAGGAAAAGGGTTGAGTTCTTACTGTGCACCAAGCACTGTGTTAAAGGTTTTCATGGAACATATCCCTTCACACGACCACCTTTTCAGATGGGGACTCCTATTTATCCCATTTCAAAATTGAGAAAATTTGCAAGTTTGAGAAATAACTACCTCCAGATCACACAACTAATAAGTGGTGGTAAATCTCATTCTTGGCTCTGCATTAGAATTAACATCATTCCCTCAAATGTAATAGGCAGGTGATTCAGTTTTATATACAGTGAATATCATGACTTTTACAGGAATCTGACTTTCTGACTATACAGAGCAGTCCTACGTCATTGTGCAGTTTTCAGATGTCCATTCTGGGACTGGACATAGATTCCAGCCTCCTGATTGCTTGTCTCTCCCATCCATATTCCTCGGATATGTGTGTTTCTATCTGAAATTTTCCCAGATTGTGACTTGAAGGGTTCTTATCCTTGTTAAAACCAGATCTGAAGATTTTGGAAAGGGAAGGTTTGGCTTAATAAGTTTATCCTGAAGATGGAAAGCTTTTTACTTGGGATTTGGGAGGAAGTGGGATCAGAAGAACTGATCAATCATCTCTATGAGGAAATTGACTTACAGTTATAATTCCTAAAGTGCTAGGGTAGAGAAACCTTTACACAGGCTTTTTCTAGAACCTGAAGCACTGTCTACCATTAGGTCCACCTTTACTACCTAAATTTAGTACCTCTTGCAAACCTACCATTCTTAATCTGTCTTTTAGCTGTCTCGGTTTTTATGCCTTAATTTGTATTTTTAAACAGTTTTGTTGAGATTTAATTGACATCCCATCCATGAAGTTCATTTGTTTAAAGCATATAATTCAATGGTTTTTGGTATATTTACAAGAGTTGTGCAGCTATCACTATAATTTAGTTGTAGAACATTTTTATCAACCCAGAAAGAAACCTCACTTCCGCCCCAGCAAGCACCAGTCTATTTTCCATTGCTATAGATTTGCCTATTTAGGTGTTTCATATAGATAGTAAAATATAATATGGTCTTTTGTGAGTAATTGTTTTTTCATTTAGCATAATAAAAAAGTCTGTCCAGGTTGTAGCATATGTCAGTACTTCATTCCTTTTTATTGCCAAATTATATCCCATTGTATGAACAGACCACGTTTTATTAATCATTCATCAGCTGATGGATATTTGAGTTTATGCTTTTGAGCTATTATGACTAATGCTACTTGTGAATATTTGCATACAGGTTTTGTGTGGACATGTGTAGAATTACTGGGTCATATGTTCTACTTCATTTATATATACATATGCATATATTTATTTGTTTGTTTGTTTTCGAGTAGGAGTCTCACTCTGTCTCCCAGGCTGGAGTGCAGTGGCATGCTCACAGCCACCGCAGCCTCGACCTGCTTGGCCCAGGTCATCTTTCCGCCTCAGCCTTCCAAGTAGCTGGAACCACAGGCACATGCCACCGTGCCTGGCTCATTTTTTGGTTTATTGTAGAGGTGAGGTCTCGCCAAGTTGCCCAAACTGGTTTTGAACTCCTGGACTCAGGCAATCCTCTCACCTTGGCCTCCCAAAGTGTTGGGATTACAGGCATGAGCCTCTGCGCCTGGCTTATTTATATTTTTTAAAAAAACATTTTGATTTGCGTACTTAGTAATAGTTTTGAATGATCTATATGCACTGACATTGTTTGATGTTTCTGTTGAAGTTTAATTATTCTTTGTAGCTAAAATTCCTATGTAGAAATACAAGAGAGAACTTTAATTCCTTTTGTTCTTTAACTATTTTTAATTTCTTTTGTTCTTTAACCTGTTTTGGAGGACATTACCAGTCAATTTTTAGTCTTACGGTATCAAAGTGGCTAACATACTTATAAAACTAGAGAAGGGAAGAATAAGGTTTCAGTTTTTAAACGTCACACTAAGCTGAGATTTTATTTCAACTTCAAGTTTACTACTTAATAATTTTCTTTAAAAATTCATTTTTGGTTATAGTATTTATGTGACTGGAAATGTTTAGTAAGCACTACAATTCTACATTCCAAAGAAACAAATGAAGATAAAATGTATTAACTTGGAATTCACCAGTCTTTTTTCCAAGTCCAGTAATTATGTAGAGGGGAAAATGAAAGTCTAGAGTTAATGTGGATTTCTGTGGTTTACATAGCTAGTTTTAGGTGAAACCTGGTCTTCAGTACATGTCTTCTGATAACATCTCCAGATCCCTCCCTACTTTTCTTTATCCCCCCCTCTAACACACACACTTTATCTTTGATCCTAAAAGTTTTATCTGTGTGTATGTGTTTGTGTTTTCCTGAGTCGGTAAGTTTAAAAATAAAATTAGAAGTAGGAGAAAATGTGAAGTGTTTTCATAGGTTAAATATATTTACAAAAAGCAGTCAGTACTGGTATTTATAATTCGACTTTTCAAAATCTGTTAAATATTTCAAGACAGTGGTGATTTTTGTATTTCTAGTCTAAAAAACAGAAGATTAGAAATATCTAGACCCCTGAAGAAACTCTTGTTTAGCATTGATTCTCTTAAGGTTCTGAGAGAACCAAGATGCCCTACATGAGCAAGTTTAATTTGAAACCTATGATGGAATACTTGTATTTCACAGTCATAAGTTTTTGTTGTGGGCTTTATTTATTGGTTTTTCTTATGGTTTGTTAAGGCCAATGAGTCTATTATAAAAATTCCAATTCTGTTATTTGAGTAACTTGACATCTTTTTTGATGTTACTTCCTGTGATAGAGGAGGTAGAGTTTTGTGTGACCTGGAGGAAGTTATTTCTCAAACTGAACAGGCTGAGGGAAACGTAAAGGAAGAAACAAATAATTTAACATACATAAAACTATTAGTATAGAATGTAGCTTTGGGGTTTCATAAAATAAGGCCTAAATATAATGCACACTAGACTTTAGCTCTGACAAATTCATTCTGTAAGTTATGAGGCAATATAAATGGATACATTTAAAGAAAAAAACCTAATCTTTAATATACTTCTGGGAAAAGAATAGTAGGAAAGGCAACCAGAAACATGATATCACAGTACTCTGGTTTGACTTTTGATTGAGTAAAAGCTAAGGAAGACTTCTTAGGAATGCTGAAAGTAATCAGTGATTGATTAACTGAATATAATAGTGTAATAATAATAATGTATCATAATAACAATAACAGCAGCTAATGTTTACTCAACAGTTGTTATGAGCCAGGCACTGCCCTTGAGTGCTTTTACATTTATTATTTAATGTTCACTAAAAGGTTTCCTTTTTTAGTGAAAGACTCTTTCACTTAAAAACCATAGAATTGGTTTAAACAGGTGAACTTTCTAGTATGTAAATTATATCTCACCAAGCCTATTTTTACAAAATACACCAAGGGCTGGGTGCGGTGGCTCAAGCCTGTAATCTCAGCACTTGGGAGGCCAAGGCAAGAGGATTGCCTGAGCCCAGGGATTTGAGACCAGCCTGGCCAACTTGGTGAGACCTTGTTTCTACAATAAATTAAAAAACTGGGCAGGCGTGGTAGCGTACACCTGTAGTTCCAGCTACTTGGAAGGCTGAGGCGGAAGGATATGAGTCCAGCAGGTCAAGGCTGCTATGGCTGTGGGTATGCTACTGCATTCCAGCCTGGGTGACAGTGAGGCTTCAACTGAAGAAAAAAGAAATACACCAAAAATATCACAACTACATCAGTGGCCTATACTGTTAGGGGCATATGTATATGAAAGGTATAAAACTACATAGACATAACTGTGATGTTTTTGTTTTTTGTTTTCTGGAGAATGATAGCAGGAAAATAAGGGACATTTTAAAAAGTCTGGAATAATGAAAAAATATCAGTTGGTCAATCTGAGTGAATACATGGATCCTTGTGGTACCTGAGTGCTTTGTATTTTTTTCTTGTATTATTTTCTGTATGTCAAATATTTCTCATTTTTTTTAAAAAAAGAAATATTACATAATATTTGAAAGCTTACAGTGTATCAGGTACCTTTTCCAAGGCCTTTTTGCATCTTCACAAGCCCTATGAGGCAAGTTCTATTATCACTGACCTACAGGTGAAATTAAAGCACAGTAGTAACTGGCCAACTTGGTGAGGCCAAATATGTATGTAGTCGCATTGATAGTGTGGAACCCAGGATTCAGTCCCAGGATATCTGACTTAAAAGCTTGTGCTTTAGGTACTATTATTATTATGCTACACTCCCACTTTGTATTACAAAAGTAATAAGCCACTCAAGTATTTTCACTAAAGTATGTCTCAAGGTCTTTATTTACATTTTTGTTCAGAATATTTAGTTATTCGTCTTTTATCAGGTTACTGATATATTTCTTTCCCTTTTGCAGATAATGGCATCAGCCGCTAAGGAATTTAGAATGGACAACTTTTCACCTAAAGCTGGCACTAGCAAATTGCAACAGACAGTACCAGCTGATGCATCTCCTGATTCTAAGTGTCCTATATGCTTGGATAGATTTGATAATGTGTCTTACTTAGATCGCTGCTTACATAAGTTCTGTTTTCGCTGTGTACAGGAATGGTCAAAAAACAAAGCTGAATGTCCACTATGTAAACAGCCCTTTGATTCTATTTTCCATTCTGTGAGGGCAGAAGATGACTTCAAGGAATACGTCCTAAGACCTTCATATAATGGTTCTTTTGTCACACCCGAGGTACGACGATTTCGCTACCGGACAACTATGACAAGGGAACGAAGTGCTTCTGTTTATTCGCCTAGTAGTACTGTGAATAGAAGAACAGCAACTCCACCAGATAGTGGAGTACTCTTTGAAGGGTTAGGCATTTCAGCAAGATCTAGAGATGCTGAAGTCCCTTCATTTATGGGACAGATTGCAATAAGGAGGCCAAGTACTGCCGATGAAAGGTCTTTGCGGAAAATACAAGAACAAGATATTATTAATTTTAGACGTACTCTCTATCGTGCTGGTGCTCGAGTTAGAAATATTGAGGATGGTGGTCGCTACAGGGATATTTCAGCTGAATTTTTCCGTAGAAATCCGGCTTGCCTTCACAGATTAGTCCCCTGGCTAAAACGTGAACTTACAGTTCTTTTTGGAGCTCATGGATCATTAGTGAATATCGTCCAACATATTATCATGAGTAATGTTACTCGCTATGACTTGGAGAGTCAGGCGTTTGTATCTGACTTAAGACCATTTTTACTTAATCGAACTGAACATTTTATACATGAATTTATCAGTTTTGCTCGATCTCCTTTTAACATGGCAGCCTTTGATCAACATGCGAATTATGATTGCCCTGCTCCTTCATATGAAGAAGGCAGCCATTCTGATTCTTCAGTTATAACAATCTCTCCAGATGAGGCTGAGACCCAAGAGCTGGATATTAATGTTGCCACTGTTAGTCAGGCGCCCTGGGATGATGAAACTCCAGGACCATCTTACTCAAGCTCAGAGCAGGTACATGTTGCCATGTCTTCCCTTTTAAACACTTCTGACAGTTCGGATGAAGAGCTTGTCACAGGGGGAGCCACGTCTCAGATACAAGACGTACAAACCAATGAGGACCTAAATAATGACAGTGATTCTTCTTCAGATAATTGTGTCATTGTTGGGTTTGTTAAACCACTAGCTGAGAGGACCCCAGAACTTGTTGAATTATCCTCTGATTCTGAGGAATTAGGCTCTTATGAGAAAATGGAGACGGTAAAGACACAAGAACAAGAGCAGTCTTATAGCTCTGGTGATAGTGATGTTAGCAGGTATTCATCTCCACGCTCTGTTCTTGGAAAGGATGAGCAAATGAATAAAGGTCATTGTAATTCTGGTACAAGAATCAAATCAAAGAAGGAAGAGAAACGATCTACATCATTGTCATCTCCCAGAGACCTGGGCTCATCTATGAGAGGAGACAGAGTATATTCTCCATACAACCATAGACACAGAAAGAGAGGAAGATCAAGAAGTTCAGATTCACGTTCCCAGAGTAGAAGTGGACATGATCAGAAGAATCATAGAAAGCATCATGGGAAGAAAAGAATGAAAAGCAAACGATCCAGAAGCAGGGAGAGTAGCAGACCTAGAGGGAGAAGAGACAAAAAAAGATCAAGAACTAGAGATAGCAGTTGGTCGAGAAGAAGCCAAACTTTGTCCCTCAGTAGTGAAAGCACAAGCAGATCTCGTAGCAGTGATCATGGTAAAAGGAGATCACGGAGCAGAAATAGAGATCGATATTATTTAAGAAATAATTATGGAAGCAGATATAAGTGGGAGTACACATATTATAGTAGAAACAAGGACAGGGATGGCTACGAATCATCTTACAGGAGGCGGACTCTGTCCAGAGCTCATTATTCTAGACAATCTTCAAGTCCAGAATTTAGAATTCAGTCATTTTCTGAAAGAACAAATGCTAGGAAGAAAAATAATCACAGTGAAAGAAAATATTACTACTATGAAAGGCACAGATCAAGGAGCCTGTCTAGCAACAGATCAAGGACTGCATCTACTGGGCCTGACCGGGTGAGAAATGAAAAACCTGGAGGAAAACGAAAATACAAAACACGGCATTTGGAGGGTGCCAGTGAAGTAGTTCAACCATCTCGTGAATTTGCCTCTAAAGTAAAGGACAGCCATTACCAAAAATCTTCATCAAAACTAGATGGAAACTACAAAAATGAGAGTGACACCTTGTCAGACAGCCGATCATCAGACAAAGAGACAAAACACAAAAGGAGAAAAAGGAGGACCAGGAGCCTAAGTGTAGAAATAGTTTATGAAGGAAAAGCTACCGATACAACCAAGCATCATAAAAAGAAAAAGAAGAAACATAAGAAGAAACACAGGAAACACCATGGAGATAACACTTTACGTTCCCCAGTTGTAATTACCATTGACAGTGACAGTGATAAGGATTCTGAAGTCAAGGAAGATACAGAATGTGATAATAATGGTCCTCAAGATCCTCTACAAAATGAGTTTTTGGCTCCTTCCTTGGAACCATTTGAAACTAAAGATGTAGTTACAATAGAAGATGAATTTGGTGTCCTGGACAAGGATTGTGGTATTACCACACTTACTAACAACTTGAATAAGGCCAACAAAACTGTAGATGATATTCTACCCCCAGCAGCTTCGGTTGAACAAACTCTTGATGTAAGAGAAGAGAGTACCTTTGCCTCTACTTTGGAAAACCAGCCCAGTAATGTATCTATTCAAACTGAGCCATCAAGGCAATTGCCATCTCCACGGACATCATTAATGTCAGTGTCTCTTGGTAGAGACTGTGATATGTCTTAAAACTGCCAAAGCATCTCATTGAGAATTCTGATGGTATAAAAAAGAAAAAGAAAAAGTAAAGGAACAATGTCATCTACTACAGTCTATTTAAAGATGACTTTT